>JAUNZM010000261.1:3127500-3752500 GCA_033459285.1 Clamator glandarius | reverse complement strand
TTTTTCCTTTAGGGAAAGAGCTGTGATTTGTCTTGGTGTTTAATAAAAATAACAGCAAATGGCTGGCTGACAAGAAAATAGAGGTTCGAACAGCTGCAGGTCAGGAATGAGTAGTTGTTCCATATGAGCTCTACTGCCATTCCAATGTCTCAGCTGCTGGAATAACAGGCAATTGAGGGAGACAATAGCAAGACAGTAAGAAAAGCATGCTGTATGAACTATGTTCCTTATTGATCACTGTTTCCTGCTCTCCATACTCCAGTTTATTGTCTTTTTTACTGTTTACAGCCCTGCAGTGAAAGATAAGACATGTCTAATACATGTCTAATACAAAACTCTCCTTGCTGCTAATTACATCCAAGTCTCTAATGACCACCTTGCTACACTCTGATTATGAACTTTTCCCAAAGCATTAAACAATGTGACTCACAACTACCACACAGCACATCTATGACACATTCTCTCTCAGTAGATTTTCTTGGCATGAGGATATTTTCATAAAAATAAACAGCTAGCATATACACACAGTATCATACTTCCCAGCCAAATAAATATCAATTCATAACAAAGAACCATCACAATTACAGCAATCATGAGGAACATTTTCCCATTTTTCATTGCAACAACTGTGTAGTCATTAAAATTCAACTTTCAAGTTGACCTTTTACACAATAAACAAAAAGATCATCATTTATCTGTAGCTCAGTGCTGAAAGAACTGCATTTTTCTTCCATTCTTCACTACCTCCATTTGTCTTCCTTACTCTCCCTGATGCTTTTGGTACAAACTACACCTACTTTGCAAGAATAAAAATGGAGTCACAAAGACGGCTATAGTCAATCCTTTGGAAGGAGATGCTTTCTCTGTATCTGCCTACGTGAAGCTAGTGTTTTGGGTTTGTTTTGTTTGTTTATTTGGGGATTATTTCTCCTTACCTAGAACAAAAAGTTTCCTTTACAGCAATTTTGATTCAGAAGCCCTTAGTTTATATTACCATATCAGGAAGCCTTTAATACAGTAAAATCCCCAAAATAGCTTCCCGCCACCCAATCCAGAGGGTTTCTATTTATTATTAGATCTGGAAAGCAGCTACACATGCAAATTTATGGCTGGGGGAAGCTGCAGGAGATTTTCCAAGAAAAGCCAGGGAAACATGATACTGCCTGCCACGGTGGTAATTGGACAACGTGCTTGACACACTGCCTAGCAAGGAAGCTTCTTCCAGCCCTTCAATTCAACTGAAGAATTAATTCTCCCTTCGGTCCTGTGGTCCTGTTCCAGCAATGAGAACTGCAATTCTCTGTAACCTCAGTCACGATGGAATTATGCTTGATGGTTTCTGCCTCCAGTTACATCAGCTGCATACTCATACAACTCCACTGACCTCATCAGAATTACTCTTGACTTTCACTACGTAAGCATAAAAAGAGCAAGCCCTTAGGGCAGGAAGGATTGATAGGGAAAACAGACCTTAACTCTCTCGTTTTACATATTTGGTTTTTTACATGATACAACAGCTCCAATTTCTAACAAAAGCTTAGCCAAGGGAATAATGACCTTAAAGCCTTATCAAAATATACACTACAGAAGGGAACTGTCTCATCATTTCACAGTGTCCAGAGGTGAAGGGTGACTGCTGCATTGTCAGAGTAGAAAGAACTGAAAACAGAAAAAAAATATTACTGCAGCAGTACACAATAGAGCAGTGTTCTTCCTGATAATTGCAGTAACTCTATAAATTCAGAGATTTCTTCTTATGAATGATAGCCTTCCAACAGGGAGCAGTGGTGTACATAAATTAAGAACAAAGGACACAGATTAGCTCAGAGAAGCAGACATAGCTGCACAGCTTTCAAAACTACAAAACATTAGTATGCCTTCTGCAACAAGAGCAAAAAAAATATATCCCCTGTCAATAAAATTACCTTCACTTATAAGATCTTCAAACCACTGCACAGGAACACAGATCAATCTACAGGTCATTGAGCATACATATATCCACACAAAACACACATTTCTGTTAACACCTGGTTTTGCTTAAAAAGTTAGAGAACTTGATTCACTCCAATGAGGTTACAAACTCCTTTGCATATCCTAGAAAGGTTTTAATAGGACTTCATTACACTGCAATTAGATCACATTTTAGATGTCAAGCGCTGCTACATTCTGGATCAGTAACAGCATGAAGAAATATCAGGAAAATACCAAGATTATTAGCAAGCAATGGTGAAGAGCACAGAAGGTGGCTCTCCTCCTTCTCCTTCAGAATTGTTTTAACCAAAATCATGGTGGGTAACTAGATTACAAGAGGTGGTGCAAGAAGGAAAGAGAAGTAACATCTTAGCAAATGAATAAAAAAAAAAACCCAAACAGATAGTACCCAATTCCTTACCTTCACTTTGATATATTACAATTGAATGCTACTGAACAGTACTTTTTTGTACCAGAAGTGAATTTCTCTTTAAATGAAATTCCTCCCCATCTGTTGTCTACATGTTACACCAAACCAGAAGATGCATTTCAGGAGTGCACCTAACAGGAATTTGGTCTACAGGGTAGAACAATATGTAGTCTGCATACAACTTCTGAAATGTATAGAGTGTGATGAAGGTTCCTCAGCATTACTTCATTCTACCAATTACCTCTACTGGGCTGCATTACTTACCAAGGCAGTTATAGTTCTATATATGCACAGCTGGTGAGGTGAGTTGGAAGGAAAGGAACATAAAGACTAGATCTTTACCTATATAAAATATCAGTTAAATTTGCTTCAGCAGTACCATTAAATTACCAAGACATAAAGAACATTAGAAGTTTAACAATATTTGCATTTCTCAATTAAATTTTTTTCAAATATACCAATACTTAGGAGTGAATAGGCTTGCAGAAAACACTTGAAACACATGAGCTTTATTTAAATAAAAATTAGTATATAATAATTTATATTCTAAGTCTTTGAGATTTTTTAACAGGTGATCTGATCTGTCAAACATAGTTTAATAGCAACCATCAGCAGAGGTGACCTCAGCTGTAGTTTGGATGTGAGAATTCCACCCATACAGATACAGGATAACGCAGGCACTGACAGGCTAAAAGCACCGTTTGAAACAGGCTTAGATTTAAGTTAAGAAAAGCATCTCTTTCTAGTCTAGCATGGAGCAAATTTCTGTGATATTCAACTTCACCACCAGGGAATTACAAAGCCAACTAAGCAGGTTTCATAACAGACTTTCTGGTTTTATATTTTTCCCAGAAAACACTTTTCTAGTATTAAACCAAGAACAAACACTTTCCCTCTGCAGAAGGTGCCTCTATTCCTCCAAATAACCTCTGAAGGGAATCCCAGCTTTACTCTGAAACCAAATAAGGATGGAAATGGAAAGCACAAAGTTATCAAACCTCCGTCTTGCAGCTCTTCATAAGAAAGAATAAAGTGGAGTATAAGTACTGGAAAATCTGAACACATCTCAGCATTTACAACTTCTAGTTTATCTTTGTGGCTAGAGTATTCAACTAACTAATTACATTGCTAAAATACGACTACTTTGGGGGGTTGAAACAGCTTTCTTTTCTTTTTAAAGTCTACATATTTTAATGATTGGTATTTTTGACATGGCAACATGCATATTTATGCAGGTTTAAACTATGCTAAAAATATGTTATGTATAGGCTTCATAAGGAAAAATATGCACAGAAGCAACAGGGAATGTGAAAAAGTGCAATAAATTTGCCTCTTGATTAGTACTGCCTCTAGCCAGCCCATTTATTAGATGATCAGAATCTGTGTCAGAACAATCAGAAAAACAGTAGCAATCCAGTCAGTAATATCCTGCAAATGCCTTAACACTATTATAATTGCAGTGGTAGCAGCACTTAACAGCTCAGCAATTGCTGTCATTACATCCAGATAATACCATGCCAAAAGTAGCAGGATATATAGTTTATACGTGCTCTCTGACAAGGCATCAGCAAATATAATCAGGCACAGAATCAGACATCCAGCTTCATTTCCTCTCTCTACTCACACTCCTACAAAGACTTAACTTAATACAAGCAGAGTCTTGTTGAAATCAGTGGGTGCTACTACCAGATAAAATTAAGCATTTAAACAGTTCTCTGCAACCCTAAACTTTTATCCAATTCTTGCATTTCTACTGTATGCTAAATGATTGCCAAATAAAGAAGCTTTACTATGCAAATAAATTTGTTATTTCTGCCATGGCTATACAGTTTGTCAACAATACATGCAAATAATTGCACAGACCTAGTGCTGGAATTGTAATTTTTGTAATTTTGTCCATCCATTCATATGAACTGAAATCAGTTTTACCTGGTTTGCCACAAGCCATGTTCTCTTTCTGGCTTTGTACCCTGACTTCCAGGTGCAGAACTCTGCAGCTCTGAATGCAGACTGCTGGGATACATTGTGGGGTTTAATATTAGGAATTTCTTTCTAACCAGAGAATAATCAAAGCTTGGATGAGAGTCTTAGTGAAGCTGTGGAATTTCAAACCTTGGAGACAAGTCCCAAGCAACCAGACAAGACTCTGAGCAACTTGCTCTAAGCTGACCTCGCTGTGGGGCTAAATTAGACAACTTTTCATAGAATCATGTAATCTCCTGAGTAGGAAGGGACCTAGAAAGATCATCAAGTCCACCTCCTGTCCCTGCATAGGACAACCCCAACATTCACACCACATGCCTGAGGTCATTGTCCAAATGCTTCTTGAATATTATCCGGCTTGGTGCCATTACTGCTTCACTGGCGAGCATGTTCCAGTGTTCCACCACCACCTCAGAGAAGAACCATTTCCTAATATCCAACCTAAATGTCCCCTGGCCCATATTCCTGCCATTCCCTCAGAGAACAGCATCTGCTCCTTCTCCTTCCCTTGTGAGGAAGCAGTAAACTGTGATGACATCCCCCCACAGTCTCCTCCAGGATTAACAGACTAAGTGACATTAGCCCCTCCTCATATGGCTTCTGCTCTAAATTCTTTACCATCTTTGCAGCCCTCCTCTGGAAATCCTCCAGTATCCTTATATCCTTTCTATACCATGGCACCCAAAACTGCTCACAGTACTCAAGGGGACTCTTCCAACCTGCAAGGTTCTGTGGTTCTGCACACCCTTGTTATTAAGATGTCCTGATCCTGCTTAGTGGACTCCTGCCCACAGCCTGGGCTGCTGCCTTGCTGGGCTCAGCACAAAGCCAAGAGCATGCCCTGCCACAGGCATCGCACTGTGGCTCCTCTATCTGGACCAAAAATGACACCAAAAGTGCCATCAAATGAACTCTCTGAGGCTCAATTTGGAGTTTTATAAGGCAACCATCCTTTCACAGGCCTGGGCAACACGAAGGAGGGATCTCCATCAATTGTGTAGAGTCAGACAAGAGCTGAGACAAGATGGATTTCCCACTTATGTGCATATGGATCAATTTTCCCAGAAATCGCATGCATAAAAAATCCTTCACAGGAGGAGTCATAAGGCACTGGCAGAGGCTGGCCAGGGCGGTGGTTGAGTCACCATCCCTGAAGGTATTTAAAAGACGAATAGACGAGGTACGCAGGGACATGGCATAGTGGCAGACAGGAATGGTTAGACTTCATGATACAAGAGGTCTTTTCCAACCTAGAGATTCTGTGAGTCTATATTCTATTATTTTCCAAGGTCTAATGTTATTATGAGCTTCACAACAGTGAAATCTCTTGCTAATTCGGAGCTCTGGAGCCAGCTCTGCCTGCTGTCGCCTTTGAGACAGGCTGCAATCAGAGGTAGTCATGGCAGACACGTCTATCGTGCTCAACTCATGAGGCGTTATCATCTGGCTGGACTGCAGGGCTGAGACCAATGGCATGAGGTTTAACACAGCCAAATGCCGGGTCCTGCACTCGGGGCACAACAACCCTGTGCAGTGCTACAGACTAGGAGAAGTCTGTCTAGAAAGCTGCCAGGAGGAGAAGGACCTGGGGGTGTTGGTTGACAGTGAATGAACATGAGCCAGCAGTGTGCCCAGGTGGCCAAGAAGGCCAATGGCATCTTGGCTTGGATCAGAAACGGTGTGACCAGCAGGTCCAGGGAGGTTATTCTCCCTCTGTACTCGGTACTGGTGAGACCGCACCTCGAGTACTGTGTTCAGTTCTGGGCCCCTCACCACAAGAAGGATGTTGAGGCTCTGGAGCGAGTCCAGAGAAGAGCAACAAAGCTGGTGAAGGGGCTGGAGTGCAGATCTTATGAGGAGCGGCTGAGAGAGCTGGGGTTGTTCAGCCTGGAGAAGAGGAGGATGAGGGGAGACCT
This sequence comes from Clamator glandarius, assembly GCA_033459285.1. Taxonomy (NCBI): domain Eukaryota; kingdom Metazoa; phylum Chordata; class Aves; order Cuculiformes; family Cuculidae; genus Clamator; species Clamator glandarius. Next base: position 3,746,200 of record JAUNZM010000261.1, on the reverse strand, counting down.
CATTGCTCTCTATAACTACCTGAAAGGAGGTTGTAGAGAGGAGGGAGTTGGCCTCTTCTCCCAAGTGACAGGGGACAGGACAAGGGGGAATGGCCTCAAGCTCCACCAGGGGAGATTTAGGCTGGACATTAGGAAAAAACATTTCACAGAAAGGGTCATTAGGCACTGCCAGAGGCTGCCCAGGGAGGTGGTTGAGTCACCTTCCCTGGAGGTGTTTAAGGCACAGGTGGATGAGGCACTGAGGGGCATGGTTTAGTGATTGATAGGAATGGTTGGACTCAATGATCCAGTAGGTCTTTTCCAACCTAGTGATTCTGTGATCTCCAAGGAATGAGCAGCATCTGGAAAACGCCGTCTGAAAGAAAACACACTCTCAGAGGGACATTCTGTCCGACTTTCAAAATATACAATTGCTTAGAGGAAACTTAACTCTGTGTCAACCCCAAACCGCCCTCTCTCCCCTCAGAGCACGCGCTCCCTGCGCCACGCGCAGGCCCCGCCCCGAGGCGCTGGGCTTGAGGGCGGGGAGGGAGGGCGGTGGATCCGCCTCGCGCGGCTGGGCGGGAGCTTCCTGGCCGCGGCGGGCACCGCTTCCGGGTTAGCGGTGCGCGGGGCCCACGTGGGTGGCGGCGTGAGGGGCGCGAGCGAGCGGAGCGCGCGGGGCCAGGTCGGTGTCCGGGGTGGGCGCGTCGCCCTCTGCGCCTCGGACCTTCTCTGCCCCGGCTCGGGGCATTCCCCCCTTAGCCCCCATCCCCCCTTAGCCCCCACGCCCCCCTCCGCCTGCCTGCGTCGCGGAGGGACAGCCGGGGCCCGCGCCGGCGGAGAGGGGCGGCACGGGCTGCATCGGTCCCGAAAACGCCGGGAAATAAAACTCTGTAAGGCTCGTCTTGGGGTTTTAGAAAGCAAGTGTCCTTTAGCAGGGCTGGGCAGCACGAGGGGGCCATCGCCGTCAGTCGTGTGCAGCCGCACAAGAGCTGGGGCAGGATGGATTTCCCGCTTACGCGTACATAGATCTATTTTCTATTACTTCATAAGCTCCGATTTTAATGTTATTTTTATGAAACTTCACAACACTCAAATCTCTTGATAACTGAAGCCAGCTCCAGCTCTGCCTGACCTTGCCTTAGACATAGAATTGTAAAATAGTTTGGGTTAGAAGGGACCTTAAAGCTCATCCAGTTCCACCTGCCCTGCCGTGGGCAGGGACACCTCCCACCAGCCCAGGCTGCCCAAGGCCCCATCCAGCCTGGCCTTGAACACCTCCAGGGACGGGGCAGCCACAGCTCCCCTGGGCACCCTGTGCCTCACTACTCTCATGGTGAAGAAATTCTTCCTTGTGTGTAGTCTAAATCTGCTCCTTTCCAGTTTATACCCAATGCCCCTAGTCCTGTCAGTCCAAGGCTTTGTAAACAGTCCCTCCCCAGCCCTCCTGTAGCCCCTTGAGGTACTGGGAAGTTGATAAGGAGAGACTGCAGAGGTGATCACAGCAGACACATCTGTTCAGCGCACACCACGCTGCACACAAGGTGTTATCATCTCCAAAGAATGAACAGTGTCTGAGAAAGCACTGCTTTAAAGAAAGCACTGTTTTAAAGAAAGCACGCTGTCAGAGGGACATTGTGTCTAACTTTCAAAGAACACAATTACTTAGATGAAACTTAACTCTGCTTTAGCTTAAATAAAAAATATTCCTTTTTTTGTGATAGCAACTACTTGTATCACCATGAACAGCTTTATCCATGGGCCTGTTTTGGTTTTCTTTCTTTAGGTTTCTTTGGAGGCTTCTTTTCTCAAAACACACAGCCATGACGTCTCTTGCGGAGCAGCTGAAGCGGCTGGCCCTGCCCCAGAGTGATGCCAGCCTCCTGGACCGCAGTGAGGTAGCGTCCCTGCTGTTCAACTGCAAGGAAGCCGCTGCTATTGACAGGGACACGTTTTTTGCCATCGGTGAGTTTGGCTCTTTGGGTGCCAGTAACATTAAAGTATATATATATCTATCAAAACCAAACAGCTGGAGGAAGATAAATGGGAATGGCAAATCTGTGTTCAAAAAAAAGCCAAAAGGATAATGCAGGAAACTATGGGCTAGTCAGCATCACTCCAGCCCATAGGAAAATCATAGAACAGGTCCCCTTGGAGCACATTTCTGGGCATGTGAATGGTCAGCTGATTGGAAAGTCAGGGTCTCAAGGCAGTCAAGGGCTGGAGAATTTGCCCTATAAGGGGAGGCTTCTGGGAATAAATGTGTCTGACCTCATTCAGTCTGGGGAAGAGAAGTCTTTGAGGGATCTAATAGCAGCCTGACAGTACCTACTGAGAAGATGGGTCAGGCTTTCCAGAGGAACACATAGCTAGAGGACAGAACACAGTGGGCATGAGTTGAAACAATAGAGGTTCAATCTGGATACAAAGAAAAGCTCACCGTAGGGGCAGTCAAGCAGTTGAACAGATTGTTCAGGGAGGTTGTGCTCTCCATCCTTTTGAAAACTCTGCCTGGTTACTGCCCTGAGCGAGCTGGTCTGATTTCAGGACTAACCCTGCTTTGAGCAAGGCCTTGGACTAGAGGTCTCCAAAAGTCCTTTGCAACCTGCATTCTGTGATTTCATGAAAATATGCTAATGTCCTACTTTGTGGGAACATAATCACCAAAAATAATATAGTGGCAAAAGCCATAGCTGTGTTTGCACACTTCAGATCTCTTTCCATTTTTATATAGAACCTTACCTGGGTATGTGATACTTAAGTGAGAAAACTGTTTTCTAAAACCACAAATGTTGACATCGTGTATCAATGTTAAGTAACACGAGTGTAAATACATACATCCTTGATGCAACACAGGATATTTTTTAATTACTTGAATAGTTACTGTCGAACTCCTGCATATAATAATTTATTTCACATTTCACCCAAATGCCTGTTTTCTTTATTTCAACTGAAGTTGTCGGCTTTGTGATTCACCATTAATATTTACAAGCTTGTATAAAATAAAGAAATAATTCCCATGGTTCTCGTGTGGAATATTGTAGTTAAATCTATTCCAAGAGGTACCTTTGCTTTCTTCTTCCATGTAAAATCATAGAATAATTTTTGATGGAAGGCACCGCTGGAGATCACTTGGTACTAGCCGAACTGAGCACAGGGGTAGTTAGCTCAGGTTGCTCAAGCCTGTGTTTGTCTGAGTTTGAGGGTTCCATAATCTCTGATCCAATATTTTGCAAATGATCCCATATTTGACCAACCCTGTGTTCTCTATTAAAAAAAAAATAATAAATCAACTCATGCATTTACTTGGGATTTTGTTCATAAACCTGTTTATTCTTTGATTTGGTTTAATTAGTGAGGATGACATATACCAGCATTGCAGTGAGGCTGGATATGCAGTGAGGAGGTAGATGGGTAGGACTAGCAAATAAAACTGTTGCATTTAAAGCATTCTTCCATTTTTTTCCTCAGGATGCACTGGCTTAGAAGAGTTGATGGGGATTGATCCTGCCTTTGAAACATTCCAGTCCAGTTTGTTTAGCCCCATGTCCAAAGGCCTGGAACGCAGTGTTCAGTCTAAAGCAGTAAATCAGGAACTGAATAAGAATATTTCATTATTCCTGATTCATCTGTCTCCTTACTTTATGCTGAAGCCAGCCCAGAAGTGCCTTGAATGGCTGATTCACAGGTAATCCACTGAATATCCTACACGTCAATAGATAAGCTGGAATTTTTTCCCTGATGAGAAAAAGTTTGAATAATTTTGGTTTAGTTTTCTGAAAATAGAGGTTAGAATGTTAATATCCATTTTGGAGTAATCAGTATAGGGCCAGATATTCTTCTCTGCTGATTAGAGAAATAGATTGATAGATTTCTGTGAAAACATTGATCTGTTGTGATAATTACATAAAAGCAATGATTTCCTTGCGTGGCTTTCACTAGATCTGCCCAGCTCTAGCTATCTTATAGAGGACCTAGAGAGGCATTTATGCTATCTGCTTTTAGAAATGGGCTGTGTAAAAGAGCTTATTTTCAATATTAACTGGTTCCATGGATGGCGTGCCTTTGTATTGTATAATGTAACTAGACCTAAGATGTGAAAGAGAAACAAACCAGGAATTTTGTGTTGATGGAATTGGTTATGTAAATTTACCTATCCAGATGCAGAAAGTGTAATATTTCATGTCTTGGAAAAGTGGGTGATTTTGTTGATATAAGCTTTGAATCACAATTTTTTTAATGGATGTATTCTATTGAAATTCATACTTGATTACTGTGATGCCTGGTTTAATATTGAAATCTATGCAGAAGAAACAGAGGTATTTTTAAGACCTATAGAGACCTAAAATTATGGAGAACGAGGGGAAAAAAATGCTAACACTCTAGCACATATAGTCTGATGGCCACCTTGAGGTTCTGTACTCTAGGTGGACCATACATCTGAGTCGCTATGGCACGTTTCTCATCTTGCTTAAAAGCATGTAAACTCTGTGTTATGAGAAGAATACAGCTGGGTCTTTGTTTTGAACCTCCAGATAGTTTTTAACTATATGTAAATTATTTTCCCTTAGGTTTCACATCCATCTCTACAATCAAGACAGTTTGATTGGTTGTGTTCTGCCATATCATGAGACTAAACTATTTGTGAGAGTTATTCAGCTTTTAGATATAAAAAGCCCAACTCATAAATGGCATTGGATGGATCCAATAAGGGTAAAGTATTTAACAGATGCAAGTTGGGAGAAACATGAGGGGCTGTTATTAATAATATGCTGACTCTGTTAATATGTCTATGAATATTGTCTATCGCTTCATGTGGTTAGTTGTAGGACTGTACTGAAAGATTTAATTGCAGGAATGGAGCCTGGATGCTCACCTCTTGTTTCTGTTAATTATAAAAAGCTTTGGTTGTAAGCACCCTTTATTTTAGCAAAGTTAGAGTATGATTTTAATGTGCAAGTATTTGCTACTGTTGGGAAGAGATGTCAACTACTAACATATGTTTATCTGAATATAGGTTATATATAGTGCTATTCGTTGTCTGTCCTAATGTAAATACAAAAAAGTCCAGATTTGTGTGGATGTCCAGTATTTATTTCAATTAAAATGTTGTTAACTGATTGGTAGGATTAATTTAGAGATCTATATTGATTTTTACTTTGAGTTTTTCACTTTACCCATGACAGTTTTAATTTTACTTTTTTTTCACCATGTAAAGAAACCTGGAGTCCCACTGGCAAGGGGTACCGTCATTACACACTGCTATAAAGACCTGAATTTCATGGATTTCATCTGCAGGCTGGTGGCCAAGTCCGTGAAGGTTGTTCATTTATTCTAGAACATTATTTATTTGTTGTTGCTTGATTTTCCCTATCTTTGTATTTGTGTAATAGTATGCTATTTCCCAATTTTTGAATTACATATCAAATAGTAAAAGGAATAATTTATTGGTAAATAATATGAAAATTTCTTTTCTTGTTATTTGTATAGATGGCAGTCTATCAGAAATTCTTGTAAGGAAGTGACTGAGAACCAATGAGCTGTGACAAAACAATTTGGCAATACTGTATTACTTGAAACACTGTCTTGATTTCTTTTACACAGTTGTTTCTGCTACTAGCTTATAACTGTGCTTTGAATTACATCTGTCTTTTGGGTGTTTTAAATGTATGTCTTCAGACATTGATAAGAACTTAAAATAGAGAACGTTAGAAGGTGAACAAATTTATTTGACGTCTTTTCAGTTAATGTCAATTACAGAATTAGTTTTAGAGTCTTAGAAGGGTAAGATCTATGACAGTTCCAGTTATTTAGGGAACTAGAATCCATGTACTATCAAACTAAGCAAAGCACACACAATAACAGGATTTTTTCACAGAGATAGTAGGGGGTATTAAACATAAACCTGTCAGCTTCTGGGCTGTCTATTTCTCAGCAGGAGCTGGTAGAGCTTACATGCTGGAGTGCTGAGATATTGCTGATTTGGGGAGAAGCTGTATGTGTTTCCTCTTCTCCTGGTGTCTGAACGACTAATTTTTCTGTGGCCCAGGTCTTTTCAGAGTATCCTGGAAATTCAGCTCAGTTGAGAGTTCTTCTTGTGTTTTATGCCTCCACCATTGTATCAGCTCTTGGAGCCACAGAGAAGATTACAGACACTATAGTTTCTAAGCTGCTTCCTTACATCCAAAAGGTACATGAAGCTTTGTTTTCCTTCCTGTGTGATGAAGTGTACTGTGTAGTGCTGACATGCTTGCTGCAGGTAACATTTAAGAGGGATATTGTATGCGAAATGCATTGTACCACTCTCGGCCTGCTTTGAAACATCAGGCAGGTCAAGGGCCATGACTATCAAGATTTCTCCCACCTTAGATGAGCACTTTAAGAACTCTGTTTCCTGCTCAGCATGAGGAATGGAACTGTGAGAAGTGGATACACAGTTTGAATGGACTTCTTTGTCTTAGAGACTTCCCATGCTAAACAATGAGGAAATGGAGTCAGGGTGGACAACTTGCTTTAATATCCTCTTCCTTCCAGGATTTTTGCTCTTTTATAACAAACAGAGCAACAGTTGATGAATGTGTCTTCTGTATGTGTGCACTCTGTATGATAGCTTTATCTTCTTGAAAGTTGAGCTTATAATTCCTTTATAAAACAACACGTGGAGAAGAAGGTAGTGTGATTCCATGGATATTGGAATGAAAATGGTATTTATGTTATTTTACTCTTGTTTTAATTTATGTGTGTTAAAAATCCACCTCCATTTCTTTTCCTAGGGCTTGAAATCCTCCATACAGGATTACAGAGCTGCAACATACATGATAATTTGCCAGATGACAGTTAAAGTGACAGTGGAGACTTCCTTGGTGCATTCCTTGATGTTACAGATAAGCAAAACGTTATCTAAAGTGCCCTCATTAGTCAGGGATGGGATTGCATGCTTGAACCTACTTCTGCAAACTCAGAAAGGAGACAAACTTGGGAAAAAGTAAGTGTATGTGAATTGAGTTTTCCCATTTTTTAAAGTCTCAGGCTGCACTTTGATAATTTGATTTTTTTTTATCCCTCTTATTGAGGGAATACATTACTATTAGAGATTTTGGTGGTTGACATTTTAAAGGGCTTGGAAAATGCTCCTTGCAATGTAAGGATATCTTTTGATGCAATCCATAGAAGTATTTTTTGTTGTACTACCACAAAGATGTGTTTGCTGTGCCATTGCAATAGCACTGCTCAATATGGCTGGCAGTACCATGTATTTTTTCGTGGATATTAAGTGCACCAATAAACCTCTGGCAATAAGAAAGTGGAACCCTTTAAATCTTTTCTGCATTTGTTTACAATGAGGCTGTTATCTGATGCTGAAAATTGAATCCTGAGGAAGTCTGTATGGTTTGAAAGTGCTGTTAAAATTACATATGTTCATCTGTGCGTTTTTCCCCCTGTTTCATTGTGCAGGCCGTTTAATTATCTGTGCAAAACCCCAGAACTGGTAACACTTTTGCAAGGCCTTTCAGCAGACTATGATATCTCTCCTCTTCTGCGTTACCTGTTGCCTCACTTTGTTTGCACTATAATGAAGAGTGAAACAGGTAAAGTTAGCCTACTTTTTTATAATTTTCTTGAGTCTTACAGACAGATGACTGTGGTCAGTGTCGCAGCTGTGTAACTTTAGTTTCTTCTGCTGTTAAAACTGTACCAATATGTTTATAGACCTGATTGAGCTGTTGTGTGTGTGTGTTGCTTTTTGGTTTTCCTGGTCTTATGGAGAAGGCAATGTTAGGCATCGTTTTATCTATCACTTTGATTTAGGTGTTGATTTGCAGTATTTCAGCAGTAACTTAATTTTGATGTATGAAATTTTTGACACCTAAGTGATGTATTGTAGTACTGCAAAGCAATTTTTAGGTAGATTACGTGTAGTCCATATGTGATTTGAGATCTGTGTTTACCTGGTGAATTAAATGTGCCTGGGAACAGTCCAGGACAGGAAGACTGACTGGCTGCAATAGCAGTCTGTTTCTGCACTAGTAAGTCTGTTTGCACTGTGAACTTGTAATTGTCATGTCATGGTTGGGAAAATTCTTCTGTTGAAAAGGGCTAGATTCACACCAGGGAATGCCGTAGGGAGTTGCTGGCATCAGTTGTGGTAGTAGGTCTGGAACTTTCCAGAGCATACTTGAATTTATTTGTAGCAGCCTTTGGCATTTTAGTGACATTGGTACAAAGCATTGCTAGCAGCACATGGAGAGCTAGTGCTAGTAATCAATAGACTTTGTGTGCTTGATTCACCAGATGACACCTGTACAAGCAATTAACTTTAATCAGTACAAGGGAGTTATTCTTAAAGTGGTTTTGATCTTTTATGATTACGCATTGTCCTTAGAGGAACAAGAAGAATCTGAGGATGCAGAGAATAAGATTTACATCAGATGTCTTGAAGCTATTCTTCAGAGTATACCACTGGAGAAGGATTTAGATCACCTTTTGGCTTCGTGAGTTAACTTCAGTTATTTTTCTTGTGGAGTACTACAGTCATTTCTGGTTTAATAATAGCTAATTGTTGGCAGTGGCATAAGTGTTATAGGAGCATACTTTTCTGAGCATAAGATAAGTCCAAACCAGAATTTTTGAAACTGAAACATTCAGTAATCCAAGAGAGCCATTCTTCTAGCACTTGTGGGACAGAGTGAAATCTGTGCTTGCAAAAAGTAATGCATATTAATCCTAATCTGTTTAGCAGTATGCTTTCTAACATTAATGAAACTGGTACTATCCAAAGCTTGTTTCTTTTTTCTTTTGTTTGTAATTTTAGCAAGTTTCTTGAAGAATTTATCTCCTATGGCACAGAGATTGAATCTGATCCTACCAAAATGGCAGCAGTCAATCAAAAGATACTTCCTCTTATCAGACTTCTTGAGAGAAAGTAAGTTCCATTTTTCTGTGACAGACCCACAATCTGTAAAGCACCTGTGTTAGCTGTAATCTTGGCTTATTGGCCAATATTGTATAAACACAATATTCTTAACCAAGTAAATACAGTAAAAATAACTAATTCCTTATCTGTGCCCAAATTTTACTTTACCGATCTGTGCTTATATATTTTGTTATCACTGTAATACATGGACACAGACCTACTTGCTTTGTACAGCTGTTTGTTGTGTAGTATGACCTTTTCTTTCCCTTTTTATCCTAGTGCATATTGTTTATCTGTATTACGACATAATGGTCGTTTGCCTTTGCAAAGCTACTTAAACTAACTGGTTCAGATGAGCACATGTGCATTCAGCCTATGTTTTGTGTTTCTCTAGTAACTACATGTTCTTCTGTTGTGTTCTGTGGAAAATGTTGAGGATTTTCTCTGTTGGCAGATATCCTAAAGCCTTAGACTCTGTGTTGGAGAAGCACCTTGAAAACTGTACAGACGAGGCTGACCAAAATCTTTTTCACCAATTTATTTCTCTTTCATTAAGCTGTGGCAAATACAAGGTAGGTAGAAGCTCAGTTTGTGATCCTAACTCTTCTCTGGTTATACTGTAAGAAGGCTGATATTTTAGCAAAGTTCTGCTTTCTCTTCTTTCTAAACAAAATCTCTTACCATTCCCACCAAAACCCCCACCATGTGATTGGAGAGGAACTTGATGAAAACTGTGGATCTCGTAAGCATGTGTTTTTCATGTCAGCCATCAATATGAGCTTTTTTCATGGTTAAAATTGGTTAAACATTTCCACCTGTGCCAGTTGCTCTCAGAAATATTTTTCTTTAGGAACATATCCACTACCTGTGCTGTTGTGGTTGATGCTGAGCACCACCATGTGTCATTAAGGCCGCATCTTAATAGATTTTGTCAGTGTCAGAGTTGTCTGTTTTGGAAAAGTTAACAAACAGCTTTATTGTTGTTGAGAGAAGGTGGCTCTCCCCTTTTTGCTGCATTGATTTTTATGCATGCTTACAGTCAGTAACATGGAAGAATAGAGTGACTACAGAGTTGTTAGAGTTGCCATTTCTGAAGAGCAATTGAAACTCAGCCTAATGCAGAATAACCATTAAAGCAACAGATCTGTCCAAGGAATTTATTATTAAGAGATGGTTAGTATTATGACTCATTTTACAATGCTTGAAACACTGAAGGCACTTAGGAAAAGATGATAAACTACATAAAGAAGTGCTTCGTGTGTTTTTGTACTGTTTTAATGAAGACAGAGGTTCCGTAACTGAAAAATAAGTGGAGTAACAGAAAAATTAGGCACGCGGAACAAAGGTATATGACTGTCTTCTAGCCTTTAAGGTTTCTGAGATAAGTGCACATAATTGGACTGGCAAGGGGTGCCTTTTTAACAGTTTCTATCTGTGCTCTGTCACACTGACATGGTCACTAGAGCTTTCTCAGAATCCTTAGATAAGCATAGTGCTTTTCTAGGACAGAAAGGTATCTGTGGTTTACTGTACTTCACAAACTGTCTGCGAAAGTGAAGAAGACCAAATTCAAAACAGTTATAAAACATCATTGTTCTGAAATTGATGCTTTTGGGATCTGTATTATACATGTTTTATTCTGGTACACAGAAATGCTGGAAGAATTTCTCCCATTATCCTTATATATGCTTCACTTATTTTTAACATGCAGTGAGTCATTCTGAAATCTGTATTTCAGTTTCTGGAAGACTCTGGCACCTCACTCCTGCTTAGTTTGAATCATCCTCAGCCAGCTGTGCGAGTCCTGGCTCTCCAGCATTTGAAAGATGTTTTTGAAGCATCAAAGGTTTGTGTCCTGAATCTGTCACAGTACTGACTTAACATATAATGTCTTCAAAGAGCTGTTTGCCCGACATACCAGTTAATGGTGTTAGCAGTAGGCTTTGTCAGTATTTTCCAGTATTCTGGAGACTGGATGTAGTTGTTGTTTACTAAGCTGCTTGTAGTGTAAGATAAAGTCTAAGTTAATGGATGCTTCTGGTTTTCTTTTTTCTGCTGTTGAAAGTTGCTCTGCCTTTGAGGTTCAATTTGGATGATGTTACAGCTTTTCCTATGCTAGGATTCTGGTTATTTCACTAAAAGCCTGTGAATTTATGAATTACGCTACCAACAAATCATTCTTTTTCCTTTGACTCTTTTTATCTTTTTTCTAGGAAGGCTTTGATCAGTCTTTCATAGAAGCAGCAGTTTTTGATCGGCTCAAAGATGACAACAGAGATGTTGTAATGTCTGCTCTTGGTTCTTTGGATGTAAGTGTGTAACTTAAGTGTTAAGTGAGATTTTAGTTGATCTTCAATATGTGTGTCTGGAATGAGTTCTTTGTAATTGCCCTTCTTCTACTCATGTCCTTAGTGTAAGACTTTCGTTCTTTAAAAGAATGAAGCAGCACAAATTTAGGAAGCTTGTGTTGTTTACCACCTCACAGTTTCCCCTCAAAATTCTGCTTCTTGATCTTTCCCAAAGTGTTTGCAGTTATCTTGAATTCATTGAGGTTTTTATTATGTATCTAATAAAGCATATTTAATCTTTTATTATTATTTGAAATGTGATTCCTGCTTATCCTGTACATTTTTCTGTGAAAACACAAGCCATGTTATCTGCCTTTTGGATGGAAAATGGTGCAGTGACAAGTCGTTACGCTAGTGAGAAGTGCTCGGTTGAGTTTTTCCATGACAGTGTCATTTGGTCAGTTGATAGTGGCAAAGTCCTAAGCTCTGGCTCGGGTTTACTGGATAGGACTGCGGTATGCATTGTACTGATTGTTTCCAGCTAGAGTAACAGTCTTTCTTTTTCCTTCTGGTAGTAGTAGTGGGGAATATTAATAGCAGTAGTATAGTTGGTCTTGTGCATTCATTCATTCTCAGTCACTAAAAAATAGGAATGCAAGCTCATGAATGCTTCTTTAAACTTTAGTATCTTTTGTTAATATGCCTTATATTTTTGTCATATAGATGCTATGTAAAGTAAAAGCAATTCTTATTTAATTATAAAGTGTTCTACTTATTGTTAAACAATTTTATCAGACATTTCTGCATTCGATAAATTCTCTGTGCTTTAGCAAAGAGAGCATACTGGGCAGTCTTAGAACTTGTTTACCATGATAATGTTTTTATTACATTATTATTAATAGGAATGTAATTAATGATGTTTGATCCTTGTTTCCACTTGATATAGCAGGTGCATTTTCCATTAAGATATGGTAAGTTATTTTGTGTTTTATTATACTTTGGTTTCTTTTTTCTTGATTACTTTTCAGGTTTTCAGGAAACAAGTCAATCCAGAAATACTAGTATCAAGTCTCTTGAACATCTTCCAGAGAGCTGATCTTTCAAAGGATGGAAAGTGGTGTGTTTGTGCCTTTTTTCAGTCTACATTCTTTTTGTGTAAATGAAATTTTTCAAAAGTAATTCTAAAGAATACTTTAAACCTGGTTTTCACTTCAAATATTTTTTATTATGCTATATCTTTGCTGAGTTACAAGAGAAACGTTCAATTATTTGCATTCCATATCTCATGAATTTCTTATTTGTTCTCAGTGCTATTTGGATTCACAAAATAGCCATGGAAATTGAAAAGAAGTGTTGCTGGTATGATTGAGCAGTGGGTTTTGAATGTGACTTGTTCTCTTTTAGGTACAAGGTTCTAGAGCGAGCAGTAAACATTTTAGTCAAAGAGGAGGTTTTGAAAGAGAAAAAAGAACTACTAGATGAAGCAGTAATGCGGTTGCTACCTTTTATGTTATTCACAAATGCAAATTCAAAATCTTCAGACTGGAAAATGGCTGTTTGTCTGTCAGAATCTGGTCTCTGCTCCTTACATCCTTTACTGAAAGGCTGGCCAGAAGGTAAAGCATTAATCTTAACTAATATGGTAAAATAAAAATTATGACAACTTAGGATGTCATCCTTATTGAATCTAAATACTTATTAACAGACTGGCTGTCATTAACAAGCTGTCATACTTTGAGTGTGATTGGCGTTCTTCAAAAAAAACTCTTTGAAAAGATGAAGAAATTGTTTAGTATGTTCCTGACTCTTTCTAAATATTATTGAGCTATCACTGTTCTAATATTGGATTTGTGTGCCTTCAATGTCTGTTGTTATTTTTTGCCTTGGAATAGCTCTTGAAGAGGCAATTAAATTGAGCAAGTCTGCAGAGTTGATTGGAGTGGCCAACAAGAAAATGATTCAGCTGTTTTCTAAAAACATGACTTCAGGGTACCCAGCTTCACTATTGCAAATGGTATGTGTACGATGTTACGTTAACTTTAAGACATCTTACTTTCCAGGTGATTACAGTAGTAGAACAAATGTGATGCAGAAGAACTTTGTATGCGCTCTTAACATTAGTTATGCTATCATCAAGCTGCTGGGCAAATGTGTATATGTACATTGAATAGCAGACCGCTAGAGCTATATAGGTAAATGAGATTTCTACCTTAACATAAGGAAAGGAAGAAGCGAAGCTATTACCTATCTGAACAATTCCGGGAACTTTTGTTTCCTTAAAAAAACCCAACAGTTTAGAAAATGAACAAGCATACCTGTGGGTTGTTCCTAGTGACAGATGTTTGTGTTGCAGCAGATGGTAGCTGAAGGTAACAAGTATTTAATTGGACATGCAAATAAAAACGGTATAAAGTCATAGTGAAGTCCCACTGTCTAACAGACTTTTCTTTTTTGTTGTTTTACCTCCACTCCCTTTTTTAAGGTTGATGATCTGATACTTGTGGCTGAAACAGAATCTGAGAGTGTGAGACAGAAAGTAGCTACTCATATAATTGGTTCCGTGCTGGTTCAGTGTTGCTGCAATACACAGATGAAGGAAAGTTATCTTTCTGTGGCAATCAAAGTCTTCCGTTTCTTGGATAAAAAAATTAAAAGTCTGAGATCTTGTGATGCTGCAGAGGTAAGATGTGAACAGCTTGGAGACGGCATTTTCTTCATAATGAAGGGATATTTTTTCTCTTTTTTTTTTTTTTTTGTTTTTTTCTTTATTGTTGAACAAGAAGTTCAGAAACTTAGAGGAGGACTGAAAATCTTGCCTTCATTTCTTTTCAGAGCAATAACACACTTGGCAGCAGTCCTAGAAGCTGCCAGTAAGAATTGCTCTTGCACTTTACCACTCTAGTGAGTCTGCATTGTGAAATGAGGAACTGGAGAGTTTTAGGCTAGCATCCCGCTAGCTGATTCAATGTTTCAGTGCTGCAGGCTTGGCACAGAGTTTGGAGCCTTTCTGCCAGCTACCCTGTGGCATTATGTGGCATCATTGTTTAGCTTAAGAATGTCAGGAGTTTTATCCATTGAGAAGAGGTTTTGATGGCTTGTTCTGTAGGGAAAAGAAGGAAATGCAGTTGAAAATTAAAAAAAAAATCCTTGTGCTAAGGGCAGTTCCAGAAGACAGCCATGAAAATAATTAGAGAGTATGAACACCTCTCCTATGAAGAAAGGCTGAGTTGGGGTTCAGCCCAACTTCAGCCTGGAGAAGAAAAGGCTCTGGGGAGACCTTTCTTATACATCCTCTGTAAGCACTGGAAGACCACAGAGGATGTATAAGATGCTTACAGTGGATGTATAAGTGCTTACAGAGGATGTATAAGAAAGATAGGGACAAAATTTAGCAGGGCCTGTAGTGACAGGACAAGGATGAGTGGTTTTAAACCAAAAGAGGGTAACTGTAGCTTGGACATAAAGAAGAAACTTGTTACTATGATGATGGAGAGGCACCGGAACAGGTTGCCCAAAGAAGCTGTGGACACCCCATCACTGGAAACAGTCATTGTCAGATTCAGCAAGGCTTTGAGCAACCTGATCTAGTGAAGGATGTTCCTATTCACTGATGGGGGTGTGGACTCGATGATCTTTGAAGAACCCAAACTGTTCTGTGATTCTATGTTTCTATGAATTGCAACCTCAAGCTTCCCATTACAACAACACTGAAAGTGTTATTCCTGAATTTGTTGGGTTTTGTTTTATTGTGCAGCTCCATAAGCAGTTGTGTTGACACTTGCTGGAAAGTAACATAGATGCAGAAGGAAGAGCCACCAGAGGGGCAGGAACAATTTTCAGAAAGAGTATTTCTGCATCTTTTTACTACCGTTTTTTGCTTTATTTTTTATGTGTATTTCTCATTAGGGTTTTCTTGATTTATTTTGTTCTTGAAACAGTTTGTTTTTTCATATGCAAGAAGTCCATGTGAGCAGGGCTGTGTTTTTGTGCATGCACCACCTCACACACACAGCAGTAGATGGTAATTAGTTATTCTGACGTCAGATTATTCCATAAAAGATTTTTTTCACATACAGATATCAGAAAGACATGGATTTTGTTGCTGGAACAGAGCTAGATGAAAGAATTAAACTGAATGTCCATGGAGTGCTGTGAATGACTCCTAATCCATTTGAGGAGATTTTAGAGAAACCAGTGTTCTACTCTTCACTTATCTTGCTTATGTACACTGTTAATTACAGTGGTAAGAGCTAGCATGCTTAAAACTGCAGATACAGGTTTAAATGTAAAATCAAAAATGTATTTCACTTCATCAGAGGACCTCTTTTGTGGTTGGAAATTAAGTATTGCTGAATTTTAGTGAAAATTTCTGTCTTCTGTTGCATGAAATTGTGACAGTAATACATTAAAATTTATTTTCCTTCACAGGAAACTCCCCTAAATTGGTCTGTTGAAATGACAGAGGAAACTTTTTTGCCTAAGGACTTGTTAACTGCATATATAGAAAAGCTCAATAGTGATCAGACTGCTCACGCAGAGGAGTCAGCTGTGTTACTGTTCTTATTGAAAAACTTCATCAATGGCCTAAAACCTCCTTTGTCCTTTCCAAAAGGTAGATGTTAAGGTTTTGAATGGGTTTGATATCAATGAAGTGAAGAAAGTTTTGGGATGGGGGAGGCTTTGTCTTCAGAAGTTGTTGCTTCCCTAACATTCTTCCTTTTTTATTATTGAGATCTGTAAAGGTGACTTACTTGTGAGCATGGGAACTGTCAAATTTATTGTTTTCTTTTAATTGAAGATGTCTGTTGTCTCTCGGTGTCTGAAGGTGTTCATATGCATCCACTGTGTCTTATTTATAACCTGTATTTTTAGAGGAAACTTGGTGGAATCCTGAATCTCTGAATCAAGATAGCAAAGACTACCTGCACCTCCTTTTGGGGCTATTTGACCTGCTTATCTGTGGAGCTAGCGAGGGAAGTGATGCTGTTCAGTACAGGGCACTGATGAATCTCTTCCTTAAGGTATTATTTTTACATTTGTTGCTCTGAATTATTAGACATAAATTATTTTGCAGTTACATAATTTTAAGGAAAACTGAGAAAAATGGAGAAATCCTCATAGCATGCTCGTACTGTGAGAAGATTAAAGTCCAAGCTTTAGCTGATCAGTTAACCCTGATTAAATGCAATAAAAGAAAACTAAAGTAAAAGAACAACAAATGGACCTGTTGAGGCAAAGGTGAAAACCTAACACTGATTTGCAAGCTTGAAGTTTGAGCTAGAATTTTTGGACCTATTTGGGAGCAAAGCAAACAGCTGGACTGAAAAATCTGTTAGTTTTTAAATAGAGAAAATGAAAAGAAAAAGATTTAGAAGACAATGAACACTTTCTGTAACATCATCTCATGTTTTCACCCCTGCATCAAGCAATACATTTTTGTAAAGAGAATATGGGATTTTGGTAGTCAAGATTTTAGATAGCAGGGAATAACTGTTCATTCTGAGGAAGAAAGGAGCACGTAATGACACAAAGCTTCCCATTACTGGAATTTGATGCTATTTCATCAAGAACAGCACATGACAAATACAAACAGTGGAAGGAAAAAGTAGCAACAATTTCATAATTTAACTTATTTCTGATGTTAATTCTTGTATATAACTCTGTCTATTTAACAGTCATTCCATGATCTAGTGAAATTGTACTGCTACTGAGCTGTTAAAGAGATTGATTCAGTGCCTAGCTAGTTACAGGCTATCAGTGGGGAAGGAAGGATGATATTTTAGTGGGATTTTTGACTGAGCAAGCTGGGTCATACTCACAGAAGAAAAGGTTGCAGGAAGAACTACAGCAGGTTTGTGGAATGGCATTAATAACATCCTGGGACCTAGTCAAGGCAACAGCTGCAGTAATAATTTGCTTCTTTTATTTGTGGAGTATTGCCAGTTTTCAGTTTTGAGGGTGTTTAATTTGGAAGGGACAACACAGTTATTTTTGCCTGCCCTAACAGTTAATATAAGTATAACCTAGATCTTTGTGGACTTGTGGAAAAGAGAATAGGCAAGAGCATGTCAGAAGCTGTATCAGTTGTTCTGTCAAGCTGCTCAAGCCTGTGGGATGTGGAGTGGGCACTGCTGTTTGATGTATGAAGAGCTCTTGGAATTCCAGAGAGCATCTTGCAGAGAGAAAGCATGACCAGACCACGGATGAAACAAGAACTTTAGATGTGAGATGTTATTAAGAGACAATGTAATTGCCTCAAAATCAGAAACTATCTTAGTTAAATTTTGACATAAAGGTCTTAAAGCAAAGTTAAGGTGACTGGATGTAGATGTGTGAAAAACTGAACTGAATCTTCTTGGAGCAGGTGTTACTAGTAGGGGAGACCTACTAGTCTCACTGAAGGCACAATGACCTGTGCCTTCAGTGATACATTTATGATTCACAGTTTCTTAATTTTGGTAAATGCTCTGTTATCATAAAACCTTTACAGCCAATCCAGGACAAATCCTAAGAATAAAGTTTAGTGTGAACATTCAGCACAGAAAGCTATGCTGTGCAAGGAAATTGTATGCTCAGTTCTTTTGAGACACTGGTTTATAGACTTGTGAAGATTACTGTATGACTGATGAAAAAGCCAGGGGTTGCTTAGAGCAGTTCTAGTATTAAGCTTATCAGTGCACAGAACAGGAAATAGAACTTCTATGTTTTGCATGTAATAATTTTCTTGTGCAATTGACACAAATGTTCATACGGATGCATTTTCAGTCTTTGACTTCAGTCTGTGATTTAAAAGAAGGTCCCTTGTACTTACATTCCTATGGACTACAAGTTATCCGTTAAACCAAATGAGCCAGCTGTTGAGCAACATGTGGACTTGTATACATATCCACATACTATTTATCCAAAACCATCTACTCAACATCTTCTTCCTAAAAGACATATTTTCTGACTTTTCTAGTTCTCTTTGTGTGTACTCTGTTCATTTATGTGGTTTATCAGATATTGTACACAATAGTTTGTTAGACAACTTTAAATTACTAAACCAGTGCTTTTCTCTTTGTTCTTTTTTGGATTGTTTGTTTTTTTTTTATTTTAAGGTACATTTAAAAGATACAGAGTATTTCTTCAAATTCCTTTCAATTTTATGGACTTACAATTATAACCTTTCAAATCATCTGAACTATGAGGTCAGTGCAATGTTACAGACTCAAGCTCTCTATGTCGGCTATGCACTGCTTGAATCACAGACATATCAAAAAAAGAAGGAGCTGCTATCACCGTCATCTCCAGGTAAAGTAAAACAATATCTGTCTCTTAAAATAGAGATTACAAAAATATAAGGAATGTGGTTGAAGAAGTTCAAAGCCATGGATCTGTGAGATTCATGTTGGTTTTGTGGAATCTGGAGGTTTATAGTGAGATGAGATGACTTTTTAATTCCAAAGTAATGTTGATGCCCCTTCAGGGATAGATACAATAATATTCTGACCACTCATTTTATTCTGTTGTCTCTTCCTCCTTCCTTCCCTCACTCCTTTTGCAGTAGTGATATCTTTGCTAATTAACTTGGGTAGTCCTGTGAGTGAAGTTAGAAGGGCTGCTCTCAACTGCCTCCATTCCATGAGAGGGGTAAAGGAGTCTCTATTTCATCCTGTTCTTCAGCATTTGGAGCTAAAGACAGAAGAGATCATATCTGACCCTACGTATATAACACAGGTATTTTTGTTATTAAGGTGTACATTAATCTTTGTCTGCTGCTGTGAGCTCCCATCTTTTCTAAATAAAATCAAGTTAACTGGGAAAGCTCATGGTCTTTCTATGTAGCAGACTGTTGGTTTGTTTTGGTGTTTTTAAGGACTATAAAAACATTCAAGTGATTTGTTACATACAGAGAATTGAGAATATCAGTCAAATAAGAGGTATTAAGTTGTAGTTTATTTTCAGATTAAGAATTCTGTTTGTATCTAGATAGTGTTATTACAAAAGCATTCAATAAATGTTGTTTTAAGGCTTTTTTGTTATGGGATAATAACTTAATTTTCCCTTTGTAAATGAAATAGATTATGGAATCTCTATTTGAGGAGCTTGAGACACAACCAAAACAGAAATCCCAGAAGAATAAATTGTTGGAACCTTTGGAAAGCATACTTGATTGTGTACAGAATCCTGTTTTCCCTTCATATATCGCAAGAAACTTAATGAAAATTCTTCATGAAGTCCATGGTGAGGTAGGTGCTATTGTTCTGTATTCTTTTTTGGATTCTGCACTTGATTGAAATGCTGAAATCAAATTTCATGTAATAACGATGCTGTTAAATAACTTCATAATGTTTTAGACTAGTAGGCATTAAGTAGACACCTTTAATAGTATGCAGTAGTACTGGAAACCGTGATTTGATGAAACAAAATCTTTGCTGGCTCCATCTGGGAATCTAAAGGCTGCAGAATTTTGCACTGGAGTTCTTAAGGAAATTCCCTTGATGTTACTGAAAAAGACAGTTTCGGAAGGTTTTTCCGGAATACATTTATTACCTTGCTTAGATATCAGTGAAGTCTACAGAGTTTTCTGTAGAGAACTGTAACATATTAGGTAGCACTATCAATTTTATTTTCATGCATTAACCTCCTCTTATCTAATATATTCATTATTCCCTAATGCTGGAAAGTACATGAGATCAATGTTCAAAAAATTAATGAAATTATGAATTCTTGTACTCTATTCAGTTGTACTTGTCTTGAAAGGATTATGAACTGCGTAGAGGAAAAGCGTTCTTGCCTCACATGTGGGTTTTGTAGGAGACAGCAGTAATGAATCAGTGGATAAAAGTTTTCTTCTTTCTGTACTTTAAAAATATTAAATACTGCTCTGCAAAGGAGAAAACAAAGTAGCAGATGAGCATGTGCTCGTGGTAATCTCACAATAAGTGATGTATTTTTCCTCTTGAACAGCTGTTGCATAAAGTACTATATGCAGTGTGTTACACAAAAGGGGCATTGCAGTAAAATGGAAGCTGTGCTACTAGAAGTTTGTTAAAATGAGAATGGATAAAAATTTCTGTTATTAATTTCCTCTGTTTGCAGATGATTCTTTCTCACCTCTTGCCTACACTAGACCGGTTGCTAGAGAAGGTGTTTGAGAAACCCGAGGCAATGTTGAAGGATGACGTTATTCTCCTCCATCTCATCCTTGGAAAGTTTAATGAATATTCAGCAACACTCTTGTGCAAGAATCAGCAGAGTCTAGATTTATTTATCAAAAGTCTGCATGCTGCTAAGAAAATCTATGAGGAAATTCCACCATTTCAGATCACAGCACTGGGGCAGGTATGGCTTTATGAAAGATCTTTGCTTTTATGCTTAAAACAAGTGACAGTGTTTAGGATTGTGTTTTTAAAGATTCCTATGTATTAAGGAGTCTGTAGTTCTTGAGCTGTTTTTCTTTTAGTAGAAGTCTTCAGGGTCTTCATAGTGCCTTTGAAACATCTAAACAGGCTGGAAAACTTTCTCTCTTAAGTTTACCAGAAGGAGAAACTGGTGCTTGCTTTGTTTTTGCATTTTGACAAGTACAGAATAGAAGTATCATTGTGTTTGCATGCGGATGAATATCTATCATTTCTTACAGATGCTGCTGTTCCACTGTCCTTAGTTTTTGTCAGTTAGGTGGAGGCTTTCATTCATCTGAGCAAAAATTGTCAAAGAAAATACAGTAGATGAGAAACAGACTCATTTTGAAGGAGGCTTCATATTCGCGCCTTCTGTCATGTAAGGCAGGCATTAGTGTATACTTACCAAAGGCTCACAACAGCAAGTTTGTTACTGCAACTGGGCAAGCTGTGTCAAAAATTTCAGAAATGAGTATGTCTGGATATGTCAGAAATATGTGCTTTGCCTCTAAGGATTTCTGGTTATATACAAATACATAATTAATATACAAATGTTTGCAATATGTATTCATGCTAACATGCATGTGTGATTGGGTGTGTCATACATCATCTAAGTTCCTAAGTTCCATAGCCTGTGAATTTGTTACCCTCTTACAGTAAACCTCTCCACATTGTTTCTTTTTTACCTTTTGTAGATTACTAAACCGTTCTTTGCGGCTGTGTCAGATGGGGTGGTGCAACAGAAGCTATTAAAAATATTATTTGACTTACTGTTAAACTGTAAGAACCCGCTTTGTGCCCAGACAATTAGCAGTGTGTTTAAAGGGGTAAGTGGCAAACTCCAGAAAACATAACTGTTCAAACCTGTTGTGGTTCTGTGTTGCAACATTCAGTCACAGTCATTTGTATCATTCATAGCATGTAAGGATTCTGAAACTATTTGTCACTTAATGGTGTTAATTGCAGAAGTTTGTTAAATGGCTACTTTTAGAAGGTATTTCTTTAAAAACCATGCATCAGTCATTTACTATACTATGAATGAATTCAGCAGAGTTCACTTTGTGCTGCACTGCTGGGATATGACTTGAATATGTGGATTATGTATCTATATGTGCATGAGAGGGGTGTGTTATTAAAAACATGAGCGGGAATAGATGTGTGATATGACATGTAGTTCATTGGTACTTGCGTTATTGTTCTTTGTGGCAGATTTCAGTGTGTGCTGAGCAGATTGTTAGGGAACTGGAGCTTCCTGAGAAAACCAAAAGTCCGGCCACCGTCCAGCAAACTAGAAGGCAGAAAATGCAGCAACAGAGGTAAAATAACTAGAAACCCCAAAATACTATCTGTACAGCTTGAAAACACCACTTGTTTTACTACTTTGCATAGTTTGTGCTGAAAGCATAGGTATCTCTTTCTTTTCCCCTGACCGTGAATTAAGTCAGAGCTACTTTTGGCAGGAAAAAACCAGCTCACGTTGTTGTTTGAGAAATGATGGAACTGTAGTCAAAATTTTTAAAAAATACATATCCAATAGTTTTAATGTTGTCATTTCCCCTTATCGAATCTGACTTGACACAAAATAAAATTCATTTTTGCTAGTATTAAACTTTGTTACTAAGAAAAATGTATGGACAAATTACATGCCTGTATCTGAAGTCTACAGATACTCAACAAAATACTCCTGTTAGTTAACTGAGAAACAGTATTTCCTCTCAGTTAAACTGCCAATCTAATCATTAATATTTAGACCTTTGTCTTCTTTCTTCTCTCAAGTCCCATAAGGAAGGAGCTGTTTTATCCACTCTACTTATTCTCTTCTTTAAGCATTGGTTATCAGCCCTTGCTCAAACAGGATATTGAGTTGATTTTCTTGGTCTGACCTGGAAAAGCTGTTCACTTGACCTTCAGTCATCACCCATTAGATGGATCTACCTGTAAAGGCTGTCTGCCAGAGTTTTATAAACATATGCCTGCACGCACACACATCGCCTGCATAGTTAGACAGTTGGTAGGTTTCCTGGATGGCAGGCAAGTCGGCATTTGAACAGTTATTTGGTAATAGATTTTATTTTATTTCACAAAAATTTACTTCATTGTGTGGAATTTTTGTATATACAGAACGTATACTTTTTGAGTTTTAAGTTCAGTCTGGGTTTTCTGTTGATTGTTTAAAATGTGTTGCTGCTTTAGTCAAAAGCCCACACATTGCCAGGAGAAACAGTAAAGAATGCCACTGTGTGAAAGAAAATGTGTCTTTTTTACTTATGTGTGTGTTTTTTCCCTGAAACACTGGTACTACTTTCCTTGCAAATGTATGTACTGATTGTTTGTCTTCTATAGAAAGCCTCAGGATGCAGAATTGGCGCCAGAAACAAGCCACTTCAGCTGGCAGAGGGTTATGCTCATTCTGGAATTGCTGCAGCATAAGAAGAAGCTTAAACGTCCACAGGCATTAGTACCTGTGCTTTTTAACCTGCTGAGCCGGTAATCATGCCTCCCTAATGCACAAATCCTTCACCATTCTCTTCTGCAGCAGACCCTGTGAAGTGTTAAAATATGAGCTACTTTCTTGCTGCTTTGTTGCTGTGTTTTATAGCTTAGCTTGCCTTTTTTTACTTGAACTTTTTAGGTGTATCAAATGAAGAGAAAGGGAAGTCCGTATGACATTTTTGTCCTTTAAAAAGTGTGATAGGCTTCTGAAGATTTTCAACTGATGCATAGCTGCTTATAGGAAGACTTTGTTTCTCCGATGGAGGGCTTGGGATTGCTGAGGAGGATGACACGTGTGCTAAAAGAGGCACAATTGACAGGACTTGTGATTTGGAGAGTTATTATATTAATTCACTAAGCTTTAAAAATCCTCCCAAAACATTGTGGAATGAACAGCCTTCATCCAGTCTAAGAAAACTCACTTTTCCTGTCTCCAAGCACTAAGCAAATTTTATGTATAAATTGGGTATTTATCTTTTTTCCTTGTGACTTGCCTTTACATAGACTGGCAATTCTATTTCAGGTAATTATTTTATGCTATCGACAGTTCTTTGATAAATGTCTTCTATTAGACCAATGGATGTATTTGAAAATAAAAAAGAAAAGATGCTTCTGGGCAAATGCTTTTTAGAAGCCTCAGTTTAGAACTTCTGTAGAATGAAGATTGCAGATTCTTATATGTATTTTAATATGCCATTTGGTCACTTATTTTTCTGTCTCCTTTTCAGTCCCTAATTTTTTTTTCCTAAATGTATAGGTGTCTGGAACCTATGGCATCAGAAGAAGAAAATATGGAATATACCAAGCAGCTAATCCTCAGCTGCCTGCTAAACGTCTGTCAGAAATTGTCTTCAGATGGTAGCAAGATCCCAGCAGGTAAAAATTGCCATGCTTATTTCTTGGTACTTCTTACATTTGTGCAGCATTTAAACAATGGTCTAAACTTTCTCCTTCTCTTTGTCTACACTGTATTGTTGAAGAGAGAGTGATCCCTCTGTAGGGTGTACAAGTTTGTCTTCTTTCATTATTTTTTGTAGATCCCTTAGGGGTGTGGCTTACAAGTTGAAACGAATGCTTGAGTGTACTGTTTATTCCTGCATGGTTGACCGTTGAAGTGTTAATCAGTGACTATTTTTTACTTGCAGATGTCCTTGACAAAGAAAAATTCAATGTGGAATTGATAGTTCAGTGTATCAGGATTTCTAAGATGCCCCAGACACACCACCATGCTCTGCTTCTCCTTGGTGCTGTTGCTGGCATGTTTCCCGTAAGTTGTACCTGAAATTTATGTATTGAATCTTCTCTTCAGGTTCCAAATATTGGGAGGAGTGAAGAACATAAAGAGTTGTTCTATGAGGAGAAATTTCTGAAAGGAACAATAGGCAAAATTTACAGGTTCCCTGCTGTTTTAGGGCTTTCTATTCCATTTTACTTGAAAACAAACTTGTGTCTTGATATTTTGGTCTCTAGACATTTATGTCTTGCAATGAAGCAATTAGACATGGAAGAACCTTTCTGACAACAGCCCTGCCTCACTTCCCTCTGTGGTCAGAGCTCTAGTGCGTGATTTCTTCTTTCCCCTGCTTTGTTATGTACAAGAGAGAAAGCATCTAGTATTCTTACCTCATTACTTTCTCCACACTTTTGAAAAGGTAGTGTTTTTCCCAAAAAGCAAAATTTACATGTTTTTGAGAAACTTATGGAGTGCTTGACTTTTTTAGTCTTGGTATTGCTTTCCTTTTTCATCACTTTCCTGCCACCACCTGCTACAGAACTGAGCTTTTATTTTTTACATTAATACTGGCTCTTGTAAGATATCCAAGGTCAAAATAGAAGTAAATATTTTGTATGAGTCTCATTTCTGTTTTTAAATCTAAGTCAGTCCTTCAGTTCACTAAAAGTGAATGAAAAATGTGTCCTTAACTTCTTGCTCTAAGTTCTGGCAAATTCTAGGAAAATAACTGTTGAACTAGGTGACTCCTCTAATCTAGCCCTCTTACAATTACTTACTGAGATTACAGTCTAGTCCCCAGAAAATCCAAAAATTAGAAAGAGCACGGTTGGTTTCCATTGTATCATTGTAGATATTGCAGATGTCTTAACAGATTTTAAAAGAGTAGGTGGGAGAGGTATGAAAATCACTGGAATCTCTGTCATGCTCACATTTGTGCTTCTACAAATCTCCCCATGGCTGATCTTGGTTGTCGTGCTCTCCTGGCACTGAATTGAAGAAGTAGCTTTAAGGGGCCCTATGCACTTAAAATTAGTTTAGTGGAGGTTTTGGAATATACTGGTGATTCTTATTTTCTTTTCTAGGAATCTAGTGGCATTTGTGGGAAAGAGAAATGCCTCAACGCGTAATATGCAGAACAGCACAGTTTAAAAAGTCATCTCCTCTGTTTTCTTTTCCAGGATAAAGTTCTCCATAACATTATGCCCATTTTTACATTCATGGGAGCAAACGTCTTGCGTCTGGACGATACGTACACATTCCAAGTCATTAATAAGACAGTGCAGATGGTCATTCCTGCTCTTATACAGGTGATTTTGTCTGCTTAATGGAAGGGAGTAGAGAAGCGAACAATTAAATTATTAATTAAGTATAGTAAATGGTTTAGAATATCAGCGGTAGAATAAGTTGTATCCTATTCTAGGATTATTTTTAGATAGATATTAAATTATATATAATAACTTATTAATAGACTGCTCCTTATCTGATCAACTCTGAGTTTGTCAGGCTACTACTTCTTTTTAATCTTATAAGCTCCTGCACTTCATAAAGCCGTAACAGTATCAGAGCTGCAACTAAGGAAACATACTCGAACTTAAAGTTTTTCATCACTGTGATAGCTGGCAAATTCAGTAGAGGAACCATTGGCAGTAAGAAAGTGGTTATAAGTCCTATAATAATAAGCTCGTATCAATACTACACGTGGTCTGAGGGAAGTGGAAAGGTGAAATATTTGACAAATGCTTTTAATCTTCCAGATGACGTTTGTCTGCATTTTCTTGTTATCATTGTTTTTCAAAGGGAATGTCTTTTCTTCAGTCAGACTTCACTTGCACTTAATTATTGAGTAATTCCTAGATCTAAACATGAAAAATGCCATACAAATTTCTTGCGTAAGATGAATCAGGAAAAAAAAAAATCTTCTTCTAACAATTGGCTGGGGATTTCCTGGTGTATTTTTTAATGACAGATACACAGGATTTTGCATGCTATTGCAAATCTCTGCTAGAGAAATCAAGTTACTGTCTTTTTTTTTTTAAAAAAAAAAAAAAAAACCACCTCTCATAGCAGCCATCACAAGTTTCTGTGACCAATTATTTCTGGTGCACAAAATTATTCCATGTGGGGAGAGTCTAAAGTTACTTACTTGATCGTGTAGCCTACCTGTATTATTTTTACTAGGCCCTTGAATCCAAGACCCTAACTATCAAGTTTACAGGCAAAATGTTCAGAAGGATGTGGCACTCCTTTTCCTTAAAACATCCTGCTTGTTTCAGCTGATGCAAAGTATTGTTTCCTCTCCTTTTTTTTCTCTGTCTCTCTCTCTCTCGTTTTTCTGTCTGTCTCTCTCGTTTTTCTGTCTCTCTCGTTTTTCTGTCTCTCTCTCGTTTTTCTGTCTCTCTCTCGTTTTTCTGTCTCTCTCTCTCGTTTTTCTGTCTCTCTCTCTCGTTTTTCTGTCTGTCTCTCTCGTTTTTCTGTCTGTCTCTCTCGTTTTTCTGTCTGTCTCTCTCGTTTTTCTGTCTGTCTCTCTCGTTTTTCTGTCTGTCTCTCTCGTTTTTCTGTCTGTCTCTCTCGTTTTTCTGTCTGTCTCTCTCGTTTTTCTGTCTGTCTCTCTCGTTTTTCTGTCTGTCTCTCTCGTTTTTCTGTCTGTCTCTCTCGTTTTTCTGTCTCTCTCGTTTTTCTGTCTCTCTCGTTTTTCTCTCTCTCTCGTTTTTCTCTCTCTCTCGTTTTTCTCTCTCTCTCGTTTTTCTCTCTCTCTCGTTTTTCTCTCTCTCTCGTTTTTCTCTCTCTCTCGTTTTTCTCTCTCTCTCTCGTTTTTCTCTCTCTCTCGTTTTTCTCTCTCTCTCGTTTTTCTCTCTCTCTCTCGTTTTTCTCTCTCTCTCTCGTTTTTCTCTCCCTCTCGTTTTTCTCTCCCTCTCGTTTTTCTCTCCCTCTCGTTTTTCTCTCCCTCTCGTTTTTCTCTCTCCTTTTTTTGTCTCTCTCTCTCTCTCCTTTTTTTCTCTCATCCCCTCCTCTCCTCTGTTTTGTTTTTGGTTTACCTTTTCTTTTAATTCTATTTGAAGCATCTCCCTTGAACGCTGAAAAGAAACTGTGTGATTAAGAACTGTTTATTTTGGAGCATTCATATTTTCCTTGAGATTATGCTTTTGGTAATGTTGTTAGCAGGCATGTAGTGTTTTCTCTCAGTTTCTGAATTTACAAGAAAGCCCTTGTCCCCATCTGCAACCGTCCTTCTCAGCTGCTGCACCTCTTTGTACCCAGGCTGAAGACAGTGATTTGTCAGAGTCCTCGGGAAGTGTGGAAGAGGTGGTGATAAAGATCATTCGAGTGTTTGTGGATGCCTTGCCCCATGTGCCAGAGCACCGGCGCCTGCCAATCCTGACCCAGCTGATCACTACAGTGGGAGGAGACAGGTTCCTCTGGGTTCTCCTGGTGCTGTTGTTTGAGCAGTATGTGACCAAAACTGTGACAGCGACATCAAGCACAGACAAGGTCAGAAGATGAGTGGGGTCAACTTTTTATTCAGAAGACTGATCTCCTTTCTGTTTGTGGTCTTGTCTTTAAGAAGGTGCATGATAAGCCTCAATGGGTTATGCTAAAATAAGTAGTGAGCTCTGAGCTTCTGCTGTAGCAGAACGTGATGATGATGTCGACTACGATTTGTATTGCAGATGCAATATTGTTTTGTCCCAGAGACTGCACAGTAGATCAGATCATACTGTACAGCAGTCCTTGACCTGAAGAGCTAATCATCTGGTTATGATGGGCTTCAATGAAGTTGTGGGTTTGGGTTTTTTTTCTTTAACTGTGTTTGGGAAACAAGCTACTGGTCTTCCTGTATAGACCAAGATCAAAACCCTATTATGTTTTTGTGTAGGGGGGCTCTCAGATTAGGTGAAAGCATAGTATATGAGTAAAATTAAAAGAATTATTAAAGGAACATTAGTGAGAAGATACAGTCTTTGCTGTAGCAATTTAATCTCTTTCTACATCTGCTGGATCTTCTCTCCAAGAGCTTGCTGCTGTTACCCTTCATGTTAATCCTGGCAGTATCTAGCTGACCATGGCAGTTTCACAAACTCACTGAGGAGTTTTTGAGTCTTTGTCATTATTAGTAATGTTTTTTAATTGTTAAAATATTTTTTTTATTATTATTATTTCTAAACCATAAACAGGATGCTGTTCTGGAAGCAGACACTGAATTTTGGATTTCCATCTGTTGTGAATTCAACGTACGTTCGCAGTTCCAGAGCATGATGAAGATAATACAGTACTTGACAGAGCTGCCAGAGAACAAAGAAGGTAATCACAAAACAGAGCCACCAAATCCATGTAAAAATTCCTGTTACGAGGGAGAAGGGGTAATGGTTTTAAACTAAAATCGGGTAGGTTCAGGCTAGATATAAGCAAGGCATTTTTTACAGTGAGGGTGGTGAGACATTGGAACAGGTTGCCCAGAGATGTGCTGGATTCCCCATCCCTGGAAACATTCAAGGTCAGGTGGGATGGGGCTCTGAGCAACCTGATAAGTTGAAGATGTCCCAGCTCCCTGCAGGGAGGCTGGACTAGATGAGCTATAAAAGGTCCTTTTCCACTGCAGCATGTTGGAGCATTAATGAATATATTTTACTACTTTTCCAGTCTGTTATTTCAAAGACCATTGGGGAAGGTGGGTGAGGTGTGTGTGTTTCTTAAGTTAGGACTTGCCATATTTGTTGTTTGAATGTGTTTTCTCAGCCAAGAAGGACCAGCTAATGACACTGAAAGCAGTTTTCCCAAGTATGTGACACACAGTGTATGTAGCTGTCTCAGATGTGTCTCATGTTTGTAGCCAGGGCACTATAGCACCAAGAAAAAAGATTCTTCTTCAAGTGGAAATGATCAGGTGAAATGGCACTACTGTTGAAATGAAAAAAATATCTCCTGTGGTATTTCAGACCGTCTTTTTTTGAATTTTGACATGATTTTGGATCCTTGATAAGCATCTGACTGTCATTTTCCTTAGTTTCTGTAATCAGGAATCAAATATCTTTTTCTCTTGGCTGCAATTTTGTTTTGTGAATATTTTCAACAGATGATCCTGGGCCAAAACAGTCAAGAACATGCAAGACAAAGCTAAAAAGTCAGGATGGGCAGCTCTTTAATGTGGAATCTCACTCAGACAAACAGCTTCGGCATTTCAAATTCTTGTCAGTCTCCTTTATGTCACAACTTTTATCCTTTCAGAGTTTTGTGAAACAGGTAATAAGGGCAGATTGCTTTTAAACTGATTCCATTAAGTAATTATGCTGTACTCTAACAGGTGAGGTTTCATTTTCTTTGTAGTATGGCTTTATATTCGAAGGGGAATGAAATAATACACTGTCCAGTGTATCCTGCTGACACCTTTATTGACACAGTTTTGAAACCTCTCCATAATGTTAATTAATTTTTAATAAGGCCTTTCCAGATAGACTCGCTTGTGTGATTGATGAATAGGTAACAAAGTGAAATTCTGGTCCCAGTGGATTCCCACTGGCTTTATTAAGTCCGGGAATTCACTCACTGTCTGTATAACTCCAAGCTTGGTAGGATTTATATTATGAACTCTGAAAAGACAAAGTGAGTGTTCTGAGTTTTAGGCTGTGACTCTAGCTGGAAGCAATTCCCAGTGTCTCCGATGAACATCATCCACCAGAATTAAATGTATTTGCAACGGTGACTGTATTGTATAAGATTCTCATATTTTCATCGAGAACATTGGCTTAAGTGCAGATGTGGGGAACTCGCCATGTTAGTGGACATTTCATCCAGAACAAAGACATTTGAGTATACTGGGATATTAATGAGGGGATGCAAGTTTCACCCATTGCATTTTAATTCTTCCTTTTTAAACCAGATAGTTGAATGTGATGAAACAGAAGAGCTACAGGAATTGGAACAGAGGTATGCTTTAAATCTATTCCACTCTTCCTGTTTCTACCTTTTACTGCTACCTGAGGATATTTTTCAAGTGTAATCCCATTAGAGTATTTCTTCCCCCAAAGATACTTTTAATGTTGCCCATGGCAACAAGCAGAATTTGTTATATGCAAGTTATTTGAGTTTTGTTTTGGTGGGGTTTTTTTAATATCCTGTGGGGTTTCTTATTTCCTACTTGGCCATAATTATTATGCTATCAATGATGGGGTCTCTAAAAGAGTTTCAGATTTGTTCAGATTCATATGGGGGAAAGAAACAGTATTCACAGGTGCTACTGTGAGAAAACTACCAGTGATCACAGTTCACAGTTGTATCATTGGGCTACAACAGTTAGTGATGCAAAACTGAGGGTTTCTTTCGTAGAGGCTTAACTTTTCTGTTTGTTCTAAGTTAATAAAGGTGTGGGATTTATTTTAAATGCTGTGTTTCTTAAATGCTTTTTTTTTAAACATCTATATCTTCCCAGATTGTTTTTGTTTTAAAGCAGAGTTCTTAAGTAGAACTACTGCTGTATGTAGGTGTTGTTAGGCATACCAGGTAGACTAGTTTAACATGTATTTGATTTTCCGTATTGCTATAGCTTTAGCTTTTTGTTAATGTGTAAATGGGATCCAGTAGTCACTAGGTGATTCATTTTCCTTTGTTGTGGCTGTTTCATGAAATTTTGTGCTTTTCTATAATAAAATCGACTTTTTTAGTGCCCTTGTTGCTTACTAAAAGATGCTTCCTTTCCATCTAGGCTGTTAGAAGACGTTCTTTGCTATATAAACACTGTGGCATCTTCAGTGGAAGGAAATGTGGACAAGCCAACAGTCAAATTTTGGAGGGTTCTGCTTAACAAGTCCTATGATATGCTGGATAAAGTATGTCTCATTAGCGCTCATTTTAGCAGTAGGACATTTCTGCTTTTGCTTGTTAATGTGGTTGTAATCTTTGTAGGATTTCTTGTTGGATTAGTACTAGTCTTTAGTAGATAATCTTGTAACCTGGCACATCATTTGTTCAAATTTGTTTAACAACTTTAATTGAACTCCAGCTAACAACTTAGAACAACCAGAAAAAAAGTCAGAAATGCTTATTTCCTCTAGTTTAGTATTTTGCTGGCTGGAAGCAGTCATTTCACTGTCTACCCCCATGGAGAAGAATGTTTTTGGCAACATTTCTCACTGCTAACTCCTAAAATTATGGAATGGCTGTATATTTTTATGTGGGATTTAAATGGAGAAAAAAATCTTTATCTCCTGACGTGCTGTGGACCATGCATCTTTTCACAGCTTGAATTTTGTTTTTGTCTGTGAAGCATATTTCAGTTTTTATGATGTACATGCACAGGGCACTACCAGAAGTATTTTAGGTTAAGGAGGGATAACTCACCAGTGTAGGCAAAAGGAATTACTGAGTAAATCTTGGAGCTAGTGCATATTGGCTGCTTAGCAGCCAGTGAATGTACGTTAAGTACTGTAACTGGAACCTGCTTTGTTCTTCTGTTTGACTCATACAGCATTGCTAGCCCATTCTATCTCCTTTGATCCAAAGACTCGTGTGGGAAGTTGAAGAGAATTGCTTCTTTCATTTGGAGGCAACTGTTGTCGCAGTGCATGTTCATGGTATTGTTTTGTGTTTTCTTGCAGGTCAATGCCTTATTGCCAACAGAAACCTTCATCCCTGTAATTAGGGGACTGATGACCAATCAGCTCCCATCTGTGAGGCGTAAGGCAATGGACCTTCTGAACAATAAGGTCCAGCAGCGCACAGAGTGGCAGAAGAGCCAGGTGAGGCAAAAGTGGTTAAACTTAATTCCTTTTTGCAAAAGTACACGGAGACAGATTGATGGGAGAAGTCATTTGCTGCATATAAAGACACTGAGTACCAGTGCCAAGTCTGGCAGGCAGCTCTTGAGTAGCGAGATGTAGGCTATTTGCCTGTAGTTACCTTGCAGGTTCTGAGTTTCTAATTGTATGTCTAATGTTTGTGTTCTTTTGTCCTCTCAGATCCTGCAGCTCTTGGACCTCGTTCCTCAGCTCGTTGCAATTGTGCAGTGTAAAAGAAAGGAGGAAGAGGAGGAGCAAGCTATCAACAGGCAGACTGCTTTGTTCAGCCTTAAGTTACTCTGCAAAGGTTTTGGTGCAGAAAACCCAGTGCCATTTATACCTGTTCTGAAAACTGCCATTGATCTAATTTCTTCAGAGAAGGAAGAAAGGAATGTGATGGGAAGTGCTTTGCTCTGTGTAGCTGAAGTAACCTGTACACTGAAGGCCCAAGCGATACCTCAGCTTCCAAGGTACTGTTGGGTTTTTTTAGCAGAACCAACTACAGCAGGAACTGGTTCTACGTTTCTACTAAAATGTGTTACTGAAGGAATGCTGCTGAAGGTCAAGTGGCAGTCTGCCCATGGGCGTGTTTTGTATAGATAACAGTGAAGGTGGTATTGATGTTTGATGATGCTTCCTGATCATAGGACTAAGAAGCTAGTAGGGAAATTCTGAGAGTTTTGTATCAGTTGAGTTCGTTATGGACTCTGCTGCTGTCTTCATGGATTTAGAAAAGTCAGACTATATTCTGCACTTGTACTGTAGAACAGATTGGATTTAAAAACATGAGAACCAGTGCAATCAGAAAACCTGTAAGCAACGTTATTTTATTCTCCCTGTTCAAAGAAACTTCAAGTATCTAACTTGTTGCTTTTCAGACTGTTTCATCTCATTACAAATATGTTTCTTATTTTCATTAAATATTTAAACTAAAGACAGGGCTTCATGCAACCTGATCTAGTGAAATATGTCCCTGCCTATGGCAGGCGAGTTGAACTTAGATGATCTCCCTTCTGACCCAAACCATTCTATGATTCTGTGATTCTAAACTTCATTAGCTTCGAAAAAAAGAAATACAGCAGAAGAGCCCAGAATGCTGAGTTTTCTCAAATATACGTTGAAAAAAGTCATGTGAAAATTGTCCCTGCAGGCATAACAGATGGATTTATGTCATTGAGAGTGTGCCTCTGTATGATCACTGGTTTCACCTTTCTCTGCTATGCTTGGTTATTCACAGGCTGATGCCGGCACTGTTGAAGACTTTAAAAAACAAGAAGGAGCTGGTCTGTAATGAGATTTACTTGCTGAGTGCCATCACTGCTTTGCTGAAGGTTGCAGAAACATTAGCACACTTCCTTAGCCCTTATCTTTTGGATTGCTTGCTGCAGGTGAGCTCTCCAACTTCTACAGATATGTAAAGGGGGATGGGATCTGCCCAGTTCCTAGAAGAAGCTACAGAGATTACTTTTTTCTTGCTGAAACTTTCAACTATGTATGTATTAATCTACTCGCCTTCTTATGCAAATAACTAAGTTAAAGAATATAAGTGTCTTGTACTCCTCCCACTGAGAGGTTGTAGTTTGGAAAGAGAGATGAATCCTGAAGTATCATCCTGTAAAATCCTTTCTCATCAAATCTAATAGCTTTAGTTAGGGTAATTCTGCCCCCCTGCCACTGACATGCACATTTTTTCAGTGTTTGGCTTCTGAAGACAGTGAGGGTCCGTATGCAGATATCCCAGTGAAAGGTGCTCCAAGTGATGCAAACAGCAAAATTTCCATCTGAAACTTGCAACAGACAACTACTCTAAAATAATTCTTGAGTTGTTTTAAGTATGCCTAACTTTGGTGGGATTTCCTGACAGATTGTCCACTTGGATAAGATTGCAGTCGAGTTTGGTCCTACTTCCCAGATAAGTTTACGCATAACATCACTGAAAACTATCCTAGCTACAAGGCTTGCTCCCCGAATACTCCTGCCTGCAGTTACAAAGTGTTATGGTGAAGTGGCAAATACTCGGAAGGTAAGGCTTTTTTCATTCTTCTGAATTGTGATTAAAAAGAAAGAAATCAGAAAAAGAAACAAGCAGTGCAAAATTCAGTTCTGCTGTCCTAGCTGTGTGTGTAGTCAGGCAGTGACCCAACCTGGCCAAAGAGATATTTGGTACCATAGAGTCACGTTCAGTATATAAATGGGAAGTTGGCTGTGGGGCCAGGGACACCGCTGCTCAGGGACAGGCTGGGTATTGGTCATCGGGTAGTGAGACATTGCAATGAGTTGCGCATCACCTGTTTTGTTTATTGTTATTTCTTCCTTTGTTGTCCTATCTAACTATCTTTATCCCAGCCCATGATTTTTACTTTATTTCCTAATTCTCTTCCCCATTTCACAGGGGAGCAGGGGGGAGCAGCTCCATTGTCCTGGTCACTGGTCAGGGTGAAACCACAATGCCCCCCTAGCACTTGCCTGCCACCAGCCTACTCACTGGGGCAGCACAGTGAGAAACAAAGGAAGTCTTAACACTAGGACCAATGTTCAGCAGAAGCCTGGGATGTTACCAGTGTTGTTTTGGTCACAGATCTAAAACACAGCACTGTATGAGCTGCTGCGAAGAAAACAAACTCCATCCCAGGCAAACCCAGCACAGTCTTTAGATATCTGTGTTTTATTTTGGACTGCAATGGTGATTAAGGAAAGTGAGACCTTGGAGAAATGTGCTAGTTTAATGTCCTTAACATGTTGGATGATCGGTGCTTGAGAGAGCATCCCATACATAAAGACCTTGATTTATCTGTGAGGAACTTGAGTTATTGTCATTCTTGTCTAGACTCTGCTCGTGTCTTGTAAGTACAAACCTTTCAGACTTAACCAATATCTCTGGGATTGGAGAGGGGAGATTAAACTCTTGTCAGGAATCCTACTCACTTAAGCCCTCCAAAAGTACAGGAAAGAGTTTATTTATTTTGTCAACAGTATTGTAATGAGTAAATGTGTGAAGCGCCAAAGCCCCATTTCCATGTTATGTTTCTCAGTTTCTGTCAGTATCACAGTTGCCTTTGCATTGCTTTGCTTTTGTTTTGGCAGAACTGCCTGGATCCCCTTATGAACATTCTGAAGGAGCACATTGTTGTTATGGAGAAGGAGAACCTGATCTCCCATCAGTCAGAGCTGACAGCATTTTTCATGAAAGCCCTGGACTTCCGGACAGAGCATGCTCAGGTGGCGTGTTTAGGGGGATGAACAGAGGCAGCTCAGCCTCTGCATGCTAATTCTATTTGTTTTAAAAAATATAAGTAGATTCCATTGCATATATGCTGTGAAAAATCAGAGTATCGGGTATTCTGCTGTGGAATTTTTCTTGGGGTAGAAAACATTCTGGTTAAGTATTTGGTCTGAAATAGATAATATGTGCTTTGAAAGCTCCTATTTCTTGTGTTTCAAACTTGGAATTATTTTTTCAAATTTTTCTAGGATGATTTGGAGGAAGTTGGTAAGACAGAGGCTTGCATTATTGATTGTCTACTAAGTATGGTTATGAAACTTTCTGAGGCTTCTTTCAGACCCCTCTTCTTCAAGGTAGGATGTTTAAATAAAATCCACCTGCATCAGCAAATTTGTACTCCCCAGTGCACAGGCACAGGAAAGAGCTAACCCGCCTTCCACTTCCAGCTCTTTGATTGGTCCAGAACGGAGTCGACTCTAAAAGACAGACTGCTGACATTCCACCGCATCGCAGATTGCATTGCAGACAAGCTCAAGGGTCTCTTCACCCTGTTTGCTGGTCATTTAGTGAAGCCATTTGCTGAGATGCTGAACCAGGTCAACATTTCCAAAACCGGTAAGTTCTCCGTTACTTGCTACAGTGCAGCATTGGCAGTCCTACACTAATTGCTGGAAGAAGTTAATTATAATTGCTGAAAGTTTAGTTTTATAACATTTACTTCAGAGCCTATCCTTCTATTTCTCTTTCTTCTTTCTCTCATAAATAAGGCATCTTTCTTATTCTGATGGAACCAATGGATATTTTTTCATCCATTGGCTCTGGGCTCCAACTGCAAAGTTGAGACCACCTGAAAATTTTTCACATCAATCCCCATTCCATGAGAATTATATTGTGTGGGAAGAAGGTGACTCGCTTCTGTTGGGCTTTTTTCTTCTTTTTTCTTAATTCATTTAGTTGTTTCACATACCACCTAGTATACTGAGATTCCTGTGCTTTCTTGTCAAAAATAGGTACTACTTTTTTGAATGGGAAACTATTTGCCCATCCCATTTGTAGGGACTTATAGAAATTGTCCATATTCACAGGTGTGGTCAAGCACTTTTCCTGTAGCCTTTGGCTATTCTTCTTATCCCCAGCTATGAACAGCAGTGGCAGACTTGCTAGGGCATTAGTGCTACTCAAATAGTTTGTCTTAAATCATTTGTTTTCAAATGCTGAGACTGCAGCAGAGGCAGTGTCCTTCAGCTTTATCTCACTTGCAGCCTAGCTGCGCTTGCTGCCCAGAGAGGTCAGGTGGCAATTGCGCCAGCGGGGAGAGCAGGGACAAAACTGTACCTGAGGTTTGCCAGAGAACCCCCTGGAAGTAGCGTTCTTCACACACACAAACTCAGTTCCAGCACTTTCTAGAAGAAGCACTGCACAGGCCCACCATAAACTATAAATAATACTCTGCAAGAGGGGCCATTTTGTGCACCTGCCATCCTGGGAGGAGAAGAGCAGGACTGGAGCCCAGGTTGCACCTCTGCCTCTCCCTCTGCCTTTCCCTCTGCCTCTCCCTCTGCCTCTCCCTCTGCCTCTCCCTCTGCCTCTCCCTCTGCCTCTCCCTCTGCCTCTCCCTCTGCCTCTCCCTCTGCCTCTCCCTCTGCCTCTCCCTCTGCCTCTCCCTCTGCCTCTCCCTCTGCCTCTCCCTCTGCCTCTCCCTCTGCCTCTCCCTCTGCCTCTCCCTCTGCCTCTCCCTCTGCCTCTCCCTCTGCCTCTCCCTCTGCCTCTCCCTCTGCCTCTCCCTCTGCCTCTCCCTCTGCCTCTCCCTCTGCCTCTCCCTCTGCCTCTCCCTCTGCCTCTCCCTCTGCCTCTCCCTCTGCCTCTCCCTCTGCCTCTCCCTCTGCCTCTCCCTCTGCCTCTCCCTCTGCCTCTCCCTGCTTTTCTGTCTTTCTTTTACCTTAACACAGATTTAGGAAGCCAATACCAATCTTGTTGCCGAGAATGCCTGGATAAATAAATTCTTTTTTGGACCAATCCTTTGGCATTGTTTTGCCTTCATTTAGCCTGGTGGGTACTGAATCCACAAATTTTACAGGGAGACTCCAGGCTGTACCCTTGCAACCTCTGGACTATCTAGGCTCAATCATGACAGTTGGCTATGAAACGGATAACCTATTGCATCCGTTTTATTGTTCTGAGTGCCTAATTGCCATGTAGCCCATCCTTTAGCTATATTCACAAACTAACAGTGGTTTTGTCTTGTGGGGAAGTTTTGTATTTTCTTTTTCTGATGATTTTCTTTTCTTTCTTCTTTTCGACTGAAATGCAGATGAAGCTTTCTTTGACTCTGAGAATAGCACAGAAAAGAGCTGTCTGCTATTGCAGTTCACCCTGGACTGTCTGTACAAGCTTTTCCTGTTTGATACCCAGAAGTTCCTGAGTAAGGAAAGAGCAGAAACCTTGATGATGCCTCTGGTCGATCAGGTATTGACAAACACAAGAAAACAGTTCATAGCTGTTGGGGTCATTTTTACTCCCCCACCTGAAAGATTTCTGGTTTGTTTGTTTTTTTTAACTTATCGGTCCCCTCCCGCAACAAAAAGGGAGGAATTGATTCTTTGGGCTACAGACAGTATTAAGTGCTTTGCCTAAGGCTCTGGATTTTTTTTTTTTAATCCTCTCTCTAAACATCTTCATTCCATAAGGTTTATGCATATGGTTGAGCTCTTGCAGACCACTGCACTTTGTTCTTTGACATAATGTGAGTACTTGAAAGGCAAAGCTAGAACAAGTGCTTTTGGCCAGGTTTATCTGAGCCTGGATCTGTTTGACAAGGTTTTTTCTTCCACAGCTAGAAAATATGCTCGGAGGAGATGAGACATTCCAAGAAAGAGTGACAACACACCTGATTCCCTGCATAGCTCAGTTTTCAGTGGCAATGGCAGATGATTCTCTATGGAAACCACTCAACTACCAAATCCTGCTGAAAATGAGGCACAGCTCTGCTAAGGTTGGGAGCTACCAGAATTTGAACTAGTTTTTGTGGTCGTGTTAGAAAATGGGAACAGGGCCTGAAAAAATACAAGTGGATTAGCCAAGTCATTGCTAAAACATTGGTCTAAATTAAAATGCTGATACTGTACTATGCTACTTCCAAATTCTAGAGAGATGTATACAACATCTTTCACTGTAAGCAGTAAATATTCCTCGTCTGGATGTGTTCTGTACTGTGTGGTCTGGGGTTTTAGAGGATTTGGTAGCTGTTGGAATAAGAGTAACCTGTTTATGTATGAAGAAAGAAACACTTCAGAGGGGGAACTGCAAAACAGTTATTTATCAACCTTCAGACCTGTTGATGACATAGTTTTCTCAAGACTCTCCTATTTGGTGGGTTATATGTATTCAGGGGGTGAACTTGGGTTTTTATTGTACTGAGCCAAGTTGTTCCAGTACAGTGGAACGAAGTGGCATTGGAACAGGAGGTTAGAGATGGTTAGATCAAATAATTTCCAGCAACTTACCTGCTTCTTGCAACCTGTTTTTCCTTTGACATTATCTTAACCCAGATGTTGAGATTTAAATTAGCTTGAAACTAATTCCCTTCAATGGGGAAAGCTAGTTTACACTTACATGGAAGGAAGACAGGGGCAGGAGGGGAGTGGGGAGAAATCGGGGAAGAAACCAGGGAACTGTACTAGAATGTTTCCTTACAAAGATTATTGTTTTATTTTAGGTCAGATTTGCTGCTCTGCTTACTTTAGTAGAAGTTGCACAGAAACTGAAGGAGAACTACCTGGTCCTGCTACCAGAATCTATTCCATTCTTAGCTGAGCTCATGGAAGGTAATGGGCTGCAGTGGCATTGGTGAAGGCAGATAACTGGCCTATGACCAAGAAAGAATAAGGGCTATTTACTTCAAAGATAAGACAGGATGATTGCTGTAATTGCTTTAAGTCTTAGATTGGTAACACGGTACATTAAACTGCACAGGATGCAAACTGCTATGGATTTTATCCAACGCGCTTCTGAAGTTCAGTTAAATTTGAGTAGTTTCTTCAGTGTTATAGGCTGTGCAGATCTTTCCAACTGCATGTGTTGGAGAAATAAGTGAAATCAATCAGCATTACAGTGGAAATAAGTTGTCTTAGGTCCGAAGTCAGTGCCAAAATATTTTTTGAGTCACTATTTCATACCTGGTGGTGCTGAGGACAGTTCTAGCCTTGACAAGCGATGAAGCTTTCCTAGGGTTGCTTTGTAATCACCGTTCTACTGTATTTCTTTTTCTAGATGAATGTG
Organism: Clamator glandarius; assembly: GCA_033459285.1. NCBI lineage: Eukaryota > Metazoa > Chordata > Aves > Cuculiformes > Cuculidae > Clamator > Clamator glandarius. Next base: position 3,706,636 of record JAUNZM010000261.1, on the reverse strand, counting down.
AAGAAGTTGAAAAGCAGTGTCAGAAGACAATTCAACAACTGGAAGTCATTTTGGGAGAACCTCTACAAAGCTACTTCTAAGTTCATCCCCTTTATTTTCAGAGTTTGTCTGAATGGTGTTTGCTTCACATGTGCAAGTGTTACAAGCAAACCACCAGACTCATTTTTATCAGTGCTAGGATCTTTTTAGTAAAATATCATAAGAATCTGGTTTTATCATTTCTGAGCGGGCCAGGGCCTTATCCTATCCCTTTTGCTTAGCTGCTCTTCTCCTAATGGTGGGAAATTGGAGCAAGCTATATGCAAATTCCAAGAGCTGAGCACCAAGTGACTGAAACACACTGATTCCACTGTGCTTGGAGTACGTAGTGTATGTGCCAGTGGAGGGGCTTGGCTAAGCATGGGACTGAGGGAACGCACTGCAGGCCTGAGAAGTAAAGAGGTAAACCCTCAGAACATAGAGAAAAGGACATGGTAAGAAACTAGGATTCATCTAGAAGCTAAAGATGATTTTTAGTCTTTAAAGACTGCTGCTGGTCAGCTTCAGGAAGAAGTAAATTGCTTGCATGTTAATAAATCTACCAAAAATTCACCACCTCTTTTGAACCAGGAGGCACTGGTTCATCACACTAATACTGAGAAAGGCACTTAGACTCTGCATAAATGTTACCCCATTGTGGTCAGTGGTGCTCTAACAGCATTTTCTTTGAAAAAACCAACCATTAATCATGTCTGCTGTTAAACAACAAGGATGCTCTCAGGGGCACCACCTGCTGAACTCTTAGATAAAGGCAAAGACACACAAGTGGTGTCATAGTCATTACCCAGTGGGACCTGGTACCTGCTCCTCGGTTACTATCAGCCAGCTCAGTTTATCCTGGGGCCAAGGGCTGCCTACAGCACAACTCTGCCCGGAAAGCTGCACTGGCACAGCAGGAGCCTCGGCAAACTCAGGTTAACTGCTCTGTGGATCGATAACTCCTCAATGTTGAGGTCGTCTGTCCTCCAGTCGGGACCCCTCTGCCCCCTGGGAGATAGGGGTAAGACAGGTAATAAGGGAAACAAGACAAAAAGAGACCAAAAAGGGATCACAGCTACGTTGCTACAGTGAGAGAAAAGCAGAGTTCACAAGTGGTTTTATTTATGCTTTTTATACATTAAATCTGGTAATTAAACAGTCTTAGGGTACATCTTATTCTTGAAATTGCTTCACTCTTTCTCAGCTGTTAAGATAGACACGAGCATCCCTCAGGCAGGTATTGACAGCCAGTAGCAACTTATTTCTAAAAACAGTATAACAATTAAGACTGGCATTTGTACCAAAAACTGAATAGGACCAGCATAGTTCAGACTGATGGTTTTTTAATACAATGCTGAAAAAGGATTCATTCTTTATTCCACTGATGAGTATGCGTGTCTCATCTAAGCTGAAACCTTATCACAAGTATCACACTTTTTTTAAAAAAACCCACAAATATCTACTTCATTCCCTGAGGAATCTCAACTCCAGAGCTATTTCAGATCAAACAAGCTTTCAAAAGTTCACACAATGGGAACCAGCTGCAGCATTTTCATTTGCTTCACTTAGGAAAACTAGAAGCTAGAAATGGTGCTGTAGGTTTGATTCAAGCTGCTCATAAGCAGGAGGTGACATAACCAAAAGTGTCAGAGACACTACTACTGCAGCAGCAGATTAAGGAAGATCAAATTGCTCTTTGCCTTATGTAAGAACTGATAGGTCAATTGTTTGCTTAACCCAGCCTCAGTAGAAGTGTTACGGTAGTACAGTAGTTAATATAAACTTAAGAAGCATAAGAGTGTATTTCAGAGTTCTAGTACTTCAAATGAATTTTCAAGGCTGCTTTTGAGGTGGTTAATAATATCTTTGGATCTTATTTCAGTCTCTTCTACTTCACAATGGTGAACGTGTGCTATCAAGTAATGACAAGTAGCATTTTAGTTTAAACGTACCGAGTGCAAGTGTTGTGTGATGCAGCATTTTCACATTGCTATGTGCCATAATACAAGAGATTTATGTGAACAAACACTTAGCTTCCAGGATACTGTAGAGAAGGATTTAATCTTGCAGGTAGTAGCTTTGGTAGTCACCTAACTCAGAGAGGCAGATAGATACAGAAGCCTAGAGAGACAGGGCCCGGCTCAGCATAAGTCAGCACCTGTTTGTACTTCACAAAGAGGCACAGTCATTGGGAGAAGTTTCAATCTTTGAGTACTGAATGAAAAGAATTACCAGCTCCTCACATCTAACAACAGAACATCTCCTCTGATTTCCAGAACGTTAATCTTTTCAAGTTGTTTGAAACGATGTTTGTACTCCAGAGTGTGAACACCATTAACAGCAACTTTGAACTGGTGGGCATCACAGAAGATGATCAGCTAAAAAGCAAGAAATAAGAAGTTACGGTTTAACCTCAGATAAGACAGGAAACACAAGCTGATGATCTAGCCCAGACCTAGGCAAGCCCTGCTCCTCCTATAAAGAATGTTTCACACAGAGGAAACCTTTCAAAAAGTGAAACATTAATAAAATATCTTGAGTTGGAAAGAACTCTCAAGGATTGAATCCAACTCAATTCAATTCACATTCATTCTGACCACACACTGAATTCTTGTTGACTATTTAAAAACAAAACCGTTGTTAAACCCAAGTCTAAACTCTGCTCCTTACAGTCCCGTCTAATCCTAAATACTCTCATACTGCTGAAATGCAGGAGGGGCAGTTTCATCTAAATCTGTTTTAGTGACCTGGCATTTAAGCACTACTGTCAATCCTCTTGGCAGAGTCACCAATTTGATGCTGTTTCAGTTAACCTTACCTCAAAGTACATCCCTGGGCTGAAGGGGAAATTAGCGACTTCCCTTTCTTCTTCTCCCCAGCTGTCATGAAGGTAAGAGTTTCTTACAAAATCCTTATTTTTCACTCGGGGATTCAGATGTAATGCAATGTCCTTTGAGTCACTTGATTTCAGATCTATCGCAAAGCTGGAAGATAAGTTTTCAAAGATTACTCCGCCAAGGACTTATCAACACGATGCAGTAGTCATGCTGATTATCAAGCGTGGAAGCAGCGTTCCCACAGAAATACACTGTGCTACTTGCTCCACCACCTCTTTCTCTACACTTGGGCCGTGGAGAGTGGGAGGCTTTGTTTTACCTAAAGACATTATATTCTTTCTGCCAACAAGCTGCTCAGACTCTAACAAAACTTTTGAGGATTCTCTCTGTACCTTTCAGATGGTGGGACACCAGGCATGCAAAGGGGTACTCGCTAAGCAGCAAAGCTCTGCCCAGGCTGAACAAATACTCTGCAACCTATTCTGCAATCTCAGATGTTTCCACAACCCCAGGTTGCTAAAGGAAAGCTCTGGAGACAAGTTATCAGTGGGAAGAGACAACCAGATTCAAATGAATGCTTCAACCTGTGGCAAAGACCTCACTGGATTTTAAGAAAAACTCCTCCTGCAAAATTAGCTCCAGCTGTCAGGTTATTTCCCTTCTTTGAGAAGCCTCTAATTGCTTAGTCCAGATGTGAAAAAGAGCTACAGCCACATGTCCAAGCTGAAAAGTTCTCTTTTTCGCAGAGAAAAAGGAATATCTACACCTGTGTGAAAGGCATTAGATGACTTACAGACTATAAAAACCTATACGTCTAAAAGAACAACCACAAAAAATAAATACTCTGCAATGCTTATACCAAACACCCAAGAGCCTCTTCACACTTAGATGCGGCACCTTCAGCACCTGAAACGTCCTAATTAGCTGTTCAAGCCAAAAGACGGAAAACAAATGCTAATTTCTAAGTATTAATTATCTCGTCCTATTTGAAGTCCACTCAAACTTTGTTGATGAGATTTCTAGACTTTGGGTTCCAGCATGAATATGAACTGTTCAGCTGCAGAGAAAATACACGCTCTGAGGAGGTGGGAGCTCAATGCATACACACAGTATAGACAACAGGCTTCCCATAATTTGCACTAATTGCTTAATTTTTAGGCATGTTTCTGCACCACCCTCCAAGCAAGCAGTATATTGAAGTATTCAGAGAAACATTGTAACATGCAGCATTTGAGCACACCAGCAACATATTTAGCTCACTTAATTTCCATTTACTTCGGCCAGTTCCCTTACTCTTGGATCTCTTCAGAATACAAGCTGTATTTGTACAACATGCCTGCTCACATCCCTTGTGCAATGAGAACCTTGAACAGACACAATCTTGTGAACAATGCACATCTGACAGGGAAGACAGTAAGGTTTTATCTTCACGTTTTACAATGGAGCTGCTCTTTCAGTCTCTGACGTATTATCCTGTGGGGTCATGAGAAAACTGCACTGTAGTTTCAATGATTCCAGGTACAAAGCTGCAAGTGAGTGAGGTAAAGCCTCATGGAAATGCCCATCCATTCTCAAGAGTAGCTCAGTTAAATAGCAGAAAAATTCAGGAACACTTACCTCTTTGCATTATTATTCACTTCACCTCTAATGGCAATTGTGGATCCTGGACGAAGCGGAGCATCAAGTTTCCCAATGTATGGGACTCCCTGTAAGTACAACGACAGTAAAAATTTACACTCTGACTTACTTCTTTCAATACATAAGCTGAGCTTTACTGCGGCCAGAAGAAATCTGGCCTAGAATTGCCTATCTCCACTTAACGGCTAAAGTTATTCCTACCAACTTAAGCTGGGAAATCAATACTACAGTGGAAAAGTCACCCCGAGATGAACATAACAATGTGCTGGGGGTTTCCTTTACACTGCCACCGAAGCCATCACAAATCCTGTTTATACATATTCCTGGTTTCCAATCCCTTTCAGTCTGAGCTTGGTCTGGACACTGGCCACCTGTACAGCTGCTGCAAAAACATGAGCGCTCACTCTCTCAGTGCTTCAGGCTAACTGCATGCCAGCTACTACCCGAAGGCACGATGCTTGCATCCAGCCCCCTGAAATGTGTTCAGGGTAAGCATGGATCTGTCAGCAAGGAGAAGATGTAGCCCAATACGTTAAGACATGCGCATTAACATCAGGCCTTCTGGTGTAACATGGCAGCAGAACACACTTGTTTTGCAGGTATTCCCTAAGGCAGAGAAAACAAAGAATGCTTATTTGAAGAATTTTTTTAATGCAATTTGGTCCTTTAAAACTTCAGGTACCTCACTTTTTATTTCTCTGCTTATGACTCTGGACGCTGCATTTATCTTATGGGTATCCTGAATGGTTTAACAAACAGCCTCACTTTCACCAGCAGGAGCAAAGAGGGTTTCTCTCTACAATCCCTCTCTGAGGATCATCTCCCAGGAGATTATCAATTCCCCTGTTCTGTGCATGGTTTTTCATGAACTGAGGTGGTTTTATTTGGGGTTTTATTTTTTAACTCTTCACATTTGCCACAAATCTACATAAGATACTCACAAATTGTGAACCATCCGGCATATCCCCCTACAAGAGAAAACAAGCAACATTAACCAGCTTATCAGACAACATGGAGAGTCATTCAACCTTTTACAAACATACGTACATTTTCTGTGTTTTTCTTGGTTACTCCTAGAGATAATGGCTGAGAGCCTTGTATAGGCTGCAGAAAGAGAGATATTTAGATGTCACTGCTAACATCAAACAACTCGGACATAAGGTTGGCTTAAAACCACACAAGGATCTGTGCTGCTCCTGAGGGTGAACTGTTAACACGGAAATCTAGGGCTATGGCCAAGAAAAAGATAGCCGCATCCCTACAAACCAAGGAAAAGTTGTGAAGATCAATTGCTGAAGCCAAACTGAGATTTCTAAGACCACCTCATTACACTCTGAATCTTAATCAGAGCACTCTTAACCCCCTTAGCATCTGAGGGCGCCCACTGAGCCTTCCTCACTGGGGCAGGAATACCAGCAGGGCAGGTCCAGGCAGGGGGCACTGGGATTCTAAGCAGCTCCTGCATCCCTGTCCCTTCCTACAGGACAACCACCCTTCTTCAATACTTCCATCCCAAAGGATACAGCATCAGCAACCACAGTATCAAGCAATATTCTTCTGGTTTTCGCTTGGGAAAAAAAGCTACCTACAGCACCTGCTTGCCCCCAGGCTCTCCTCAGAGTCAGTCCTCCAAGACCAGCACTCAGACTACTCTGAAGTAACAGAATTCTGGCAACAAGACCCGAGCCAAGGGATTGGGCCCATAAAAGTCTGTACGTGGGTTTTACAAATGATCAGTGACTACACAGATCTTTAAAACTTTAACACCGCTTCGTCCAGGCCCAAATCTCCACCTCCTATTAACCGATTTATTCACCTGCTGACCTGAGTTAGACCTGATGTGTGGCAGCAAGAGATGCAAGGCTTGCCCACACTGTCATGAGGATGGGGCAGAAGAGACCCAGAAATCTTACACAGGATTACACAGGCTGCCTTAGTGAGCGGCAGGAAGAAAGGGAAAAGGCATTCACACCTTCTGCATCTCCCTGGAATTTACCACTTTCTGTTTCTGCTCTGAAAGGCTCACCCTTCCAGGGCAGAAGAATTTTCCCTTTCTGTACAGGGGAAACCGTTCTTCATCTCCTCACTGTTTGTTAACTTTCACAAGCAGAGAGGGCAGCTGAGAGGAAGTAGAGCCCTGCTTTCAATTTACGTTCATTACAGTTTAGTCCAAGTGAAAAATCAAGCCACCAAGTCTTTGAGAATTCAACAATGCAGTCATTTTATCATGAAAAACAGTGCTAAGTGCATAAGCAGTTCCATCTGTGGCTAAATCTGACATTTGGAAGCCAAACAACAATTTACAGCCAGGGCTGAACTTGTCATTTCCAAGCCCTGGATATGGAGAGTTCAAATTTGAGCTCCTGCAATACTTCAAAAGTCTGATCCATTCCTAGATCTGGTATCCAGTCAGTTTTTATACCATCTGTCCTCTTAACTTTGTAAGCTGTGAACTTTGTCACTCTTTTGACCCTAATGTCAAAGATAAAAGAGGAAGATAGAGATTGTCACATGAGACTAACATGTTGAAATGCAGAGAAAAAAATAATCTGCATCTCTTTCCTTCCTTTCAACCATAAATCCTACTCCACAGTTCAGCAAGACAGGGAAAAGGAATTGAGCAAGTCAGCTGTCTACATAACTCACATTAGAAACAAAATATAAACTTACTTTAGAAACAAATTCTATAGTTTTAATCTGCACTTTGCCGTATATTCCAAGCGTATCTATTCTTCCAAGGCTAACTCTGTATTTGTAGAGCAGTATGTGCTTCTTGTTTACAGCAACCTAGAGAGACAGGAAACAAAACGGGAAATTGTATTGAACATGGATTTCATCAGCCATGTATCAAATTGTACATGTATCAGTTTTATACCAGTTTGGTACAGAACTCAGGAGCGTCCAGGAAATTTCAAAGCAACTACGTTCAGCTAAAACATCATTCCGTCTCCTTTTCCACTGCTATGAGGAAGATTTATTTGCCTATGCTAAAATTTCCATTTCACACCTTTTGTTTCTATCACCTGATCATTTACCAGTGTGGTATCATCAGTCTAACAGAAACCATCGCAGAGCAAGGTAAGTACACCTCACTTATTTCCTCCAAGTTTATCCAAAGGTCAGCCGCTTGCACACAAGAAGGAAAGGGTGGAGTAGCCATTAGCAGGAAGACCCTTGCCTATTCCTCCAACTTAGAAGGAAACAATATTAAATTAAAGGTCTGTTTTATTTAGCATCCCTTTAAAGCAGAACTTCTCAATTTTCTGTAGTTAGACTACCCCTAGGTAACAGACAAACCAAGACATCCAACTATTCACTCTAAGTATGCAAAATACCTTTTTCTTATTGCCCTGACAGCTGGCTACTGATCAAGAATCCACCCAGACTCACCTGGAATTTATCCTTCAAAATCATGATGACAATTTCAAATGACTTCCCTTTTTGAAAGGGCATCTCGTAAGTGATCTCCTCCCAGCCCCATTTTTCGTGCTCCAGTGTGTTGCAAACAATGCAGCCAGACCTTTTGAAGCGGGGGTTGAAATGAAACGCCACATCAGCTCGAGGCTTTATGCTGCTGCCACACTGGAAATCCACCTGGAACCTAGTCACAAAAATAAGACAAATCATATTCAGCCCATCTGTCAAGAAATCACCTGAAAGTTCAATACATTTGGTTTTTATTGCGGAGCCTTAGAACAGGCAGACAAAATGAGTGTTGTTGGGTAAGGGGAGAAAGTGCTACAACAAGGGAAAACAATGCCAGAAGAGGCAGAGCACAAAGTTAGAAGAGAGGATCAGCAGAAAGCAAAAAAACAGTTCGTCCTACACTTCTCATCACAAAGCTTTCATTAACTGCTCAAGCCTGTATTCACTCTGACCCTCTTACAAGGATTTAGATCAAGCCTTTGTGTGCCAGCAGAAGTACAACCCCGGGTAACACTTCACCTGTTACATTCTCACTCATATGGTGACAATGCAAAAAAACGACACCATAGCCACTACCTGTCCGCATCCTCAGGAACAGTCCCACGTATCACAATCAGCTCCCCAGGAGCAAGGCCACCAAGTATTGTCCCAACATACGGAATTATCTAGAAGAGGGGAAAAAAAGAAGGAAAAAAAGACTCAAATAACATTTTTGATGGAGGCAAAAAAACCCAAACTGACAGTAGTTTTAAAAATCATATTCTAAAATTTAATTATGTATTGCTCTAGCACATGAAAAGAAACACAACTAGCATTTCATTTCAAATCAATAGCAGAAACTCATAAGATGCACATCACAATGGGAAGGAAAACCCCAACAGATGATCACCTCTGAAAACCAAGCGCCTCAGATAAAATTAGAATTTCCAGCCTCCATTCCTAGCTCTCAAATGAAGAGTGGTAATATTTTACTGCCCTCACTTTTAATAGAGTATCAGGAGGATACACTGCAAACTAGGCCATTGCCACAGGCTCACAATCACTGGCCCTTTGCTGGCAGCAGTAAACACCTTCCTACTTCTGACCCCAAATTAGAGCAGCTGCTTTTTGCTTATTCTTGCTCCACTTTGGAAAGCAGTGATGGGAAAAGAAAAGACTATGTCACAGAGTTTTTACTTCTCAGTAAAAACTATGCGACAAACAAAAAATATCCCCTTATCCTGACGAGCCAACAACTGTGAGGTGCACTGGAACAGCTCTGTTCAGGGGTCCCAGTCCCTGGGGCATCTACAGTTTGCAGTCTGGCTCAACACCTGCTTATTGTTAATTCCTTATCAATAGCTGGGGAAGGCAACACATGCACACTTTACTAAATTGAAATGGCAACATGGTAGGAGCTGTTAAGCCATATAAAGGGACATATCAGTTAAAATAAAAACCCCAGACAGCCAGCAGAGCACCCTGGCAAAGTCTCTGCCACGCTGACAGCAGCTCTACCTTGACCACTAGCTGGTGCACCCAGCATATCAGGGAAGGAAGGGAAGCACCTCAACAGAAAACCATGGCAGTTCACAGGAGGCTGATCTGAAAGCCAAGTGATCAGTCTGCATCTCATCCCCTGTACTTTAGATTGAGAAAGGAGGTAAATGTTTCATTTGCTCTGGTTAATAGACAAAAAAATCTGCTAAGGTTGTTGTCAGGTTCTTGTTTGTGTTTTTTTTCCTCTGTGGGTTTTGTCCCATTCCCCATTACCCTCCCTTCCCCCTGAAAAAAATATCCTTGATCTATGGAACCATGTAAAAGATTTTAGGACATCTTTGAAATTAAACCAAGTGTTCCAGTAATTTAACAACAATGAGCAGACAGGTGATACTATTCTTGAATGGGATACTGGGCCATGAAAGGACAACCTGAGACTTTTGTTTTTTAACTATATATGTATCTCATCATGTAAAACAAGATGATATAAAACTTAGATGTTTGCTGACTCTTCTTGTGGATTTGTGAGGAAGGAAGAAGGAATAAGAGCAAAAATGATCTAAATCCAGAATGTCGATAATCTCTGCCAGCAGACACACATCCTTTTCTGCCCTCTCTCCACTTCCCTTCTCAGGTACCCACACATTGCACAACACATAATTAGTAGTCACCATCTACATCAGACAAAACAGATTTAAAGAACATGCTTCTCAAGCGTAAGCTCATAAATGGTCAGCTTGTTTTAAGCCTCATGTATTTTTATTGCCTTAATCAAGTGCAGTAGAGGAGGACCAAAATGTGAAATTAACTGCTAAAAGTGAAAAAAATAAATACACTGAAATCCCTTTACTTACTGCTAGTAGCTTGCTCCCTTAATATACAAGCTGAACACAAGAGGCTCATTATTATTTTTCTTTGAATAAAAATAATAAATAAAAAAAACTGTGATTATTTTACTTTTAATACACTGCTCCTGAGAGATAGTCATTCCGTGTAATGCAGCAGAGTAATAAATTACTGCTTCAGCCTCCAAAGAGGCACCAGAGAAACAAAGACACAGGCTGGGATGCTAGGACCTAACCACTCTAGTGGATCAAATTCATTTACCCCTGGAAGAGAAGCTGTGGCAAAAAAACCACTTCTTACATTGAAAATGATATGTTTATTTATGAGAAAAGAAGGCTGGCTCTTCAACTCTTCAGAAGCTTAGGCATGGAATCTGCAGGGCCATAATGGAGCATTTCCTGGGTGCAATACTACAGACTTAACGGGGCTTTATTATCACAGAACACACCTGTAATTTTCTCATGTCTCAAGATGTTATTCTACGAATTTTTTCTCATTCACTAAGAGTAATGCCTGTGACATCACATCATCTACCAGCATCCCAGCTCTCGTTGATCAATATCAACTGAGTTTGAGGGGTCTCAAAGATCAAGTTCTTTATAAGATCTTCCAATTTTCACACTCCTTAGTCCACTCACAGCCACTCAGTTTTGCTGAACTCTTATTCTCTCCCTTACACAGATTATGTCCTAAACATTTCTTAGTCCTCCTCTTCAGACCTCCTCTCCCACCAAAAATCGCATCTACCAACATTCATCCTCCTTTGCCTTTTGCAGCTCAGCACTTCCACCTTTGAGTTAACCTCCACAAACCCTTCCCTCATCTCCCAGCAGTGAATATATAGTGGGACTGAACAGTCAGATCCAGCAAGGGCTCAGGTGTCTATCAGTGCAAAGCTGCAATAGATAAGGAAGCCCTGTGCAGATTCGCACTACCCTATACATCACATAGTCTATAGACTTTAATATTTTAAAGAGCTCTAGCGATGGATGTCAAAAATACTATTTCCTGCAGGCTCAAAGGAACTACCTCTTCAAAGATTTAACAACACAGCTCCAGCCCACTCCTTTAGCCACATGCCAATGTCAGGCTACTGTCCCAGACCGTGAGAATACTAAAGCTTTTTAGAGAAAAAGTCTCCAGACTCTGTGTTCTGCAAACAACATTCAGTTAAATCTACTTTCTGCAGCTGCTGACCATCTCCAGTCTTTCCCTACAAAACAGGATTTATTGTAAGGTAGCCTGTCAACTACTGAAAAAGATTCCAAATTTAATTGTTCAGACTAAAGCTACAAACACCATAAACAAAAACCTGCAACAAATCATTTCACAAAGGCTGCCAACACCACCTGTATTTACAGGGAATTTGGAGTGAAAACACCTCCACTCCAGTGCCTTCCAAAAAAATGGCAGATATGCATATAAGCTTCATATGAAAAAGAATTACACTTCAAGGCTGACAGGACTTCCATCCTCTTTCTGAAGTCCTGTGCATTAAACATCTGTTTGCTTACAGCACAATTTCTAAACACTGTCGGCTTCTAGTGTCACCTGCGACAAGGTGACACTCTCCCTCAACTTCGTAAGCAATGTTAACAGTTCTCACTAATGCCCCTCGACATGGAAAACAGCACAAGCATTCACTATAGACATAAAACAGCAAAGTCCCATTTCCCCAGAAAGAAGGTGTTAAATGACAGAGGAGTTACCGGGTTATTAATTGTCTTCTGTGGTCCGTACGAGGACATCTTCTTCCCTCGTCCAGTCTAACTTCGACACTTCTGCGTGACCTCTGCGGGAGCGTACTTAAAGATCTCCCTGGTCAGGCAGCACCAAAGCAGGGATCCCTTCAAAAAAAACAGAACTTTCAATTGGAAAGAAACGAAGGGACACTATGTGAAATGAAATCCTCAAAGGGTAACTTTAAACAGCACCAGAAATGATGCAAACAACTTTCCTGATCAAGAAGTTCCCTGGAGTTTTGAAATATGAAAACTAAAGCTTTGCTTAAAGAAATAAGGTGCCACTCTAAGAAGGGACAGCGCACACAAGCACACAATGGCAGCAGCAGCTTCCTGAGACAGACTCCCACATAAAAATCATCATTGTACAGGGGAACACTGATAACTCAGTGCCCCTCAGCTGGGCCCTGAGAGCTCTCCAAGTTGCAGCTGATCCGTGTGCGCACACAGGAAAGGATACAGAGTACAAAAGCAGTTTCTCCAAGACAAACGCCCATTCCTGTTTCGGTTTCTGTTTAGCCAGACTTTCTGTGCTACCCCTGGATTTTCCAAGGCAGGCAAGCCCTAGGGGCTGAATTTGCTTCTTCCAGTTTTATCTTAGGTAAAGTTAAGAGACACCTGGAAAAGACACTGCAGGGAAGCAAAGGGTGGTTCATGTTTCTTTCTCCAACATGTAAAATCCCTGAACTCCAGAAAGAACTACAGGCATTTGTAACACTTGCATTAAATGCACACCATTAACAACAAATGAAAAAACAGCTTGCAAGTATATCCAGCTACACTGTAATTTCTTTACTAAGTGACCAAAAATTCAGGACCCAATTGAAATTCCTGAGTAATTACTTCTTGCATATTCTGGAGAAACAACTTAAGGTAGCAAAGTGCTACCTTCCACGCAAACTGTGAGGTGATGACAGGCAGGCAAGGAAAAAGTGAAAGATGAAGGTTCTAGCATCACTACTGTATGACAACTGCAAGCAAAACAGAAAAGGAAAAAAAAAAAAAAACAAAATCAAAACCCGAGAAGAAGTCCACCACCAAACTAAAAACACAAAGTCTGTGACATATTCGACAGGGCCTGGGGTTAATCTTCTACAACAATTCAACAATAGCGCTCCATTGCTACATCTGGCCTATCTTGTGGGAGATTTGGGCCAGAAGAGTATTAATTCTCCTACCTAGGACCAGTCTCAAAAACACACTTTAGAGAACATGCACTACAGAACTGTTTTGCCCCTTTGATCTTTTCATGAGATACCACAATAGGAATGTGCAAAGGTAAGCAAATCTAATCATTTTCATTTTAGAAAGCAGGAAACCAAAACAAAAGCAAACAATAATTCCATCTTTAGCATCAGAAAGTCTAACAGAAGACCCAAAAAAAATTAAAGCCAGACCTATAACTTAATATCCAGCAGCCAAGTGCTAACTGAACTTCCCTGGGTGTGAAGCAGCAACCCAGATCCTGCTGAAAGGGGATCCTGGAAAAAGGACCATCAGTTTCAGCAGATCAGCTGGCACTAGGGCAAATGTTCTTTTATTTGGTTATTGGGTTCTTCATTGAAAAGGGCACAATAAAGGAGGGAAAGCTGCATTCAGCCCCCGTTTGACAACACAGGAGATGGGCACGGATCTGCCAGGCTGTCCTGTAACCTGCTCTAAGAGGAAACACTGTCAGGACACAGTACACCAAATCTTAAGCCTGCAGCACTTTAAGTTAAGGTTTCCTGACTGTACTTTCAGGGTAGAAAAAGGTACGTACATTTTTCTGTTATTATACATATCACAAGATAGATGAAAAAATGTTCAATCAAAGAAAATAAAAACCCAAAACCAACAGGAAAACAGAAAGAATCAAAGATCATTTGGCTGGAAAAGACCTTTGAGATCCCTGAGTCCACCGCTAAACCATATCCCTTAGCACCCCATCTCCCTAACTTTTAAATGCCTCCAGGTATGGTGCCTCAACCACTTCCCTGGGCAGCCTGTGCCAGTGCCTGATAACCCTTTCAAGAGGAGAAATAATTCCTAATACCCGGTCTAAACCTCCCCCGGTGCAACCAGAGGCCATTTCCTCCTGTTCCGTCCCTTGTTTCTCGGGAGGAGAGAACCCACCTCGCTACAACCTCCTTTTAGGCAGGTCTATAAAGAGCAATAAGATCTCCTGTCAGCCGCCTTTTCTCCAGGCTAAAACATCAACAACGCGCAGGACAGAACCCACCACGAAACCTCGCTTGCTCCAGCCTTGACTCCAGCCGTGGCTCTGCCTTAGCTCCTCCCTGGCTCCGGCCCTGGCTCCTCTTTAGCTCCAGCCCTTCCTCCTCTTTAGCTCCAGCCCTGGCTCCTCCTTAGCTCCAGCCCTGGCTCCTCCTTAGCTCCAGCCCTGGCTCCTCCTTAGCTCCAGCCCTGGCTCCTCCTTAGCTCCAGCCCTTCCTCCTCTTTAGCTCCAGCCCTTCCTCCTCTTTAGCTCCAGCCCTGGCTCCTCTTTAGCTCCAGCCCTGGCTCCTCCTTAGCTCCAGCCTTTCCTCCTCCTTAGCTCCAGCCCTGGCTCCTCCTTAGCTCCAGCCCTGGCTCCTCCTTAGCTCCAGCCCTTCCTCCTCTTTAGCTCCAGCCCTGGCTCCTCTTTAGCTCCAGCCCTGGCTCCTCCTTAGCTCCAGCCCTGGCTCCTCCTTAGCTCCAGCCCTGGCTCCTCCTTAGCTCCAGCCCTGGCTCCTCCTTAGCTCCAGCCCTGGCTCCTCCTTAGCTCCAGCCCTGGCTCCTCCTTAGCTCCAGCCCTTCCTCCTCTTTAGCTCCAGCCCTGGCTCCTCTTTAGCTCCAGCCCTGGCTCCTCCTTAGCTCCAGCCCTGGCTCCTCCTTAGCTCCAGCCCTGGCTCCTCCTTAGCTCCAGCCCTGGCTCCTCCTTAGCTCCAGCCCTGGCTCCTCCTTTTCCCCAGAAATCATGTGCACTTTCTATTACTTTCCAAGGACTAATTTCACAACAATGAAATCTCTTCCTTATTTGGAGCCAGCTCCAGCTCTGCCTGACCTTGCCTTTGAGACAGGGAGAGGCTGCAAACAGAGGTGCTCATGGCACACACATCTATTCAGCACAGATCACACTGCACACGAGGCATTATCATCCTCAAAGAATGAACAGTGCCTGGAAAAACACTGTTTGAAAGAAAACACACTCTCAGAGGGACATTCTGACTTTCAAAAAATACAATTATAGAGGAAACTTAACTCTACTTTAGCTATAATCCAAAATATTCCCCTTTTTGTAATAGCAACTGCTTCTTGTATCTCAGACCGTCTCCTCCTGGGGCAGGGGGTGCCGAGTTACCTGGGGTGGGTTGGCTGACCCCGCAGGTACGTTCAAGGTGACCCAGGGAGGAGGGCTGTGCAGGGACCACACTCTTTCTCATCCCGCTCCCAAGCCTTGCCCGTATGGGAATTAGTTGATAAGTTTTGCTGCAGCTGGTGTGCATGTTTAATTATCTTGCCATATAAATCTGTCGTGTATCAAGAAATTACAGAATCACAGAATAACCAGGTTGGAAGAGACCCACCAGATCATCGAGTCCACGATATCCAGACATGATGCTTAGCTGTCTAACAAGATACACTTGGCAACAATAACCTGACAGGAGTCTCCGGACATGGTTGAATATGCCAAAAATATAATGAGCAACCTTGAAGAGATTTATATTCTTTGTTTAAAACTAGAATATGTACTCGCTGTTTTCTGTAGGATCTTATGCCTTTTTTTTAGAAGGGCATCCAATTCAGCGCTGAATTGTAAAATAAAAATATTATTATCTTTGCTTCAAAGACTTTCTCCTTTTTAATATTTTACCAGTGAATGAGTATTTCTCACACCTGGGGGCTCTGCGGGACGGGGCAGCGGGAGCGGAGAGGTGAGCCCTGCTGCTTTTAGCAGTCTCCAATCTACTGTCCTGCCCCGAGAGGAGCAGCGAACCTTGTCCAGGCAGAGGGCTCTCGAAGCAAAGAAGGGGAGAAGGTAATTTAATGAATTAACAGATCTGAATTGCGCGCGGCAGCCGAGTAATCCTGTGTACGGGACCCAGGTAAGAAAAGTGACTGTTAAGTATTATCTGGGCAGCTGGGAGAGCGGGACTGAAAGTGTGTGTGAGTGAGATGCAGGGTTCCTGCGAAGCGATTATGGGGTCCTTCTAACCATGGTTCTATATCTCTGTGAGGAGACTGGCCGGTGAAGGGACAAAGCGAAAGGGATCCAGGCAAATGGTGTCCCGTGGGGAAAACGGTGTAATGGGAAACAGACTCCGTAAGGGAGAGTTAAAAAGGAGAAAGGAATCTGTGGATTCTTCTCCGAGCATTCCACCTGACAGTCCTTTGAGGGTGATGCTCAGGGAATGGCGGCAAGGTAGCACTCAGGGGAAAGACAAGAAAAAGATGATACAGTATTGTATGTTTGAGGGGGTAAAAGAACCCATTAGGCCTGACCTGCTTTACTGGCCAAAGTTTGGGTCGACAGATGATTGGATTTGTTGGGCTTTGAATCTATACTTAAATAGTAAAGAACCTGTAAATCAAGAGGAGAGTGCTTATGGCACATGTTGGAAGGGGTCCCATGCTATGTATGTTACAAAGGACCTTGGAGAGGACAAGGAGAAAAAGAAAGAGAATAAATGAGAACCCTTAGACCATTTACCACCCCATACAAATGGGGGAAACTAAAGAAGCAAGCAGTGAAGAAAATAGTACAGGGGGGAGGATAGTCCTGTAGAACCATCCTCCCCCTCAACAGGGGAAGTACAGAGGTCTCGGGCCTCTGTACTTGAATTGGATCAGATTAAAAGGGATGTTCAGAATTTCCCTTTGCCTTCCTTGAAGGAGGCATCTAAAGGAGGATTGTTTCCCTTAAGGGAAGTACCCATGTTAGAAGCCCCAGGAGGAGTGGGATTTGTGAATGTGCCCCTGACCAGCACTGAGGTCAAGGAATTTAAAAAGGAAAGGAAGAGATTATTAGAAAACACGTTGGGATTGTCAGAATAGCTTGATCAGTTCCTAGGCCCCAATCTCTATACTTGGGATGAAATGCAGTTTATCCTCGGGGCCCTATTTACATCAGAGGAGAGACAAATGGTACGGACAGCTGGAATCAGGATCTAGGAGCAGGAGAATCCCCAGGTGCTCAAGGCGGGGTTTCCAGAGAGCAAAAGTTTCCTGTAACTAGACCCAATAGGCATTGAGTGGCAGAGATATATGCTATACCAGACCTTGGCTTGTGATGGCTGCCTGGTCTCTCCTACTTTGGGTTGTGTTCACCTCCAGCTGTACCCCAGGATCTCTAAATGAATGTTCTGAATGTTACCAACATCTACATATTAGAGGGGCATCCAGTCTTAGTTACCACACTCGCATAAATAGGTATTGTTATGATTTGCAAAGTTTAACCACTTGTGACTTGGGAAAAATACAATTGTGGGCAGGGAAAAGCTTGGGAAAAGGAGGAACAAGGCTGGGAGTAGGATATCCTAAGGGGGAAGAATGGATATGTTTCACCAAGGAAGGACATTGGAAGGACATTGGGATATATCAGAGAGTGGGGGAGTCCAAGGTCAATACAAAGAACAACTAGTGAAAGATGTCACACGGCAATTAACAAACCCTGTCCAGCTGGGGAAATCAAAATACCGGTTGGGAAAGGCAAAAGACCAGTTGGGGAAATCAGTAAGCAGATATATAATGAAGACAGAGAGGAAATGCAAAAGCAACTAGGATTCCCCACTCTGGGAAACAATCTATTTGTAGATCTGGCTGAAAGAATAGCCAAAGAACTAAATGTATCTGGCTGTTGGGTATGTGGATCATCTGGCTGGACTGCAGGGCTGAGACCAATGGCATGAGGTTTAACACGGCCAAATGCCGGGTCCTGCACTTGGGGCACAACAACCCTGTGCAGAGATACAGACTAGGAGAAGTCTGTCTAGAAAGCTGCCAGGAGGAGAGGGACCTGGGGGTGTTGGTTGACAGCCGACTGAACATGAGCCAGCAGTGTGCCCAGGTGGCCAAGAAGGCCAATGGCATCTTGGCTTGTATCAGAAACGGCGTGACCAGCAGGTCCAGGGAGGTTATTCTCCCTCTGTACTCAGCACTGGTGAGACCGCACCTCGAATCCTGTGTTCTGTTCTGGGTCTCTCACCACAAGAAGGATGTTGAGGCTCTGGAGCGAGTCCAGAGAAGAGCAATGAAGCTGGTGAAGGGGCTGGAAAACAAGTCTTATGAGGAGCAGTTGAGGGAACTGGGGTTGTTGAGCCTGGAGAAGAGGAGGCTGAGAGGAGACCTTATTGCTCTCTACAACTACCTGAAGGGAGGTTGTGGAGAGGAGGGAGCTGGCCTCTTCTCCCAAGTGACAGGCGACAGGACAAGAGGGAATGGCCACAAGCTCTGCCAGGGGAAGTTCAGGCCTGACATCAGGAAAAAATTTTTCACAGAAAGGGTCATTGGGCACTAGAACAGGCTGCCCAGGGAGATGGTTGATTCACATTCCCTGGAGGTGTTTAAGGCACAGGTGGATGAGGTGTTAAGGTGCATAGTTTAGTGTTTGATAGGAATGGTTGGAATCAATGATCCAGTGGGTCTCTCCCAACCTGGTTATTCTATGATTCTATGATTTTACACAGATCTCTTGGATCCATGTGATTGAGTTGGAGAGTGACAAGGAATTTTTGGTTTAGATAAATAATGTGTTCTCCGAACCTCGTGTCGGCAAAGTTGGATATGATAGAGTTTGTTACAACCACTCATATAATTGTAGCATGCTTTGGTGTAACCTTCTGACAGCAACACAGGCCGTGCTAATAATGGTTAAAGCCCACTCAGAAATCAAGGAAAATTGATGGCCTGGCCCTTGTTTTAAGCCCTTCTCACAAGTTTGCTCAGATGGCTTAACAAACAGTGCTCATCTGGATAGAAAAAGAAGAGTACAAGCACTGACTATTTTGAACCCTCCTGTCATTTCTTGGTAAAGGAGATGCTATCTTTGCTGCTTTCTTCCTGCAGTAAATGCCTCCTCTTACACCAGCACGTCTGCAAACCAGAGGCTGGTGTCTTCCCTGCTGGGCAGCAGGGCTGCATCCAAACTGCACCAGACCCTGCAGCACTACATGCTGCTCTGTCCTTTGTAAGTCACTCCAGCAGTGCTCTGGTTCTGACAGCTGCCTTAGTTCTCTGTTGCTCTTTGGTATCTGCTCCTGCTCTCCAGCTCGCCCCACTTGCCAGAGAAGTACAGCATTACATGCCACCTTATTTCCAGCAAAGGAGGCTTCGTAAGCAGACTCCCTGTTCTTGCTTCCCAGCCTGTAACCTGTACATCCCAGGGCAGCAGCCCTGACTACCAACACATAAGATGATTATGCCAGGGTCTACACAAACATAGTACCTCAGACCCTACCTATCTAGGGAGATAAAAACCAAGAAACATCAAACATTTGTGCAAAACAAACAACGGCGTGATGTTCTCCAAACCTGAGACTGTGACCAAACCCAAGGTCCTCAGGACTACACCTTCACTCCATAGCCTCACCACCATCCTCACTGCAGTTGCCCCTGTATCTCCCTGTTGGATGCCTGCAGCTACAGACAGGATCGCTTGCTCTCAGCGCTGTTGCATTTTCAAGGGAGAAAGGAGACGGCTGTAGTATCAGCTCTCACCACGAGGTGGTAGGTGTTTTCTAAAGGTGAGAGAGGAATAGGCTTTTAATAGGGACAAAAGGAAATAAGGATCAAAAAACCTCATGGACTATGTATGAACAGAACATGAAAGAACTGCAGTCTGAGAGGATTGGGGGAAGCACAAACTTGAAAAGAAACCCTCCGCTTAGACTTTAGTTATTTTTACTAGTGTAAGGCTTTGGGTGCCCCTCTCTTATTCTTAACTTGACTCTGCTAAGAAATATTTTAGTCATCTCAATGTGTTTTATGCCATCAACAACATGAAACTGTGGTTATTTTTGGAAAAAACTGCCCGAATTAAATATTACTGCTTTCAAAGCAAATCATAATAAAGAAAAGCACCTGCATGTGGATACATTCAGTTGCACATCTATCTCATGCTGTACAGAGATACACAGAACACATTTATTCCCCAAGTTCCTTGTGCGTCTGGTCTTCTTTCTGGAATTTTCGACAAAATGTTGAAAAAGACACAGCTGTCAATAACCAAGACTTTCAGCCAAGGAAACTATTTCTGTACATACATCAGATGAAAGAGAATGTTAACACACAGACACTACTTCTCAATAAATATTTCTGACAGAACCTACTTCTCTCTCATCTCTTCTCCAATGTTCTTCTTCATAGCTCTCCGAAGGCCAGGAAACAATGCCTGAACAATCCCAACACACTAATACTCTTTCACGTCAGAGTTCAGAAAGGCCAAAGCCAGCCTTGCTGATCCCATCCTAACAAGACTCGCACTGCTTTAACTTTCTCACATTTAAGATTCTCATGCGACCCTCATTACCCCATCAACCTGCCTTTGAAATTAAGAATTGCCATTTTACTAAGGTTACAACACAGAGACCAAACCAACTGGTACGTCTGCCTGGCTGTTTAATTGCTAACAGAGGGTCTAGGCAAGCTTTCCCCAAATCCGTCAACTCCTCTTTGCCATCAGTTTCTTGTAAGATGGATTCAGTCCCCATCCTTGGCCAAGGTACAGGCTTAGAAATAATACAGGTGCCACCTTTCCAAATACATTCTTCTTAGTGCTGCTCACATTCAGCCTGTCCGACTAGTAGGTAAGTGAATCTATGAAGTACTAATTGCTTTTCATTCACGGAGGTGAACCTGATGTGCTTCAAAAGTTACAGAAGTAGGCTGCTATTTAAATTAGAATCGCCATGCACTTTCTTTGACCTTGTTTAAACAATTCTGCTGTCTGACAAATGATTTCCAACTACATCTGGGCACACGTCAACAGTGTCACTCTAACCTAAACCACCATAAGGCAGAATTTACTTTTTTTCCACTTGCTAACAGCTTGACTTGGAGCTGTGGGCGGCAGTCAGTTTGAGACACTGAAAAACATGCAGTCGCTTGCATTAAGAATTATCTTAAAACTTAATCACAGTGTTTCTTAGCTCTGTACAATTTTACTGTAATTTAGACCATTAAAGGCATCTCTATTTATGTTCAGCTGCACTTGGCTGACACTTCTCTCTCTCTTGCTGATTCATTACTGTAGTTACTGGCTCAAGCTTTGAAGCAGGTGAAATTACTTTTTTTTCTTTACTTGGTCTTAGAAGTGTTTAAGAAACATGCTTCTGTGCTGAAGAAGTCAGTAACAGCACCTTATTTTCTGTGCATTATGAGGATGTGGCAATCACTACCAATGTATGAACTCTAAGCTTAAACAGAAAAAGAGATGAGGGAAACTCTATTTGAGGAGCTTGAGACACAACCAAAACAGAAAGTCAGGAGAAGAAAATCGTTGGGACCTTTGGAAAGCATACTTGATTGAGTATAGAACCCTATTTTCCCATCATATATTGCAAGAAACATAATGAATATTCTTCATTAAGTCCATGGTGAGGTTCTGGTTCTTTTATGGATTCTGCACTTGATTGAAATGCTGAAATCAAATTTCATGTAATAATAATGCTGTTAAATGACTTCATTATGTATTAGGCACTAAGTTGACATCTCTAATAATGTACCATAGTACTGCACAAAGCATGATTTGATGAAACAAAATATTTGCCTGCTCCATCTATGAATGTAAGGGCTGCAGAATTTTGCCCTGGAGTTCTTAAGGAAAATCCCTTGATGTTACTGAAAAAGACCGTTTGGAAGGTTTTTCCAGAAGACATTTATTACCTTGCTTAGATGTCAGTGAACACAGAGTTTTCTGTAGAGAACTGTAACATATTAAGTAGTGCTATCAATTTTATTTTCATGCATTAACCTCCTCTTATCTAGTATATTCAGAATTCCCTAAGTGCTGGAAAGTACACAAGTTCGGCGTTCAAACTATGCAGGCCCTTGAATCCAAGACTCTATCAGGCTTACAGGTGAAGTTTTCAGAAGGGTGTGGCACTCCTTTTCCTTGAAAACATCCTGCTTCTTTCAGATGTTTTATTTTTCTTATTATTTTAACTTCTTTTTTTTCCCCTATGTTTTCCTTTTGTTTTATTTAAGGCATCTTCCTTAAACATTGAAACCAAACTGTGTGATTAAGAACTTATTTTATTTTGGAGCACTTACATTTTCTTTGAGATTATGCTTTTGGTAAAGTTGTTAGCAGGCACATAGTGGTTTTGCTCACTATCTGAATTTACAAGAAAGCCCTTGTACCCATCTGCAATAATCCGTCTCAAGTGCTGTACATCTTGTTACCCAGACTGAAGACAGTGATTTGTCACAGTCCTCAGAAAGTGTGGAAGAGGTGGTCATAAAGATAATTCATGTATTTACGGATGCCTTGCCCTTTGTGCCTCAGCACCAACACCAGCCAATCCCAGCACAACAGATCACTACATTGGGAGAAGAAAAGTTCCTCTGGCTTCTCCTGATGCTGCTGTCTTATATCGCACCTGGTGCAGCGAACTGGCCTCTGTTCAGCATGCCATGCAGATCCCATCTACAAAAAATGCTACCCTATTGAGGTCAGTGGTGCTCTAACAGCATTGTCTTCAAAAAAACAACCATTAATCATGTCTGCTGTTAAACAACAAGGATGCTCTCAGGGGCACCACCTGCTGAACTCTTAGATAAAGGCAAAGACACACAAGTGGTGTCATAGTCATTACCCAGTGGGACCTGGTACCTGCTCCTCGGTTACTATCAGCCAGCTCAGTTTATCCTGGGGCCAAGGGCTGCCTACAGCACAACTCTGCCCGGAAAGCTGCACTGGCACAGCAGGAGCCTCGGCAAACTCAGGTTAACTGCTCTGTGGATCGATAACTCCTCAATGTTGAGGTCGTCTGTCCTCCAGTCGGGACCCCTCTGCCCCCTGGGAGATAGGGGTAAGACAGGTAATAAGGGAAACAAGACAAAAAGAGACCAAAACGGGATCACAGCTACGTTGCTACAGTGAGAGAAAAGCAGAGTTCACAAGTGGTTTTATTTATGCTTTTTATACATTAAATCTGGTAATTAAACAGTCTTAGGGTACATCTTATTCTTGAAATTGCTTCACTCTTTCTCAGCTGTTAAGATAGACACGAGCATCCCTCAGGCAGGTATTGACAGCCAGTAGCAACTTATTTCTAAAAACAGTATAACAATTAAGACTGGTATTTGTACCAAAAACTGAATAGGACCAGCATAGTTCAGACTGATGGTTTTTTAATACAATGCTGAAAAAGGATTCATTCTTTTTTCTACTGGTGAGTATCTGAATCTCATCTCAGCTGAAACCTTGCCTGGCATATGCAGATATGGTACAATGGACTTGCTAGACCTGGTGGATGGCAAATACTGAACTTCAAAAAAGAGAGTGTTTCAACTTTAATAATGAATAACTGTAGCTGGTTGGACAGATGGATCAGGTGGTGGTCTAATGCTCAAATCAGCCGAGTGACACCTGGGGTGAGATGGAGGCCTCACAGCCTGATGTTGCTTTACTTAGGAGCAGAAAGACCCCTGAAAGCACAAACTGAGCTCCCTGCCTCAAAGGTGTGGCAAACTGCCGAGTCCCAGCTTCTAATGACAAAAGCAGCGTTGCCAAGGGTCAATCAACACATATTAATTGACTTATTCCCACCTCACCAGCAGGCACCAGAGAGTTTTCAAAGAATATAAAATTGGCACCCGAAAACCCTTTCTTTGTGGGATTAAAAATTAACACCTTACCTGATGGACTGGTCTATGGGCCCGAACCCTTCTTCTGCCCTCAAAGAGAGACAACTTTTTGGTAAGAATTGTGTGCCTCTAATTCCGTCTGATGTTCCCCACAAAATAAATGACTAACTCAACATTTTATTGTTACTTGTTACATATGTGCATATATATACAGAGACATAGATATAGATATACATGTGTGTATATATGGTCGTACTTTACCAGTTATAATCTTAGCTCTAATGCATCAAGTGAATTTGTCAACAGCAATCCCAAACTTGTTTTAATCTGTCACTTCAATTAAATTACTTATCACCTCAGCATTACATAATTGTCTCTCTGACAGGCACTGCAAAACTTCCTCCAGTGACAACTCTGTGACAGAAGACTCTCACAGGTAACTAAATTCTGACTGGTGGCTAAAACACACATCACAATCCTTTAGCCATAAAACAATGGCTGAGTGTGGGAACAGAGCCTCACCTGAGCTCCTCTCTGAGGGGAAGCTTAGAAAGCAAGGTGGTCCATTTCGAACATAGCGACCTGATGGAAAGGCATCCTTCAGCCACCTATCACAGCCATTCCTATTCGAAGTGAAACCAGACTCACACATTTTTGGAAAATGAAAATCATGAGTATCTACTTCATTCCCTGAGGAATCTCAACTCCAGAGCTATTTCAGATCAAACAAGCTTTCAAAAGTTCACACAATGGGAACCAGCTGCAGCATTTTCATGTGCTTCACTCAGGAAAACTAGAAGCTAGAAATGGTGCTGTAGGTTTGATTGAAGCTGCTCATAAGCAGGAGGTGACATAACCAAAAGTGTCAGAGCAGCAGCAGACTAAGGAAGATCAAATTGCTCCTTGTCTTATGTAAGAACTGATGCGTCAATTATTTACTTAATCCAGCCTCAGTAAAAAGGTTACACATGTTCATATAAACTAGGAAACAGAAAAATATATTTCAGAGTTCTACTATTTCAAATGAATTATCAAGGTCCTTTTCGAGGTGGTTAATAATATCTTCGGATCTTCAGTCTCTTCTGCTTCACAAGAGTGAACATGTGCTATCAAGTAATGACAATTAGTATTTTAGCTTAGACATACTGAGTGCAAGTGCTAGACACAGTGTGATGCAGCATTTTCACATTGCTATGTGCCATAATACAAGAGATTTACGTGAACAAACACTTACTTAGCTTCCAGGATACTGTAGAGAAGGATTTAATCTCGCAGTTAGTAGCTTTAGTACTCACCTAACTCAGAGAGGCAGATACAGAAGCCTAGAGAGAGAGTGCCGGGCTCAGCATAAGTTAGCACCTGTTTGTACTTCACAAAGAGGCACTGTCATTGGGAGAAGTTTCATTCTTTGAGCACTGAATGAAAAGAACTAACAGCTCCACACACCTGACAACAGAACATCTCCTCTGATTTCCAGAACGTTAATCTTTTCAAGTTGTTTGAAACGATGTTTGTACTCCAGAGTGTGAACACCATTAACAACAACTTTGAACTGGTGGGCATCACAGAGGATGATCAGCTAAAAAGCAAGAAGAAAAACAGTTAAGGTTTAACCTCAGATAAGACAGGAAACACAAGCTGATGATCTAGCCCAGACCTAGGCAAGCCCTGCTCCTCCTATAAAGAATGTTTCACACAGAGGAAACCTTTCAAAAAGTGAAACATTAATAAAATATCTTGAGTTGGAAAGAACCCTCAAGGACTGAATCCAACTCAATTCAATTCACATTCATTCTGACCACACATTGAATTCTTGCTGACTATTTAAAAACAAAACTGTTGTTAAACCCAAGTCTAAACTCTGCTCCTTACAGTCCCATCTAATCCTAAATACTCTCATACTGCTGAAATGCAGGAGGGGCAGTTTCATCTAAATCTGTTTTAGTGACCTGGCATTTAAGCACCACTGCCAGTCCTCTTGGCAGAGTCACCAATTTGATGCTGTTTCAGTTAACCTTACCTCAAAAAATATCCCTGGGCTGAAGGGGAAATTGGCAACTTCCCTTTCTTCTTCTCCCCAGCTGTCATACAGGTAAGAGTTTCTTACAAAATCTTTATTTTCCAGTTGTGCATTGAGATGTAATGCAATGTCCTTTGAGTCACTTGATTTCAGATCTATTACAAAGCTGGAAGATAGGTTTTTTAAAGATTATTCTACCAAGTGTTTATTAACATGATGCAGTAGTCATGCTGATTATCAAGGCCTTAGCCAATACTCAGAACTACCATTCATCTGATTTATCTGAAGAACCCTGCAAGCAGTTCATATGCATTTGTCTGTTTTGCACAAAACCTGTGCTGAAGACAGCAAATGTAGAATGTGACACCCAGCTAGATCTGCTTCATCGCTCAGAGTTTTCTGATTGCATCTCAGAAAGGAAATATTTAAGCCAAGTGGGCACATGCTGCTCCCTGACAGCACCAGGAAGCAGCGTTCTCACAGAAAGACACTGTGCTACTTGCTCCACCACCTCTTTCTCTACACTCGGGCCGTGGAGAGTGGGAGGCTTTGTTTTACCTAAAGACATTATATTCTTTCTGCCAACAAGCTGCTCAGACTCTAACAAAACTTTTGAGGATTCTTTCTTTTTATAATGGAGCTGCTCTTTCAGTCCTCTGACGTAGTATCCTGTGGGATCATGAGAAAACTGCACTGCATTTTCAGATGATTCCAAGTGCAAAGCCTACCCCTTCTCAAGGATAGCTCAGTTACACAGCAGAAAAATTCAGTAACATTTACCTCTTTGCATTTTTTTTCACTCTTCCTTTAATGGCAACTGTGTATCCTGGATGAAATGGAGAATCAAGTCTCTCAACGTAAGAAACTCCCTGCAAGTACACCATCAGTAAAAGTTTTTAATATAACTCTTTTTTTCAGCAAACAAGCTAAACTTTACTGTGGCCAGAAGAAATCTGGCCTACAGTTGCCAATCTGCACTTACAGCTGAAGTTATTCATTCCCGTTTACGCTGGGATATCATTTACAACTACTGAAGCCACCACAAATTCTATTTGTATATATTCCTTCAACCCCCTGTACAGCCTGAGTTTGGTCCTTACTCCACTTCAGACACTGTCCATCTCTACAGCTTTTTGCAAAAACATGAGCACTCACTCTCTCAGTGCTTCAGGCTAACTGCATGCCAGCTACTACCCGAAGGCACGATGCTTGCATCCAGCCCCCTGAAATGTGTTCAGGGTAAGCATGGATCTGTCAGCAAGGGGAAGATGTAGCCCAATACGTTAAGACATGCACATTAACATCAGGCCTTCTGGTGTAACATGGCAGCAGAACACACTTGTTTTGCAGGTATTCCCTAAGGCAGAGAAAACAAAGAATGCTTATTTGAAGAATTTTTTTAATGCAATTTGGTCCTTTAAAACTTCAGGTACCTCACTTTTTATTTCTCTGCTTATGACTCTGGACGCTGCATTTATCTTATGGGTATCCTGAATGGTTTAACAAACAGCCTCACTTTCACCAGCAGGAGCAAAGAGGGTTTCTCTCTACAATCCCTCTCTGAGGATCATCTCCCAGGAGATTATCAATTCCCCTGTTCTGTGCATGGTTTTTCATGAACTGAGGTGGTTTTATTTTGGGTTTTATTTTTTAACTCTTCACATTTGCCACAAATCTACATAAGATACTCACAAATTGTGAACCATCTGGCATATCCCCCTACAAGAGAAAACAAGCAACATTAACCAGCTTATCAGACAACATGGAGAGTCATTCAACCTTTTACAAACATACGTACATTTTCTGTGTTTTTCTTGGTTACTCCTAGAGATGATGGCTGAGAGCCTTGTATAGGCTGCAGAAAAAGAGATATTTAGATGTCACTGCTAACATCAAACAACTCGGACATAAGGTTGGCTTAAAACCACACAAGGATCTGTGCTGCTCCTGAGGGTGAACTGTTAACACGGAAATCTAGGGCTATGGCCAAGAAAAAGATAGCCGCATCCCTACAAACCAAGGAAAAGTTGTGAAAATCAATTGCTGAAGCCAAACTGAGATTTCTAAGACCACCTCATTACATTCTGAATCTTAATCAGAGCACTCTTAACCCCCTTAGCATCTGAGGGCGCCCACTGAGCCTTCCTCACTGGGGCAGGAATACCAGCAGGGCAGGTCCAGGCAGGGGGCACTGGGATTCTAAGCAGCTCCTGCATCCCTGTCCCTTCCCACGGGAAGGACGGATGAACAACATGGCCATGCAGAGATACAGTTCCAGCAAGCCCTGCAGCTTGTTTATTACAATACAAGCCTCCACCTTCCTCCTCAGAAGAGCATACTAGAAGCAAAGACAAAAAGAAACAACCACCCTTCTTCAATACTTCCATCCCAAAGGATACAGCATCAGCAACCACAGTATCAAGCAATATTCTTCTAGTTTTTGCTTGGGAAAAAAGCTACCTACAACACCTGCTTGCCCCCAGGCTCTCCTCAGAGTCAGTCCTCCAAGACCAGCACTCAGACTACTCTGAAGTAACAGAATTCTGGCAACAAGACCCGAGCCAAGGGATTGGGCCCATAAAAGTCTGTACGTGAGTTTTACAAATGATCAGTGACTACACAGAT
This sequence comes from Clamator glandarius, assembly GCA_033459285.1. NCBI lineage: Eukaryota > Metazoa > Chordata > Aves > Cuculiformes > Cuculidae > Clamator > Clamator glandarius. The sequence goes on along the minus strand of JAUNZM010000261.1, from coordinate 3,678,236 downwards.
CTTTAAAACTTTAACACCGCTTCGTCCAGGCCCAAATCTCCACCTCCTATTAACCAATTTATTCACCTGCTGACCTGAGTTAGACCTGATGTGTGGCAGCAAGAGATGCAAGGCTTGCCCACACTGTCATGAGGATGGGGCAGAAGAGACCCAGAAATCTTACACAGGATTACACAGGCTGCCTTAGTGAGCGGCAGGAAGAAAGGGAAAAGGCATTCACACCTTCTGCATCTCCCTGGAATTTACCACCTTCTGTTTCTGCTCTGAAAGGCTCACCCTTCCAGGGCAGAAGAATCTTCCCTGCTGCACAGGGGAAACCGTTCTTCATCTCCTCACTGTTGATTAACTTTCTCAAGCAGAGAGGGCAGCTGAGTGGAAGCTCAACCTTGCTTTCAATTTACATTCATGGCAGTTTAGTCCAAGTGGAAATAAAACCACAAATTCTTCGATAAAGGACACCTCACCCTCCAGAAATAAACCTACACCCTTATCACTTCATTCAACAACATAATCGTTTTACCAGGAAAAACAGTGCTAAGTGCACAAGCAGCTCCAGCTGTGGCCAAACTGTGGCTGAACTTGTTGTTTCCAAGTCCTGAATACCAGGAGTTCAAATTCGAGCTTCTGTAATATTTCAAAAGTCTGATCCATTCCTAGATCTGGTATCCAGTTAGTTCTTATGGCATCTGTCCCCTTAACTTTATAAGCTGTGAACTTTGTCACCCTTTTGCCCCTGACCTCAAGAATAAAATGGAAAGACAGATATTGTCACATGAGACTCACATTTTGAAATACAGGGGGAAAAAAAACCTGCATCTCTTTCCTTCCTTTTCACTACAAATCCTACTCTGTAGTTCAGCAAGACAAAGAAAAGGAATTGAGCAAGTCAGCTGCCTACATAACCCACATTAGAAACAAAATATAAACTTACGTCAGAAATAAATTCTATAGTTTTAATCTGCACTTTGCCGTATATTCCAAGTGTATCTATTCTTCCAAGGCTAACTCTGTGGTTATAGAGCACCACATGCTTCTTGTCTACAGACACCTAAGGAGACAGGAAACAAACCAGGAAAATTGTATTGAACATGCATTTCATCAGCCATGTATCAAATTGTACATGTATCAGTTTTACGCCAGTTTGGTACAGAACTCAGAAGTGTTCAGGAAATTTCAAAGCAACTACGTTCAGCTAAACCATCATTTAGTCTCTTTTTCCACTGCTATGAGAAAGATTTATTTGCATATTCTAAAATTTGCATTTCACACCTTTTGTTTCTATCACCTGATCATTTACCAGTGTGGTATCATCAGTCTAACAGAAACCATCGCAGAGCAAGGTAAGTACACCTCACTTATTTCCTCCAAGTTTATCCAAAGGTCAGCCGCTTGCACACAAGAAGGAAAGGGTGGAGTAGCCATTAGCAGGAAGACCCTTGCCTATTCCTCCAACTTAGAAGGAAACAATACTAAATTAAAGGTCTGTTTTATTTAGCATCCCTTTAAAGCAGAACTTCTCAATTTTCTGTAGTTAGACTACCCCTAGGTAACAGACAAACCAAGACATCCAACTATTCACTCTAAGTATGCAAAATACCTTTTTCTTATTGCCCTGACAGCTGGCTACTGATCAAGAATCCACCCAGACTCACCTGGAATTTATCCTTCAAAATCATGATGACAATTTCAAATGACTTCCCTTTTTGAAAGGGCATCTCGTAAGTGATCTCCTCCCAGCCCCATTTTTCGTGCTCCAGTGTGTTGCAAACAATGCAGCCAGACCTTTTGAAGCGGGGGTTGAAATGAAACGCCACATCAGCTCGAGGCTTTATGCTGCTGCCACACTGGAAATCCACCTGGAACCTAGTCACAAAAATAAGACAAATCATATTCAGCCCATCTGTCAAGAAATCACCTGAAAGTTCAATACATTTGGTTTTTATTGCGGAGCCTCAGAACAGGCAGACAAAATGAGTGTTGTTGGGTAAGGGAAAAACTCCAACGCACATTTGTCCGACTTCTACACACTTGTGAAGGTTTCCTCACAATTTATTGCAATCAATTCAAATTACTTGGTTTTATTATGTAATGGTCATAATTCATATCATGTAAACTCCTCACTTATCTTGTTCTCCACTTTCTGTCCCGCCATCTTCAGTAGAACAACCAAATGAACCTTGCACAAAGCCAAGGAACAGAGCACCCAGACTGGGCACAGGCACTATTTCCTACCTCAGCCTCGGATAATCTCTTTAGGAAAGAAGACATAAACTACAACAAGAAAAAAAATGCCAGAAGAGGCAGAGCACAAAGAGAGAAGAGAGGATCAGCAGAAAGCAAAAAACCAGTTCGTCCTACACTTCTCATCACAAAGCTTTCATTAACTGCTCAAGCCTGTATTCACTCTGACCCTGTTACAAGGATTTAGATCAAGCCTTTGTGTGCCAGCAGAAGTACAACCCCGGGTAACACTTCACCCGTTACATTCTCACTCACATGGTGACAATGCAAAAAAACGACACCATAGCCACTACCTGTCCGCATCCTCAGGAACAGTCCCACGTATCACAATCAGCTCCCCAAGAACAAGGCCACCAGGTATTTCTGCAACAAATGGAATTATCTAGAAGAGAGGGGAAAGAGAAGGAAAAAAGATTCAAATAACATTTTGTGATGGAGACAAATAAAACCAACAAACCCACAATAGTTTTAAAAATCATATTCTAAAATTTAATTATGTATTGCTCTAGCACATGAAAAGAAACACAACTAGCATTTCATTTCAAATCAATAGCAGAAACTCATAAGATGCACATCACAATGGGAAGGAAAACCCCAACAGATGATCACCTCTGAAAACCAAGCGCCTCAGATAAAATTAGAATTTCCAGCCTCCATTCCTAGCTCTCAAATGAAGAGTGGTAATATTTTACTGCCCTCACTTTTAATAGAGTATCAGGAGGATACACTGCAAACTAGGCCATTGCCACGGGCTCACAATCACTGGCCCTTTGCTGGCAGCAGTAAACACCTTCCTACTTCTCACCCCAAATTACAGCAGCTGCCTTTTTGCTTATTCTTGCTCCACTTTGGAAAGCAGTAATGGGAAAAGAAAAGACTATGTCACAGAGCGTCTTCTCAGTAAAAACTATGCGACAAACAAAAAATATCCCCTTATCCTGACGAGCAAACAACTGTGAGGTGCACTGGAACAGCTCTGTTCAGGGGTCCCAGTCCCTGGGGCATCTACAGTTTGCAGTCTGGCTCAACACCTGCTTATTGTTAATTCCTTATCAATAGCTGGGGAAGGCAACACATGCACACTTTACTAAATTTAAATGGCAACATGGTAGGAGCTGTTAAGCCATATAAAGGGACATATCAGTTAAAATAAAAACCCCAGACAGCCAGCAGAGCACCCTGGCAAAGTCTCTGCCACGCTGACAGCAGCTCTACCTTGACCACTAGCTGGTGCACCCAGCATTTCAGGGAAGGAAGGGAAGCACCTCAACAGAAAACCATGGCAGTTCACAGGAGGCTGATCTGAAAGCCAAGTGATCAGTCTGCATCTCATCCCCTGTACTTTAGATTGAGAAAGGAGGTAAATGTTGCATTTGCTCTGGTTAATAGACAAAAAGTTCTGCCAAGGTTGTCAACAATCACCTCCTTATTTTCCATGTACTTCAGTAGTTTGCAAGAGGATCTGCTCCATGACCTCGCCAGGCACGAAGTTGAGACTGACCAGCCTGTAGATCCCTTGGTCTTCCTTTTAATAACTGGGAGTTGTTTCCCCTTTTCCAGTCTGTGTGAACTTCACCAGACTGCCACATCTTCTCAGATATGAAGGATAGTGTCTTAGGAACTTCATCCACCAGTTCCCTCAGGACCCAAGGATGCATCTCATCTAGTCCCATGGATTTGTGCACCTTCAGGTTCTTTGGACGGTCTCAAACCTTATTCTCTCTTACAGTGAGTGGTTCTTCATTCTCCCAGTTCCTGCCTTTGCCTTCTGCGACTTGAGTGGTGTGGTTCACCAGCCCTTGCCAGTGAAGACTGAGGCAGAAAGGTCATTGAGTACTCCAGCCTTCTCCATATCCCAGGTAATCAGGTCTCTCATTTCTTTCTGGAAAGTGCCCACATTCTCCCTAGTTTTATATTCCCTGATGTACATATAGAAGCTTTTCTTGTCCTTGACATTCTTGGCTAGATTTAATTCTATCTGGTCCCTGGCTGCTCAGACAATTCCCCTGTACTCCTCTCAGGCTGCTTCTCCTTGCTTCCACCGTTTGTAGGCCTTCTTTTTGTATTTAAGTTTGTCCAGGATTTCCTTGTTCGTCCATACAGGCCTCCTGGCCATTTTACCTGACTTCCTCTTTGTTGGGATGCATCACTTCTGAGCTTGGAGGAGGTGAATCCTTGAATTTTAACCATCTTTCTTGGGCTCTTCTTCCCTCCAGAGCTTTATCCCATGGTATTCTACCAAGCAGGTCCCTGAAGATGCCAAAGTCTGCTCTCCTGAAGGCCAGGATTAGTGAGATTGCTGCATGCCCTCCTAGCTGCCCTAAGGATCTTGAACTCCACCATTTCATGGTCACTGCAGCCAAGGCTTCCCTTGAGCCTCACACTCCCCAGAAGCCCTTCTTTGTTGGTGGAAATGAGGTCCAGCATACCACCTCTCCTCATTGGCTCTTCTATCACTTGGAGAAGGAAGTTATCATCAAGACATTCCAAGAACCTCCCAGATTGCTTCTGCCCTCTTGGGTTGTCCCTCCAACAGATATTGGAGTGGCTGGAGTCCCAAAAAAAGGACCACAGCTTATGAAAGCAAAGCTGTGCCTATCCGTCTATAGAGGACCTCATCTGCTCGCTCTACCTGGTCTGGTGGCCTGTAGCAGACACCCACTATAATGTCACCTGTCCCCGCCTTCCCTTTAATCCTTACCCACAGGCTCTTGGTCAGCTCCTCATCCATCCCCAGCTGAAGTTCCATGCACTCCAGCTGGTCATTGACATAGAGGACAACATCCCTTCCTCATCTCCCTTGCTTGTCCTTCCTAAAGAGCCTGTGTCCCTTCATCCCAACACGTCTCCATGATGTCAATGGGACTATAGCCCTGCAGGCATGCACACATGTCTGGCTCCTCTTGTTTATTGTCCATGCTATGCACACTTCCATAGAAGCACCTGAGTTGGGCCCCTGATGAAGTTATCTTACTAGCAGGAGATCCTTTATATTTCTCTTCAGGTACTCTCCTGCTGACCTGTGTTCCTTCTCCAAGGTCTGGGCATCTACTGCTAGCACTGGCATCAAACTGGGATGGATTTAGGTTCCCCTTCCCCAGCAACTTTAGTTTAAAGCCCTCTTCACAAGCCTGGCAAGCCTATAACCAAAGATGTTCTTCCCCTTTTCTGACAGAGGGACTCCATCAGCCTCCAGTAGACCAAGTTTGTCAAAGCGAGTCCCTTGGTCTAAGTAACCAAAACCCTGACTAGCATCAGTCCTGCAGCCATTTGCCAGATTCGACTGGCCTTATCAAATCCCATCTGTTTGACTGGGAGGACTGAGGAAAAAATTACTTGACCTCCAGAGTCCCTTACTGCTGCTCCCAGGGTTCTGTTATCCCTCTTGATATCCCTCAGACTGCCCCTGACTATATCATGCAAGTCTTCCCTACAAAAGAGTATTTGTTGTAAGGTAGCCTATCAACTACTGAAAAAGAGTCCAAGTTTAAGTGTTCAGATTGAAGTTACAAGCAGCACAAGAAAAAACATTTAATGAGGGCTGCCAGGCATCACCTGTGTTCTCAGAGAATTAGGAGTTAAAACACTGCTTATCCTACTTTTCCCTTCAATCCAGAACATTCTGAAAAAATGCCAGACATCCACATAAGATGTGTATGAAAAAGAATTACCCTTCAAGGCTGGCAGAACTTCTGTGCTGTTCTGGAAGTCCCATGCATTAAATGTCTATTCACGTACAACACAATTTCTAAACACTGTCAGGTAAAAAGTGATGAGAGGAAACGGCCTCACGCTGCACCAGGGGAAGGTTTAGACTGGATATTAGGAAAAGTTTCTTCACCAAAAGAGTGGTGAAGCAGTGGCACAGACTACCCAGGGAAAGTTGTGAAGTATCCTTCCCTGGAGACATTAAAAAAATCTATAGATGTGACACTTCTGTGACGTGGTTTAGTAGGCACGTTGGTGTTGGGCTGATGGTTGGACTGGATGATCTTAGAGGCCTTTTCCAACCTTAATGATGCTATGATTCTATGCAAAGAGCTCTCAGTAACGTCCCCTTGCTATGCAAAACAGCACAAGCACTCACTATAGACATAAAACAGCAAAGTCCCATTTCCCCAGAAAGAAGGTGTTAAATGACAGAGGAGTTACCGGGTTATTAATAGTCTTCTTCAGTGCATTCAAGGACATCTTCTTCCCTCGTCCAGTCTAACTTCGACACTTCTGCGTGACCTCTGCTGGAGCGTACTTAAAGATCTCCCTGGTCAGGCAGCACCAAAGCAGGGATCCCTTCAAAAAAACCAAAACTTTCAATTGGAAAGAAACAAAGGAACACTATGCAAAATGAAATCCTCAAAGGGTAACTTTAAACAGCACCAGAAATGATGCAAACAACTTTCCTGATCAAGAAGTTCCCTGGAGTTTTGAAATATGAAAACTAAAGCTTTGCTTAAAGAAATAAGGTGCCACTCTAAGAAGGGACAGCGCACACAAGCACACAATGGCAGCAGCAGCTTCCTGAGACAGACTCCCACATAAAAATCATCATTGTACAGGGGAACACTGATAACTCAGTGCCCCTCAGCTGGGCCCTGAGAGCTCTCCAAGTTGCAGCTGATCCGTGTGCGCACACAGGAAAGGATACAGAGTACAAAAGCAGTTTCTCCAAGACAAACGCCCATTCCTGTTTCGGTTTCTGTTTAGCCAGACTTTCTGTGCTACCCCTGGATTTTCCAAGGCAGGCAAGCCCTAGGGGCTGAATTTGCTTCTTCCAGTTTTATCTTAGGTAAAGTTAAGAGACACCTGGAAAAGACACTGCAGGGAAGCAAAGGGTGGTTCATGTTTCTTCCTCCAACACGTAAAATACCTGAACTTCGGTTCAACCTCCTTTTAGGCAGTTCTGTAAAGAGCAAGAAGATCTCCTCTCGGCTGTCTTTTCTCCAGGCTAAAACATCAACAATGCACAGGACAAATCCCACCACGAAACCTCGCTCGCTCCAGCCTTGACTCCAGCCGTAGCTCTGCCTTAGCTCCTCCCTGGCTCCAGCCCTGGCTCCTCCCTGGCTCCAGCCCTGGCTCCTCCCTGGCTCCTCGTTTTTCCCAGGAATCATAGGACTGTGGACCCTGGAAGAGGACCGATTATCAGTTTCAGCAGATCAGCTGGCACTAGGGCAAATGTTCTTTTTGGTTATTGGGTTCTTTATTGAAAAGGGCACAACAAAATTTTCATTTTAGAAAGCAGGAAACCAAAACAAAAGCAAACAATAATTCCGTCTTTAGCATCAGAAGGTCTAACAGCAGACCCAAAAAAAATTAAAGCCAGACCTATAACTTAATATCCAGCAGCCAAGTGCTAACTGAACTTCCCTGGGTGTGAAGCAGCAACCCAGATCCTGCTGAAAGGGGATCCTGGAAAAAGGACCATCAGTTTCAGCAGATCAGCTGGCACTAGGGCAAATGTTCTTTTATTTGGTTATTGGGTTCTTCATTGAAAAGGGCACAATAAAGGAGGGAAAGCTGCATTCAGCCCCCGTTTGACAACACAGGAGATGGGCACGGAACTGCCAGGCTGTCCTGTAACCTGCTCTAAGAGGAAACACTGTCAGGACACAGTACACCAAATCTTAAGCCTGCAGCACTTTAAGTTAAGGTTTCCTGACTGTACTTTCAGGGTAGAAAAAGGTACGTATATTTTTCTGTTATTGCACACAACACAAAGCAGCTGAAGAAACTCTTCAATCAAAAAACAATAAACAGGAAGGCCAGCCAGCAGCTATTACAATATTCCACTGCGAGAAGCAGGAAATGCAGGATACTTCAGCTTAGACTTCTTAATCAAAGCTACATTTTACACCACAACAAGCTAAATAGTTCCAGGCTCCCTGCAGGCACCCAAAGCCCACGACAGCAGTGTCATGCCCCAGCTGCGAGCCCAGCGCTGCATCCCACCACAACAGCCGCACCACAAAACCTCCATCGCTCCAGCTTTCGCTCCAGCCCCACATTTTGCCACCTGCCCTTGCTCTCCAGGGAGGGCCCCGCAGGGCTTTGGGACAGGGGTCTTCTTGCTATTTTTATCTCGGTCTCGGGATGCTCCGTCAGCACCAGGCAATGCGAGGCAACGATCGCTATCAACCGTGTGCAGCTGGACAGGAGCTGGGACAGGATGCATTTCCCACTTACACGGATGTGTATAAATTTTCCCAGAAATCATATGCACTTTCTATTACTTTCCAAGGACTAATTTCACAACTATGAAATCTCTTCCTTATTTGGAGCCAGCTCCAGCTCTGCCTGACCTTGCCTTTGAGACAGGGAGAGGCTGCAAACAGAGGTGCTCATGGCACACACATCTATTCAGCACAGATCACACTGCACACGAGGCATTATCATCCTCAAAGAATGAACAGTGCCTGGAAAAACACTGTTTGAAAGAAAACACACTCTCAGAGGGACATTCTGACTTTCAAAAAATACAATTATAGAGGAAACTTAACTCTACTTTAGCTATAATACAAAATATTCCCCTTTTTGTAATAGCAACTGCTTCTTGTATCTCAGACCGTCTCCTCCTGGGGCAGGGGGTGCCGAGTTACCTGGGGTGGGTTGGCTGACCCCGCAGGTACGTTCAAGGTGACCCAGGGAGGAGGGCTGTGCAGGGACCACACTCTTTCTCATCCCGCTCCCAAGCCTTGTCCGGGAGCTGTCTGGGAGAACTGTAGGGCATAGGCCAAGCCGTGCCATGGGCCTATGGCTCACAGCGCTGGCACGTGCCCTGTGGGCTTGGATTTACCAGCACTGAAGGAACAACTCAGTCACAAAGTCAATTTGGCTCCTTAATGCTACCGCAAGCTTTTTGCACAAATTCTTCACTTCATCTGTGCTTTGTGTCCCCTCTGTAGGTCCCTTGCTACAGACTAACCCCAATCTCCTCCTACCGAACCCCATGTTCTGTGACCAGACAGCTTTCAAAGCTGACTAGGTCCTTTGTTGCTACAGAACTGTGGAGTTCCTGAAACCTGGGCATCTTATACCTACCTCTGATCTTATACCCATGGCCCCAGGGCTGTCCTTCCATCCTCCCATTCTCTAACAGACTGCACTCAGTGTTTTGGCAATTTTAGCCTAAAAAGCAGTTAGGGCAATGAAGTCCAATGAGTGGTTTTACAACTCATAATGTGTAACAACAACAGGATCAGAGAAGGACTAGTTACAGCTCCCCCTGTTAATATGCTGGATGGGGGAAAAGATGGATACAAAAATAAAGGTTGCAATAGAAAAGGCCCACAAAATTAAATCCATCACATCCTGTTCAATTACAGGCAATACAGTATTTCTTTGCCTCACAGGAAGCAGTGCAAGTGGCTATAGCAAAGTTAGAATGGAATTCAGCTCCTCTTGTCACAAAGACCATCTCATCATAGAATCACAGAATGGTTTGGGTTGGAACAGACCATAAAGATCACTCAGTTCCAACCTCCTTGCCATGGGCAAGGGCACCCTTCACTAGATCAATTTGCTCAGAGCCTCATCCAACCTGGTCTTCATCACTTCCAGGGATGGGGCATCCATGAGTTCTCTGGACAACCTGTTCCAGTGCCTCACCATCCACACAGGGAAAAGTGTCTTCCTAATAATACCTAATCTAAATCTTCCCTCTTTCATCTTAAAACCATCATCCCTAGTCCCATCACTCTTAGCTAGATAATAGCCAGTCTCCTATTCTGCAATTAACCAGAACAATAAAACCCCAAACCCATACCAAGTCATATCTGCTTCCCAAAGTGCTGCCAGTAGTTATACAATAGCTGATTCAAAGGGCAAATCAAAGCAGCTGTAGCAGATTTGAAGGACTAATTCACAGAAAGGTTGGATAGTATTTCTATTGAGAACTGCAGAATGCAGAAATTATCTATTCAGATTGAAGAGCAGAAAAGCGGATTGCTTGGGGAAAGATACCTTAGAATCATGCAGGGTTTCAAGAATGATTGTAGTTGGGTGAAAGCAGAAAGCCTGCTATTCCATTGTTCCACAAAATTCCACTGCAGTCTTTAAAAGCAGAATAAGGAAAGGTCCTGGAGCCTGAAATATCACTTAGTCTTCCTTTGAAGCTATTTTTCCAGGTATTCTAGTTTAAAGAGTAGAATGTTTTGATAAAACAAGACTGATAGGAGTACATGAAATGCCTTAACTTCTCAGCATTAGAAAGCAACCTTAGAGCAGGTTTGAAAGTTTGAGTCAAACACCAAAAAGATGCTGAAGAGCTGAAACACAGGAGGTGCAGTAAGTGGAAGTGTTTCTAGAAGAATCACAGAAAATAAAGTTACTACTACCTCTGCCACAGTGCTCTTCTACTTCTAGAAAATCACAATGCACACAAGTCAATTTTATTATAGCAATTCTATTATAACAATTCTTGACTAAATAAGGGTTTGATGGTGGCTGGGGATAAGATACTGTTTGTGGAAATGTATTAAACAAGAACACATAGTCAAACATCCATGCACAGACTGGAGTTTTATGCAAGTAAGAAATATGTAGTTAAAAAACAAAATATAGGAAGATATTAGTAGCAAGCATGAAGTTTAGAATATAGCATTCATAACACCAATGGTGTCCCAACTGGACAGGAGGAGATGGGGTCCAAGCCGTTGGTGGATCTTTGGTTGGTGGAATGTTTTGATTAAGTCTGCCCTCAAAACTTTCCCTTTGCACCTTCAGGGTGCAGTTTTTGGGGCAGCTTGAGTGACTGAAGTTATGTCATTAGACTCTCCTGACTGGTGTAGGGAAAGTCCTTCCTTCAGGTGCCAAAATCTAACTGTGCAACTTCTCCTCACTATACATGCTGCTTATATAGTAACGCACCACTACAACCATTCAGTATTAATAACCTCAGTGGCTCTCTGCAGGTCCCATCAAGAGTCCTTAACAGGCTGATAACAGATCATAAATATGGATTTTGACAAGTATGTTTGCCTTCACCCAGTACTGCTGGATACAATCAAAGTAGGCTACTAAGTGCCCATAAAAAACCTGCCCAGTGGAAGTCACTCTCAGCTAATCTTTTTTTTTCTGTTGTTGTGTGGTACCAGAGTAACTGTAATTTCTTCCCCTAATTAATACAGTACTATAGGCCACAGCAGTAAAGATTTTAGCACAGGGTTCTGTTCAGCAATTTCATGTGTAAGGACTTCCTATGATGATCTGTACAGACTGACATTGTTGTGTCTTCCCTAGCTTTAGTGAAGTTGTTTGTGCAGTACAGCATTTTCTGATGAAAATTATTCCCTGAGCTTCTTTGAAAGGCTTAGATTTGAACTGGACGTCACCAACCACTTCTTGACACACCCTCATTACAATTTCAGCTGACAGCCCAGCTAGTTCAGCTGTTATTTAGTTACAAGTTAATCAGTGGCCTTCAGTAACTTGATATATCAATAATTAGCTCCAGTGACCATTCTGATCTTTCATTTTTCAGTTTAAAGCCTAAATACCCAATCTTACAAATCACAAGGACAACACAAAAAAAGTGTCTCTTTTATAGGCTTACCCATTCAAAAGTTTAAAATACTACTGCTATTTCAGAAACTAGTAATTAGTCTATTTTTTTGATGCAATCCCTCATGCTCCGCCAGGGGAGATTTAGGCTGGACATTAGGAAAAAATATTTCACAGAAAGGGTCATTGGACACTGGAACAGGCTGCCCAGGGAGGTGGTTGATTCACCTTCTCTGGAGGTGTTTAAGGCACGGGTGGACAAGGTGAGGTGCTGAGGGGCATGGTTTAGTGTTTGATAGGAATGGTTGGACTCGATGATCCAGTGGGTCTCTTCCAACCTGGTTATTCTATGATTCTATGATTTTAAAAGCAAAATGTTGCAGGGAACCCTAAGCGCAAACAAGACAAAGATTAGAGAGCCAAAGGACAAATGAGTTACAGAGAAGTCACCAGTCCTTTTGAAAAGGCATTATAGGCCATATAAACCTTAAGACATACACTTTCTTTTTTACATCAGTGACACAATGCCCTAGGATTGTGAAAGTAGTCAGGATACTTCTTAACTTGCACTGCAACAGACGCTAGAGCAAACCTGTGCCTTTGCCGGCCCTGTCTATCAACACATAAGATGATTATGCCAGGGTCTACACAAACATAGTACCTCAGACCCTACCTATCTAGGGAGATAAAAACCAAGAAACATCAAACATTTGTGCAAAACAAACAACGGCGTGATGTTCTCCAAACCTGAGACTGTGACCAAACCCAAGGTCCTCAGGACTACACCTTCACTCCATAGCCTCACCACCATCCTCACTGCAGTTGCCCCTGTATCTCCCTGTTGGATGCCTGCAGCTACAGACAGGATCGCTTGCTCTCAGCGCTGTTGCATTTTCAAGGGAGAAAGGAGACGGCTGTAGTATCAGCTCTCACCACGAGGTGGTAGGTGTTTTCTAAAGGTGAGAGAGGAATAGGCTTTTAATAGGGACAAAAGGAAATAAGGATCAAAAAACCTCATGGACTATGTATGAACAGAACATGAAAGAACTGCAGTCTGAGAGGATTGGGGGAAGCTCACGTACACTGGCACAAACATGAAAAGAAACACTCCGCTTAGACTTTAGTTATTTTTACTAGTGTAAGGCTTTGGGTGCCCCTCTCTTATTCTTAACTTGACTCTGCTAAGAAATATTTTAGTCATCTCAATGTGTTTTATGCCATCAACAACATGAAACTGTGGTTATTTTTGGAGACAAAAGAAATGCCCAAATTAAATATTACTGCTTTCAAAGCAAATCATAATAAAGAAAAGCACCTGCATGTGGATACATTCAGTTGCACATCTATCTCATGCTGTACAGAGATACACAGAACACATTTATTCCCCAAGTTCCTTGTGCGTCTGGTCTTCTTTCTGGAATTTTCGACAAAATGTTGAAAAAGACACAGCTGTCAATAACCAAGACTTTCAGCCAAGGAAACTATTTCTGTACATACATCAGATGAAAGAGAATGTTAACACACAGACACTACTTCTCAATAAATATTTCTGACAGAACCTACTTCTCTCTCATCTCTTCTCCAATGTTCTTCTTCATAGCTCTCCGAAGGCCAGGAAACAATGCCTGAACAATCCCAACACACTAATACTCTTTCACGTCAGAGTTCAGAAAGGCCAAAGCCAGCCTTGCTGATCCCATCCTAACAAGACTCGCACTGCTTTAACTTTCTCACATTTAAGATTCTCATGCGACCCTCATTACCACAGCAACAAATATACATTTACCCCATCAACCTGCCTTTGAAATTAAGAATTGCCATTTTACTAAGGTTACAACACAGAGACCAAACCAACTGGTACGTCTGCCTGGCTGTTTAATTGCTAACAGAGGGTCTAGGCAAGCTTTCCCCAAATCCGTCAACTCCTCTTTGCCATCAGTTTCTTGTAAGATGGATTCAGTCCCCATCCTTGGCCAAGGTACAGGCTTAGAAATAATACAGGTGCCACCTTTCCAAATACATTCTTCTTAGTGCTGCTCACATTCAGCCTGTCCGACTAGTAGGTAAGTGAATCTATGAAGTACTAATTGCTTTTCATTCACGGAGGTGAACCTGATGTGCTTCAAAAGTTACAGAAGTAGGCTGCTATTTAAATTAGAATCGCCATGCACTTTCTTTGACCTTGTTTAAACAATTCTGCTGTCTGACAAATGATTTCCAACTACATCTGGGCACACGTCAACAGTGTCACTCTAACCTAAACCACCATAAGGCAGAATTTACTAGACAAGCTTCCCCCAAATCTGTCAACTCCTCTTTGCCATCAGTTTCTTGTAAGATGGATTCAGTCCCTGTCCTTGGCTAAAGTTTACATATAACACAAACTCCACCTTTTTGGTACTGCTGCTTGCACTCAGCCCGTCTGACCACTATATCCATCGCTTCCACATCCAGCCAAACTTAACTGACCATAGCAATGCATTTAGGCCTTGCAGAAGAAGAAAAAGCATTTTTCTGGCAAAACGGGCAACAAGCCTCAATCGTCATTTAATGGCGCTTTGCCTACTGCCCAAAACTGACCCAAACCTTAAGATTCAGAAGATACATTAAGATCAGTTATAAAAAATTAATTGCCTTTCTTTTGTGGATAGAGAACCTGATGTGCTGCAAAAGTTACAGAAGTAGTCATGCAGTCTCTTGTGTGAAGCATTGCTCAGACTGAGCTGCAGCTCTCTATTACTGAGTAGTGAACTTCCAAACATTACCTGGGGCCACACTGACTACCTTGTCCTTTATGGTAGGCTTCCATAGGACAGCCTCAAACCCATGTTGTATTCATCTCCACATAACAAAGGCAAGTGCACGTGCAGCAAGAAAGGCAACTGGCTATTGTCACCATTTTTGGGGGGTTTGGCCATAGCTGAACTCAAAACAAAACTAGGGGATCCTAGAGCACCAAACTGTATGCTTGCTGTTGAAGAACAGTTGTGAGGCTCACAACCTCTCAGATAAAGCTGCATGAATAAAAGAACATAGTGGTTGGGACACCTTCATAAAACTGAAGTGGGTGCAAAGGGCCACTGATTATGCTTCAGGCACAGAGATGGCAGTCAAAGAACTGTAAGCTCCTGAAGAAAGAGCAAGTCTGGTGTGCAAATAGGACAAAGCGATAACAGAACAAAACTGATAGTCTAGCAGAGCCTTTCTAGTGCCCATGTGATTCTCTAACCTTCATTAACAGATTAGTTATTAATTCAAGAAAAGTTCACGCAGTGTAGGTTTCATACCTCTATATAGTTAGTAACTCCACTGCAGGTTTTCTAGATAAAGATATTTTCCATCATCTTACTAAAATTAATCCATTTTTTTTGTATGGAAAAGTGCATCTTCCTTTCTTGAAGAGCAGCCTGTTGCAAACATACATAAGATGCCATGAATCTTGCATATGTTTTTACACAGCACAACTAGTTGAGAGTTCAGTGGTTCAAAGGTGACTGGTAAGAAGGAAACCAGCTGTTTTCCTAGCTGTAATAAAAACAAATACAATAAACTCAAACATTGACAATATATATTTTGTCTAAAAATAGTGTACATTATTCAGGAGATATAGGAATAAACTGAATGTTCAGACCCAGTATCTTGTAAACAGATGTAAAACTAAAAAAAAAAGTGTGTACATCTCAATTCATACCATACAAAGAAGAAATATATATTTCAAGTATACTAATGAGTAATCCAGTGTGTAATGAAGTTTAAGGTCAACATTTTCAACTTCTAGTGCTGAATCTACACAAAATCCATATACGAACTCTCAGAAGCAGTTTTATTTCCATCAGACATGAATCCTTGTCACTGACATTGACAGGTCAAGAGCCTCAGGGGATCAGAACTTATTTTCACAAGACAAAAGTGTTTCTTCAAAATTTTACACGTTTTAGCCAGAAAACAGGAAAAGGGGTAGATTTTAGTTGAACATCTGGATTCAGAAATGCTGCTGCATAATTTCATGTTCCCATTGTGAGTTTTCAGGTGAGGGCTCCAGCTCCTTGCTGAACTGGATCTACCACAGCAAAGCATACTATCATACCACACACACATATAGCTGTGGTATGTTGTGGGAGAGAAAAGCTGTTGGCATATACGCAAGCACTCATCACTCAGAAGACAACTTAACACATAGGCACATGACCTTAAATCATGCATATAGTAGGCACAAGGTATAAGGTTTGTGTTGGACAAGCTGCATGATGAGCTATTTGCACATATGCAGTGGCTGCCTCTGTAGGAACTGAAAATAGCAGGCAGCCTGGACACAGCACTAGTCCTCAAAGTTGATTCTAGAATTCCAGTTGAAACCAGAAGATTATTTGCAAAAGTTAGAATTGACAGACATCTATAAGGAAAGCCCTGAATATCTGAACTGCAGCCCCTGCAAGATACAGCAGTATAATTTCCTCTTTAAAGAAAAAGGGCTGTTCTACAAAGTAACAGCTTTTTGAAGAATGTTTTTTTTAAGTTATTTAAAACTCCAGTCTTCCACAAATTTAAAAAAAAAAGAAAGAAAATAAAAGAAAAAACAAACCTCAAATTTAGATCAGTCTTTTCACCTTGAAACTAGATCTCAAGCTACTGTAAGCCACTAAAATAAAGCTAACTCATGTCACCCCAGAACTAGCAACTGCCATGGAAAATGTTAGTCTTTATTTCTTGATCCTCTGTAACCATTTTTCTCAGTATCTACTGTATAGTACTACTAGAGGTCCATTTTCATTCTCTTACAGTAAGAAATTCAGTATACAACCTTAGACTTCCCTCATCTTTGCTACTAATTCTTAATTAGTAATTTCTACTCAAGAAAAGTAAACAGTGCATCAACCTGTACCCCCTTCTAGTTTTGCCCCACATCCTGACATACTGCTCACTAGTGCTTTGGTATATACACCTATGTACATGTGAGTATCGTGTGAGATGCTTTTGTAAGGGTGACAACCAGAAACCTTTTTAAGTCACAACATGTTGGGGGAGGGGAGGCATTATAGCCGTAAGTACTTTATACACCCTATTGCATAGCTGATTTGTGAGTTTTTTTAAAACATTAGAACACAGAAGAATGGTAGCAAAAAGATCAATTTATAAAATATTTAAAATGTAAACAGTGTAATTCAGAGTATAAGAATTCTTTGAGAAACATCAGCCTAAACCACCCTAAGTGCTTCAATAACACCATCCACCTGAGCCATAGAATAATTCACTTCTGAATTCCCCACTGGAGTGATTTTAATCTACACATAAACTTGTGCTAGTTTCACGCAAGCGTGCAACTACTTTGGTATGGGACAGAAAAATCAACCCACAGAACTGTAAAGAAAACCACAGCCCATGAGAAGGGAAGTTATACTCAACACTAAGAGTATCCTGTGGGTGACCATTAAGTGTCACCTCACACTGCAAAGCAAGTAGCATTTGAAATATGTGCATTCAGATATGTATTTTCTTTGAAACTGTGGAAACTAATTTTAAGTATAAAGTATTTTAATTGAGGTTTTTTGGTTCCTAGTGCCTGGGAAGTCTCTTCAAAATGCATGATTTTCTTCTACAGCAAATACATGTCCTATGATGTAGAGGTATGTGAATAATTATTTTATTTAACATCTATTCTTGTTTATAAAAGAAATGTAAAGCATAATTTGCCTGAATGTGATGTTGAAACATTGAATTAATTGTAACATGCAAATCCAAACAGCAGCTTGGAACACTGAGCTGTCCCTGTGCCAAAAACGGCATCATAAAGCTTATTCTTTCTTTTTTTTTTTTAAAGGAAGAAAAAAAAAACCCAACAAACTCTCATCTTCTACTAGGCAGAACATATAAAATTGCAGAAGGGCTGCCAGGAAGATGAAGAGACTTGCCTTCTAATTATGGCTATCCAATGGCAACAACTGTCATGGTTCACAACTGCAGCAGTAAAACCAGTAGTTCTGGCTTTTTCATTCCTCTTCCACGTAAGAACCCTACAAACAGCAGCAAAGAAACTGAAAGCATTTGTAGACTCAAGAACACAACCTGTATTATTCCATCCACTTTTGGAAGGCTATCTCTGCAACCCTTAGGGTACAGAACATATACATGCGTATACAGTACATAAAGTTTACATAGTATACAAACCATCAGTACAGGTTCTCTCTCTTTCTCTCTGTCTTGCTAGGGAAACTTCCCACATACTAGTAGTAGCTAGTCCCAGCGTCTAACGCTTCAGGACTAACAAATTTCTTTGACCTAGAAGTCATTCTGGTAAGTTCTGTTCCCTCTCTTGGGCCATTCCTCCTCCACCCATTTCAGCAGCACCTTCACAACATCAATTCTCTTATAAAATTTACAGAGGTCAATCAGCTGGTCCACAGTTCTGTCACTATTCCGTAGCAAGAACTCCAATGTGGGACTTTGGGGCTTCTGTTCAAGGAAACACAATTCATCATAAGTCATCCCCCACTTGCTTGCTAAATTTCTCCAGTTTTTCACTGTTGGATGGCAGGGATCCAACTTTAGCCTCACTGTGTACAACAAGTCCTCATCATCGAGCATGTCACTGATGGTCGGTGCACGGAATAAGCACAAGGAGCAGGTGCCATTTTCATTGCAGGTTTTCTTGAGATCTGCAGTGAAAACCATCACATGAAGAGAAGTTAGGTTCCGATGTTGTGGTGTTATGGAGAACAAAAAATTAAAAGCACAAAGAGTTGATGAGTATTACATTCCTGTGAATCAGGAAGTCAGAACAGTGACATGTTAATGCCCTTCCTTATGAAGTACTCAGGAAATTAACATTCTAAGGCTTCTCTCTTCACTATGCTCAGTGTCTATAAAGTACGGTAATTTTGAAAGTATCATATTTATAATTCTATAGAAAAGGCATGCAATTCAATCCAGTGTGAACTGGAGTACTTCCTTTTTTTTAATTTTGGGAACTATGTTGCTTCCTCTAATCTGCCATAACCCTGGTTTACATCACCAATAGAATTATTGTGCCTATTATTGTGTACATATGGAAGCATGAAGGAAAAGGTTTTGCACTTGTGAGTTGCTGCCTTCATAACACAAAATATTTGCATCAGGAGAGTCTCTGCTGGCAGCTGCAAACAGAACTAACATCTTTATTACAGTGAAAAACTGGAAATGTTCCTTTGCTTTCTAAGGGCTCTTACAATAAAAGCTGTCCCTGTTCTACCACGCAAGACTATTTTAAATTCCCTATTATGGGAAGGAATAAAATACATACTCCTCCCTGTGTAGGAAAAATAAAAACACCAAGCTATTGCACGTAGGTGGTGATACATTCTAAAATCTGCATCAAATAACAAAATTTGCCATTTAGAGGTCTCCCACACACAACAGTCACTGACTCCACAGCACTGCGAACAATGTGGTGCTATTGTACTATATCGTATATTAATAACTCATAAAAGTACGTAGAAACTTGTTCTAGCCATACTTCTAATTAAATACTAATACAAATACCTTTAACATTGCAGTGGTATAGGGCATTATTTGAGCATTTTGGCTGCCGATGTGACCTTAACTCTCCCTGCCCCTTTTTGAAGGCAGGAAGAATATGTCACATCCCAAGAGTAGTAGATAATGCAAGCAACCTAGAAGCACCTTCTTAAGCTTCTGCCCTTCAGCCTCATTGAGCAGCTTGAAACATGGAAGTAACTGATCCTGATTGGGATGAAACTCTTTGAAAAAGGGACACTATGATAGAAAAACTGATATTAACTGAAAGATCGATTAAAGACAACAGAAAACAGTGACGGACATTTAGGAGTGCTGGACCAGTGCTGGTCTAAGAGACCTGAATTGTGTAGCTGGCAAAAGGCCAATCTAGTACTCAGTGCCACCTACTCATACAGTCAACAGCGTTTGTCAAGGTTTGTTTCTTTGTTTGCTTTTTCATTTGCAGTAATTACTGTCAGATTGTGTGAAAACTCCACAGTGACTGTCAAAAAGTGACTTTTATTCTGAACAATACTGCTGACAAAAGCAACTCAGCTGAATATAGCTTCTGCATGCACTTTGTGTTTTGTTTTTAAGGGAAGAGCAGGGTATTGTTATTTTTGCAGTGTTGCTCATTAGCTTTCTTTTTTAGCAGGCCAAAGACAGCTTCTGGTTTTCAACAAGTTAGGACGTGCAGCAACAACATTGCTGCAGACACATAACTTCACACAAAAGCTTAGATTCCCTGTTAAGTGGAAACATGTTCTGTTGACACCTCTGTTCATAGGTATTTCACATGCCTTGCAGCTGTTCTCTACAGAAATACGTATGTGAGCTATTCTGTTCTTAAACTCTTCAGTAGAGTGAGAAAAAATTTCCTTGCTTCACTCATACCAAGATTTAGTTATATAAACAAGGCAAAACAAATGTAATCCAGACAAAGTTCTGGCTGAGCCCAAAGGGCAGGAGAGCATCTGAATTTCATCTTATTTTGATTTGCAAGGGTGCCAAAGTAGGTTTTATCCTCCAATAGAAGAAAGGAAGGAGTAAAGAAAACGTAGGGCACAATTATAGGTAAACAAAACTAAACCAACCTGCTTCTTGTGCTATACTGTGTGCAGACTGTCAAAAGCATTATAAAGAATCCTGCTTTTTTAAGATGTTACATACTAATGAGTGAATGATGACCTACCCACCTAACTGCATAATCCTAATGCTACCTAATAGGGCAAGCTTCTTTACTAACAGGAAATTCTCAGTTGTTCACTGCTACATTAACAGGGCTGTATATCATGCACACACACAACAGGCCCAGCTGAGCTCATATAGTTATGGAACAAGCCCCCACAGCCAACTGCCAGCTTCTGCTCTCACCAGGTAGCTGTTTACTTCCAAAAGTAGATGTACTAAATGTATGTGGAAAGCTCAACTTACACATTTTATATGCTCTGCATTATGGATCATCATCCTCCTTAGAACAAAGAGGAAGATGTAAATTACACTAGTAATGAAATGAGCTCCACAAACATTGATTACTCAGGCAGTTCTCAGTTATGACAAGTTTAAGTATTTTTAAAGAAAACCGAGGAATAAAATATGTGAAACATTGAAGCTGACTTATTACCTGAAAGTGATTTGTCAGTATGGTTTTGCGTGTCTTTGTCTTCTGGCTACAATGCAGAAAACAAATACAAATCAAAACAATGTATTCAGACACCAGAATAAATATTTTGCTAATTCACAAGTGGCAGGAGATTACTTAAAAGAACTCCAAGGTACTTGTAAATTCAGAAAGGGAATTTATCTGGTTTTGAGGAATGACCAACAATCTAGAGTCTTTTCAGAAAGCACTTTCATGATTGGATCACAAAACTGTCCTATTAGTTGTAATGATATGCTATGGGGTTGTATCTTTTGAATAATTTGTTTTTAATCACTCAATAGCTGTTCAACAATTTATGTGGTTTGATTAAAAAGATTTTTTTAATTATTTGTAATGAAAAAAATATAGGAATTTTACTTGTAACCTGCAGCAGTAAGAGATTGTTTCAATGATCCAGGAAAAGTGGAGGAGCTTTTTATACAAATTACTTCACATACATAGGAAGCATTTCTAGACAACAGGTGGACTAGAACATTTCTGCTGGCTCATGTCTAACGCTCCTCCTGTTTGAAGTAAACATTCATTAAGTGACTTTTTGCCTGCTAATTAAACAAAGAATTTACTTAGCAGCTTGAAACTGCAACACTCATCATAACATTTCAATTCTACTATTTAGAGAGCAATATCTTAAAAAATGGAAGGACAACATCTTGATCCTAGAACTCCAGGAAACTACAGCAGCCCTTACTTCAACTATGAGGGTGTGGAGCCAGCTGAAATAGCTTTCTTCTGTTGAGGATTTAAACATGAAAGCAGAAGGGGACTTTCCCCTTAGATATCTGCAATAAAGTATAGTTGATTTTTTTTATTCTGTCATTTTTCCAGAACTATCAGCTCTTTAACATTCTGCAAGATGTGTATGCAAACACAAGTCAACTGGGTAAAAACATAATGTAATAAGATACCCCATTCCTATCTGCTACACCTTCTTTACTAAGAAATCCACTAAAAATAGAATATAGGCAGTTTCAGTTAACGTGGTGAACATGCATACATTCACAGTCCAATTATAAAGAAGGCAAACCATCTCCAAAAGATTTAAAGACTTAATTAGGAAAGGAAAAATTTGCATGTTGTTTTCAGCATTTCTTTATTCCCTGAAAACTGCAAGATCATACATGCAACAACATCAATTCACCCCACAAAACATGCGGTCTCTACTCAAGACAGATCTAACACTGCACATGCCACTTGCAACAAAAACCCTTGTTATTAACTTCAAGCATTTTTAACTTTTGCACTGGCATCACATAAGCTTTCTCTGGACAAAGTGTTTTAAACATGAATTTGGCCTTCATAGCAATATGTAAGCACCCAAAGCTGAAGGAAAAAAAACAAATCTGGAAATCCTGATCATAGCAATTGACTCTGTTCCTACAAATTCCTTAAAAATGCGAGATATTATTACTGAGCCCTAAGGAGCAAATCTCCAGAAGGGTAACTCATTGGTAGCATGAGGAGCTGCCCATCACAGTTCAGCCTCCAGAGAGATCTGTTTGAAAAGAAACAAACAAGCAAATACAAACAAAAGAGAGGGGGAAAAAACGAGAAGTGGATACTGTTCTATTAGTTTGCATTAGCTAAATTGCTGTCCTGCAGTTCAGTATTATTTCCTAGACTTAATGAATTTGTGAAAGTTCAAACTATATTGTGAAAGCTAATATCTAAATGCCTGTAAGAGGTGTCATTATACTCATGTCTTCTGATAAAATATAACTAGATTGGGCATGGTACAAAGCACAAACTAAACCAGGGATAGTTACCTGTGCCATACACCTGTTTTCATAATTGGTAATTTCACTGATCATTTATCCATGTTTATCAATGCACTCGGGTTTATCCAAGATCATTTTCTTACAATAATTGCAATAACAGAATGCCCATGAAACGAAGGTATTAAGCAAGAGTATTTTCTGCCCACAACTAAAATTCAATAAACCGCTACAGGTCTAATCAAAGCCATATACCCATGAATAATCTAAAGATAAATATAAAATTTTCCAGCTCTGTAGAATCCCTGACACTCTAATACACTGGAATATCTTTATAGTGATTCTAAGCTGGCAATAAATGCTCTCTTCTTGATGATGGGAATGAGTTACCTCCATCTTGCTGGAAAATGTTCATTCATTTCTCTTCTCCCAGTTTTCTGCTCAACCCAAAGACAAGCAATTTGAAATTAAGCAAATTTAATTCACTTGAAATACTGTAATCACGGAACGTGAGGGTCACTCAGCATTGCCCACCCTATGGCAATGTAAGATTTCACGAACAGTGGAGAGCGTTTCCACTACAGGAAGATCAGTGTCCCAAATTCAATTAAAAACAGTCAAATGCCTTCCTAGAGGAGTCCAAAACCTAGGATTTTTAGTTCTTCAGTTCTCTATCCTGGCTCTTTTTTCAGCAGGAAACACGGAGACCGTGGAGGACAAAGCCTTAATGCTTGTCAGCTCTTCTTCAAAACCTATTTAAACTGCAACATACACATTAATAACTAAATAATCTTTCATTTAATCTTCTTCACAAAAGCTCATTTGGTTGAACTCATGAAAAGAGAGCCTATTTCTAATCTGTTTTACCAAGTAATTCCATGCTCTCCAGATACAGTCTGAAAATACTTTAGTTGTTAACATACTTATTTAAATCAACAGCAATAATTAAGTTCACATTCAGTTATCATTTTTCTTACCTGTTGGATTAGGCCAGAATCTGATGTAAGGGTCTTGATGTTCACAGATGCAATTTCCAAAGTAACTTGATCTGTTAGGTATTCCCCATCTAAGGCAACAAAGATCATGAATCACTGGTCTTCCACCCAAATATAAATAATTAGACTATCAAACATAAATTATAAATACCTAGTACACAAAATTTAACTCCATATTATAACCAGTCACAGGGAAATGCTGGATTAAATGCCCAAAACATTAAGTTGGCAGACTACAACAAGCATGCAGAGCATGACTGTGCAAAGAAAAACAATCCTTGCAGAGACATCAGTGTAACAGTTGTTTTTTAAACAGCAGACTATTTGTGAAGCAAGAGTCATGTTCTTCTTTCAGAAAGCTGACCAGAGAATATTAACCAAATCAATACCTCAAAGTAGGCTGAAGATGACTGTCCCAAATCAGCATAATCCTTTTTACTTTGCTATCCTCATCACATTTACAATATCAGTTGTTGAAATATGTACTACATGGATATTTACCTTTCATTCTGCCTCTTTGTGAATTAGGCTCATCCTACTTATTTCTACCACGCAGGAGTTCTATGAAGCACTGAAATAATCCATTTCAAAGTGTGTTTATTAACTGCTGTGGGAGCCCACTGAAAAGCACAACATTCTCCAGTACAGCACAAAACCTATTTACCTTTCAGGCTTCACTTCAGCACTAAAAATGGGGTACACGGGATGCATAAGCCCCTCATGAACCTTGTGCAAACTGACAAATTTCACTCTGCATGATTAATAAGGCCATCATCAGAAAACCATCTACATAATTCCTCTGAGTCAGGTGCTGACCGACCACTAACAGGAGCTTAAGAGAGGTTATATTCTGCACATTTTATGCACAAGAATGCTCCATGGTGGTGATGATGTTTGTGGTGCTGGTACAATTCCACTTGCTGTTTCATTAGTGTAAAATCTCTTTAAAGAATAGCTGTTGCCTTTATGAATTATCAGATAACAGAAAGAAAAAATATTTTCTTATTTCACTCAAGAAATTGCTCTGAATCAAAGAATTCATTCTTACATTTGTAAGAAAAAAAAGAACCCCCCCCCCCCAAAACCAACAAATCATTATTTTCCACTTTTTCTGTTCTTAGAAGGCTATTGAAACTTAAAGCCAAACAGTATTCCAGCCCAAGCAGGGTAAACATTTCATAAGGATCATCTTTATTCTTTGTGACTGTAGGTCCAGAAACAAACAAATAAACAAAAGTCCTAAAAAGGTCTTACTGAAAATGCAGAGTCTGGGCAACAGAAGTCCACTTCATTTGTGTGGAAACATTATGGGTGAGAATTATCTCCATTCAAATATAGAACAAAATTATAATCAAACCATGACACAAACATTAAGCCTGGTCCTGCAAGATATAAAGTACCTTTAATTCATAATCAGTAGAGGGTGCTAAAAACTTTAATAAGTAGTGGTCCCAAAATTGTCCATTAATTAATTGATCTAAAAAAGCAACAAGAACAGCCCTCACTTCGCCCCAGCCAACCTACTGACTATTCAAACATTGTATCTGAAGCAAACACCTTTGTGTTACGCTATCAGACCTGCACATCGGTAACACCTTTTAGCTCAGATTCCTATTTCTATGCCTGTATTTTTATAGAAATAATTATGAAAAAGCTTTCTCAAAAAAAAAAATTAAATCAAAGAAATGAACGGAATATTAAGAGGTATTTGTATCACTTTCCGCTAAGGGGAAATGTCAATCTATATTACTACTTTCTTTTTTTTGTTTTTTAATACTGGGCAAGAGAAGCAGAAACTAAAATTAAAAGTAAATTAACTTCATATCCTTTCTACAGAAAGTGCTGAAGTGCTGAAATGGGACCTAACAACATGAGCGAAATAAAAAACAGGACAAAGAAAAGAACATTACAGAGAAACTCCTGTAGTGTTAATAAACAATGCTGAAGTAACTAATCAACTGCCTGCAAATAAACAGAAAGTAGTTCATGATTTCAAATTACTTTTCATCCCATGTTCTCCTTCCCTGCTGAGCCACACTTCTGAGAAGATGCTCATTTCCTCTGGCTGGCTCCCTCAAGCCACCAGAATAGTCTCTAACCTTTCTTCAGTGCCAGTGGTTTATCACTTATGCTCCTCAACAGAAGTTTCCATGGTGACTTGCTTCTGCAGAGTTTCCTGCGCCTGTCCCACTGCAGACCTGCTCTGCAACACAGGATGGAGAACACACTACCTGCAGAGTGCTCCTCAACTGAGCCTCTGGCAGTGCATTCCCTGGACAAGCACCAGTGGTGAAGCCTGGGATGAAAAAAACCAAACACACACATCCCACATGGCAATGAAACCATAAAGGAGATATTCACACTGCAATCCCAGTATTTTACTTCAGTGCAATACAGAACCTGCATTCCCTCACTCCATTCGCAGCGAGAAGAGGCAGGAACTTGTGCAGACTGGACCCATAGTTGGTTCTCAAATAGACAGTATTAATAACTGCTGAAGGTAAAAGCTGGTATGAAGAGTTAATGGGTTATAGGGCCGAGAGTGCAATCAGAGGCATGAGACTTGAAAGGTATTTCTGGATTATACTTCTGATAGCCTGAAAGCATTGGTAATCTCTTCAAAGCCACTTTCTAACACTACCATGTATTTGTGTCCTGAATATCGCTTTTGGGTGGCACCCCTGCATCTTCACAGAATCACAGAATAACAAGGCTGGAAGAGACCCACCGGATCATCGAGTCCAACCATTCCTATCAAAATTTGTTACATTAAAATTTGTTATATTAAAAGGAAATTCACTGCATTTTTTCCCCGGTCTAACTTCAGAGATGCTACATAACGCCTACATCTTGCCCCAAACAGTGGAAACAGCAAAAACATGCTTTATAGCAGGTTTCTTCAACAAGTAACTCTAACTACCCTGTTGCGTTTAAAAAACACGTTCTAATCCTCACAATTTAATTACAGAGACTACAGCTGCGGTCCCTTCAAAGCTCAAATGAGCTAAGATTGATTATTGCAGATGATAATTAACACTGTCAGCTTCCTTCCAGATTCTTGAGAACCAATATCTTGTGATGATAGTTTTATACTGACTTTTAGATCAAAACTGAACTTTGAAGAAAATTCCAGAATTTATATATATACACACCAAACTGACCTTAAAAATCACTTCTGTTTTAGCTCAAACCAGAACAAAAATACAGATGACAGCACTACATTTAAAATATAAGCATTTAGGAAAAGGTAAGAGTATTTAAATCTGTCAGTTTTATTGCATGTAACAACACAGATCTACGACATCTGAATAGACATAATTCACAATACTTACCTTTAGGTATTCCAGTGTCTTGGACAGGATATTTTTCAGTCTGTCACAAAAAGACAAGAGACACAGATGTTTGTTACTGTGCTGGAGAAAGAGTATACAAAACTGCACAAATGTAGGTGCATCTCAAATTGCTATTGATCTGATCAGACGAAGTATCACACACAAACAAGAATTGAGACGTTACTGATTAGCACGTGCAAAAGTAATAGCAATCACTGCTTTGCTGCAGTATTTTTAAAGGTATTACTTTTTAGTGTAAAAGCAGAGATTAGGAAAGAAATTTCGCATTTAAGTAGCAAGATAATCTAGAAAAGGAAATGCATACCAGAAGGAACAGAAACTATGTTAAAAGCTCTTTTAGCCAATAGAGGCTTTCACTAAAATGTTACTGTAGTCAAAGAAAAAGATTATTTTCCCTTCTGCCCTAAAATTACGAAGCTGATTAACATGCAATAGAAAATTATTATTACTGAGTTTAAGGGGACAGCTGCTGATTTCAAGGCGTGTTATGACTCACTATTATACCTGAAATCTACCTCCTTCCCTATGACTGCTACCCTTACATAAAACTAGTTGTGGCTTATATAGAAACTTGTAAATAAGCAAGGAGATTAAAGATATCTTAATTTAAGAGAGCGGGGAGGATAAACAAACTTTAATTTGTATCACAACAACTTTTCCTCACCTTTTAAAAACTCCCCTTAGCAAAACACAGCATCTAATTTAGCCACTAGACAAAAACAATCACAAAGTCTCTATCTTCCAATAAAGCCTGCTGATACAAATGTATGTACACAGACTGCAATAATGGATCCCAGTGAAAGATCAGCATTAAAAGTACTAGCGTCATTTCAGAGTTCCTTGCTGACTCCCTGTTGCAAAGCTTCAAAATGGGAAGAAAACACTAAGGCAAAGCAACAGTTTTCTCACTTGACATCCATAAAATAAACCAATGCATTTCAATCTGTTTCCAGAACTACATAAGACAACAGTCTCCTCTGGCCCCCCCAGCACTGTAACTTTTCCTCAGAGTAAAAAATCCATAGCAACATTAAAAACTCTTAAAAGACTTCACAGAATTCCATATTGCTTTTATCTGATACACTCCTTGTGTCAGCATAAGACTGGCACATTTAAATATCACAAAACACAAAAACTTGTCAAAAATGGTGTTACTCTCTTTGCCAGCAAGCACTTGAGAGTGCTGTTTGGTCTCTCCCTAGGTTCACCCATGCCTGCTGTAAGGCACTGTTACTCAGTCTCACCTTTCCATGACTAACTTGCCAGACAAAACACGTACAGGAAGGAATAACAACTTAGTACAATGGAAGTAGTAAGCCTTAGATGGGTTTTCTTTTCCCTCCAACCTATATAGACAGAAGAATGTCAGCACAAATTCGTCTGGGTTGGTTTTGGGTTTTTTTTATTTTTCAATGAAAAAAATGGTACGGTCATAGCTTCTAGAGGCTGTCCCACAGACACCTCAGCTGATAACACCCAGTTCAGCTTACATACCTATTGGTAGCTTTATTAACACTTCAATTTGCTCAGGGTTACTGAATTAAAATTTCTTTATACAATCATATGGATAAGACAAGCCCCATATACATGCATAACTTAAAACAACATTCTTCAATGTTTTACCTCACTTCTGAACTACTTAACTGGAATGAGCTATAATTATTTTAACTGTGTTAGACCAGAAACACATACCATTGTTAAGGAAAGAGTGCTTGGATCTGTATCCTCCACCGGCTCTTTTGCTGCATGATCTGCTGGAAATAAGAAAGCTTTATCACTGCATAATTCTCAAAATATTTCTGTCTGGCAATTCATATTTTGCTTCTTTTCTGACCAAGAACAACATGCATTATGTCAAATACATTTCCACAAGAAAATATGATAAGCTAGAAAATATCAGAGCTACCAGCACATAAATGAGAAACTACATGCAACAAGGAAACCCAAATCTAAGCTAACAAAAGATAGACTGAAATTAAATCTCTAGCTTATTTTTAGTTAAAAAAACCCAACAAAACAACCACAAAGCAATTTTGCAATAAGGCAATCTGCTAAAAGGCAAGTTTTATTCTCCAAGTGACAACACTCCATTTTTCCCTCAAAGCAATAATTCAAACAGTAAACATACCCACTACAACAAAAATTACTACTATAGGAAACATCAGATTGTAGAATGAAACCTAATTAAAAAACATATCTGAGGTGAGAATTAATTATTTATATACAATAGAAAAATAAACTTCAATTATATTAACATAAAAGGATACAAAAATAAATCTTCAAAGTACTTGCAGGCAAATCACTAAATGTCAGCCACTATGCATCAATGGCTAAATTTACAAATAACAGTGAGGTACTGACCAAAAGAGTACAGAGAATCAGAAAAAAAGTCTCATACAGAAGTCAGAATTCACAAAACCACTCCTGTAATTTGATATCACGCCGCCACTTCCTTGAGGAATCCCTTCTGTCGGTAAGAATCACATTTTAAAGAACTGAAAAGCATTTTAAATTACGTAGCAGGATTTTCACTCCATTTTTGTTACTCTCATAGTAAGCATAAGGTCTTTTAGAACAAGTACACGTATTTTCAAGTGCAACCTGTAAGAGGCGATTGGAATCAACTTTTGGTGATTACCTTCTCCCAAATACAGAAATCAATGCATTTAGAACATAGTCCCAGAAATTAATTACAAAATGTACAGTATAAACACTGAGGCCCTAGAGCACAGAAGTTATACAGACATTATTCTAACCAACTCAAATTTAGCATAATTGTTTATTTTGAGAACTACTTCTATAAATCCACTCAATACAATAGAACAGCAAGCCAAAGTATAAGACAACACAAGACAATACAACGAACAGGCCTGAAAATAAAATAGGTGGAAGGAGTGGCACAAAAGCATCCCCAGAGCTCCAGAAGAGAGCCATTTTCCCTCCTGATTTTGTGAAGGACCCCCTCGCCGCAATGCCAAGGAGAGTGTTCCCCAGCACTAGTGCCCCCATGGAAACCACAGGCAAGTGGCACATGATCAGAAGGGTCCAATCTATTATACAAGGCTCAAGCACAGCCTTTGCACACAGGCACACTGGAAGTTTTAAAAAGGCAGAGGTCTATCAAACTTCAGATGAGCGTGTTCACCTAGCAGTACAAAGTTTAGGAAGACATATGCAGAAGAGACAACAAAAAAAAAAAACAAACCAAGCCCCCATTTTCTTGTCACACCTGCCCTTTGTAGTAAATAGGAAATCACTGCTCTAGAAACACGGTATTAACAGGTAGTTCTGGACAAAGCCTGTCTGGATGGCAAGTGCCAGCACAAACCACCATAAGCTTCCCAAATCAAATGCAGAGAGGTTGACAGACTGGGATGTGAGAAAATACAATAAACTGGTGTAAGACACTGCATAAGATCAGGGCCAGAAACGGACGATCCAAGTAGGAACTGTAGTGGAGACCTGCAAAGGAACTGGAAAGGGATATGGGCAAAGAGAGAAGCCCACCCTGTTAAGGGAGTTTAAAGAGATGGAGGTATTGGGAGCCAAAGAAAGGCTCCAGGGAAGGAGGCCAGCCCAGGTATCCCTAGTTCAATCGTTTCTCTGCTATCAGTAAAGACCCAAGAAACTCAGTAGCAAAGCATGCAACTTACTGTCAGTTTACTCTGGAGGCCTTACAGCTCCTCCTTATGGATGCTTAGCCACATATAAAAAAAAAAAAAAAAAGAAATTCTTTCTTTTGCCTTTGTTATAAAAGAGGAGCCTTGAAGTAGGTGAAAGTAGACCTCACCAAAGATCCAAAGGTCCCAGGGTCCATGCCCTGGTGAACCCTGGTGGCTGCTGTAGCTATGGTAACGGCTTCTTCATTCCCTGTCCTCTGTTACATATCCAAGATAACACCCAAGGTGCACTGTGACACTGGTAATTTACCTTCCACAATACAGAGGAAAGCACTGAAAAATTGTGAGAAGCTCAAAGAATACAGGCATTTGAAATAGGGACTTGACAGATCCTCAGGTGACTCTTTAAGAGGCGACAGGATACAGAATTGTACATTTAATTGATTTATGCCTTCTAGGTCTCACACAGGAACAGTCACTGTGAATCTGTGATTGTGCATCTTTCTTGCTTAATATCCCCTCCCGCCCAAATATTTTAAAGCCCTGTTCTTTTCCTACTCCTCAATTTCTTCCCTTTTGGTTTATTTTCAGTCCTTTATGAAGAACAGCAGTTTCCATGTTTTTTAGGTTGCAGAGCACTATCAAGTCCCAACATCTTCTATAAGTGGTATATGTGCGTATGAATATTTCTACCTGAAAAAGGCTGCACATACTGACTGCGGATGATTCTCCACAGTCGTGCTGACCACTGATGGTAGGCAGATAATTTGAAAGCCACAGCCTTAATATTTAATTGTGAATAAAGCTATAAAAATTCCATGTCCCCTTTCTCTTTCCCACGTGTATCTCCCACAGCTTCCTGCAGCTCATGTCATACAGCTGGATGCAGGTGCACAAAACAGCAAGGAGGAAAATTCTCTGTTTATCTCAAACATAAAACGTCCAGAGTTTTGCATGTTGAAAGGCTGACAGGAAATGTAGGTGTCACCTGACTGACTATTCAGTGAAGAACATCTGATTTCACAGTTACTCTGACAGATAGCTTGATAACAACATAACCTAGGATCCCTCAAAAAAAATCACTATGTCCATACTCCCCACTGACAGCTTCCCCACACTCCTGCCAGGAGCCAGACACGAGTTGACTCAGACGGACATAAATCAGCACATGCAAACTGACTCAGACAGGTCTAAGTCAGGTTCAGTGGCTGCTGTGCAGCGCTGGCACGGTGATAGCTCAGCAGCTGCCATGACTCTTCTGCCCGAGCCTATCCAAGAGGACCCGTCTGCAACAGCAGCAGGAGACTCGTATCCATCTCCACCATTTCTACCTCTGCTACCCTAACAGGGATGCAACCTGTGCACTCAGCAGTTTGCCAATGTTATATATACGCAGGTATATAGATGCACCAACATTCAAACTTTAACTTTACATCTGTTCTTCAGCCTTGCATTGGAAAGAAACCCGAAACTGAGTTTCACAGATGTTAGCATTTTGACCTTTAAGCAGGAGGGGGTTCACAAAGCACCATATAACAACAGAGAAAGTGTTGCCCTCTGTTATACTTTTTTTCCCCTGCAACACAGCATCGACATCACCAGTGGTGAGCGAAGCATGTAAGATCTGCTCTAGTCACGCGGTTCAACCAGATGCACCTAAAACCTCTTTCACGCCAAGGCAGGGTGCACGTATGAATAGCACAACTTAGTAAACTCAAAGCGAAAACCTTGACCCTAATGTTGTTCACAGAAACGATCCCTTTGATTAAACCCAAATCAACAAGGATGCTTTGAACCAAGACATATGATTCGAATAAGAGGAAATACAGCAAGTTAAATATTCAGTTCTATGAAAAAAGCAGTAGAAAAAAGCTATATACAAGAGCTATACGTAAGAGCTACAGTGAAATATTCAATTCTATGAAAGAAGTAGTAGGAAAAAACTATATATGAGAGGTGTATATAAGAGAGGTGTATATAAGAGCTATAGTGAAAGATTCAGTTCTATGAAAACAGTAAAAAGCTATATATAAGAACTATATATATATAAGAACTATATGTAAGACTCATAGTGAAATATTCCGTTTTGTGAAAAAGTAGTAAAAAATAGCTGTAGAGAAGAGATATATATGAAAGCTATAGTAAAATATCCAGTTCTATGAAAAGTCCGATTCCATCGGCACTTGGTGCATTTTCATTTACTGTTAATTACTCAATATTTGCCACTGTCTGAGCAGACAGGGGAAACTGTGATGCTGGCACACCTGAGACGAGGTACCGTCCCTGGAGGTGTTTAAGGTGAGGGTTGATGAGGTACTTAGGGGCATGATTTAGGGACTGGTGGGAATGGTTGGACTCGACGATCCAGTGGGTCTCTTCCAACCTGGTTATTCTGTGATTCTGTGAGAGTCACAGGCAGCATCAGCCACCTAAGTCAACAAGCACGGGCTTCGTAGCCACTAGGAGTCTGGAATTTTAACAAAAACGGGGTTTTTATAACGTGCCGGTAGCGAGCACGGGCTAACCCACACGCCAGGCACCCAGACGGGCTTCAGTAGCCGCACTAAACCGCGTACAGCCGAGCACACGGTAAATTCCTACCACGCCGGATTCGCGCGTGCGGAGGGGGAAGGGAGCGACTACCAAACCCTTTCTGAGCTCGCCCCGAGGGCTCCGTGCTCCTCGCCCGGGCCCCCCGACCCCGCAACCCCGGCCCGGCCGCGTCCTCACCTGCGGGCAGCGCGTCCTGCGGGGCGGCCATGAAGGGGAGGGGGCGCGGGGGCCCCGAGCCACCACCCGGCGGCGCGCGCGGAGCCACCGCCCCTTCCTGCCGCCGCCCCGCCCGCCGCAGGTGGCGCCGCGCCCCAAGCCCGGCGGGAGCGGGCCCTGCGCGCGGGCTCGACGTGAGATACCGAGAGGGACGGGCTCTTCGGAGCCACTTCAGCAACGATTTTTGATTCGCAGTGCGGCGCTGGGGGCGGATGCCACTCTAAAAAAATAGGCATCCCGTCTTACACAAACTGGGGTTGTTTAGCCTGGAGAAGGGGAGGCTGAGGGGAGACCTTATTGCTCTCTACAACTACCTGAAAAGAGGTTGTGGAGAGGAGGGAGCTGGCCTCTTCTCCCAAGTGACAGGGGACAGGACGAGAGGGAATGGCCACAAACTTTACCAGGGGAGTTTCAGGCTTGACATAAAGAAAAAATTCACAGAAGGGGTCATTGGGCTCTGACAGAGGCTGCCCAGGGAGGTGGTTGAGTCACCTTCCCTGAAGGTGTTTTAAAGACAGGTGGATGAGGCACTGAGGGGCATGGGTTAGTGGTTAATAGGAATGGTTGGACTCAATGACCAGGTGGGTCTTTTCCAACCTGGTGATTGTATGATTCTGTGTGATTCTGTGAGTTTTAGACAAAGAACCGTAGAAGTCCCCAGAGAATGTATTTTTTAAGTTATCTGCCCATATCTGGAGACTCCCTTCAGCCTATCTCCTGACCCAGTACATCTACATAATATAAGACAGTTAAGCATATTGATAAATTCTTGCAACTCTAAGGGAGTATTTATCCTTTTAGGTTATTTATCCCTGTCTGGAGATTGTCTGCATATTATCTCTTCACAGAATCACTAGGTTGGAAAAGACCCATTGGATCATTGATTCCAACCATTCCTATCAAACACTAAACCATGTCCCTCAGCACCTCATCCACCCGTTCCTTAAACACCTCCAGGGAAGGTGACCCTGCCACTCCAGTTGCAGTAGAAAGAGTGTGCTGTCCAGAGCCTGTGTTTCCCAGCGGGACATACTGCTCCCCTGCCAACACTTCAGGTCAGCTCCTCTGGGCAGGAGGTGGAGCACGACTACTATGATAGGTGTCTGAGGGTACAGGGATTGTTCACCCTGGAGAAGAATAGGCTGAGGGCAGACCTTAACGCTCTTTATAACTACATGAAAGGAGGTTGGGTGCTGGTTTCTTTTCTCACATACCAAGGAACAGTACCAGAAGAAATGGCCTCAAGCTGCACCAGGGAAGGTTGAGACTGGATACTTGGAAATATCTCTTCACTGAATGGGTTGTCAAGCACTGGAACAGGCTGCCCAGGGAAGTGGTGGAGTCGCCATCCCTGGAGGTATTTAAGAGGTATATAAAAAGCGTAGATGTGGTGCTTAGGGACATGGGATAGTGGCGAGCTTGGCAATGTTAGATTTATGGTTGGGCTTGGTGATCTCAAAGGTCATTTCCAACCTAAATGATTCTGTGAAAACTCTGGGTTTTGTTAACAACAAAGACATAGGAGGCATATTATGGCCCGTCACGTAATGCTAGTTTGGACTAGCCACTTCAGCAGCAGAAAATCAAGTGCTTGCTCTCTTGCTCTTACAGATGTTTATGTGCTTAAACAACTGCCTGCTGACAGAGAGGGGTGTTCTTGATGTTACCTGAACTGAGAAGGTAACTATTTTGAAGGTGATCGTAGTTGATTTTCTTGATTTGTTAAATAGTTAAAGGCATAATCTCGAGGGGGGGTTGAGTCAGACCTCATATATGGCTAGATATCTTAATCTTCAAGGCAAACTAACATTTCTGTAGTTCATGACGCGTAAAAACCAAATAAGTATTTTTTTAGACATATTGGAGTCTGATTGTTGAAGGTACGGGTTGACTCTGATTGATTCTTCACATTAGTACTGCAACTCATTACAAAAGAATGGAACATTTCTTAGTTTAAAAGGGTAAGTTTATGATGATGGACGATCAAGCTGAGAGAAAGTATTCTTACCAACACAGATCTGCATACATGCTAAAGTAATAACCTCTCCTAAACTGTAAGGAACAATAAAGCCATGGTAAAACTAAGAATTTTTGGGATTTTAAACCTCCAAATTTATTATTCAAAAATTAATGCTGTATCTGCCCTTAGGACCTGTGTGTATCTATTGTTTGTGTGCTGTTTGAAGACTGGTTTTAACCTTAGGAGCAGATAGAGCAATGACTAGAAAACCTTTGGAAAAATATATGTATAATTATATAAAAATGTATCTGTTAGTACCCTTCAAAATACCCATAGGGTACTATTGTTATACTGGTGGCTATAAACTTCAGAAATGCACAAAGCATTGTTGTTGGGGGATAAGCCAGGTTTTACCATCATTGTAGCATTTACTGTTCTGCTAACTTACAACCTGAAATCGTCCTATGTTAGGACTGAAAAAAAAATTTTAGTAAACACTAACAAAATAATTTTAGAGGAACACCACTTGTGCCAGCAGCCAAAAGTCGTTAATATTCTGAAAAAATCCTGTAATTTCAGGTGTACCTATAAATTACACTGGCTTTTAAATCTGAAACAGATTTTTAAAGAAAATTATTTATAAAGAACTCTTTAAAATAATGGAATTTAATAATAGAAGCCAATAGTCTAGGTAACATTGCTGCCTCAAAAGTTAGGTTAGTCATCATAATTTAATAATTTTTTCCTAGCACAGAAGGAGGAGCCTGCAATTACATGTAAAATATCTCTAGAGCACTGTCAACAGTACAGATTAATCTGGCTGTTGCATGCCTGTTCTTGTATCATTCCTTAATGAGCAATATAGAAACCTTTGTTTTTTACTTAAGTAACTGACCAGTCCAGAAAGCCAGTGATTAATTTGGCCAACCTAAATATAACTGTATCACAAAAAATAGATCCAGTGGATTAACTTTCTTACCAGATTTCTGTACTTAAGTACAATCTATATCTTATCTTGCTGTAACCCTGCAAGCTACTAAATTCAGTGTAACTAATAATAATCTGAAGAGTTCAGGATTTTGTAAATCTCCATTCACATACAGAATTAATACCTTCAAGTAGTTTTTACAAATCAAGTCTACACATGCATCTTCTCCCCCCCTCCCTGGCCCCATCAGAAAAATAGGTGTCTGATGAGGACAGAGACTTTTCCCAAAGATCTACAAACTACCTGGTAATAGATAGCCAGTTAGTTTATTGTTTGGAATAGCAATTAACTCACAGCCTCAAAGGGTTTCCCCACCTTGTATGCAAAAGGCTGCAGACAAAAACTTGTTCCTCCTATGGACAATATATTTCTGTCCAGGAAAATACTATTGCTATCTCCCCACCAAAAAAAAAAAAAAATTATATATATATATAAACCCTTTTTCTAAAGGATCCTTTTCAGCTTCTTGCCATAGAAACAAAGGAACTGTTCCAGATCACAAATGCCACTAACACAGTGGAGCAGTAATCGTCCTCTCCCTGATAGTCGCAGTAACTGTGGGCCTCCCAGTAACCCACAGCAACCTTGTTTATTCTTCCTCATTTGCTTGCTTTATACATTTCAAACATCTTTATTTAAGGAAGTTCATATTGAGTAAAATACTTCTGGTTCAACATAACCCCTTCACTGCTAATATATTTCAGTACAGTTAGGAAATACCTCCCTGAATTTTCTTTCCCAGGTATCCATTCAACTG
Source organism: Clamator glandarius (assembly GCA_033459285.1). NCBI lineage: Eukaryota > Metazoa > Chordata > Aves > Cuculiformes > Cuculidae > Clamator > Clamator glandarius. Next base: position 3,641,189 of record JAUNZM010000261.1, on the reverse strand, counting down.
TTTGCAGCTTCACTGTGTAGCCAGACCAGTTCTTAAAAATTCTGAGACTGTTTTGGAGTAGGAATAATTAACCAGCAGCTAAAAAGTTAAAACTACTTTCATTGCCAATAATTATATTGGTCTGTTCTTTTACAGTTGTACAGGAATGTCACCATTTTGACATTTATTTGACAAAAGCAACATTAAATGGAGAAATTACATGCACCTAGACGATCTTATGTAAACCTGTGCATAACTTGTTTGACGTACAGGACTGCATGATATGAGAATGTTTCCACCACCCCAGGAACTGTGCCTTGTCCAAGTCAAACACACATCACAGAGACAGTGAACCCTTGCTTTCCCTAGGCTGACATATTGACACTGAGCCTAATATGACTGGTTTTAGGCTGCAGATTATCCCTCTGCCAGGACACTATCTTCTCAAGGCTAAACAACCCCAGCTCCCTCAGCCGCTCCTCATAAGACTTATTCTCCAGTCCCTTCAACCAGCTTTGTTGCTCTTCTCTGGACACGCTCCAGAGCCTCAACATCCTTCTTGTGGTGAGGGACCCAGAACTGAACACAGAATTCGAGTTGCGGTCTCACCAATGCCAAATACAGGGGGAGAATAACTTCCCTGGTCCTGCTGGCCATGCCGTTTCTGATACTGCGCTGTTGGATTTGTTGACAGATAAGCACATGCACACCAAGTGCAAGTGCATAACCCTTGTGGGGAGTTTTTTGGTTTTGTTTTCTTAACAACTTTACTTATGTTCATCTACATCTGCTATATTCATAAGTTCGACAGAGTTATTAGACTCAGTTCATTGTAAGCATTCTTTCTTCAAAAAAGTGCTACAGGAATGACAGTAAGACTCCAAAGATTACTTTACTGTTACAGTCTTGATTCAGACTATGGTGTCATACACTACACAATGCAGTTTGTTAACATTCAACTGTAACACTTGCACACGAAACGCTGGAATGAGGACACAGGTGTATAGCTAAGATTTGTAGTTAAATTTTCACCACCTACAAAAACTTAAAAGAAAATGTACTCCCTCCTTGTACTTCGCTATTCTTTTTTCTGAATTCTATCTATCTTTCTCCTTTTTCCTCATACTCATAGTGAAGATCTTGCTGCATGCAATTTTCATATTAAAAAATTTCCCCCTTTTTCACTATAGTGAATGTGACTGATTGTTCTGCCATTTACCGGCTGGGGTTCTGCTGTTTCTTCTGTTTGTCTGGACATCCATGGGTACTTCTCAAAAGTTATTTGCAACTGTTGCCTCAGACTTGAATGTATATAGTGGATTTAAGGCAGATATCAGCAGGTGAGAACAGGATGTCAGTAAGGCACGACTTTCAAGGAAATAAAATAACTTGTATTAGGCCTAACAACAGCTGGATAAAACAGGGTCTTGGGCACACAAGTTCTTCAGTTGTAGCTGGCCCAACAGACCACAGAATTCATGGACTCTGCTTTTTGTACTTAAGGTCAGGTAGCTTAACAAAAGTTCCTAACTGCAGCTTTGTTGTTAAATCTTCATAATCAGGCTACCACAAGATGTTCCATTGCTCAACAGGCACTGCACTCCCGCCACTGCTGTTTGCCTGGCTTAAACAGAAGTTTGTGACGTATTGATTCCTCAGGTTTACACTCCTAAGTTTAGAAAGGACTCATTCAAATGTTAATTTGGGAAAATAAATAAAGGCAAAAGTTTCAAGGGCAAAAATTTCCAGAAATCCATGTTTCAGTTTACTGAAATCTAGTTCATGAACTTGGCAAAGCAGCTAGGATTTACCAAGCTTCTCCTAACATGAGAGGTGAAGCCACCCCGTTTTGGCTATTCATTCACTTAAATTGGTCTGTAATAATTTCTAAGATATATTTTTATATGGTTGATGACCACAGATCATTATTTCTATGTAAAACCAAAGTGCATAAGCTCAATTCTGGCAAATAAGAGCTATCTAATAAGCACTGGTAAAGTTAGTACAAGAAAAGTAGCAGGACTTGATGAGTATCAGTTCCCACTCTGCAGGCCAGAGGTGAGTTTGGTAATGGAGGGTCTGCTGTATCCACTAAAAGACCCTCTGTCACTCTGTGGTGCACCTCGATCTCTGTCTACTCTAGAGAACAACTTTGTGGTGGAGGAGAAGTGACTTGGGTTTGCATAGTTTAACTCTTATTTACTAATACAGAATGTTTTGAGTTCCTGTGTTCAAGGCTTGCTTTGCTTGCACGAAGAAATAAAATGTTAGAGATTGCAAATAAAACTGTCAACATTTTTTAGAGCAATGCATATTACAAAATCACAGAAGACATTTGTTCTTATGCCAGGTAGGTACATTGTACAATGTACATGTAGATTGAAAAATTAAATATATATGCCAGACTCTTTTCATGAGTCCAGGAAGCTGTAAACTATGAGTACCCCTCTCCCCAGTAAAGATTTGTCCTCAACCCTTATTAAAACACTATAACATCATGGTAATACCTTTGAAAGAAACAGGCTTAGAAGGTACTCATGGCTTTGTAACATGCTGTTAGGTTTTGTTTGCAATTGTAAGGCTGTTCCTTCTGCAGGTATTTAATGACATCTATTTCACAAAGAAATCCTACATTAGGATTTTGACATTTTCCAAACATTTTTATACCACTACTGAAGTAGTAGGCTACAATCAACACTAAAACTCAAAATAAGACTGAAAATACCCTAGAGTTTAGAAAACTGTATTAAGCTAAATTCAGCTCTGGTATAACAGATAATATTTATGCATGCAAGGCATGAATTTTATTTTTTTCCTCTTAAAATTAGTCATTATGCATTTCTACAGCCAATTCCTTCTGCTTCTAACACAGCAGTCAAAAACTAAATTGCTACTGACTTTCAATGCAAGCAGGATAAGACTCTGTCAGAGGTGAAGAATTTAAGTACTTTCTGGAACCAACATCAAATGTTCTAATCTGACAACTTAGAAAATAAGACTGTTTGTCTCTAATGTGCATAGTCCTTTATGCAGTGCAAGTGCGTGACTCTTCCAGAGTTTGGGGGCTTTTTTAAGTACTCATGACAGAAATTTTGGTATAAAAAAGCAAACATATGCAATGAAGGACACTGAATCTGCCAAACTGACCCTTTGTGAGAAGTATAAACCACTTGTGATAAAGTACTGAGTACTGATAGCAAAAGCAAACCATGGCAATGTAAACATCAGCTGTTCTGCCATTTCTTCTCAAATATCTAGCAAATTCATTGCTCCACTGATGTTGCAAGTAGGAATAGATTCTCATTTAATCCTTCCCAAATCATAAGTCAGCTGCCTGTACTCCAGAGAGGAAAGGAAATTACATCATGTCTCTGGGACCAAACTATAAAACTACTGCCTGCTTCATTTCATGGTGTCTGTAATTCATAGCTATCAATCCCTCATCTTTTCATGCCATTTTCAGCAATGCAAAACCTGTGACACACTGTCATTTGAGGACAAATATGATGGAAAATTAATTTGAATTAATTTTTAAGTAAATAACAGTGGCCAATCTAAAAAATTTAAGCTCCCTGAAATAGTTTCCTCTACCTTAAAACTTATCTCCATACTCCAGTAAACAAAGAATTCTCCTTTAATAGAAAGGATGTAAGAAGAACCCAAGTTAGCAGGTGAATTGAAAATAAAATCCTGATTCCAGCAACCCTGCTTATGAAATTAGTGCAACACTAATGTTCTCTCACAGGGACATGAATTCTTGCCATTCTAGAAGTGAATTATATATATATTTAACTGTTGAGAGCAAATGATTGTTCCTGAGCTGTTGTGTTTCAGGTTTGGTTGGGTTGTTGGTTATTTTTAAGAGTTTGAAAGGAACCGAAAAGAAGCAGCAGTAACAGTCTTAGATCAGTTCCAATAGATATTGGCAAAGCACAATTAGACAAATTCAATTGATGTCATATCATAACTTTCAAAGGGAGAGAGGTTGAAAGTTATGATATGACATAAACAAAAGGGCCTGGTGCCCCCACTTAAAAAAACAGTATGTTGAGGGGAGGTAGTGCTAAAAAATTAATTAAAAAAACCCCCAACAAACCAGTGGATGGAAAGTCTATTGCTTTTCCATTAACTTTCAGCTTTGCTCTCAAAGGGAATGGGTAAATTAGAAAAGGCAAAGCCGTATTTCTTATCTCCTCAGACTTACTGTTAAAAAGCCATCTGCACATTGTGAAAATTAATTGATAAGTTTTGCTGCAGCTTGTTTGTGTGTTTAATTATCTTGTCATATAAATCTGTTGTCTATAAAGATAACATACAGACAAATCTCCAGACAGGGATGAATAACCTGAAAGAATAAACGCTCTCTCTTAGAATGGAAAGATTTTATCGATATGCTTAATTGTCTTGTAGGATGTAGCTGTCTTGGGTCTGGAGATAATCTGAAGGGAGCGTCCAGACATGGTTGGATAACCTAAAAAATAGACATTCTTTGGAGACTTCTACAATTCTTTGTCTAAAACTTGTATCTATCCCCTACTGCTGTTGTAAGAGGGAATGCCTTTTATAGAAGGGCATCCGATTCAGCGCTGAATTGTAAAATAAAAATATTATTGCCTTTGCTTCGAAGAGTTTGTCCTTTTCAGTATTTTACCGGGGAATCAGTGTTTCTCACAATATAAACAGCTCCTATAAGAGGAAAGAAGAAAGGCGGAGGAGCCTGGGGATCCCTCTAATAAAAGAAGGTGCATTTAGACAAAAGTTTAACCTCAAAAAGAAAAAAAAATGCGGCCGCGCATAAACACGGGTCACGTCAACTCGAGCGGAGGCTGCGGCGCAGGGTTCGCCCCCCGCTTGGCCGCCGCTTGTTTTGGAAGCGCTCGTGGTCCTCTCTGATTGGGCGCCGCCCGAAGCCCTTGCCGGGGCGGATGTTGCGCGTGGGGACTACAGCTCCCAGGATGCCGCGTGGCCGCCGGAGGAATACAGCTCCCAGGATGCCGCGCGGCCGCCGGAGGAGCGAGCTATCGAGCGGGCGGGCGGGAGGTAGGCAGGCCGTGCGGGAGGTAGGCAGGCCGTGCGGGAGGTAGGCAGGCCGTGCGGGAGGCAGGAAGGCCGTGCAGGAGGCAGGAAGGCCGTGCAGAGCGGTGTGGCCTGCGTGCACGGGAGGACTACAACTCCCAGGATGCCTCGCGGCCGCCATGGTCTACGACCCGGGAGAGGCCGCGCATGGGGGGAGGTGCCGGCAGCCCTGGGTTCGCCCGCCTCCCTTCCCGTGGAGGAGGTGGCGGGGCGAGGGCTGCCCTCCCCCGTCAGCCGTGGCGGGCGGGGCGGTGGCGGCGGCGGCGGCAGCAGCATGAGCGGCGCGGCGAGGGCAGGGCTGGCGGCGCGGCTGCTGGCGGTGCTCGGCTGCGCCCTGACAGCCCGGGCCCAGGTAGGAGCCGGCGGGACCGCGTCCGCTCGTGGCGAGGGGGCGGAGGGAAGGGAGCGGGGGTGCCCCGCGGGCCGGGGAAGGGAGAGGAGGGAGCGGGGATGCCCCGCGGGCTGAGGGAAGGGGAGGGAAAACAGGAGAGATGTCCTGTGGGTCGTGGGAAGGATGAGGGAAGGGAGGGAGGAGAGCAGAGGTGCCCCACGGGCTGTGGGAAAGGAGAGTAGGGAGCAGGGATGCCCCATGGACTGGTAAGGATGAGGGAAGGAAGCAGGGATGCCCCATTGGCCGTGGAAAGGGAGGGAAGGGAGCAGGGATGCCCCATGGACTGTGGTAAGGATGAGGAGAGGGAGCAGGGATGCCCCATGGACTGTGGTGAGGACGAGGGAAGGGAGCAGGGATGCCCCATGGACTGTGGTGAGGACGAGGGGAGGGAGCAGGGATGCCCCATGGACTGTGGTAAGGACGAGGGAAGGGAGGGAAGGGAACAGGGGTATCCCACGGGCAGAGCCGCCGGCTGGAGGGGTGCTAGGAGCTCTCCCAAGGGACAGGGCAGTTTCAGGCCGTGCCTGGTGTGCCCTCCCCGACGGAGGAGCCTGAGGATCTCTCGCTGAAGTCTATTTTTGCTCCTCGATGTCCTGCGGCTTGCGGGGCCCTAGCCCCCGTGGCTCCGGGCTGCGCGGCCGCGGTGAGGGGCGAAGTGGTCTGAGCTGGGGAGCAGCGGCAGTGCCCGGGTACCGGTACCCGGGGGGGTTGTCCAACCCTGGTGGTGCCGCTTGCGGTCTGTGGGGTGTTGCGTTGGGGAGCTTTGGGCTGGAGCACACCCTCAGCCTTTAGGCAGAAACTTTGGTGTCCTCATGAAGTTGATGACGAGCCGTATGTTCCAGGGGTACTGTTAGTGCCCGGGCTTGGCTCATGTTTGGGTCGTGCCTGTTTGTCCACGTTGCGGTGTAGAATGAGCATGTGCCTCCTTGCTGTAATCTGCCTTCACTGCTTCAAAAGGACAGTTGTCTGTAGCTGGGAGTTTGCTGTTCATCAGCAGCATGGGCATAGCTGATGTGACAGCTGGCGTATAGTGGGGAAGGATTTCAGCTGAGCCAAAGACTTTATACTGAATTTATATGGCAATACAATGTCCACGTGGAACAAAGTTAGCCTTCTATAACAAGTTATTATTGTATTTTTTAAATTCCTGCTTTGTATACCATGTTATATTGTAAGTGACCGTCCAAGGCAGTGACTTAGAGTAGTCTAGCATAGATAGCTCTTACTGCTGTTTTTTGTGTTACAAGTTATGGTTTTCTCAGGCTTAAAAATCCCTTATTTTAGTAGCTATTTTGGTGTAACTAAATGCTAATTGGATTCCAATTCTTAAAAAAAGACATTAACATGCTGGCATGATTTTCTTAGTATGCTTGGCAGGGAGATTGATTGTTGCTATTTCATAAAATTATTAGTATATTGTATTCAGAGTTTAAATACCTAGAGGTTGATTTGCACAGGGAAAAGATAAGCTGGCCATTAGCTCTTGGGGTCATGTTATTTACAGTTTTTCTCTCATTCAGCAGCTATGACAAAGTAGAACATTGAGGAACAAAACAAGGTGTCCCAGGTGGTCTTCTAATTGTTGAAGCAATTAGGGTACAACAACCTGGTAACACTAATAAGGTTGCGTGTATGAATAGACTGCTTGTTAGTGTATGCATTAATTTCATTTTTTTCTTAATGTTGAAGTGCTGAATACATATCTCTTTCCAGATTTCTTAATGAGAAATTGTTGCAGGTTGGATGTTCACCTTTTCTTCTGAAAGGCTGGTTTATCTGGGAGAAGATAAGTTAGAAGTTTAACGTCTCCAGTCCAGTACAGTACAAGAGCTAAGCTAGATTTGATAGTTCATGGAAATACTTTGATAAGCATATTGGAAATAAAGCTGAAATAGCAGCTACTCAATGTCAGGTGTTTTCTTGAACACAAATTATAGTAGACTAATGCTTTTAGAGTTTACTGTAGAGTTCAAAATAATAGATGAAATGAAAGCTTGATACGTGGCCATTGTAATAAAACCTGTGATAACTTCCAGTACAGTTTGACTCTGTATTTGTGGACTAAGTTACTTAGTATAGTTCAGTTTAAAAAAGGTTGGATACCAATTGTATAAATAGCAACGTAGGTCTTGCAATATGTAATTTTAACTGTGTAATGCACTGTTGATATTTTCAGTTTGAAAAAGAATGCACTGGAAGACCCAGGTGTTGACAAAAATGAAACAACTTTCTGCATGGTCTTGCTGTGCCATCATTACACAATTTCATTACACTGTGGGCTACACCTGGACTGATAAAAACCCTCTAACTAGCGTACTTGAAGCCTGTGTTGCTGTTGTATGTATGCTATGAACGGACTCTACTGATGTGCGGTATTGGTGTTTCGTGTGTGCTGTCAAGCCATTTTATAAGTTGTGGTTTGGTACAGATATAGCATAGTGTAATTTTAGAGCACGCCTTCCAAGGAAACATTGATTTTGCTATTTTATGTATTCAGGGAGCTGACTATTCTAGTGTTGGAAGACTTGTGAGAAAGGAATGGAGAATTTTGTTTGCTTGCTCTCGTTACTCTAAATTAATTCTTCTCTTAATTTCTTAGACTAGTTCTAGGTTTTGGGGAAGGTTTATTTCTGAAACTTCATAATGTTCTAAGTAAACTGTGCTGTGTTTTGAAAGATATTCTTAGAATCAAGACTTTTGGAGACATCTGGCAGAAGGTGTGACCTCTATTAGTTTGCCGTCTTAGTTGAATAAGAAAACTGCAGCTTTAATTTTTTCTGTGGGGATTCTATAGTGAGTGTAACTACTGCATATTTATTTGGAACATCTTCCCCTGAAAGAGCATTTTCAGTTTTGCATAGATGTTAAAATATTTTTGTTAGCAGTGGATAGCTTTATGAGGTGGTCATCAAAATAATTTCTTATGCTTTATCTTCTGATTCCAAAGAAAACTTCTTGGATCTTTCCTGCTGCTTTCATCTTAAGAAATTATTGTCCCTCACATAAGGTTTATCTTGTATATAAAATTTAATAATATTTGAGCAACATGTTCAGAGTTATCTTTTTGCCATTTTATATTGTAATAAAATGTACTGCTGTTTGTTTTGTGGTATGGTGTTACCTGTAAAGACTATGAAGTTTATTTCTGCCTATGTGTGACCAATAATGATTTAATTAAAAATGTCACATTTTCTTACAGATTAAAATGGGGGGGGTGGTGTTTATTTCTGTAAGTATCAATGACTAGTTTTGTCTTCTAACTGAAGCTGTCAGTCGTGTGAGCTGTGAGCTTTCTCAGCTTTTTGAAAAACCTGTAATTGTACCCAGACTGTTTGCCCAGGTTTGAAGTTAGATAACATTAGCAAGGCAAGCATAAGAGCATGGAAGACTTTGCGTAAAGTAACTTCCATTAAATGAGTTTTACTTCATTGCCATATCTACTCTGCAGAATCATGACAGCCTATTTAGTGCCTCAGGAAAAGCAAGATCTACATAAGGGGAATTTTGTACTTAAATGCTTTATTGCCGTAACCTCATGTGTTATTCTCACAGGGGTTGAGGGAAGTCTGTTTTCTAGGCCTCCTTTATGCTTCATAAAAGAGTAGAAGCCTACAGTTCAGTTTCTAGTGACTCGCTTACATTAAGCTTGGTTATATAAGGTTATATCTGTTCTGTAAAGTAGTGGAGTGATTTATCATGCATAAAACAGATTAGATGATTTCATAAGCTCATCTGTGTAAAATCTGTGTAGGAAAAAAAGGCTATAAAACATTTTTCATCTGGTTTTGCATGTTGCCTTTTAATAGTTAGAAGTTCTTTTAAGCCCATGCAAGATAAGATGTGTGGGGTTTCCTGTTTTATGTGCTTTTTAGGCCGTCATGTGTGTTGATGAATTTCCTGTCTGGCAGAAGAATAGTAGTAAACAGCAGCGTTTGGTTCTGTTCCCTTAGATATGGTCTAAAGCCTTCAGACTTAGCTTTGAAAGGCCTTTCAAACATCTTTGTAGGCCTTTAAAAACACAAGCGTAGAGGTGGTTAGTTTAGGTATCATGAAATTTATCATGCAGGTGTTCACAGAATCACACTTCCAGTGTCACTCCCTTTCACATATACACTATAAGGGTTTCAGCAAAAGTGTAGCCATCTATTAGTCTGCTAAGTTCATAGGGTCTGCCCTCTCCACTCTTTTGCGTAGTTCTGCCTTCCTCTCCCATGCGGGCAGTAGCGATTCTGCACTTAGGTGTACTCCTTTTTGTAGAGGTGGTGTTAAGCTCATGCAATACCTCAAACCAGCCCGCTGTTCTGGCATGAGAGGAGGAATGGCACCTGGAAAGATCAGACTTAGTTCTACAACGGCTTTACAATGTAGATGCTTGCACCTGGTTTTCGTAGTATTTATTTTTAGAATCTAACTGAATGTACTATCTTCTTGGACACGAAAGTACCTATTCCCCCATGCTTCTAATGAAACTAACCAGTGTGTTCTTGCACTTTGAGAGAATTATACAGGTAAGATAACAGTGCATGATTGTGGATTTTTGGGGGGCAATTCAGCTAACGAGTGCTTTGTAGGAGAATACTGGATATTTCTTGACTAAAAATAAATTTTTATGGTTTTTTAATAGCTCACAGGAGTTCTAGATGATTGCTTATGTGACATAGAAAGCATCGATGACTTCAATACTTTCAAGATCTTCCCCAAAATACAGAAACTGCAAGAACGTGATTACTTCAGATATTACAAGGTACAATTAGAATGGTATTTTCTGAGTATTTTAAATAAAATCAAGAAAATGTAGAAGGTACAACATATCAAATCAACTCGTCTACAGTAAGTTGTCCTTTGGAGGCCTACAGCAGTTTTAATTTGGTTGTAACAGGTTTTCAGTCCCTGGCAGTTCTGTTGGTAGTAAGTCAATTTTGCTGAGTTAATTTTGGAGTCAGTGACAGTAAATCATGACTGGTTTAATTCATCAGATAAGCGGTAATTTTAAAGGTAATGTCTTTGTATTGCTGTATCTAGAAAAGGATCATATATTAGCAACTTTCTGACAGCGTGCAGTAATTCTAAGAAATGCGTGTTATTTGAAATGGAAATATTGCAATGATTTCCTTTTCTTATAAGTTACTATCCTAGTTCTGATTTTACTGTTTGCTGTCTAGGGAATTGTTATGCCTTTGAAAAATAGATAAAAATATTCAATTTTCAAGTAGTATGCAGTATCACCTTTTTTATGTCTTTAAACATTTTTTCTCTATATTAGAATCTGATGAGTAAAATAAGATTTTGAAGCTCGATACTTCCCTTTTTAGATATGCTTAACTTAAAAATAAAGTTGCTTTTTGACTGAGCTTGTCAGACGGTTGCCTGCCACTGGAAAAAAGGGGGTTCTGCTCCTTCAGAGCAGACTGTCCAGCCCATTCCCTACTTTTAGCTCTTGGGACCATCTGACTGTGCATTAGGCCAATGCATCTCTTTAACCTGGTAGTTTTTTAGTTTGGTGATTTGGGTTTGGTCATTGGTTTGTTGTTTTGTTCGTTTTTTTTTTTTTCCCCAGGATGTAGCAAGTTATCTAACTGATCTGGAATCAGATGAGTATTGAACTCATGCAAGATGAGGTTATGAATGTGGGGAAGGAGAATAAAGAGCTAGTCTTCCCTTTCTAGTCTGAGCAAGCAGTAATGTGTAACTTCACCTTCAATCTCCTCCTGCTATGTGATACAATTCTAACTTCACTCTTCAGGTGAAACAAGATATGTGCAACTTCAGTGATTATACATCACATAGGTGTAATTGGATTCTCCACAGGCAACAGAGAGATACAAAACAAAATATTTGAAGAAAAGCAGCAACAGGTATTCAAGGTTTCATAAAAAAGTAATTTCATCCTGCAAATTTAGAGCTAATCTTCATTTCAGTAGCAGTTCTGCAGACCGTACTTTAATGGTGTGTTGTAATCCCACTAGATCTTTCTACCGATCTTCCTAATAGATGGGCAAATACAAGGGCCAGTGTACAGTCTACCCATCATCACACATTTAGTACTTTCAGTTGTGATAGGGAAGAATTTGTATTGAACAAGCAAACTTAGTATTTAAGTAAAGAAGTTTTTTACCCTTTGACCTCTGAATAAGAGGTCCCTGCACATGTCCCTGCACAGAATCATGGAAGTGCTATTAAGCACATGGATGGATGTGGAACTTGTGAGGTTATGCGATGATCGTCTAGGTCAGCTATGGTGTAGGTAAATACTGAATAAGCATAGGGGGACTATGCTTCTTCTGGGAGTGAAAACACTCCTGCTCTGAAGGAATTTAGTTTGTGATGGAAATTTGGATCATAAACTCTCGTAACTACAGCCACAGTATTCCTATTGTGTTACTAGTTCAACAGCCATAAAAGAACTCCAGCTTTAATGTATAATACTGAATAGACTAACTAGTTTTTCTTTAAAGGCCTAAGAAACTTTTCTTCTTGAAGTTGCTGAAGTTGTGCTAGGTGGTTTCTTGGTAACAGAACGCTTCTCAATGAAAGAAAGAAAAGAATAAATAATTTTGTCTCCATCTAGTTTTATACATCAAAACACACAAACAGTGGAAGTCTTGTGACAAGGAATCTAACTGTGACAAGTTAGATATCTGAATCTAATCTGTGACAAGTGTTGAATAATACTGTAAATTATAATAATGGAATCTAACACATCAGACTCTGAAGAAAGTAGAAGGATGTTCTATGTTGTCAGTGCATGAATCGTATTGATTAAAGTACAAGTGCTATACCGCCTCAGATTGTCTCACAAGTATTTGTGTGCATGCTGGTTTTAGTGTTTTTGTATCATTTGGGGACTAACATATTGTGATTTGCAGGTGTTATTTCTGAATTAATCTGCAGTTCAGACAGCAATATTCTTTTCTTTACAGTGTTCCTCTTTGTATGAACAGGGACTGCTTAGTTATTTTTATCTTCCTGAATGTGATAGCATTTCATAGACTTTATTTTCAAGAAGGTCTGTGTTTGCTGGGTTTTTTGGGTTTTTTTTGGTAGCAATTGTTGGGAGGGGCATGTTTTATATAATAGCTCTTAAGGCAATGTGACACTTTTGTGCTTTATTTAAGGCAAGTGTGAACAATTGAGTGAACAAGTAAAAAAGATTATAAAAATTTAGTGTGTTTTCCTTAGGGATGGTGTTTGTGAATTGAATGGAGGAAATGGAGTGGGGGAAAAACAACCTGAAGTCTCAGCTCTTAATGTATCTGCATTAACATGGCTAGAACCGTAACTAGAAGATAGATGTCATCATTCTAAAGAAGTTGTACCATCTGCTTCATGTCATTAGGGGTTTTTTTAACTGAGGAATCTCTTTAACATTTTAAAGCTGCATTTATAATTCCTAGTCATGCTGACTAACTACATCAAAATGGAAACCTGGAAAAGTCTTTCATTCGCATGTTACATAGCAGTTGTCTTTGTATGCGTATTTTGAAAATACAGAAAGAACTTGCTGGAAGGATTGATAGAGGAATTTCATAAGGGCAGCTGAAGAAGTCATTAAGTTTTAACGCTTCAGGGATCTTTTGTGGTAGCGATAGAACACTTGAAGAGGAAATTCTTTTTATTCTGCTTTAATTTGGGCATATATTGCAACATAATTTTTCTGTCAGGCATTAAAGGTTGTTTATTTGTGGTACATAATTTTATTTTTCTTTGCTGTCAAAATTAAGAGAATAGACTGGAAGGAGAGTAAAATCTGGCTGTAATTAATCTTAGATTGTTTGTATTGTGGGTCATTGATCTATTTTTTGTTACTTTTGGTATATTATGTATAATAGTGGAGTTAAAAACTGTATTTGATTCCTTTTTTACTATTGCTGAAGCTCTGGTTTGACAATTCAGTAAGTGTAGCTGTTGGGCTTTTATTATTGTATTTCCTCCGAAAAGCAGGCCACTTACAGCAAATCACTGACCCAGTATAAATCTACTCTGCACATTAAATGTATTCAAAGCATAAAGGTATTTTTAATGGAATAATTAAAAAAAGACTGCTCAGTGATTTCAGGTTTTCTCCAAATTAAAAGATTGAATTCTGTTTCTTGTAGCAGGAATCTTTCAGGTATGACATGCAGTAGACTCTCAAGTTCATGAGAGCATAAGATTTGGAGTTTGGTTGCCAATTTTTTGCTTAAGAGTCTGCTCTGGCACTACTGTACTAGACCTTTAGGCTTTGTTTCCTGTCTGTGTTTCTCCTTCTGTAAAGAGCAAGTATAGGGTATAGATTACATTAATTAGAAAATTGTTCCTACAAATAAGGGGACGACGTGTTTTTCTGAAACTGAATTGGTGAAGTGTTCAGTCTCAACCTCTTAACCTGTTAGGTATAGCATGAATACTGTTCCTTATTATATGTGACTATTAAATTTACTGTACAGCTTGTATGTATTTTTTTCAGAAGCTAGAATAAGGATTAGTTTTCTGACAAGATTTATAGATTTAAATTATTTTTATAACCACATTTATAATTCTTAATTTTTTAGTGTTGAAACTGCTCTAGGGCCTGATGCCATCCTTGGGTTATCAGGCTTAGCTCCTCAGTATGTTTCATAGAATTACAACTGTGTCTGAAGACAGAGTCAAATTCAATATCTGCACAACTTCAATGAACAAGTAAGGCATCAAATCATTCAAGATGTAGTTTGTTGGATATAAATGGTGACTTCAGTTGAATATCTTCATGAAGAGTGTTTATCAATCAAAGAAAAATAATACAAGCTCTGCTAAAGGAAGACAAAGTAAAAAAAAATTTAAAATGTTCTTGTGGAGGGTTTTTTATTATTTGAAGAGTTTATAAAACTATCTTGGAAATTGTGATTGCTACTGAGGGGGTAAATGCTTGGTATTTTATTTGTAATGTTAGATTTCAAAGATGGTGCCTTTCTGCAATGTTTCTGGTTATCATACAGGACAACCTTTAGTCTGTAGTCTTCAGTTTAGAAGTGACGAGGTAAAAGTGTCTTATTGGTAATGTGTTTGAATCTCTTACCGTGTATTAGACACTAATGTATGTGATACTCCCTGCTTTTATTGCGCCAGTTGATGACAAGTAGGAGCACTGATCATCACAGGATTTGCTGGAAATGTTTCTAAATTGTTTTCTCTTCATTATTTATATTTGTACTGTGGCAGCTCTCTAGTTTGAGGCCATTATTATACTCATTCTTCCTTGACTTGCTGTGATGTGTAGTAATGATTGCTTGGTTTTATTGCTTAAAATCTGAAATCATCCAAGCACTTATTTGAATCAGTAAAGTTGTGCACTAATCTGCTCTCCACCAAATGTATTTTCTTGATCAGTATAGTACCAATACAACTGATTGTAAGTACAACCCTTTTAGAGCTGCATATGTCTGATTCGCCTTCTTTTTAGTAGTTTATTTACTGCTTTGAAGTTAAATTAGTGGTAAGGGATTTAATTTTTGCTTTAATGTACTATGAGTTTGTGTCTACTGCAGACCATTATTGCTAACAATACCATTGCAGCAAGTTTCCGCTTATATACTCAGAGGGAAAGAAGTTAAAAGAAACCAACCAACCAAACCCCTCGACAAAGGTCCCCATGCTCGAAGTACTAAATCTAACCTTTTTTTCTTGTATCTTCTTCTTCTTCTTTTTGTGAAGGGTTTGCCTGGTAATGAGAGCTCTCTGTTTTAGAGTTGCCTCATATAACTGTTGATTTTTAAACTCTTGGTTTTATATGTTTAGGTGAACCTGAAGAGACCATGCCCATTTTGGGCTGATGATGGCCATTGTTCTATCAAAGATTGCCATGTAGAGCCTTGTCCTGAGGTATGGATCGAATAATATAAAGTAGAAAAAGCTTGTTTGATTAAAAAGTTCTCTAATTTGCAGTGACATTTTAGCAATAAAACAAATAACGTAAGTCTTTTCTGAACTCTAGCACTGTTTTGGGTATAACGTTGAAAAGATACAGAGCAAGCTAATTATTTAAAAACAAGTTTGGTTTAACCTCTGTAGGAATTATATTTGATTTGTAGATTTTAATCAAGCATAATAATTTCTATGAACAGTATAAAAACCAAGTGGTTTGGTCTTTCTCTCTCTTTTTTTTTTTTTTTTTTAGAGCAAAATACCTGTTGGGATTAAAGCTGGGAGCTCTAATAAAGTAGGTGGTCATTGACTTTTTAAGTTCTTTCTGAAATTTTTTTAACATTACAGTAGCTGTGTGGCTTTTTATTACAAACCTTCAGTCTTGGTATAGCAATGCAATTGTTAAACTAACGGATCAGGTCATGTATGCAGCTTTACATTTTTACTTTTAAGTATAATAGAGTGTTTCTGACACAGCCGGTACTGTTGTGTCATTGTGCGTTTGTCATCCAAGAGCTGGTGCAGGCTGAATCGGTGAATGACCAGGGACGGCAGCACATGGCCAGGGAACACCTCATGCGAAATTCTTCGTTTGTGTCAGTACAGGCCACCCTCTATGAAGCTATAGACCAAGATGCACAGATGTCGTAGCACTGCAGTCTTTTGGAAGAATCATATATAACCACAGCCTCCAGTATTAAAAGAAAACCAACTAGGAATATAGTTTTTCCATATCTGATCTTGAGCAGGTCAATAGTCAAAGATGATTTGGTCATTAGCTTAAAGACAATTTAGGCTAAAGTGGCAAGTGTAAGCTTAACGTATCAGTCTATGTTGTCAGCACTTACTTGCTTTTCTCCAAGCCATCCTTCCTAGATCATCACCAAATGATCTTAGCAAAACCAGTAAAAAGGGTGTATGTGCCTAGGGAAAAAAAAAAGATAAACAACACTCTCCCACATCCAAATCCCAAACAGTCCCCAGGAATAAGCATTTTGGCAGTTGAAGGGAAAATCACGCCCAAATGAGTGATCTTCCTGTTGAGTGCCTTGGCTGTGGTGTAGACTCATACTTGCTTTTTCTTACCTATCATATTTCCCCCCTCCCCAGTACTTCCCACCTCAGTGGGCAGCCAAAGGTGCTGCTGATCTCACTTAGGTGTAATTCACTCTATCATAAATCATTGGAACCAGGTTCAGGCTTTATACCAAGGAAGATTGCTAAAAGTAATAATTTATTGTGAATGGACTTGTGTGTCATAAACGGTGAAGGCAACTCTGTCCAAACTTCAGCTCAGGAGGAAGTCTTGTCTTCTGTTTATATGTATGTTGGTAAGCTCACTCTGAAGTAAGGCGTGCTTCCTTATTTAAAGGTTTCTGGTGATCAGAGAAGAGATATCTTTCTCACTGACATAACTTAAATGTCAGTCATTCACTGTTTCAGCACAAGCAGCAGTAATTGTTCTGGGAAAGTTTTGACACTATCTCTGGGGTGAAGATCTTGAGTTTTAGCTGGATAATCTGTTGCCAGTTCTCTTTTTAATTGACTTGTTCTGATTTTCATTGGCTTTGTTCTCTTCCAAGCTTGATTGTAGAGAATCTGACTCCTGAAGTACAGTAAGCCTCCTAGAGAAGCATTTTAAGACTTTAAAGAGTGTTTTAGAAGGGGTTCTCCTAGTAGGCATTTGAGCCTCCTGATTGATTAATCTTGAGAGTCATAAGTAAGATGTTAATTAGTAGCCAAAGAGAATGGTGTTCTTAAGGTACTTATATGATGAGTCTATTGAATTGGACTTTGGAAATGAAAAATTAGTTTTGCTCTCACCTCAAAGAAGAAACTGGGTTAGCTTCTTTGGGAACCTGGTATATTTGCTAGGGTTGTTTCCTTTGAATTGCCTTGCCGGTTATTGCAACCAGCCACAGTAGTGAAAGTTAAGCGATTCTGTAGTAGGACAAAGACACTGATATCTGCTGCTTCTATGTCAGAAAACTAAATATTTCTGCAGCAAAATTGTCATCAGGACTGACATAAATATTAACTGCATCATTTTCATACTATTTACGATTCAGTTAAAGATATTGGAAAAAATTAAAAATCAACAATATTATATAATATCACTTTTAAGGAAACATCAAACTCATCTTAATATGAATGTTTTGTTTGAAGGACTGTGCAAGTATTGTCTGTTAGCCTGTGCTTTTGGGAAAGTCCTGCATTTTACAGACTATTCTTTAAGTATTGCTTTTTAAAAAAGTTTTGTTTCCTCTGAGGATGTACTTGTCCAGTTTCTCTCTTTCATCCTAATAGTGTCTGCCTTGGAAAGGTGAAAAAAAGACAAAGGCATCTTTTTAATAATGGGAGCTGCAATCTCTTGAGTAGATTCTACTTACGCTAGAATCCTGCAGAGATGTTTTCTGAGGTCTAAAGTGCTTGGCCTCTGTGCAGTTTCCTGTTGCCCTTCTCTCCTATTGTAGTTCAGTTTGTAAACGTCTAGCATTGTTTAGGCTTTTGTGGGGGATTTGTTTGTTTGTTTGTTGAACCATAGAGAGAACAGTTCTTTTGAAAGCTTATTATGCTACAAAGACCAGGGTTACATTTGCACAACTTCCCTGCAGAAATGCAGTTAGCGATAGATGATCTCTTCTTGACTCTTGGCACCAACATGAGTGTTTTGCAATGGTGCTGGAGAGACACAAATTCCCTTTCCATAGTCCTGTTTCATTTGAATGGCGAGCATATTTTGTGGGGCCAGACATTAAAGATATGACAGCTGTTGTGTTAATCTTTAAAGTAGGGAACAGGGTGCAGTAATTCAATATTACAACATTTAACTTAATATTTTACTTCTTGCCCACTTCTTTTTCTGTTTTCTTCCAGAAACTGCACTTAGGAGATACTGCTTTTACAGGAACAGATACTTTGTCCTGATCTTGTCAGTGGTTTCAGAGCACTGATCCAGTAGCTGTTGCAGTTAAACACTAGAGAACAGTGAAGCCTGGAAATGTGTTTAAACTTGAATGATCATTCTGTTTGAAACCTTACATTTAGGACTATATTCTTGGCAGTAATTTTTCCACTTCAGGGTAGGGATTGGTTTGCGGCTCTAGACATGCAAAATGTTTGCTTCAGCATCTCCGTATGTTATTGCAGCAGCAGTATCTGTTTCATTCTAGGTCAGATCCATTCTTTGTTCAGATTTTTCAATTTAACATCCATATAATGCTAAGGAATGAGCTCCAGACCTTGCAAATCCAAGAAAATGGAATGAAAAGTTCCTTCCAGAGTAATTATTTGTTATGGGCAAGGACCCTAATAAGGTTTAATTTATTTTGTTTTTTTAATCATCTTCATTACTTTGGCCTTCAGTAGGTTCTGCTGGTTTTCCTTGTGTTGATTCTGATAAACATTTTTTTCAAGCAGGTCATCTTACTTACTCCTGTGAGCAGTTTTAATTAATTCCATTCTTTTTTGAGAAGTATTATGGTGTGGAACTTCTGCCTCTGTCTTCACCAGTATAGCTGAACTCAGATCACAGGATCGCGTAGCTACAACAGTGCGTGGATTGACACAGTACTAGTGGAGGTCTGTGGCTTCTTATGAGAACTCAACCCACATAAACCTATGGGCCTCAAATGGAATCCACTCCAGGGCATTATGGGAAGTTGCTGATGTTGTAGCAAGGCCACCATCTATAATCCTGGAAAAATTGTGAACGTCAGAGGATATTCCTGAAATGACTGAAAAAGGGCAAATTTCACACACATCTATTGGAGCCCAGGAAACTGCAGACCCATTAGTCTTACTTTAGTCCTTGGGAAAGTAATAGAATTAGTCCTTCTAGAAAGTATTACAAACCAAATAAAGCAGATGATTAGAGCAAAAGCAACATGGATTTACCAAAGGCAAGTAATGCCATGCTAACCTGATCGTCTTCTACAACAAAATAATTTCTTCTGTCAACATGGGGAGGGCAGTGGATGTCATTTACCTGGACATCAGCAAAGTAATTGCTGTTTCCCACAGCCTTCTACTGGACAAACTGGCAAACAGATTGGATGGGTGACCTGCAGGATGGGTAGGAATTGGCTAACAAGCAGCACTTAGGGGTGGTAATCAATGGAAGCCTGTCACAAGTGGATTCCCTGAGAGATCAATACCAGGCCCCATACTATTCAACATGTTTGTGGATGATGGGATTGAAAGCACCCTCACCAAGTTTGCTGATGACACCAAACTGGCTGATGAGGTGGACATGTCAGAAGGGAGAGCCATCTTGCAGAGAAAGATGGACAGGCTAGGAGAGTGGGCCAGCAAGAGCAGTGTGAAGTTTAACAAAGACAAATGCAAAGTTCTGTACCTGGAACAACGTAAGCAAAGAACCTAATACATGCTGGGATCTGTGCAGATGGGGAGCAGCTTTGGTGAAAGGACCTGAAGGTCCTGGTCGTTGTCAAGCTGAATGTGAATCAGTAATGTATTGCTGCAGCAACAAAGACAAATTGGGTCCCGGCCTGTATCAAGAGGGAGCACTTCTTGCAGAGATAGACAGGTGATCATCCTCCTCAGCACTTGTCAGTCTGCACCTGAAGTAAATACTGTGTCCAGTTCTTGACCACACAATGCACAAATTATATGGAGAGACTGGAGAGAGGGTGGCCACAAAAATGATCAGAGGGCTGGATGGAGAGCATGTCCTGTGAGGAAAGACTGAAGGAGTTAGGTCTTTTCGTCCTGGAGACCTCCTCACAGTAGTCCAGTCCTTAATGGGCAGCTGCAAAGAGGATGGAGTCTTTCTGCTCACAAGGAGCCACATGGAGAAGACATGGGGCAATGGCTATGAGTTGCTCCAGGAGAGGCTTTATCTTGGTTTAAGAATTATTTTACAGCAAGAACAACCAATTACTGCAACAGCCTCCCCAGGGATGTAGTCGAATCCCCATCACTGGATAATTTCAACATGTGACTGGACAGGATGCTAGATAATCTCATCTAATCTCACTTTCCCATGGAAGGTTGAACCAGATGATCTTGTGAAGTCCTGTACAACCCGTGCTGCTCTGTTTCTGTGATTTGCGTGCATTGCGGATAAGAAACCATGTAACTTCTCTAAATGCATGTGGGAAATAAGTGGAGTTTAGCATCTTGACCACAAGTCTGTCTTTGGAAATGAACTATTCTCTCTCCTAAAATTTATCAGATTATTACTGTTGCTTACTGTTTCTGTGGGGCTGACCAAAGCCTCTACCTTACGCTTTTTTTTTTTTTTTTTTGAGCTGGTTTTGGGCAGTAGTCCTTCATGTTGCGATATATGTGCCTTGGAGTGAAGGGAAGCCAGCAGTTTAGCTTTATATAATTAATCAGTTGCTTAACATTAAATTAATTTCTGTATTTCTGAATGACTGTGACGAGGTAGAAGTTTTTGTAAACCTAAGACTTAGTCTGCAAAAGAAAACACACGTACAAAACCCAACCCAAATTCCCACTAAAATAGGTAATTGAGTTGGCTTATCTTTTGAGAGCACTGATACTGTCTATTATGTTCTAAAACTGTTAGAAGGATTTTTCTGAGCTTTAAGCCACCAGACTTAACAAATTCCCTGCTGACATAACCATATTATTGTAGAATTAACTTTTAGTTCTTCATATTTTTCCTTGAAAGTATTCTAATAGTAAAAGTATTTTAATGGAATACTTTATAAAAAATACTGTAGAATCAGAGTTCAATACTTCAATTCTGGCTTTGAAATAATGAAAGTTTTTGTTCAGCTTGAAAAGCCTCTCTTGCAGACCTAAGCATGTCTGAATCATACTAACAGATAGGATTAAATGAAACATGAGGGGGAAATGGCCAAAAGTAATATAATTTCCTACTGAAATGACCAACAAAACATGGAGTATTATTATACCAGCAAAATCCAAGGTGTGTTTGTAGATGTGACACTGTTTGTCTTCCCAAAGCGTTTTACAACAATGTATCTAAGTATATGAAACACTTTAGAACTCTATTTATTTATTTATTAAAAAGACAAATCAAACAAATCTTTACATATTTAGTTGAATTTTCTGTTTTAGTTAAATGCACAGAGTGAAATTGGCCTGATAAAATCAAGTGAAGGAAAACAGAGATAAGAAATTGTCCTGAGGATTTTCACTGGTACTAGCCAATTCACTGCTAAACTGAGAAATACTTTTCAAGTCACCTGTTGTCAAAAGATTTTAGGTTAATTAATTTGTATATTAAATTTGAACTTTCTTGCAGTATTCAAAAGTGGCAAATAATTCCAAAGAATTGGAAGACTGTGAGCAAGCTAACAAACTGGGAGCAGTTAACAGTACCTTAAGGTATGCTGTGATTTAGTCATACAAAAATAGTAACAAAAGGAGCATTTAATTTTTTTCTGTCTTGCTTTTGCAATGTGCTGGGTTTTGTTCTTCATTCTTTCCATGGTCCATTAGAAAGTAAATGTGAAATGATGCAAGGACAGCTGAAGGTAAAGATGTTAAGTGATAAGTAGACTTTCCTTTTTTTTTAAAAAAAAAAAAAAGGTGCACTTTAATATGATTTGTAAGAGGTATCTGGCAGCATCAAGAGTCGGAGGAAACTTGCTGATAGTCCCACCTTTTTCTATTTTTTAGCAGTATTGATCATTGTTTCTGATTGCTGTGCTGCATTAAGAAATTCTGTTCTGCTCTGTCCCTCTGTTACTGATTTGCCTGTTTTTGATCGTTCAGTGAATCAGATCAGGGAGCTTGCATGTTACTTTTGTTGTTGGCAAAGTTATTTTTAGCTCGGATCAGTTCCTTGATTTTGTTTATTGTGTGGCACAGTCAAGGTTGGGGGGAGGAATTCTGCAGGGTGGTGTTGCCCTTGAGTAGGAAAGTGTGTGGAACACCACTTCAGAAGCTTGCATTCTGCTAGATTCCCCACCTTTAAAAAAGCAGGAGCAGAAGTATTAGTTCTTCACTGCTTGTCTTTGGATTGCAGTATTTCTGCCTGACAGAGATATTGAAACTCTTTTCTGTCACAGACAAGATGGGACTGCCATGAAGAAGAAACTGCTTCTGCCTGGCATGCAGTGTTTTAAAGCAAACTGGGTAGAGTCCTTATCCAAGTGGTTTTAGGGGAAATAAGAAACTGTTAACTCTCTTCTATTCCTGCAGGGTGAAAAAGAGATTTTGAGCACACATATGGAGAGCTAAAGAGAGTGCCTTTTGTGAGAATAGAATAGACTAAGTTGAGAGAGCTTAATAGAATAGACTAAGTTGAGAGTCCTGCGAGAGCAGGAAGAATTTGTACTTTGTAGGCACTTCTACATTCTCTACGCAGTAGTGCATAAACCCCATGGCTTTGGGTTGTTTTCCTTTATCAGCTGTAATTTCTTGTGATTATCAAATCTTGCCTGCTATTAATTACTGGAGAATTTCCTTGACTAATGCCAACTATGAAGTCTCCTGTTGTGATATGGCAGAAAATTAGAAATGCATCTTGTTAAAGAATTGCATCTGTAGAATTGAGCTAGAATTCGATCAAACAGAATAGATTGCTTATGTTATTTCAAGGTGCTTCAACTGCACCCTGGAGCTGAGTTCCCAGTCTTACCTTTGCTTACGTTTTGCTGTCAGTAGTGTGGCATCAGCAGTTCTGTGCTGCACATATGCATGGAAGAAAACATTCAGCTTTTGGCACTGTTTGTGTTTATAGTGAGGGAACTTCAAAGTGCTTTGCTCTCTGGTACAGTACACCTTTGAAAACGCTAGGATGAGTGAAATACCATTGTTATTTAAAAGGCTTAAATGAAATCGTATTCATAGTCATTCAGCTGAGAAGGGGTGTTTAAACGTCCAGTCTCCCACTAAAAAGCAAGGCTAAATATTGTAGTTCTTGTTGAAAGTACAGATTAAGAAAAGAATGTTTCCTTCCCTTCCCCAAGTGACAGCTGCTGAAGTAGTACTTTGAGAAGTGTTGAAAACGTATGCAACAGAAGTGTTTTACCAAGCTCCTACTGAAGAAACATAAGTCCCTGTCAGCGCACAGTTTGTTCAAGTAATGATGGCGAAATCTTTCTTGATGTTTGACATTAAAATGACTTTTTAAAGCATTGCAGTTGATGCCTACTCGACTGTCTATGCAGCTAACAAGTGGAAGCTGCATATGTTCTCAAGTGGCAGCTATAGTAATTCAGGATTCATTTCTAAGTTAGCTACTCTATGTGGATTTTATTTAATTCAGTAGCTGTTATTGATGTTGTTTATTTAAATCAAATGTATTTTCTTCCCCTCAGTAACCAAAGTAAGGAGGCTTTCATTGACTGGGCAAGATACGATGATTCGCAGGATCATTTTTGTGAACTTGATGGTAAAGTGTTTAAGCTTTTTCAGTGTGTTTGTTTTATTTGCTGTCTCTTAAAAAACACAAGATCATAGCTTCTCTGCAAATAATTTTAGAAGTTTTAATTTTATGCTAAATGAAGAAGTGATAGTTCATATAATCTTGCATGCAAAGAATGCAATTTTTTACAAGAGGCATTTGGTGATCTACACAGTGTGCATTCACCATTATTCTTGTTAGTATAGTGGACAGGAAACTATGGAAATAAAAAAGAAGGTAAATGGGAGGACTTTAGCGCACGTGTGTGTATATGTATATTTTTGAAAAAGCTGCTTCTCACAGAAGAGTAGCATCTAGCACAAATATTAGGCAAATTACTTGCACCTGATTCAGTTCTTACTACTATTTTTGTTCCTATTCTACTGTCTATGCTTGGGCTGAGTTTGTTCCCCTTCCAGCCTTGCTGCTTTTCCAAATGATCTCTGCACTAAATTCACCCATATTTGTAAATACTTCCTTATTGTTAAAACATTGTCTTCTCACTTCCTTATTGTTAAAACATTGTCTTCTCACTGCTCGACTTGTATTGCTTGTAACATTCAAAGCTCAAAGGAATGTTTTTCAGATAACCATGAGAATTGCCAAGTTCAGGAATGACTGCTAAAGCCCTTTTTAATAAATACCCTGGAAAGCGTTCCATGATAGGAAGACTTAGGGCGTAATGCAAGATGTTTCAGTCTGCCGTTATGCTAGTGTTTGGTGTCAGCTGAGAAAGTAGCAGTTCGAGTGGACTTACCAGTTGCAGTTCTCTTTCAGCACTTCTGCTGTGTGTTTATCTGTGAATGTTTTCTATGTAAGCTGCTTCTGTAATAAATACTTAAAGAGTATAACTAGATCTAAACTGTTACGTGCTGTGAGCTGCTGTCTTTACTGTCTTCAAGCTGCCTGCTTAAGAGAACTCAGTTGAGAAAGGTGTCGTTCAGGAACGTTTCTTTAGGAAGTAAAACTAACTTAAGTAGTTCCTGATTCTTCCTCCATCTCTCCTTACATCATGCCCTGCAGAAGGAGGATTTGCTGCCCCCAGCTGTGTTCTTCCAGTGCTGCTTCTATTTTTTTTTTTTTTTTTTTTGGTGTGCATCTTTCTGAGAGAATAACTTTACTTGGGGGAGGCAGAAACTCTCGTTCTCTTCGTCTCCTCTCTTCCTGGTAATGAGAGCGCTCTTAATTCACTCAGCCGTAGCACAAAACCAGTTTTACCTTTCAGTAGTTTTTTGTTGGGCTTAATGATAAACTAGATAATTGATCTAGCTGAAAAAACTTCATAACACAGGTCAGTTTTCTATCCTTCTGTTGCACTGCTCCACAGGCTCTTGAATAGCAAGAAGGAAAGGTGGAGACCTGAAGTGACCAGGACTCACAGGAACTGTTTAGATGAGCCATTCTGCCAAAGAAATAAAGCAAGCTGTGATTTGACTTTGTCCCATCTGGCATTCACTGTATTGCGTCTTGTGTCTTGCCCTTTTCTTTGTTTTTGCTGCTACTGCTGAAGTGATGCTTAACTGCTCATGCAGAATCATCTCTTCTTTTTAGAGCAGTTTTCACACTGTTTCTGTACCTCTTTGTGACATCTGAAGACATACTTCGTGGCACTTCTTAGCCTATTCCTGTGAATAAGTCTCTGGACTGCTGGCTTATAGTATTATGTGTGGGTTTTCTTAAGTAAGAGTTGCTCTTGACACAGGATTTCTGAGAAGAGGGTATTCTTCCTGCATTTTACTGATTGTAGCTTAGAAGTTAAGTTCTGTTTCAAGCAGAGGGAGTACCATTTCACAGTTTTCATTGGGTGTGTTGCCTGAGTTTTAGTGAACTTTAGAGATGAGGGTATAACTTGTTAAATGCTGTTTTTAAATAACATGTTTCTTTTCATAACCAACAGAACTCTGCAATATGCTGAAAGTTAGTTCCACTAAGCAGTGTGATGTAGACTTTCTGCCAGTATACAAGGGTATCTATGTAAGAAAAAGTGATTCAGCTAATAAATATACAATATGTACCAAGTACAACGTGCACTTTTTTGACTTTGTCTTTATTAAGAAGCTCCTGTAGCAGTATATCCATTTCAAAGAAACAACCTCCCCAAACAAATGCTGCTGGACAAAGAAACCCTGAATTTGAAATAAAACACTGTTATATCTTAGTATGGAGTGGGAGAACACATTGCATGACAAGTGGTTTTGGTGGACTTGAAGCCACATAAAACGTGTTCATACATCGTAGAAGTTATGGCTGCACGAGAGACTTTGGAATAAATTATATACATTTTTATTTAGTGTGTATTGCTGTGTTTTTTGCTTACGGGGCATTATGTAGAATCCAAATGGAAGACAGAATGATATTATGAAACTTCTTGTTTAATTCTGTGACTTTTTTTTTAAACTCAGTAATGTTTAAATGTTCGGTTAGAATATGTAACAGAAGTTTTCCTGTTTAGATGAGCGATCTCCAGATGCACAGTATGTGGATTTGCTGCTGAATCCAGAACGTTACACTGGATACAAGGGGCCTTCTGCTTGGAGAGTGTGGAACAGCATCTATGAAGAAAACTGCTTCAAGTAATTGGGAGGGAGAGGAAGCCTATTTCTTCTACCTGCACTTCATTTTAGCCTGAGAGTGATTTTTTGTGTTCTCTTACTTATTTTTCTAGGCCTCGATCTGTCTACCGTCCTTTAAATCCACTGGCTCCTAGCAGGGGTGGGTCTTGCCTATTTTATTTTCTAATGCAGTTCTTTTAATGTAGTGACTGCTGCAGTACAAGTTTAATATTAATAATATTAACAATATTAACAAATCTTTGCTTTGTAGATTTGCTTTCTGCTTTTTTAATTTCCTATGTAGAAGTAACTGTCCATTTTCAGTATTTAGACTAAGATTTGTGATACTTGATTACATGCATGATTAATCTTACGCATGCAAATAGGCTTATTAATGTCAGGGGAGCTGACATGAAAACTAAGGTAAATCTTAAACCGTTTAGTAAAATGTCATAGTAATTTTCCAGTGTGGTGGGAAGGAGCTAAAGTTCAACAAAAATTTCATCACTGTTGTATTCTTCTCTTGTCTCTTTTTTCTAGGGCATTTAATCTAATCACTTTCCTTCAGAATCATGCTAGTGTAATGCAGCTGTACATTTTCTATCTATAATGTTAGTGTATTACAAATGTACAAATAATGGCATTATTTTAAGAAAGTGGACACTTAGGAAGGCTCAGTTATCTAAAAGAATGTTTGTATTTTTTAAAAAAAGTAAATATGCCAATGACTTGGGGTTTTAGGTTTTCAAATTTAAATTGAAAACTGTAATCTGGTGTTCTAAATGAATCGGCTTCCCCTTGTCAGTGTGGCTCAGTTCCTTTAAAATTAACTGTTAGCCAATAAATTTACTTAGAAAACACATTGCATGTTAGAAAATCAAGATAGCTTTTAATAGTTACAAATATGGAGATAATAGGTTACTGGTATACACAAATAAAAAGACTTGTAAGAGCAGTTTAACTCGGGCATCAAAATTGCAGAAGAGCACTAGTCAGGTTGTTGAATAACGTGAACTGAAGGAAGGCTTCCCAACGGTCTTTCTGAAGCTGAAGTGTAGCTTTCACTAATATATAAATCAACTGCTACTGACATTTCAAATTCTTAGTGACTCTTATTATAACAATGTGGTTGGTCTTGAAGATAATTGGAAGTAAACTTCTTTTGTAGATTAAATAAAATTTTTCCACTTTTTCTGTGTTAGTAGTTAAAGTCTGTTTGATTACTGCTTTGCTGTGGAAATTATCTTAATACTTATGGACTTTTTTCTTTTTCCTCCCTAAGGAGGAGATGATGGTAAGTCATCTTATTTTGCCTGACCTGCAGAAATGAAGTAAGCTTTAAAGTTTTGGATATTGGGTTTATTCACTTTATTGCTGTTGCATTAGGGCAGGAAAGTTTTATGTTTTTATGCAGAGGGTTGATCAGAAAATGTTTTTATTTGGATAATACTTTCATTTGGAGTAAGGGGAAGGTGTATATTAGAGAAAAATGCAGTTCTGTTGTTGGTTCTTGTCTTTGTAACAGAATATGTATTGCGATAATGCTATTGGCAAAATAACTAGATATGCATAAATTTAAGGATTATTGAATCTCCTCCAGAGCCCCACTGATACTGATGTCAAGTCCCTTAAAAGAAGAGGGGCAGTTTTTTGTGTACTTTCTTGAATGTCCTCCTTGATTTTTGGGAAGGTGGAGGGAAAAAGCATTTGGTCTGTATGCAGTGAGAAAGTTTTAGATCTTTCAGTCAACTGAAAGCCCTTAGGCAAAAGACCTAAGTCTACAGGAAACCTTCAGACAGCAGTCAAGGTAAAGACTATCACATACGATGACACTCTTCAGTCATGTCTTTCACCACTGGTGCATATAGTAAGGTTCACTTTTGTATGCTTCTGAATGCCCTGACCTGTAGCTTAGTAACACTCATTCTTGTATTTCTTCTATTCTGACTCAAACATATTTAAACTAGCCTCAAGGTTCAGCCACTCCAAGGCCATATCCTCATTTTAGTTAAATTATTTAGCTTTATGTCCAGATAACAACTAATGTTAGTATGCATAGGAATATGATGGTATCTTAACGTTGAAAATGAATACTCTTTATTTAATTATATATTTTGTATTTACAGGAGAATCTTTTTACACCTGGCTAGAAGGTAAAATCTCTTGGGTGGATTGATACAATGTTAAACTCACTAGAAGAAGCACTACAGTATTTTTTATCTCTCCTTAAATACTTTCCATGGTGTAGATATTTTTTAATAAATTGTGCAGAGTGCCATTCAAAGAATATTTTTTTTCTTGGGGGTCTTTGGAAATCTGCTAATTTGTTTAGATGGTATAGTCCTTAAACCCTTCAGTGTTTCATCTTTTATCAAGAGGGAGTTCACTTCAATACAAGTTACTTTGAATTTTCTGCACATCTTAAACGTTAAGCAGGGACATGATTACTAGTAATATTGTTAAGGTTTTTATTTGAAAACAGACTTCAAAAACATTTAAGTTTCACTGGTTCTGTTCCCAGTATATAAACTAACATGAAGTATAGCGTGTATTCAGAAGGTGAAGCAATTTTCTGTTTATTCGTATTTAAATGGAAATATTATTACAGTAAGAATCAAAATCACATTTTGGAGATGTATAAAAAAGTAAATGAGTTGAATGTACTTAATTTTCAACTTAGTTTATTCTGCCTTTCATAAGCCTTTACATATCTGATTGAAAATCTCAAACTGATGCTATTGTAGGAAAGCATGCAAATTTACATGCTTTTTAAAAACATTTTTCCAGACAGTAAATGAGGCCATATCTCAGCCTCACAGATTAGGCTTCACCATCAGCTCTTCCTGCTTCCATTTGGGGAGACTGGAGTGATGGGCATGTCACCCAGACATAACTTTGAGAAGGAAACAAACTCCTAAACTGCGAGTGTAGTGTCTGTCTCTGGATGTAAGTGGTATTAGAAATGATTTCTGCATTGAAATTATATTTTGGCCACTCAGTGCCATTAGATTTCTGTTTATACTGTAAAAGCCTGTATCCATCAAAATAATATTTGTCAAGGTTTGACTCTGCATTTACATCTTCAGTGAATGTACAGTAGAGCTGGGAAGAAATATCCCTTCTCTTTCCCAATGCCAGAAGTTTTTCAGAGTTTTTCTGATATTTTTCTGTAAGGTCACTACACTAATTCAGTGACAGCTTTAATTGTAATTAGAATGGGTCACAGTACATTTCTGTTTCCCAGACTGTCAAAATTCAAGACTATTTTGACTTAATTGCTCAACCAATGTAAGCATTTTTGTGGGGCAATTTATCTATACTAATTGACCAGATGCTTATTTGGCCTTATTTATTAGAACACTAAAATACCAAGCAAATTTCATTCTTAGTACTTTTTAATAAAAAAATAAGAGGTAAACTTTTCCTGTGATGGGTATAGGGGCATATTAACAATGTGGAAGTACTTGTAACTCTTGAAGGTTAAATGATACAGACTTGCATCACTGCGATGTCAAGTTATATTTATTTCAATACGTTATTTCCAGTATTTAGTTTGGTGTTTGTTTGTCTTTTTTTCTGGACAGGTCTTTGCCTTGAGAAAAGAGTGTTCTATAAACTAATTTCTGGACTTCATGCTAGCATCAACTTGCATCTGTGTGCAAATTATCTTCTTGAAGGTAATTTAAGTCTCGGTAAAATTGCTGAACGAAATTCTACAATATCTGTAACATATGTTCGGGTTTATTTCTGGAAGCTTCTTATGTATACTTGCTTTCTTTTTCTAAATATCCATGTTTTACTCACCCTACCCTTTTTTCCTCTATGTAGAAACCTGGGGAAAGCCTCGCTGGGGACCAAATGTGAAAGAGTTCACTCGCCGCTTTGACCCTATTGAAACAAAAGGAGAAGGACCAAGGAGGCTCAAAAACTTGTATTTCTTATATTTGATAGAGCTGCGTGCTTTGTCAAAGGTTGCACCATACTTTGAACGCTCAGTTGTTGACCTTTACACTGGAAATGGCCATGAGGATGCTGAATCTAAAGCTCTCTTACTGGATATCTTCAGGGATACAAAGTAAGGCATAAGGGATTTTTTTTTTTAAACCAATTGTTTGAAAATATCAGTTCTACTTGCAAGTGAGCATAGATGACTCCTTGATAGGATAGGGCAGGGAGGAGAGTGGAATGAGGAGAGAGATGTGGTCAGACAGCCTTCAACTGAAAGACAAGTGTCAGGACAAGTTCACTGTGTATTAGAAAGGAGTCTTGATCAGTGGAAATGGAGTGAAGAAAACTCTCAACAAAACTGTAAACAACAGGTTTCAGGTTACAGTGATTGGATACTAAAACTGATACCTATCAATAAATTTTTAAAGAGCTAGTCTCCAAAGGCTAGGAACTCTGAAACGTATTTTACACTGATGGCATCAGCTGTTTGCCAACCTTGATGGAACGCTGTAGTTTATGCTGGCATTTGGGGTTTTGTGCATTTTGTCTTTATTAGGTCGTTCCATATGCACTTTGATGAAAAGTCCATGTTTGCTGGAGATAAAAAAGGAGCCAAATCATTGAAGGTAAAACTAGTTTTCTGAATTACATCTAAAATATCCATTTGGAAATTAAGTTGTGTTATTTTAGAGAACCTCTCTACCTATCAGAAGCACACTGCTGAGAGTAGGAAAGGCAGGGTGAAAAAATTACAGAATTATAAATGATGCCTCGTAATCTGCTTTGTAATAATTGAATGCAAAGCATTGTTCTGAGCCAAGTAGACTGTTCTATTCCCTTGGGTCTGCCATTAGGATTGTGGTGAGGTAAATGAGTTGAAATGGTATTACCAGTAAATGCAATGCTGTTTTTTAGGTAAGAGTATTTGTTTCACATAAGCATCCAAAACCCTGCAATTATATTTGTTTAAAAAAAAAAAAAGTCTTATATAGTATACCATAATATAATACTAAACATGTAAAGCTGTGCTTGGTTCTGCTCTGCTGAAGCAGCAAAGCAGCAATCTACCCATAACTTTGGACAGGCAAAAATCTTGTGAATTTTGATTTGTCTGCCTGTTTGTTGGAAATGTAAGTTGATTCAAAAGGGTTTGAATAATGGAAGGAAAATAGGGCAGGGACACAGACACCGTGCTTGGAGCTCAGAAAATTGTGAGCAAAATGTTGGAAACTCAGTGTATAGAGTACAAGTGTTCCCCTGCATATCCTGTTTTTTTGATTTTTTTCAAGGCATTATCTACTAGCAATGGCTTGCAACAAGAAGCTGGCTTTACATGGCCATTTGCTATGGTGTGACTGCATATGGTAGTGGCTTTGTTCAGTTTTAGTAGCAGAGAATTGATATGCTAGTGGTAGTAAGTCAGTTAATCTTGAGTTAACCTTCTGTTTTTGTAAAGCTAGGAGGTACTTTAACTTGACTTTTTTTTTTGTTTTTAACCAATAGGAAGAATTCAGATTGCATTTCAAGAACATATCCCGCATAATGGATTGTGTTGGATGTGACAAATGCAGGCTGTGGGGCAAACTGCAGGTATAGTTTCTCTTGTGTGTGTGTTGGGGGGTGGGTTAGGAAATAAGCATCTGCTTCAGTTTGACAGGATTCCTAAATATCTTAGTATTTAGACTCTCTGCACATGGTTGGTCTGGATCCTTACCTATATATTAAAACCAGACTATGTTTAGTTCAATAGGAAACTTTTTTAAAAATAAATTTTAAAGTGATTTATTTTGCTTCATCAACAGCTGCTTCATTTACTAAGAGGTATAGTTTGTATCATCTGATAATTTCTTTTGAACAGATGCTTCATGACAAAGTCTTACTGGTAGTCATTGTCTTATCTGTAGTCAGTGATCAGATGAGCTTTGTAGGATCACCTGTGGGATATTTCCTGGAAATACGGCACTTGTTTAATTGTTAGAAATTTCAGCATGAGATTTATCTTCACAAATTGTGGCATAAGGAAAAAGTAATTCACACTTTCATAATTTATGGAGCAGGCAGCAAATGAATAACATGTTTTCTTTAGATTTAGAAACTTCACTGGAACCTGAAGGACTGGGAACCTTCCTAATTAAAAGGAAAGTAAAGATGTTACTGCCTAGAAATGTGATCTTAAGATAACTGTAGAATACTGCAAGGCACACAGTGAAGCTGAGAGTTGAAAAACAGAATGTCAGTTTCTGGAGACCCATTATTTTATGGAGAACAAGAGTTTAACGCTCAAGGCTAGTGTTAAGTCCAGACTGAGAATAGTTGTTACTTTGAGGTGCCTCGTGGGGTGCTGAACTGCTCTGTAGTATCAAGCTTGTCAGAGATGAGTTTTCAAAGAAATTTGTAACAGTAATTTTGATGATCTCTGCTGAATTTCCAGAGTTCTGCCTACCCTGTCCTCGTTAATGCTTCCGATCTGTTATCATTTTTCCTTCTTGTGTAAAATGAAATAGGGGCAGATTTCCTGAACTCAAACTCTCTTGCAGCCAGCCTCAACCACTTTGCATTAAAATCCAGTGGTTTCTGCTGCCTGATTAAAAAGGGAAATAAGAATAGCTTCTTCTGTTCTATTTCTATATAGGAAATGGTGGTTGAATCTTAAAGTGCAAGGTCTGTCACTGGGACTGGAGGTGGAAAAAGCAGAAGCATTGTGATATCTCAGAATAAAAACCGAGTTCAGCTTGGAAGGGGTGAGAAAAGGGGAGATCTCATCCAATAGCTTCTGCAGTGATGAGGCATCTCTACTGTAAGAGAAGAGAAGAAGCTGGAAGTGTTGTAGCAGGCTTGTTTTCATATGCATCCAGTGTGCCTGAGAAAAAGATTAAAAACCTGAGGGTGAAGAGGAGGTATAGCTGAGGAAACAGATATTCTTAAGTGACTTAACATGGTATACAGCTGATGGCATCCATTTGCATTGATGTTCTGGTCTGTGTGCAGTTTTTCGGGTTGGGGAAAGTGTCAGTATATAAGAATTGGTCCCACAGTTTGCATGGAGTAGTAATTTTTTTTAACTTTTCTACTGTTTTCTGAGAGTTCAAAGGAGTGATTGTATTGATGTTAAAATATTTTCTTATAGACCCAAGGCTTAGGAACTGCTCTGAAGATCTTATTTTCTGAGAAAGAAATACAGAGCCTTCCTGAGAATAGCCCGTCAAAAGGTTTTCAACTCACACGGCAAGAAATAGTTGCTCTTATAAATGCCTTTGGAAGGTAAGTTTTCATAATTTGTATAGTAGAAAAAGAGTAAAACTTCAGTTGCAGCACACAGGGTCTGTTGAAAGGTTGTATTGTAACTGTAGCTATACTTTTAAAGGCTGAATTACTTGTAGTGATATCGATAAACAGTGACATCAAACTACGTGTGTGGAGTGCTGATTACCAATTATCTAATTAATCTGTATGTCAGACCTCAAATTCCATCTTATGAAAGCTGGATTTAAGTCTTAAACAGACATAAGCATTAGACTTTGGGTTTGTCTACTCAGTTTTGGACAGTGCGTAGAGGTGTTCGTTTTTTTTTTTTTAATTTTTGTTTCAAGTGTGTGTGTGCATTGAAAGTAGTGAAAAGGAAGAAAAATACTTGGAGATTTTTTTAATGCTGTCTTTTAGCCCCTAGGCTTTTGTCTTTTTGTGTATAATGGAATTTTTTGTTAGAAAATTAATTTTTATTAGTTTTTTGAAAACGGTGAAGTAGTTACCTCATTCAAGTGATGAAATAAAATGTTTTAACACCTTTAAAAGGTGCATGGAACTTGCTTTGTTTGTTTGTCATGCTGGTTCCTCAGATCTTGAATATAACAATTTGGTCTGTTTAAAGAATGTAATTAGTGTTTATTATCTCAGAGTAAAGATTTTGAGGTTAAATAATGATGAGAAAATATAATATCTCTAAACTCTAATTCCTCTGACAGATTATGTAAATATCACAGAAACTCTGATAGATCTTTTGAGGGAAAGTAGTATTTTGATTCATCTTCCAGATTGTATTAAAAAAAATAAAACAAACAAGAAGTTCCTGTGGAAAGTGATGATTTGCACTTCTCTTTCGCAGTTGACCTACTAACACTTCAGGGGTTTTTGTTTTACAGGCTTTCCACAAGTATAAGGGAGTTGCAGAATTTTAAAGTTTTATTACAACAAACTAGGTAATGAAGGCCTTTGCACAACCCATTAGTGAAGACCATTTATGTGACTGCATTGAGCAGAAGGAACTGATCCTTACAGGACTCACATGAACTGATAAAACGTAAAATTGAATACCAACTTGAATATTTATGTTTTAACTTGGAATGGCTATTAATGAGAAGATATTTATGAATGAAATGTATAGTTTTTAAATGTGTAAATTATGCCAATCTGTTTATTTTTTAAATTTTCTGCTCACAGTTCTGTTGTACCGAAGCTTCATAAATTTTCTTTTTCCTTGTCTTTTTTGAGACATTTCTTTTAGATGAAAACATGTGTATCTCTACCCTGACTTGGTCTGTCCTGAGAGAGGTGATTCACCTCTCACCAGTACAGAACTTCAGCATATTCTGAGGGTTGGGTGTGCTGGTTCTGGCTGTCTACAAGGGAAAAAAAAAAACCTAACAGAAAAGTAAGACAGGCTCTTGTTGAGTCTTTGCTTCTTACTGTAATAATGAAACTTACTTAAAAGTGGTGAATTCATTGAGCAGAAAATTTTATTTCATACTGAGCTCCTTTGCCGACATCAACATTTTTTTCCTTGTGTGCTGCTTTTCAGAATTTCCTTTTTTTCTTTAAAATAACTACCATCTCTCTGATGCAGCACACAGTGCTGCAGCAGTGACTTTTCTGCTGCCCCTTGTCTACCTGTGTTTGCCTGGGGGTGGGAGAAAAGGCTGAGTGGGGATGGCTAGCTGGGTGCTGCTGGCTGAAAAGACTCAGTCAATCATATTGGCATCTACCCTGTTTTATTTTCTGGATTATAATCAGAAGTTCCATTTCCAGAAATTCTTTTTAATGTCTGAAATGTTGAAACGGCGCACTCAAATCTTTGAGTCATGGAAACAGATCTGTTCTTTGTGGGCTATGTTTTAATGCTATGTGAAAAGGTCAGTGCAAAAAGTAAGAAATTGTTTTTGTAGTCACTTTTAGAAAAGATGCTTTTTAAAATTCATAATCATACTGGCATTTAATACTGCAGACTCTTATCTATGCAATCCATGACTATCTTCTTCAAAAGGA
Organism: Clamator glandarius; assembly: GCA_033459285.1. Lineage (NCBI taxonomy): Eukaryota > Metazoa > Chordata > Aves > Cuculiformes > Cuculidae > Clamator > Clamator glandarius. Next base: position 3,605,734 of record JAUNZM010000261.1, on the reverse strand, counting down.
TATTCAGCGTAATAAAACGGGTATGTTAATAACATCACTTTCGTAAAATAAGAAATGACTCATGTATCATTGTCCACAAATATTGATGATAACCGTTGTCCAAAACAGGATTCAGAGACAGCACGACTGATTAGTAGCAACTAGATATTGGTTTAAATTAAAAATGAAGTATTTTTTTGTTTTGTTTTTTTAAACTAGCATGTTTTGAAATGAAGTTAGGAGTTATGAATGTAAGCAGCAGTGGGGCAGTGTAGATAAATCTCTTGTTTTTAAAAAGTAAGTCTTCACAAAATAAAGTGCTCTTAAACATTTTTCACCTTACCAGATATTTAGTGACCTGTTTCTATAATTGATTGTAACTGTATTGGCTTCTATAATGTGATCCTTTACAGATGAGATTTTCTGAAAGCTGGAGTATGTTCTATATCCTTTGTTTCCAGACAAGCCTCAAATTTCTAACTCACTGGAAATGAGACAGACTATCTTGCTGCCTCTTGCTATTATAAAAAATACAGTTTCTCAAGCAGCTGAAGCCCCTTAAGTCAAACTGGGATCAGCCAAATGGAAACAGAGGGTGGGGAAAGAAAGAACAAACCAAACCACACTACCCCCCTAAAGTACTGCTGGTAGTCGCACAAACTGGCGATTGACCAGTATGCAGCTGGAAGTTTCTGTTTAAGCCAGTGGGTAATTCAGCGTGGAGTTGGAGAAAGCTGATGCCAGTCTCCAGTGTTATGTTCTTACCCTGCAACCTCTCTCGCCTGTGGGCACCCATGGCTGAGCAAGTCACCACAGACTTCCTTGTTCTAGTTACTGGAGAAGAGCAGCTGGTTTCTAGGTGGATTTATCTGGCCTGTTCCAGTGAGCTCTGATATGCTTTAGGAAGCATTGATTACACTCTAGAGTTTTTCTCTGTTAAATTGAAGTGTGAATCTCTCTTGCTCAGATGTGAATGGCTGTGTTTGGTAAATCAATTACATGCAGAGTATCTAACTCTTCTGAGTAATTGTATATATTGAAAGTGTGTGGTTTTCAGCTGGCTATGAATTCCTTGCCTGCAAGGATTGACCTGCAAGGGCTACAACCTGTAGGCTCGCCTGTGTGAAGAATGCTCTGTAGCTGGGATTTATCTGTATTATTATAGTGCCTAAAGCTTTAGGCAGGCTTTTCTAGTTGAAAACAAATGGTGGTGTCTGTGCAGCCCCAGGGGAAGGACCTGAGTCTAAGAACTGTTTTTCCCTACAACAAAGGGAAAACAAATTGCTTCCAGCCTTCTTCTGGGGACAGCTGCTGTTTTTCTTATTTTCCGCCTGTGCCTGGCTAAAAACTACGAACACTGAAGCAGTCTCACATTCTAGCATCACGCACTTGCTCATGGGACAGCTGAGAGATTCAGGCACACAGATCCTGGACACCTATTCCTTGCAAACTTCATTGGCACGACGCAGACATGGTTAATACCCTTTGGTAAAGACAAAGAGATGGGAAGCTTTTCCTCTTTTCCGTTGTGTCATGCAAACACAGGAATGCAACAGCAGCAATTGCTTTGTATGAGGAAGTTCTGTTGCATTTCAGGGTATATCTGGCTTGGTGATCAAATATGGAAGGCGTTTCACTTCACTGTTATTGTAGAAATAGGACATAAGACTTTTTCCTGCTACAGATCTAGTTGAAACAATATTCCTGTCATCTTTTTTACTGTATTTGATGTACATTTTGTGAATATGCTGCCTACGAAGTTTAGCCATGAGTCGGAGGGCTTAATTCTTTATATGCTAAATTAAATTTTAGAAATCTACAGATCTGTTTTTATACTAAAGAATAAGGTTAGTGACACTGTCTGTGACCTGTAAAATATTCTAGCTCCTTGTTGGAAATTAGCTTGTCCACATTGTCTGCCCTTCATCTCAAAGTGAAAGTACATTTCCCTGTACAAATGACACAATGATTGTATTCCCAGAGGCAGTGAGAAGACAGAGACCAAAAGACTTCATTTTTCCCAAGTCATGAAAACTTATTGCAATCTGCATAGGTAAAATGTAGGACACTGCTGAACAACTTGCTCTTCAGTGCCTGAGGAGGAAGGTGAGAATATAGATTTAAAACAGTGAAGTACAGAGACTTGTGTAAGCTGGAATAACAAAAGTGGTTTCCTCCTTCAGCTGATTTGTGCTGTAAGTCATTGTATGTGCATGAAATACACTGTGCTGCACTTTCTTAAATTGTCTTGATGGTTGGGTTTGCCTTTATCTGACCTTGCTTTGTGCTTTCCTGGGAAATGACCTGTAATATGTTGTAAATAATCTAGATGCCTATGTTTATAAAACAGCAATTCACAATTCATCACTTGACAAGTCCTCCACGTGGCCAACCTCTTAAAGTGTAATATTTATTAAAATCAAAATCTGTGGTGGAACTGCTTACTGAAATCTAAACACTTCTGAATCTTTGCTATGTTTGAATCTATAAAATATGAATTAAAGTATTTTCTGCTACAACTTTGTTCCATGACTGTAATTTTAGGGGTTTCATCTGCATCTTTTTTTTTTACTTTTCATTTCATTTCCCTTTAAACTGTACTTGGTAGAAGTTATATAACAAATTATTTACATGTCAGTCGTGTAGGCTGAAGGTGATGAGGCGGCTTTCATTCTTACTTCAATTCTGTTCAAGAGATGGTTGTAATCCAAATTTCTGTTGCTATTTACAGTGCGCTATAGTGTGTCAGCACATTAGAAATGGTGGCAGACTTAGGATAGGTTCCTGTATGAATGTGGCCAAATGTAGCCACTCCTTAGGTCCAGTTGTTTCTTGAAGGCACAGAGGCTTATTTTGAGATGAAGTTGGGTCCAGTCTGTCCTTTTCTCAGAATTAATGTGTAAAATAAATTTTGTAAGTTTTTGTTGGTTCACTGACTGGGGCTCTTCAAGTAAAATTAATTCCCCCCCTTAGCGTTTCCGCAGCTTTTTGTTTTATTCCATGTATGTATCTTTGACAATACATTTGTACTTTTTCAGGCTTACTATATGCATGTGTCACATGTTGGAATGTTTTATATCCACCATTTCCACCACAACCGACCACATTTATTCCTCAACTTACAAGGCTGAAGCACAGCTTTGCTGACCTTCTAGTTATGCAGAACTTCCCCTCAAGGTCCACTGGAGGGTTTTCTACTTCACATGTTCCTGGCTCTTGCTGTATTCCCAGGCTGCTCTTCCTAGTTATTTAATAAATAAGTGCTGTTATATAGAATCATAGAATGGTTTGGGTCAGAAGGGATCTTAAAGATCATCCAGTTCCCTCCCCTTTGCCATGGGCAGGGACACCTCCCACCAGCCCAGGCTGCTCAGCGCCCCATCCAGTCTGGCCTTGAACACATCCAGGGATGGGGCAGCCACAGCTTCCCTGGGCAACCTCTGCCAGTGACTCAACACCCTCACAGGATAAAAGAATTCTTCCTAATATCTAATCTAAATCTACCCCCTTTCACCTTAAAACCATTACCTCTTGTCCTGTCACTGCGGTTCCTGCTAACAAGCCCCTCTCCAGCTTTCCTGTAGCCCACTTAAAGTACTGGAAGGTTGCTATAAGGCCTCCCTGGAACCTTGTCTTCTCTAGGCTAAACAACACCCACTCTCTCAGCCTGTGCATCCATCTTTCTGGCCAGGTATTTGATGTAGTCTTATATACCTATAACTGATTGGTAGAGATGATCACATAGCTTTAATTTTTCAGACTTACACATTTTCAGCCTGTTATGTGGTTTGCAATGCTCCAGCCAGGGCAGACTCCCCAATATCTGCTGTTCTGTGACTGTCCCCGTAGCTCCCGAGAAGACACATTTTTCTTACTTTTAGAAGTATGCAGTATGCTTTGAAATCATAACTGAAGTATAGATGACTTTTAGCCTCCAACCATCCTTCCATATTGAGTAAGCAGTGATGATCCAAAGAGTAAATTGGGATCTGAGGTTGTAACAATAACTTGAAAAGACAGTATTTAATCAGGTTGATGTTTTTCCCTTACAGGCTTTTATGCACACATAAGAATCGCTACTGTCATGCATTTGAACAATCCATTTGTGTGTTTACAGTATGTTCATCATAATTGTGTATTTCTAACCTAATACACAGTGTAAAAATAAAAATACTTAGAAAATAATTATGTCATTTCACTTCATGAGATTTGCTCTTTTAAAATGAGCATAAAGTGATTAAATTATACCCTCTAACAACTCTATTCAAAGCCAAAAATGCCCTGGCTTAGAACAAGGTATTAATTAGAACAGTCTTCAAAGTTTAAATCATTAGCTTACACTTCTTGAACTATGAAAAGCTTGTGGCAAAGGCAAGTTCTTCATTTATCGGTGCATAGGAACACTTCTAAAAACCAAAAGTTGAAGAAAAATTGCTAAGCTTTGTTTTTGAGAACGCTTGCTTTAATATTGGAATGTCTTAGAATGCTGTAGTTGACTGAAGTTATATAGGGCTTGGCCGGTCTGTGTCCAGTGTTGGATCTTGCTGGAGGGATCCTATGTAAGCTGTGAAGCTGTTGTTCTGATGACCCCAGTCGTAGTAGTCCGGAGAGAAGCTTAAAAAGAAAACAGGAGCATTAGTGACTGGAAGGTTGGTTCTGTAGATACCTCGTTAACAAATGAGCAAAATGCAATCACAGAGATGTTCTCACGCTGAAGGGCAAAAATAAAATAACACACCAATCAGGGGTTCAGGCAGCTGTTTGTGTGGCTGATTTGGTTTCCACTGAGAACTGTGTGACTAGTGTGACTGATTCCCTCATGCCTCTGTGTGGAAGGGAGGGTGCCTCTAGCCATGGGCTGGATACCAGCCTGGAGGGCACCCCCCTCCTGCATCCTCAATGGGTTTAGTTACTAGGGCAGAAACTAACACGGGGGTAGGATGACAGATAAGTGTAAATAGGGACTGTCCAACTTTACTGAATCGTAGTCTGAGCTCAGAGAGTGACTACACAATCTTAGCTCAATGAGAGATCTGGGTTTGTTGGCTACAGTTAGCAAGTCAGCCTTCATTTTAAGATGACTGCAGGGAGGGAAGTCCTTACCTAAAGCTCACAGTTACACAGAGAAAACAGGCGTTTTGCGCCAGTTGTGGGTTGTGTGGGATGTTTGCACTTAGGTGGATTTGCATTAGCTTTCAGCAAGTGGGAAAGCAAATGCATGCTTTATTTCAAGTAAACCCCAAGACATTTAACCATGTTATAGGGAAACCTAAGTTGAGAGGCTTCTTGCCACCACCATCACGAACTGCTGCCTGTGCTGTCGTGCTTTTCCCTACCCTCCCTGAAGGCAAACAGACAGTTGTTCTGGGTTGCCTTGCTCATGCACTTCAACTAGTAAATGGCACTTCTTAGGCTACTCTTGGAAGAAAGGGAGTGTGAAACACCCAAGGATCTGACCGAGTTTTTCAAAGAGCAGCATACTGATACAATTCTTAAATTATGTAACCATTCTCATTCTGCTCTCCTTGTCTCTGTGGGGCCCTTTGATCCCTTAGTGCTGCCTTTCCATTTCAGCTTCTGTCTTTGCTTCCCCTCACCTTCTCGAATTTATGCAACAATTGGAGCTGGATAATTTATATTCATCTTCTGCAGTGTGTGCGTTCTTCCTCCTCCAGTTTCTGTCACAGGAAGCAAGCAGTTCCCTCTTTTATCTCACCTGCCCTGTGCCCCCTGTGGTGCAATATTCCATGCTAGGTCGTCATCACTGTCGTATCTGCGAGGGTTGTCAAAGAAATACGATCTGGGACTGAAGCCGTGGCTTGGGACCATTCCTGCGTTGGCCTGAGGGAAGAGAAACCTCAGTCAGTATTTGCAACAGATAAACTGCTTGATGCATGACTTCTAAAAGCAGTCACTGCAGACTTGCCTCCTGCCTTCTGATATAAAACCAGTCTACGGTTTGCTGTGGACAGTAGAAAGCTTTTTTTTCATTTTCTGTTCTTCTCCCACATTGTAGTGGCAGTTTACTGATCTCAATGGTTTTTCCTTTTACTTCTGTCTGTTAACAGATACGGCCCATTTCTGAAACCACCCTCCAGCATTCATTTAACTTGTCTGCTGAATTTCAGTCCATCCTGGACACATGGTATTTTTAAGCCAGATGACTTGGAGTGCACAGCTGGGAATCACAGAATCATAGAATCAGAATAACCAGGTTGGAAGAGACCCACCGGACCATCGAGTCCAACCACTCCTATCAAACACTAAACCATGCCCCTTAGCACCTCATCCACCCGTGCCTTAAACACCTCCAGGGAAGGTGAATCAACCACCTCCCTGGGCAGCCTGTTCCAGTGCCCAGTGACCCTTTCTGTGAAAAATTTTTCCTAATGTCCAGCCTAAATCTCCCCTGGCAGAGCTTGTGGCCATTCCCTCTCGTCCTGTCCCCTGTCACTTCGGAGAAGAGGCCAGCTCCCTCCTCTCTACAACCTCCTTTCAGGTAGTTGTAGAGAGTAATGAGATCTCCTCTCAGCCTCCTCTTCTCCAGGCTAAACACCCCCAGCTCTCTCAGCCGCTCCTCATAAGGCCTGTTCTCCAGCCCCTTCACCAGCTTTGTTGCTCTTCTCTGGACTCGCTCCAGAGCCTCAACATCCTTCTTGTGGTGAGGGGCCCAGAACTGAACACAGGATTCGAGGTGCGGTCTCACCAGTGCCGAGTACAGAGGGAGAATAACCTCCCTGGACCTGCTGGTCACACTGTTTCTGATACAAGCCAAGATGCCATTGTCCTTCTTGGCCACCTGGGCACACTGCTGGCTCATCTTCAGTCGGCTGTCAACCAACACCCCCAGGTCCCTCTCCTCCTGGCAGCTTTCTAGACAGACTTCTCCTAGTCTGTAGCTCTGCACAGGGTCGTTGTAGCACTGCATGGGGAAGCAGCGGAGGAGCTAAAGGATATGAACACCTAAAAAATGTTGATATTTCCCTCCCACATTTGTAACTCTCCCTCCAGGTGAGTTACCTCCCTTGCCTCAGGAGCTGATCATGCTGAACCCTGGCACCCTGCTTAATGAAACCACAGCTGAAAAGTGCCTTAGGACCTCTCTGAGCAATTTTAGTATCTGTTCTATGGTATTGTAAGGGTCAAATCTGAAGGAAAGGTCCTTTGATAAAACAGGGAAAGGGGTGTACATGTAACTCCTTCACTTTCAAAGAATTTTGCTTTTATTTACCTGTGAATCAAAACAGAAAATGTACAAGATTCAGAAGGTTGGTTTGATTCTGGAAATAGTACAAAAGGACATCTAGGACCCTACTGAGCCTCTTCCACTCCCAGGGAACTGAGTTCCCTGCACCTGTGAATGAATAAGCCAGGATGACATCTTGGCTTTAATCAGGAGAGCAGTTGAGACTTTCTCTCATTTTTTTTAGGTGACAAAGATGAACTAAAAATAGCTTCATATCTGTTGTCTCCGCATTTCCAACTTTGTCTAGTTAATGGTACGGCAAGGCCACACACTGCAGTCACCCTGTGGAAGCACCAAAGCAGGCAGAAAGCTTGTTCACAGCTATAATCATCTGCAGAGTGGAGCGTTACATTTGAACAGTGCTGAACACAGGCTGCCTTTGTTTCTGGAGTCCTTTAGGAAATGTAAAACCGAAGAACGACTATTTCCTGCAACTGTTCCTTTTTACAAATAAAGAACATATAGGATTTTTACTAGATCAGAGTTTCTGCTGGACCATTCGATACTCAACTGCTCTAATATCCTACTGAACGCATCAGACTGAAGTCCTGTGGCCCTTGGTCTCCCTCTTGTGGCTTGCCTGCACTGAAGTTCAGTTTTGCATTGCTACAGTGTCTTCATTTTTTTTGTTTCGTTCTAAAGTTGTTTCCAGTTTTCCTCTTACCATGATATTGTTTAGCACAGATATTCATCTTGTGTGGAAAACATCCATATGTGACCTATTCAGTATGACAGATATTGTCTGCCCTAAAAAAAAGTACCCATAAAAGAAATAATACCACTGGTTGGCTCTTCTGAACTGTGTTTTTATGAAATCGGAGATTTAAGGCTTCCTGCAAACCACAGTGCAAAGATATAACTTTAAATGTGTTACCATAGTGCACTTTGACTTGCGAGCAAATACTGCCTGTTTGACTCCATCTGAGCTCTGATTTGAGTAGGATTCCAAATGTTTGAGTGACAAGCTTTTTGAAAGGAGAGATTTTGAAAGGAGACCACATCCTTTAATTTCATTTTCTTGTGAAGCTCTCCCACACTATCCAAACCTGACCACCCTATTAATCTGACATTAAATAAAACGAGATCTCTCTGTGTTCAGTTTTTAGAAGAGCAGCACCACTGGACTGTACTTTATAGCATTCCTCCTCTTTGCAGTTGTCCTGGCTAATGCCTAAGCAGGACTGAGGCTGAGATTTTCTTAAGGTGGACACTGGAATTTCTTAGTGCAATGTCAAGTATCACAGTAAGATCAATTTTATACAGGTGGGGATTTGTTACTTCCTTGTTAAGCTTGGCTTTATTATTGTCTCTGAAATCTGCATATGAGAATAAAAATCATTGCCTTCTCTAAAAACTTATTCTTTTAATGGCTTCTCTTATCTGTGAATTTACCATTCACATCCTTCCTGGGGAAAACTGGCTTACAGAGACCTTACCTAGTGCAGAGCCGATATTCCCCATGTGCCTGTCAACCACCATATCCTATACTAACCTGGAGATGGTGCCTACAGCTATAAAAAATGATTGTCTTAACTACCTAGATACTAAAGATACTTGTAGGGAATTATCCTTACATCTCACACCTTAATCTCTGGTCTGCTGAAACAAAAACTATCAGCAAGAGCTTGGTCTTTGACATAGAAACAATTCAATGGGTACAGGGCTGAAAGAATTCAATCTATTATTTCATACATGCTGTTGAACAGTTCGCAAACAACCATTTTCACTGCTATGTGATGAAAGATCCCAGTTTTGGATAACAAACTCTTTTTCCACTGACTCTGGTAAAGTACTGTATTAACTCAAAGGGAAGATGTCCCTAAATTTAAGAAGGATCCTCATTTTTAAGGTAAACTGTCTGAGCAACACCTTGTCGTCCTTCTGGGTAAATATAATGAGCTTCTCTTACAAGGCCTCAGTATAAAGAAGTGGGAAGTTTGCATTGCTTTTATTCTGCCAAGGATACATTGAAAAAGAGAAGTCAAAACCTAAAGAAGCAAACCTGGCTCAGAAGCTGAGCCCTCCAGGCTTGCCTGGGCATTACATTAACAAATAATACACGTTCCACTTACTAGATCTTTTGTAGGGTTTCGAACACGAAAGAAATACACAACCAAGGAAGTAGGCAAGAGTTCCCAGACAAAAAGGATCACACCGAACACTATGTAACCTGCATCTCCCAGCTGACATTTCAGATCTGCCTGTTGAAAAGTCAGAGAGAAAAGTGTTCAAAAATAGTCAACAGTTCATTTAAAAGTTCTTACGAAGACCTATATTTAAGTAGCTGAAATGCTTGACAACATGGCCAGAAATTCCATCCAGTAAAGCATGATTAACCTAGCTAATGATTAAATGCGTACTAAAAAAACAATCAATATTCTATCTTGTTGTTACATAACTTCCTTTTTACCTTTATTCCTCCCTCCCTCCTTCCTTCCTTCTCCTCCTGTCTTCCCTTCAGCAAAATCAAAGTTTAATGCAGAGATCTTCCCAGTCTAAGAGCCTGGCAAGCAACATGTGACCAAGTGATCAGGTTGAGGTAAAGAGAAATTAATTTTCTAGTCCTTTTCCAGCTGGGAATAATATGTGAAGGAACAATCAATGCCCAGGTCTTCAAGAGCATTGCTGGCAATCTGCCTTCTAAAATTAGGGCTTGGATCCCTTCAAATTGTTGCACATTATTAGCTTAAATAACTATGCTGCTACCCTAGCATTAGCTTTGAACTCCTCTTTAGATTTCCCTCTACCAATTACTAGAGTTGCAGAGGGTAAATCCCGTCCTTTCGCATGTTTTGTACAGAAGAGAAATGGATAATGTTTCTGACAGGTGACCTGAGGCCATACCACAGCACAAATACTGGGCTGTGCATTTAAAAGTGACTCTTGATTCCAGTACATCCCCTTAGTTCCAAGGCCCTTTACCTATGGCTCAAATAATATACCCCAAAATGCAGACAACTGTAATGTCACAAGTTAGTTCAGATGTTCAAAACTCAGTAGTAGTGGTCTAACCCTACAGCATTCCAGTGAGCTCCGTATGAACAGCCTCCGCCACCTGGGAAAACAGGGCCAAATATAGTGGCCATAAAATCCCAGCAGCTGTTACTCCAGACTGTAGGTAGGAGTCAGTGCAAGGAATGCTCCCTGCAAGGGGGCAGCAGCAGCAACACTCCAACCTCCAACAACAGGAGGAAAAATGTTTAATTCAGGAGATGAAACACAACCTAAAGCCCTTCTGCCTAAACCTGTGTGTTCTAATTACACAGAGTGGCACTGCCCAGCTGTAATCCTCTTCTTCACACTGCAGGAAGGTTGATCACTGAGCCAGCAGTGTGCCCAGGTGGCCAAGAAGGCCAATGGCATCTTGGCTTGTATCAGGAACGGCGTGACCAGCAGGTCCAGGGAGGTTATTCTCCCTCTGTACTCGGCACTGGTGAGACCGCACCTCGAGTACTGTGTTCAGTTCTGGGCCCCTCACCACAAGAAGGATGTTGAGGCTCTGGAGCGAGTCCAGAGAAGAGCAACAAAGCTGGTGAAGGGGCTGGAGAACAGGCCTTGTGAGGAGCGGCTGAGAGAGCTGGGGGTGTTTAGCCTGGAGAAGAGGAGGCTGAGGGGAGACCTTATTACTCTCTACAACTACCTGAAGGGAGGTTGTGGAGAGGAGGGTGCTGGCCTCTTCTCCCAAGTGACAGGGGACAGGACGAGAGGGAATGGCCTCAAGCTCCGCCAGGGGAGATTTAGGCTTGAGATTAGGAAAAAAATTCTTCACGGAGAGGGTGGTTAGGCATTGGAACGGTCTGCCCAGGGAGGTGGTTGAGTCACGGTCCGTGGAGGTGTTTAAGGTGAGGGTGGATGAGGTATTTAGGGGCATGATTTAGGGATTGGTGGGAAGGGTTGGACTCGACGATCCAGTGGGTCTCTTCCAACCTGGTTGTTCTGTGATTCTGTGATTCACTGATCCCCTGACAGATCCTACTCAACTAACTCTTAATGAGGTCCTCTGGGCAATCCTACCCTACAGTTCACCTACTTATTTACAGTTTTATCTACTCCTCAGCAGAAATTTGTTAATGGCTCCAGGTTTGCTTGGCCACGTTGGCACTACAAGGCCCTTGGGTGGCTGGGAACACTGTATTGGGTCTGCAGGTGCTTGCTGAGAGGGTGGGGAGATGTCACATGCCTGGGATTTTGAGACCAAACAAAATGTATTTATGGTCCAATCCTCAGCCTGACATTTTGTCTTGCCTTAACAGACCTGGAAAAACACCGGTACCTAAATATAGCAGAGAAAGGAGCTGGGTACCCAAATTTCATAAAATTCAATGGCAAATCCCTGGCTATTGCCTTTATCGCTGTTAGCGTTCAATTTGAATTGTCACTTGCCATAAAATGCTGGCAAAATCAGTCTTATTCTCAAACTACAGAAGTTATAGCTCTAATGACAGAATTAAGGTAAATAAATCCACATCCCAGAATGGCAATTGGAGATTTGATGACGACTTCAGAACTCAGCATTCCAGTAGAATCAAGTACTGTTATTCTGCTTCTTTTTTTCTATTCAATACCTTATTTCTAATGGACAAAACACCTGCCTTTTTAAATAAAAGCACTTTTTATAACAATAAAATCAAGGTAAGTAAACGATTGAAATTTTTTAAAAATTATTTGTCTAGTGGCTACTTTTTTCTTTTAGCACTGGGTTGGTTTTTTTCCCTCCTTATGCTGAAATTAACAGTAATTTGTATTCCTAGAGCAAAACAATCCCAGTGTATTGAAAAAAAGAAAAAAACCCAGTATTTTAACATTTAAATTCCTCTTATCGTAACATTTATGAAATCAGCCATCACATACAGAATGAGTTCTTTTCAATAGCAAATATTTTCATACTTGCCTGATCTGAAACGTTGTACCAATCATAATCAAAAGAATTTACTTTCTTGGTTTGGGAAAATGATAAGATGAACAGGTTGTAACAGGCTCGTGAGGTATAAAGTAGTATAACAGTCACTCCTATACTTGTCACCTGACAGACAGATGAGCCCTGGAAGAGATTTAAACACAGGTTATTATTCATGAGGGAAGTTGACAATAACATTGCTTTGTAGGGGATTCAGGGGTTGTCACGCTACTGTGTCTAATGTGATTGACTTTTTCTCTTGCCTTCTTTGGTCAGTATTCCCTATACTGTGTATATCCCTGTATTTTATCAGTACAGCAGTTTCCAGGTAAATGTACCAGTTCCAGCCCTTACCAAGCTGGGCTACACCTAATTTCTGCAACTTATTGTACAACTTCTGTTTCCAGAGCAATGAAAACAGGTAAGAACTACACTTGGTATAAGCTGAAGCAAGAGAACTGAGCCTTCAGCTGTGCCGTTAGCTATACAGCATCCTGTATCAGATGCTGCCTAGCTAGCATGATGCAACCTTGCATCTTTTTACAACTGCTTGCTGTGCAGCTATTTCCTAAGTATAGAGCAGAACGTAACAGTCAGCACTTAAACTCAGCACAGGCAGGAACAGAACATCCTGCCTTACCTAATGTCAACACAGGGGAGACAAAGTGGAAGCCCTGCCTATGGGCAGAGTGACCGCAGCAGCGCAGTGTGAGTGTGTGTGTGGGCACAGGGCAGGAACGAGACTGCAAAGTGTGAAATCACAACAGTTCCTAGGCCCTAGAAAGGAAAATAGACAGAATAGGGGAAAGTGCCTAATACAGCATAAGGAATAAGCAAGGCGCCTGATGACCGTGTCCCGTGGGGAGGGTGTCACTGTGGCCGGCTGAGACACCAACACAGCAGTTGTAGCAGCAAGAAAGGGAGCGATCCAGGAGCCGTGGCTACAGGGTTCAGCATGAGCCTGATCACGGGGGCTGGCAGGTGTACAAAAATGGGACTGGCTTTGAAGGAAGCTCAAACTAAATTCCTTGTAGTTGGCTCCAGAATAGTGCTTTGCACAGCCAGAAGGGGAAAGATGGCTTCAAGCTCTGTGTGCTTTGAGAGGAGTAAGATACCTCGCAGCCATTTACTTCACTGGCCCTGCTCCTTCCCTCTCCTGGCAGAGAACCACACCACAAGGATGTGCTCCTTTCATCCATGTGAGGAGGAAGAGAGGCCAAAATAGAAGTTGTTTTTCCCCTCACAGGACCAGTGCAGGGAAAGGAAGGTCTGCACCCTATTTCTTCCACTCACTCAGCTTCCAGGCTTGCAGCCCGGGAGCAGAGGTCCAAAGTGCTGTGGCATTTGGGGCACAGACATAACAAGATGGCAACTGAAGTATCAGGAAAAGTCATCATGTCCTGCATCCCTGGCCTTCAGGAGACTGCCAGGGCGGCCCTGACGCCCACCTACGCTGGCGGCATTGTCCCTGCGGCTCTGCCAGACCAGCTCCTCAGTCTGCGCTCCCTGGTGGGTGTCAGTAAAGAAGAACTCAGAGCAGCAAGAAAACTAGCTTGCCTGTTGCCCCAGCAAAATAAGACTGATTCAGGGAAGAGTAAGGCTACAAAATTCCCAGTGCAGTCAACTTCTCTTGACTGACTACCTGCTTAAAACACACTGGAGCCACCACCGTCTGCAGTGCTCTAACCTGCAGCTACGAGCCTGCTGCTACACGGGAACTGAAGGCAGGTAAGGAGCAGGCAGTGGTGAAAGCTGCGGCGAGACCAGCAAGCAGCAAACACCACAAAGAGGAAACATTTGCTAGTCACTTCTTCAATACTAGCAAGTCAGTGACGCTGTCATGGAAACCAAGGGCAAGAGAGTGTAACCATATCCCAGTTCAGTGGCATTTACAGACTGGGGACAGCAGAAGTGAAGAGCAGAACGGGGTTGGGTTTTCCCTATATAACTTTCCCTACATGGCTGTCATTCTTTAATAGTTAATTATGCTTGAGATCTAACAAACTTCAATCCCACCAAATAAAAAAAAAAAATTAGGTAAACATCTCCTGGTTTTTCTACCAGTCAAATATAATTAGTGGCTTGGGGAAGGGAGAGCGCAGCCGTAAAAGTAAAGCCAGAGGAATGATTTTTCAGTCACAGGTCCCTACAGAAAACAGGGGAGCCCCAAGTCTGTCGCATGACCGACCTCATGATGCTTCTGGCCATCACAGAACTGGCCCAAGTTGGCACCTAAGGCCAGTGCTGTGCAATTCCTTGGTGCTGTGGTATCCTGGGTGCAGAGAACCAGGCCAGGCCCCTACGCTAGGTTACGGAGGTGAACGCATTTTCACATGGGCTCAGAAGATACACACCAGCAGAGAGGAAATGGAAATAAAAGGCTGCCAGTACTGATGCCCATCTACATGCACCGCAGAGCATGCATTATTTCCAATGCTACTTCTACCGTATCACTGTTTTCTTCTCTAGCTAACTCTTTCAGCACAACGTTAGCAGACTGAACCAGGATGTTTTTTCACTGCCAGCTCCAAACATCAGTATCCCTAAGTAAGTACAGTCAAATCCTACTGAAAGTCCCCAAAGGAACTCCCATTTCAGGCCAGCAGAAAGGAGGAAGGCGCTCTGTAATTCTCATTTTCAAACTCAAACTTTCACCAGCTGAGTGTTTTATCCCTTCCTGTCTGCAATAATGTTAGACTTTGTTTGGGTTTTTGAAATAACTTCAAGTAAAGATGATCAGGTTTCCTGCAGGAGGCGGAAATGGAACAAAATAATCTACAAAAGCCTCCCTTAGGTTAATGCTGCTTTGTTACAGAGGTTTATGCTTCTGTAATTCTCAGCAGAAGAAAAACTTTTCTTACTAGTAAAAATAATCCCTTGCCCGTGCCCTTTGGTCAGCAAGTGACAGGCTTAAAAGAAACAAAACAAAGTAAATGGTGTTTTTAAATCTTCTATTCAGCTCTGAACTTTCAGTCGTGCAGTAGGGCCAGATTTGATTAAACAGGAAAAGTACTCCTTCCATCTGATTAAGTAAACAGAGAGAGGAATTTTATTAAAAGATTTTCCAAATATTAGCTGAAACGTACATTTTGAAAAGGTTTGTTGTGGTAGAGGCAATGTGCTATTGCTTAAACTAATAATTTATTTTACGATTTAACTATCTACTGCAAACACAAGGACCTTTGAAAGCCCTGTTTCATTATTTATAAACTCAAAACATCTTGACTGATTTTACAATAAATGCTGCAGGCTATGTGATGCCACCCAGCACCTTGACCACTAAATGTATCCAAAGCTGTAAACCTAACAATATTTCTTTAAAGAGCATTTTGTAAAGTAACACAAGAGACTTTTTTCCCCTTCTCCCCATTTGGCTGAATTTATAATGCATGAAGTGTTTTAAAACACATTCTCATTATCTATAGGGCTGTATGCAAATGTATAAAGATTCATATTCCTCTGTCTGGCTTATCTTCAGCATGCTGCTACCTTAAAAATGTAATGCGTCAATAATTTGACACGTTGAAAGATCCCAAAATACAGACCACTTCTAGGTAGCAGCACTGAAATGAAGTGATCTTCAGATAGGAGATCTGGAGAAATCAGTACCCACTTGAAAAACTTCAGCCAGTAAGTTCTGTAAACTCTGCCTCAAAAAGATATTTTAGGGTCACTGGTGTCAACCAAAAGTACCCTTCCTAGCACTTAGTATTTAATTCATATATTGAGCAGGATGGCCAGCCAAGCACAAGCTGTGACTTTTAAGGCCTCCAGCTGTCAGGGGATGTAAAGGACTGTCCTCGCACTGCCCTTGTCTCTCAGAAGGTACTTTAAAAGAACTGAAAATGTACCTTACCTTGGACTCCAAGTAAATGTTGGCTAAAGACATCTTGGAAATCTTATACAGGCAGATGGAGAGTGAAACAGCGCACAGCACAAACAACGTGTCATTAATTGCCACCCGGACAGAAACAATGACTTTTCTCTCTGAATTCTGTGTCCTCACCAATACTGCACATGTTAAATTCACCAAGAGGAAGAGGAGACTTATGAAAAGAGAAGCCAGGTAGAGGGGCAACCTGGGAGAGTGAGGAGAAAACAGTTTTAGCGACATTGTTCAGCAAGTGTCAGTCATGAGATGGCAGTTGCGCTCTGAGCAATGTATGTGTTGAGCTGCCACAGCTGACAGAGTGACCAGCTGCCCAAGCCCAGTCTAAGTGCTCCAGATTGCTGCAGAGATTAACTTAGCTTATTTCAAACCTGTTTTTACAGTTATACAATAAGCTGTAAGTAAAGAAACTAATGCCAAGCAGCAAAATAATGGAAGACTTTGCAGCAGAAATACAAGTGCACAATTCTTAAAAACTACTTAAAATACATATATATATTCTTAGAACATGCACTTTACAAACAGCACAATGACTCCTCTAACTACTCCTGGACAGGAGAAACCTTGCGACAGGTTGTCTGGAATGGATTGATTTTCATCTTGGTTTTATTACACCATCACTGCCATGAGCATCACTGCCTGCAGACATCTACCATTACATTTAACATTCAGTTGGAGAAGTATCTAACAGCAGGAAAAATCCCAGAATTCCCCAGCATCTTTCTCTGTCCCTTTTCCTAAGTAGCTTCATCATGGGCAACCTCTTGAAAGAATGCATATTGACCCTGGGTTGGCATTTTGCCATCTATGCCAGGCTGAAGGTTCGTTGGCACAACCACAGGAGCAGAGCTGGGACAGAAATCTGACAGACAGAATCCAGAAGCTGGACTGTTTTTCTCCATCTGCTTTTTCCCACTTACTTAGCACTGATACCTGCAATACAAGTATACCACATACTCAAGGAATGCTAAGGAGCTTTTTTTTTTTTTTAAAAACAAGGAATGTGTCCATTTCAGGTGTTTGCTTACTTCATTATCGTTGCTGACCAAGGCAATTACTGATAAGGGTCACAATCTGCAGTCACTGAAAAAGAGGTTTTTGCCACAGCTTTTCATGCATGCTGGCAACTTTATATCTGACTTGCAACAAACATCCAGACTGTCCCTGAGGAATCAAATTATGATTGTTTAAAAACACCTTACCTAATGGTGATCTTTTTCTCTCACACATTTTTATCCTTTTGGGATAGCATCAACCCACCTACAAAGTTGAAGCACAGCTGGCTTCTCTTCAGAGGGCAAGAAAGGAAGGGGTAATCCTTTGGGACTTTCAAAATGTGTAACAAGGAGAACTGAAAGCTTAAAAGTCCTTGCTTGTGAGTCACAGAATCACAGATCAGTAGGGGTTGGAAGGGACATCTGAAGATCGTCCAGTCCAACCGCCCTGGGTAAAGCAGGTTCCCCTAGAGCTGGTTGCACAGGAATATGTCCAGATAGGTTTTTAATATCTCCACAGAAGGAGACTCCTCTATTAACTGGTCAAGCATGATACTCTCTTGGTGAATCCATGTTGACCACTCCCAATAGCCTTCTTTTCTTCTAGATGCTTAGAGATGACATCCAGGATGAGCTGTTCCATCACCTTTCTGGGGATGGAGGTGAGGCTAACTGGCCTGTAGCTTCCTGGGTCCTCCTTCTTGCCCTCTATGAAAACTGGAGTGGCACTGGCTTTTTTTCAGTCCTCAGGCACCTCTCCTGTTTTCCATAATCTTTCAAAGATGGAGGAGAGTGGCTTAGCAATAACTTCTGCCAGCTCCCTCAGCACTTCTGGACACATCCCGTAGGGGCCCATGGATTTGTGAGTGTCCAGTTTGCCTAAATGATCACTAATGCGATTCTCCTCAACCAAAGGAAAGTCTTCCTTTCTCCAGACTTTTTGTCTTACCTTTAGGGCTGGCCTTAGCAGTAAAGACTGAATCAGTGCCCTTCTTTCCAGTTATATCTGGCAGTGAGCAAGGATACTGCCTTTTCCTTGCCAATCATGGAAATTCCCTCTCAGGAGGAAGATTGTGCTCATTCTTAACCTTCCAGGGCAGGGCTCTGTTTTTAGGATAAGCAGCTAGCAGTAGTTTCTTTAAACCTCATAGTCATACGCTGGAAGCAATGCAGTCCTGAAACTCCTCTCTCACACAGCTTCCTCTGGAAAATACAGTTCCCAGTCGCAGTGCTGGGACATTTACAGCTTTTACTAGTATCTTTAAAGTTGTTAGGTGACAGGCATGGTCTTCTTTTGCTTCCCCTCCCAAAGCCTATTTAATACGTTCATCTCTGCTCCTCCACTGCAAAGCAGGTAAAATATTCTTACGCTGTTCAGGCTTACAAGGAAATGTGTGCTCCTACATGCTGCCTGCTTGCAGGACAGTAAATACGTGCTGTTCTTTTGCTCAGCTTAGTCAGAGGGACCTTCTGCTTCAGCACAGCCTGTGTGCCTTTGATGCTGGCTTGCAACCAGCAAGGCTCAGAGAGGCTCTTCTTTGACAAGTATGTAGCAAAACCCCCCAAAAAAGCAGTATCACACTCCCATGCTCACACACCCCTGTATGTGCCAGGGTGAGCTGACACGGCCAGTCAGTTGTGTAGCTCTTCACATAATGATCTTCCATACCCCTTATTAACATGATGTGGCTGGGGAAACAGCTGCCTGGCTTGACAATAGAAGCATTGTTGCAGAACTTCTGAACAGGCACTGATGGAGATGCAGGCTGTGTCTTTCGGGGCAGTTTTAGGGTCTCTGCAGCTGCAGAAAGCATTCCTAGCTCACTTAAAGGCAGAAAGTAACCTTACAGCTGAACTACAAGGGCACCTACAAAGCATGAATAAGCATATGGGTTTTTTTTTAGAAAACAGAAAGACAGGGCAAGAGAGGTGCTTCTGGAACGCACTAGTGACTGTTCAAAACCCTGTTGTGCCTAATCCCCAGTTTGGGGCTGGTACCTTAAAAGGAGCTGTGCATAATCTGGTTTGACTGGGGAAGGCACATGCCATGCAGGGTGTTCTGTTCTTTCTGTGTCAGGCTGCATGCACCCCTAAGTTTTCCTCTGAGTATAAAATCAAATTTCAGGCGAATGCAGTGAGTTTTGCCTTGATTAACAGGAAAATTTGTTTGAAACTACTGCATTTTGTATGTGGCTTCCTCAGAAACCAAACAGCATCTGAGGCTTGTGTGTAACGAGGCATCCACACACAGCACAGCAAGCCTCATCCAAACCCAGTGACTGTAAGAAATCTCCAAGCCCAGAGAGACATGCAGAAGGACTGTTTAAATATGAAGCTGGGCTGGCACAGCCTTTGCCATGGGCTCTTTCACCACAGTGACTAATATGAAGGCTATGTTGAGTAAAGTTTGTTTAAGATTCTGTATCTCTCACAGGATGTTATCAATTTTTTCTGTATCAGAAATTATATACACATGACAGTCCTACTTCTCTATTGCCCTGTTTATGTTGCCCTTATCTATTGCAGAAATGCCAACATCAGGGAATGAGGTCTGAGACTTATTAAAGAAAATGGGGGAAAAAATATTAAAAAGTGAACATTCGGCAATGAAGAAAAATCAAATTCAGTAAGGGCAGACTCCTCTCCCTGTCTGTAGGCCATCCATCTTTCTATCATCCATCATCAACTTTCCATCAGGATTTGAACAACATGATTACATGAAGGATGTCCCTGCCCAGGTTACAGGCATTGGACCAGATGATCTTTAAAGGTGCCTTCTAACCCAAACCACTCTGTGATTCTATGACTTTTCACTAGCCCGTTACAATTAAGATTCAGGACCTCAGCTGTGTGCATGCACATATTTGCACCACTCCAATTGCTCTGTATAAGAAAGGAAACAAGGTGAGGTTTTTTTATATGGCTCTTTTATACAGGTGAACCACATTAATGTTAAGGGTTCTAGGTATTAAAACAAAATACTGCTGAAGTCCCTTACCGACAGAGCTGAATAATAGAGACAATGCTAGACCAGGTCCAAGAGCAATCTGCGTTAGAAACACTGGTGGCAGGACTCGGGGTGGACACAGAGCTATTGAAGGGAGGGTAGTCTGTACATGAGTAATTCCAGTCACAATATATAAGTGTTTTATAACAGAAACACTAAGACCTACGTCAGCAGGGTACTGCTGTAGTCACTTCATAGGCATTGACTAAATATCACAAGCTCCCTTTAATTGAGGAAAGCCATTTGCAAACAGTTTTGAGGAATAAAGCCTTGCCACAAACATCAGTAACAGATGAGGTTCAAAGATTCTATCTCTCACCTCTAAAGCCAGCCAGGAACATGTTCACAGGCCTGCCCTATACCACCCTGACCCACAACCCAGGCTTTTGCAAAGCCATCCCCTTTGATCCCCTGGCCTGTGCTTACCATCAGGGGCAGGCATGCTTGTATCCCGGGCTGGCCGGGGACCTGGCTGCTGTGTGCTGTGCTTGCCTGCTGGCCCGTACTCCTGGATTTCATTCCCACAGAAACCAGAGTGCAAAGGGGGATTAATTTATTTGTATGCCACGGTGTTTATGAGGGAGCATCCAGCTCTTGCCTCTTGTGGTTTGGGATGCGGCCAAGGTATGCACACAGACCCACTAACTTGAAAGCATTCCTGAAGCCACCAAAACAGATGCAGCCTCTCTGTTCCCATCCTGACAATTTCTCCATCAGCTGTGGTTCAGCATGGAGTCCACATCCCTCATTCAGCCATCACACCATGTGTGTCCTGTACCCTCCCCAGCCCAAGCCCAGCCCACCCCAACCTTTCTCTCATTGTACAGCATTTCTGCCAAGCATGGTTTCTGAAGCACTTGCTCCAGATGATCGGCTCTCTAGATGTATCAAAATCCAATTGGATAACAAATTTCCCAGGGTAAAGATGATGTTAAGATTTGACCTGTTGATACAGTACTGTAACAGTCAGCAAATAACAGATTTCAGTTTCAAATTATTCTGATTTGAGATCATAATTATTTTCTTTGTAATGGAGACAACCTCTGCCTCTTCCCCCGTCTAAACAACACTGCCCTTAGTTGAGGATTTTAGGCAATAAATATTAATTCATTGAGCTCTTTGTCAGTTTTCTGGACATTACTGCCATTTGGGGAGCTTTCAAGTACTTCCTGAGAATTCCTTCTCCTCAACAAGATTCCAAACAGATCTCTCCACCTAAACGCAAAGCTACCATAACTTCAACTCTATGGAGTCAGGGGAGGTTATCTGCGAGCTCCGAAACATGTCATCAAACTGAAAGCATTCTTTCTACCTCTTTGTCTTCACAACTGTCCTCTCACCTTCACAAAACTTTTGAGTTTGACCTCACGGATTAATACATTACCAGTCCCACTCATTCCTGTCGTAATAAATACATCTTTTTGCTACTATTACCAAAGCACTGGATCTGAACTCACCAAGCAATATAACTGTTAAGATCCTGTAAACAAATCACTAGGGTGAGTGTTTTCTGCTTGCATTTTAAATATTTGCCTTTGAAATATGTGATGTCTAAAAGTGGTGCTTTTGTTGGGAAATAACACAGATTTCTAAATGTCATTGGAAGAAGCTGGCCCACCACCATCACAAAAAACCAGTGGTATATAAATGTGAATAGCTGACCTATAAGCACCACATTATAAAAGAATTTCTCAAAGAATATGTTTACTCTTCTTTCTCACATTGAATGTTTGCTTAGTTCTTACCTGTATTTCAATAGCTCTGGGGAATATTTTGACTTAGCTTTGAAAATCACCTGCAAAACAGAAAAATATTGTGTCAAACATAGGATACATGTAAGTAAAGAAAGGTGCTGTGATCTGCAAGAATCCTGTCTCACAGGTCACAAGAAATGTAATGATGGGTTTCATTACATAACAGATTTGCATCTATTGCCCAACCAAGTCAGGCAGGCTCTAAGCAAAGTATTAAAAACAGTCAGCGGGTGATCACAAGGTACTTGTATACAAATTGTCTATCCTATTATTTTCTCTTACTCTGGCTTGTGAAGAAGGTCCTTGGTTCCAGTACTCAGAAGAGGACCAGTGCTAGCATAATCGTAGTTATTAGGCTCTTACACGACCTAACAGTAAATGTCTCTCGTGAAGGCCAGCTCATACTGGCATATTGGGTCAGAAGTTCTGTTCATGTGAAGAGCCTGTCATAGGACCCTGGACTGAAATTGAACATACAGGTTTGTATCCATGCCATGTTGCCAAAAGCATGCTATTGAAAACCAAACTCATTGTTCTACTCTCAGATATATTTGGCTTCTGCTGACTGTCTGTTTGCTATGCAAAAATATTTTACAGAGAGAGAGCTCATGCATGTTAGTTACCCTGCTTTAACAGAAAAGACAAACTACTGACCTACAGAAATATATTAGCACATTTTTTTATCTTATTTATTAAAAAAAAAATTACAGGGAACCATTACTGCTGTTTTGTAAGCTAAGACAGTTTCCAAAGTTTACAGATGTTCATTTAAACCAACACCAAAGCACAGTGATTGTTAGTACTGCAAAAAAACCCCCACGCTGTATGACTTAGTCTGCGTTGTTTCCTAATTGTTTTCTCCTCAAGTTATTCTGCCTTATCTATTTCACTTGGTTTTGCATGCTCTGTAGTATAGCTTGCATAACATTAGCCATGTTCATCACGCTTTCCCAAGGAAATAGGACTTACATGATCACTAAGTATGCACAGATATGTGCCTGCTTATCAACCAGTTTCTCTCTCCCCCCTCTAATCTTAAAATACTCCATCAGAGAACTGATGAAAAAATCCTTGAAGCAGCAAAGACATGATCCTTTATCACCCTCTTAAAAATTAGTGACCCAAGAGAAGAAAGGAACCCTATGAATGCATCTGGCACATGACCTCTGTGAGGAGAATCCTGCATAATAAACATACACATCACCCAATATCCATAGCAAAGTATCACAAGAAATGTCTCAGTTACAGAAACAGCTTAAAGTCAAGCATGAGATCTGGAGAAAATCAGGCTTCACTTGTTCCAGCGCTCCTGGAACAATTTGTCATTTAACTCCTATTCACCATAAATAGCTGCCTTGACACGGAAATTATTTTTGTGACACATCAGCCTGCTTAGCACTAGCTGAACCAGCAGAGAACATTTAGCTTTTCAGCAGGTCCTAGAAAATAATAGCTGAGAATAAAATTGAGAAATTGGAGAAAAAAAAAATCTCTAAAAATATTCTGCAACTATTGATTCTGTTTTCACATAGTTAACAGCTCTGGCAGTATCCCTTACAGAAGATTTTTGTAATTCATTCTCCAAATCCCCGAATCACAAATTCTCACAGGAGTTCAGGAGAAGCTGTTTGTTGCTTTACTTGCTACTGAAAGGAGAGGTACAAGAGGAGGTTTGTGAATTTTCTGCATTTCCATGGTGCAAAAAGAAGTGCTGTCAGTTTTTAGAGAAGAGATGGCATTCAAAATGCTTCCCTTATGCTTTTTGTACCAAATTTGTGGCCTACTCTGCTTATTCTGGAAGATACTTGGGCAAGCAGGAGTGAACAGATTCCTGATCTCAATGAAACTAAACAAGTAAAACTTGTCTCTGGGGCTATTCCACAATTCTCACCTGTTCTGAGTAGCACTTACACCTATTGTACCGCTAATTTTGACAGCTTTCAGGACTAGCACTGAAGAGAAGTGTTCAGAGTCTGTGCAAAGAACTGCACAAGACAAACAACTTGCAGTGAGCAATGAATTGTGTTGGGTCTACAAAACCTAGAAAATTCACACATTCCTGAATTCTCCTGTGGTCCCCGAAAATGATTCACCCATCCCTGTATTGTCATAGAGCAGTCCTGACAAATACATCAGTCCAAGGCTGCCCTAACCAGCAAAAGCTCTATGGATAACTTAACTGAAACCAAACATGATGTTCCTGCTGCAGATCCAGCAGGATCTCCAGATAAAAAAAAAATCACTAAAACAGCTGTTACTGTGATTGTGCATTTAGTGAACCTGTCCCAGCTGGTAAATGCTTCTTAGCATTTGCTGTCAGAGCAAAATGACTGCTCAGAAACAAAACTGCACAGAAAATGGATGCTACCTAGAATGAAAGCTACAGCATAAGTCAAGGACACTCTTACAAACCCACTGTTGGACAGAAACACAGGTGACCTCTGCTTAAAAACTGGTGGGACTTTATTTCATCAGTAGCCTTGCTGGAAAGCAATGTGATTGTCACGGAATAAAAGGCCATTCAGTGGGAATAAGGATGTCAGAAGCACATCTCAATATAGCTTTATACATGTGGGTGCAGCTTTTTGCTTTTAGCAGTTATTTAGCTCGAGAGGCATGTTGCTCAATGGCCCCTCCTACAACAGTGTTGAGAAAGCTTCCAGTCAATATCTGAGTCATCTAAGCAAGTCTTCCAGCAAATCAGGCTATTCCTAAGAATAGACTAAACAGCAAGCAGAAGGCAGACTTTTAAAAAAGACCTTTCAGAGAGCCCCAAGGTAAAAAGCAACATAGAAAACTCAGTGAAATTCCTTATGAATTTCCTAATGTCTAAAGGGTTACTTTTTTCTTCATAAAGTGTTTCCTTTTTTTGCTTGCTCTTTAAAGGAGAAATATCCTGTTTTGACCCCTTGTTTTTGCCGAAGGACTGGTAACCTCAAATGAGATTCTCACACTCCCTCCTCCACTCCCCCGAGGTGTATGTTTGGCATAGAAAACTGCAGCCGTACAAATGGAGTCCAAAAGCCCTTCAGAGAGCTAGGGAAAATTTCTGTTGCAGGAACTGATCTCAGTGACCTTAAAGGCGTTTCACCAAGCCCCAACAGAGAAGCTGTGAGGATGGCATGGCACTCTGTTGGCAGCTCAGCTGCTGAGAGTTCTGCAGAGCTGCTGGGCAGCAAAGAAGGCAGAGAGGACCAGGCTGTCGTAGCCTAAGGGAGTTCCAGCTATGGTTATGAAAGTTAAATCAGGAGCCAACCTGGCCTTGTAAGGGTCAATGAAACAGGTGGCAAAGCCAAGTCACACATTCCCAAAGCAAAAAAAAACAAACCAAACTAAACACAAAAAAACCAACCAACCCCAAAACTCAGAAAATCTCACTGGAGTAATTTTCAGCCCATTCCCTGGTTTAGCCAAATTGACATGACAGACGGCACATTTTAGCAGGGCCTGTTGCAACAGGACAAAGAGTAATGATTTTAAACTACTAGAGGGTAGATTTAGCCTAGGCATAAGGAAGAAATTTCTTACAATGAGGATGGTGAAACACTGGAACAGGTTGCCCAGATGGTTGGTAGAAGCCCCATCCCTGGAAACATTCAAGGTTAGGTTGGATGTGTCTCTGAGCAAATTAATGTAGTTGAAGATGTCCCTGCTTACTGCAGGGAGGTTGGACTAGATGGCCTTTAAAGGTCCCTTCCAACCCAAACTATGCTATGACTCACTATTATCTGATGCTTTACCATCTGTAGCTAGACTTCTGCGTAGTTCTATGTACATCTAAGGCATGCGTTAAATTAATAATAAGATTTACAAAATACAGTGTGTTCATGTCTACTTAAAATAAATATTTATTCTAAATAAAAAGCCCTCTCTGTTCTCTCACTGGTGGTGTTACTTTTGAAATGCTATCCCCAGTAATTAGGGGATGAGAAATTCTCTTAATTTGATTCCCAGAGCTAAGACATACCCTAGTTCCACTGAGACACATGTAACCTTGCTGAAAACCTTGTGCTGGTTTTACCCAGCTCTGCCAGGTACTTCCAGCATGGCCAGTTCCCCTCTAAACTGTCTTACTCTGCACAATTTTTCTTCATTTGAAAGTACTTGATTTTATCAGCCCTGCCTGGGAGGCAGGGTAAGCTTCTCGATCTGGATGCCAGAGAAAAGGGAAGATGGTTAGAGAGGAGGAAGGAGCGGTAAATCTGCCTAGCAGCCCTCCTCCACCCGTACAGCCTCTTGATTCTTAAGCTCAACATCATGTTCCCTAGGTCCTGGAGAAGTTCCCAACCTGATGATTTACCCTACAGCCCACCAAATGTTTTGCTGTGCCTGGCCACAGGGGATGCCTGGGATTTCCAGCATCCCCTACAG
Source organism: Clamator glandarius (assembly GCA_033459285.1). Classification (NCBI taxonomy): domain Eukaryota; kingdom Metazoa; phylum Chordata; class Aves; order Cuculiformes; family Cuculidae; genus Clamator; species Clamator glandarius. The sequence continues at coordinate 3,579,596 of JAUNZM010000261.1, read as the reverse complement.
CTCACGGTCTTTGGCCCTGACCTTGTTTTTTGAGTCTGTGACCCCCTATCCTAGCCTCCCTCCTGCTTCATTTGTATCCTGTTTCCCAGGGAAATGTAAAGTCTGAAGCAAACAGGACAAAGTGAAGCAAGGTCTTCTCTGCCCACTCCTCACACACACCAAAAAAAGGCAGCTTCTTGTATTTCCCAGAGCCCATTTACACTTTCGCTCACTGCACGAACTGTTAAAACTGAGGATTCACTCATCTCAATTTCTCCTTGTCAGGGACAAGGAAGATTTGGCTACTCAGAACATAAATAAAAAAAAAAGAGGGCATGAGTCCTGGGATCCTCCCTGTTTGAAGTCACTTAAAGTGGAAAATATGCCATTTGCTGATGTGCAGTCCTTGCTTTATCAAGTAGCAAAATAAACCTGTGGGAGCTGCAGGAGTGAGGCAACAAAACTATAGGCTTTTTGGTCTCTGTAGGTGGAAATGCATAGTTCAAGTCCCCCTCTGTTGGATCAGGATCAATGAGCTGCTCTGGTTTGGTATGATGCAGTTATTTGCTGGTGTTGGGCTACTGCTTTACAAAAGTGGCAATGGATCTCATCTTTACTCAAGATGTATTTTAATAATTTCTAAATAGGCAGAAGTTTATCCTGAGAGAGTTAGGTCACTTTATTTTTCTTCCTTACAAAATAATTAATACAGACATAGGATTAATACATTCTAATAAATTCAGCACTCTTGCTATAAATCATATATATTTTCTGCAGTACAATTTCTGAGAGAAGGCTTATCTCCATCAGCCTTATCTTCCATTCTGCAATAAGTAGGACATCAAGAACATAGCAAAGGACCCTGAATTTGGCTCTTAATCCAAAGATCCCCCAGGAATTGTCCTACACATTACAGCTCCTTCTGCTTTATCTGCTGATGGTAATGCTCAGGTCTGGGAACAACCCTTCCTGTCCTGATGCCATCATGGCTTATTTGTCTTGCTACACATAAAATACAGTCTAAGTTTGCATCTCCATTGCTTTGGGATACCGGTTAAAGAGGGAATAGTTGTGGCTAGCTTTCTGCCAGGTTCAAAGGTGCTTATTATTAGGGAAAAATTCCCTCAGGCACTTGCCTAATAAGTTTTGTTTGACCAGGAGAATTTGCAGTATTTTTTTAAAATTGCTTTTTCATATCAAACCTATGTCTTATAAGTTTTCCTCACAGTGCCCCATGTCTGGGTGCTGTGGAGCAGATAACAAACACTTGCAGATCCCAGAGACCCATAAGGTTTCTTCCGTTCCTCTGTCCCTATAAAATACATAGATCCCTTCTTTCCCTCCAGGTAAGCACCAGTTAAAAGGTACAGTTTCATGCAATGAGACACAGCTGCAGACCCTTCTTGCCTGCTTTCTAGAGAAAAAGAAGGATAAAAGTTGTTACTGAACAGGTCTGTGAAGTTATAAGCCACTACTGAAAACAAAATTCTCTCTCCCCACCCTTTTCACACTAGTTCTTGCTTGCCTGCTGTGGAAAGTCAGATGCGCATTAAATAGACAGTCTCAAGAAGATGCTGAATATCAAGCCAAACCACCTTTTAATGGTTAGAAGTAAAAAAATAATAACAGTGAATTAAAAATATGTGCACTTATTCTTTGTCTCACGTTATATTCATACAATGGCTGTGCTTGTATTTCTTAAGTCTTTGTTTTGGCTGGAGAGATATTTGAAATGAGATTTCACTGGGAGCAACCAGCTCTAAAGCAAACAACAGTACTAATAATATGCCTGTCTACAGTGGCCCACGATCTTTAAAGATTATGACGCACATCACAGACTCTGAGAGTCCCTTGCAAATATTGTTCCCAACAGCTCTTGAAAACAGGTAACTAGGGTAGACTTTTACAGAAGAGGCTCAGAGGAAGATAGCGAGGAGCCATGGTGACAAAGCAGAAATAGTGTCAAAGGCAGAGCCAATAGCCTTAGCACTTTTTTCTGTTTCCAATGATTGACTTGTACTTCCTGAATGATATCAGACAGAGATGCCAAAACTAAGTTAAAAGGGCATAAGTGTGCATTCTGTTTGCTCTCTTTTTAGATCTTCCTTAGATGAGAGGAATCAGTTACCTACAATGCTAAGCCCCCAAGTGCTGGCACCTCAAAGCGCAGAGCGCAGACTGCTGTGCCCCCTCTGTGCTCATGCCAGCACCAGATTCTCTTGGCAAAGAGCCAGGATGCTGCTTTCTGCCTCCAGACTTCTACAGCATCTGTGTCTGAGGGAAGAATCTGACCTAGGGCTATGACTTAGTCCCAGTCGGTTGTGACGGGCACGGACTGTGTGATGATGGACGTTGGCCCCTGGGGAACGTTATCAAATGACTCTCACAATAGCTCTGGGATAAAGCATAGGTTGCCACATGCCTGAGCTGGATTTGAGTAGCACGTAGATGAAAGCCTCCTGTAATCTCTTAATATATCTCAAGTCTTGGGGAGTGGAGTGAGGTGAGTTAGCAGGTGTTTCAGACACTAAATCCAGAAGAGTAAACCTAAGCACAAAATTGTGTATGTGGTTCTAAGTATTTAATACCCTCTACAACACAAGTGATCCTCTTATAGCTGTCGTTCTTACCATTGCTACTTTTTTCAGCTTTAGGATGGCAGCTCTCACAAGCAGCCTGAATCTTCAGCCAGCCTGTTCAGAATTGACTGGCCTGTAATCATTACAGAGAACTGTCAAACAGCGCAGGCACTACCAAAGCACCTAGACCCAGGCACCGAGCTGGTTCCAAGTGGGACACCCAGCAACACCCAAAGCAACCTGGAAACTGCTGGGGTGCTCTGCTGGCCAGCTACCCCTGCACTGGGAAAGCAGTCTTTGACAAGGGTCATCAGAGTGCAGGCTTGGTATTCTGCCTCAGGCAACACAGGGGGATTGAAGGGACTGAAAATCCAGCTTCTGCCCTCCTGAAAGCTTCCTGGGAGATCTTAGGAAACCCCAGCAGCTTTTCTTTGCCTCAGCATGCCACTATCCCAGGATATCTAGGCTCACCACAAACACTTCCAAGCAAGTCTAACTGCAGAAACTGTGCAGCATAACTCATCTGGCTTCTTAGCTGTCTGTAACACAGATACTCTCTCAAGACCTTTTTATGAAATGCAGATACCTTCACCTTACTATAAAGCTGATTTACCTTTACATCAGAGCATCCTTGGTATAGAGGGTGTATCTCTGTACAGCACTTAGCTTTTACTGGGGTCTGGAATGACTGCAATTTGTAACACAGATCATTAGAGTAATTAGGGTCTGCAGCAGGATTCGATCAATAGTTATGATTGTGATACACAAAACAGAAATCTCACTCAGAAACATGTCAGCCAGCTTATGAAAAACTTGGGGGGGATGTTTGCTAGCAAAATTAAATATATGACAGTTCTGACTGTACACAGAGATGAGGTCTGTTAAGTTAGGAGGTTTGTGAAGTCTAGTAACAAAAACAACAATGATAAATGATAATAATAGAACAACATTTTGGATGTCTAAATTTCAAGCTCTCTTATACATTTTCCCCCAAAATTTAAATTAAATTACACCCACTTAATAGACAAGTACATATATTATTTGCCATTTCTGAAATGACCACTTCAGGCTCAGGTTTCATTGGAACACTGATGACTTGCATGTAGATCAAAAGTTAAAGCTCCCAACTAAATAACTGAAATTTGCTTTGCATTGCCAAGGTACATTAGAAAATTACATTTTTCTCATGATTCTTACAAAATAATGCTTTACCATTCTATTAGATTTTAATCAACGAAATATCTGTTGCTTACCTGTGTGAAGTAAAGATTCATCAGGGTCAGGGTGAAAAACTGGAGGCAGACTGGGAAGCAATAGAGAAGCCAGAAGATGAAGGGGCTGAAAGAATTCGCTGTGACAAAGTCTTTGAAGTAAAATGAAAAGAGCACAGTCCTTAGAGAGGCCCAAAACAAGCACAGAAACAGAAAGACAGTCTGGTAACTGAACCTCTTGTGCCTGTAGTGAAGGACCAGCCAGAGCTGTATGTAGATGAACACAAAAAGCAGTGAATAAAAAACAGTATATACAATTGTCAAGCCCAGCTTCACATACGGAGGGACAGCTGGTGTCAGGGTCGGTGGCAAGGTGTCATTTTTCAGTGGGTCCCACTCAGGAGCCTCCATTTGATATCAGGAATCGTCAGAATTATTTATTAAGTTTGGCTGCCGCTGTTGCCTCCTCCTCCGTCTCCTTTCATCTTCCTACAGCATAGGAATCAAGAAAATGAAAGAAAACAAGCTGCACTTCCTCTTTGGCAGCTCACTGTGGGCTGGTAGCACATGATCACAATTCAGAATGATTCATTAGGACTGCCTTTGTCAGCAATTGGCAGGGAACAGCTCAGAAAGCTGCCCTGAGCTGATGTTTGTGCATGAATCTTTACCATCCTTAAGAAACAAAGAAATCCACCAGCCCCTTAATGGTTTACTGCTCTTTTTTTTTCCCAATGAAAATTATCTGGATTTTAAATTAGTTAGGTAACGTTCTATTTTTCTATGAGAAGCAGGTACCTGACGTTTTCCTAGCAGCAGCTACATGGTATCTCTGTAGGATTTTTTTTGTCCTGTTTCCCATTTAGCAAGTACTTTATTTAGCTATATTTCATTAAGAATAATTTTACACACCTTAAAGTACTCATGAAATTCAAACCACTGTAATAAGCTGTAAGAGTTCAGCTCTGCATTGCAGAAATCTTTATGTTTATAAGGAAATACACAATCTGCACAGCAAATTAACACATTCAGTAACTTCTTTTGCTTCTAACATAACACATTTCATTAGAATGGGAGAAAAGGCACACCAAGGCTTCCAAACATGGTACATACAGGGACAAATAAACCCCCCCAAATACCCTAATTCACCAAAGCACACATGCAGCTACAGGTTCTTTACTTCTTGGTGGTTGTCTATTTGTGCCATCACTGTGGCAACACTGACCAGAGACGCCTTCTCACAAGTGTGCAGATGTGCCCTTGGGATAAAATCTATAAATTAATAGGTGCTATGGCAGGCTGCTGGGTTTGACTCATGGGGGCGAGAAGTGAGAACTGAAACCGAGTGGTTTAAACATTCATAGCATGGTGGAAATGCTTCATATATCTCTAGGTCATGTATTGCATCACATACCATCAAATAACAAGATTTTTTAAAGATAACTTGGTTGTGGCTGGGTTACTGCCATGTTTTGTTCTATTGCATTTAGTAAGCTGATTACGAGAAGTGCTTTTTAGCTGGAATAATCCCCAGGGATGACCCCCCATGTCTGGTGAACAGTGAAAAAAAGATTCCTTTAGGGAAAGAATTCATGTAGTGAACTAACACAGCATTCAGGGCATGCAGATAATAATGCTGAGCACCAACTACATAACTATTTCCATTATTAATGTCTCATCCCAAGAGAAGTTAAGAACTACTATTTTGTTGAAGAAGATAATAAGCACAATTACCGTTAATATAAATACAGCATATGTAACTTTGGATACTTCTTTAAAAGATCTCTAAGTGAGTCCCATTCAGCCTTAAAAATACCCACACTGAACACTTAGAGTTATGTTCTAAAATCCATGTTTAGGTATTGAAACATAAGAAGTTTGATTTTAAAGGTGCTAAGCAAACTCAGCTTCCAGTGACCAGAAAGAGATCGGCGGGTTCTCAGTGCTTCTGTAAATCAGGTCACTTGTATTATGGTGTTTAGATGTCATTTAAAGATCCTTACCTGGAGCAGCCAGCTTTAGAAATCCTGGACAAACAGCCCACAGGAGCAGGGTGACAAGTGGCTGTGTCAATTTGACTACATGTAGAAATACATGGAACACAAAGTGAATGATGGGAAAGTGGACAGAGAATAAGAAATGTCCAAGCACTAAAAATCATGTACACAATCAGGGGTACCTTATAGCTTGCACAGAAAGGAATTTCATGGCTTCAACATAAATAAACTTGGACATAGTTTTACATTAGCACCCGCTCCTAGACCGTGAGTATAGAAAAGTAAAATTGACCAGATACTAGGATAGAACAGGGAGAACTGAGCAGTTAACTGAAGCAAGTTTGTCAAGAAAACCTGTCTGTACTCAGGCCATCAGGTTCATTGAGTAAAGATGGGGAAGATAAAGGGTCTGGACAAGAGCTTAGACAATATGTATAGCAAATAAAAAAATACAACAAGATATATTTCAATACATCCTACAGGAGGATTCATCTCCCAGATCAAGAGAACATCTCCCCTTAATTGATACATACTTCTTTCTAGCAGACAAGGAAATCGTCTTCCTCGCCTCTCCCAGTTCCATTGACAAGCTTGCCTTGCACTTCTCTGAGTCTCCACAAGCCCTGTGCAGACAGACACTATCTAGAGGCCAGAGTGCAGTGATAATAAAAGCAGTGGGTCACACCACCTCTCTTCTCTCAGCACAAACTTTCTGATTATGCTTGAGGCTAACATTAACCCATGGTGGCCACAAGCACTTTATTGCTTTTTATCAGCCACCTGTAACAACACTTCACCACTTGCATTATAAGACTTCAACCCATTAAATTGGGGTACAGGTTTCCATGATATGCCTTCAGCAAAACTACTAGAACTTTAAGACTGCTACATGTCTGAAGTAGACTATAAAATTTATGGAGAAGCATGAATCCATTTCCACATAACAAAGTGCTGGCTTGCCTCAGTGCCCCTGTGTATGCGATTGCCAGCTCCTGTTTCGTGACCAGCATGTTGCAAACAGCCAAAGAAAGTTGCTGCTCTGTTGGTCCAGTGTTGCCAAGGGACAGTAAAAAATAGCGATCGCACAGACTGCGTCACAGATGTGTATCCTTGCCAGTAGGTGAGCCAAGGCCAGCTGGGAAACTGCATTGCAGCATTGTAAGAAACTTTTTAACAGACCAAATTTCCCATGCAGCTCTCCAGCACTTAAGAAGTTCAGCTACTGCTTCGTCTTCAGCACACTCCTACTGCTGTCTAGGGATGTTAGGCAGTCCCAGGAGATCTGTTTGTGTTACTGCTTTCTAAAGGTCATTGTCCAAAGGAATAAACTTGAGTGGAGCTTGAGGGTTCAAAAAGTTGCTTAGCTAGGCTGCCCCAGTGTTATTTGACTGGAAATGAACTGAAGTAGATAACATAAAGTATCTGGATTCTGCAAGTTGAACTGCTGCCTCGCTCCTGAGCAAAGAGGTCCAGAGTTGATGTCACTCACAGTTAATGACTTTGCTGGCAAAACTGCCAGCAAATCACTGTGTGCTAAAGCACTCTGCACCTAATGACCCTCACTATCTAGTGTGTAGTTCAAAAAGTCTCTTAGAAAAAGGTTTTGCAGAAAGGAACACTTACAGGAAGTGAAGAAAAAAGTATTTAAAGATTTTGATAGATATTGAACCATCTTTGTATTTGATTTTATACTATGGTAGTCCAGAAAGTCTGCCCTCAGTTACACTAGCACATTTTTCATTCTTTCAAGGTTTAATGATTTCTTAGATTTTGTTTCTTAAGAATGCCTGGATCTCATAGTTTAAACCTCGAATACTGAGTGAAGTATCATAGCTGGACCTTAAAGCCTATTCTTTTCCCCAAAGTTATCTGAGAAATTGTGAGAGGCCCTTCCATCCAGTTCCATCCCAACTGAGACATACCAGGAGAGGCTGCCAGGCAGGCAGGCCTCTTGCCAAGCCAAAGCAAAAGAAAATGGTATTCTGGTTCAACATTTTCTTTTGGTCTGCACTCCATGAGGCCTACAATTACAAAACTCAACAACATTATGAAGGAAACAATTCTTGCTATTTCTACTAAAAACCCAAGTGAGAAAAAAAATCTGCTGTTGAACAAGATCCATCAACCAGTTTGCACAGAGTGGGAGTACTAAGACTCTTTGAATTAGAAAAAGGTAGAGAAACTGTGGAATTCATGATAATTTAATTCACCCAAATCTGTCACAACACTTACACCTCCTCTTTCTTCATTTTGTGTCCCACAGAAGTACCAGCTCACATCCTTGGAACCCATTTATTTAAATAATTTTTTTTGAAAGGCAAATTCCTCTGAAGTCTTTAGGAATGTGGCTATTAGAGCAGAGAAATTTAACTACATGGTGTAAGCACACACCTTCTGCATCTAATACATAAGCCAATGCAATCTCATACATTACATGACAAGATGTCAGGTTTCCTGATGGGAGATGGTGGTTGAGATACCAAAAAGAATGGATATTTCCTTGCAACAAGTTCAGGAATCTTATTTAACTAAAGGGCAAACTCTGGTTAAACTAAACCTAAACTACTGCCTGCTCATTATGATGGATGAATTAGCCAGTAAATCCTAAAACTGTAATTTCTTATTTGTCTTTGGATTGTGCAAACCTTATATTTGAATCTTTTTCAATGCAACTGCATTGCACAGCATGAGTACTTAGCCTTGGAAAATACTGCTGACGGGATACTTCTGTAATTCACTCGGTGTGGGCTCATCTCCAAGTCATGGACTACGTCACCAACTTTGAGATCCAGCATCTCTGTGCCATTCAACGTTAAGCAACTCTGCCAAAAGCCAAACAGAGGGCTGGGAACCAGTTTTCTCAAGGGAAAAAGTGTCCTTTCATTGCTGGGCTTTCTCTCTGCCTGGGCATGTTAGATTTCACTATTAATCCTGACACAGACCTCATACTCAAAACGTGTCTAAATAAAGCCCTCATAATAAATCAGGATTTATTATTCTAATCTCATTTAGGTCATAGAGTGGCATACAACAGTACAAACATAGAGCCTTAACCCATAATCCTTAAAGCAGCCAAAGCTTCCATTGGCTTTGAATAAAGTAAGGCCTGTGCATCAAAGGCAGAAACTCACCCACACAAACTAATCAGAGTAATGCAAGTAGATTTAAAGCAAGAAAACTGTGGTTTCATAATTTCAGCCAATGCTTGACCAGAAGAAAATTTTCCAGAAGAATTTAATATGTTACTCAGTGAATAGAAGATGGAAAGAGATTCTGTGGAACAGAGGCATCAGAACATCAGTGCCTTTGTTTCATTTTGGAGTTTTGCAATTATTAGGGTGGTTATACATAGATTTCATGATCTCCTGCAGACTTCCTCAATATGCAACAGGAGCAGACTCAAGCCAGGAGACTGAACACCCTGAAATTTCCATCCATGCTGCATGTTCCTCGGGGTTTAAACGAGACATAGCAATCTGCAGATCTAAGATTAAAAAGCACTGAAAACCTCCTCTGCTTTCTTTCACCTAGGATTTACCTCCTTCTTTGCACCCTTCCCCCCACCGCTGGAAACCCCCCCCCCCAAAAAGGAACTAAAACAGTTAGGTATTTCACTTAAGTGGGGGTTCCCTTAGATATATCAGTCAGCTGGGCATGAGCTGACCAGAAAAGGGAGATGGACTAGATGCAGACTGACAACACAGGGATCTGAGTGCTAAAGATCACGTCTTCTCATCACAAGATCCTTGATGAGTAAATAAAATAAATGTAATAAATAAATAAAATAATATTAAATGAAATGATAAATAATTTTTAAAGCCCATTTAAATAGGGATTATTTCAGCCCCACCCAGTAAAGGGAGTTAATTAATTTTCTTCCCTTAGCTTCTGATAGTTAGACAATATGAAGCATCTGACTCTCAGCTAACAAAGCCCCACACTAGAAATCATCTGCTTCAGCCCTAATTATCTGCTCATTCAAGCAGCTGAGAACTCAGCTGTGGAAGCAAGAAGTCCTGAATCTTGCTGAAACCTTCTCAGGTTAATTGGAGAGGGTTTTTAACTCCAGTATCCTAGATCTGCTCCAGCTGCTGTTTATATCCATAGTATCTGAGATGACTGTGTAGCGTTGGGAAGTGGGCTCACAGTCAGTCTGAGCAGCTTCACATTTCCTCAGTTTCTTGAATCCGCATTTGCAAACCTGCTCTCCGAATGGTTGCTGCAGAAACGTTTCAGGTGTAGGGCCATCCTTGGAGTAGCGATGAAGACATTTTTTTTTGTTGGTGAGGAACCTACAGAACTCCAGCCTAGCCTTTCAGTGTTATAAAAACAGGGTGGAAAGCTGTAACCAGTGTGGTTGGAAGCAAGGGATCATGTCTGGGACTACAAGGTGATGTAGCTGTGCAGAGGAAGAGAGAATTCCTGAGCTACACGTCAAACCTACAGCTCAGGGATTATTTCATGGAATCATATAATCATAGAATCACCAGGTTGGAAAAGACCTCTTTGATCATGGAGTCCAAATATTGATAGCTTGAGGCCATTGCCCCTTGTCCTGTCCCCTGTCACTTGGGAGAAGAGGCCAGCTCCCTCCTCTCTACAACCTCCTTTCAGGTAGCTGTAGAGAGCAATGAGGTCTCCCCTCAGCCTCCTCTTCTGCAGACTAAACAACCCCAGTTCCCTCAGCTGCTCCTCATAAGAGTCATTCTCTAGCCCCTTCACCAGCTTCGTTGCTCTTCTACAGGACTGCATTTCCTACTGGAGGAGGTTTCTTTGATCATCAGTGAGTCTGTATTTAAGATGTCTGCAGACTTGAGGAACAAACTTAACTCCTGGGCTAAATCCAAACACTAAATATACCTTTACAGCAAATTCGCGTTCAACAAGTGACAAGCAAGATTGAGCCAACAGCATCCTTCCTTGCCCTACGTGCGTGGATCATTCGTAGGCTGGATCCTATGCTTGTACATGTGTATTTCTGCTGTTACTCGTATGGCTCGTACAAGCCGTTAGCCTCCATCTGAGAGCAAAGGATTCCGAGAGCTCCTCCAGGTTCAAGCAGAGGAATGGGAGAGAGCTGGCACCTTACCTGGCCGGGCAAGAGGGTGTCGGCTGCAGCCCCCTGGGACTGACCCGCAGCCTCACGGCCTCCGAAGTACCTACCTGCCTGCCTGCAGAAAGGAAAGAGCCCTGAGAAAGAGGACGAGAGGCAGGAGAGGGAGCAGTGAAAGGGGCTCCACGTGGCCGTAACGCCCGCTCAGCGTGGGCGCCCATCCCCATCCCATCGCGACCGGCAGCTGGGGGGTGAGAAGGAGGCACGGGAAAGGTTTTACCAGCTGATTGATGGTCGGTTTCAATTCTGGTTGCCTGTGCAGTCCCCAAAACCAACATGATCTGGACTGAGAGCTGCCCTGCGGAGAAGGACCTGGGGGTGCGGGTGGTTGAGAAGTTCGACGTGAGCCGGCAGTGAGCGCTCGCAGCCCAGAAAGCCAACCGTGTCCTGGACTGCATCAAAAGAAGAGCGGCCAGCAGGTTAAGGGAGGTGATACTGCCCCCTCTGGGTCCTCACCTGGACTTCTGAGTTCAGTTCTGGAACCCTCAGCAGAGGAAGGACACACATCTGTTAGACAGAGTCCAGAGGAGGGCCACAGAGATGCTCGGAGGGCTGGAGCACCTCTCCTGCAGGGACAGGCTGAGAGAGCTGGGGCTAGAGAAGAAAAGGCTCTTGTAGTGACCTTCCAGTGCTTAAAGGAGGCCTGTGGGAAGACTGGGGAGGGGCTCTTTATCAGGGAGTACAGTGATAAGAGAGATAATGGCTTTAAGCTGGAAGAGGGAAGATTTAGATTAGATATTAGGAATTGTTTTTTTCTTGTGAGGGTAGTGAGGCAGTGGAACAGGTTGCCCAGAGAAGTCATGGATGCCCCATTTATCCTTGGAGGTGTTCAAGGCCAGGTTGGATGAGGCTTTCAGTAACCTGACCTAGTGAAATGTGTCCCTGCCCATGCCAAAGGAGGTGGCACTGGATGATGTTTAAAGACCCTTCCAAGCCAAGTCATTCTATGATTCTATGATAACTATTATTGTTATTATTATGACTTACAGGGCTGACACGACCTCCGCTTACAAACCTTAGGGCAGAAGTTGAGCTGGGATGGGCACAGGAGTCGGTGCATCACACAGTGAGGTTCGGCAGGTCACCCAGGGTGTGGGGTCAGTACTAGTGCCACACTATAACCTCAGCGTGTGCTACCTCTGGAGGGTTTGAGGGATCCCAGTGTGCTGGGTGTCATTTGTTTTGTTTTTTGTTCAGACTGCCTTGCATGTATGCATAGCACTCAGACTTGTGTAGGACCCAGGGGCAGCAGGCAGGCATTACCTCCTTTCTTTTGATCCTCTAGGAATCATGGAATGGTTTGGGTCAGAAGGGATGTTAAAGATCATCCAGTTCCAACTGGGCAGGGACACCTCCCACTAGATCAGGTTTCTCAAAGCCTCATCCAACCTGGCCTTGAACACCTGCAGGAATGGGGCAGTCACAGCTTCTCTGGGAAACCTGTGCCAGAGCCTCACCACCCTCACGGTCAAAAATTTCTTCCTAATATCTAATCTAAATCTCCCCTCTTTCAGCTTAAATCCATTACCCCTTGAGTTATCACTGCACTCTCTGATAAAGAGCTCCTCTCCAGCTTTTCTGTAGCCCCCCCTTTAAGTATTGGAAGGCTGCTATAAGGCTATATGAGCTTTCTTTTTTCTAGGCTGAACAACCTAAACTCTCTCAGCCTGTCCTTGCAGGAGAGGTGTCCCAGCCCTTGGGTCATTTTCATAGCCTTCCTCTGGACTCAATCTAACAGATGCATATCCTTCCCATGCCGAGGACTCCAGAACTGAACAGAGAACTCCAGATGGGATTTCATGAAAGCAGAGTAGAGGGACAGAATTGCCTCCCTCAAGCTGCTGCTCACACTTTTTTTTTTTTGATGCAGCCCATGGTAAGAGACTGCACTCCTTTCTTTCCCCTCCAGCTCTGTGTGTTCTGAGGGCATCTGCTTTTCTGCAATGCCTGCCTGCGAAGATGCCTGTTTTCTTCATAGAATTCCCCTGAAGGAGAAACAGACATTGTTACACATGTTCCTGTCCCTCATCCAGCTGCATTTGGCCAGGCAGTTTCCTGTCCCGGCCAGCAGCTCTTCCAGATTTATCCCTGCTGCGAAGCAGAAGCCAGCATCCTCCCGTTCTTTGTTCTGATTGCTTCTGCAGGATTTCATTTGTTTGTGAACTGTAGCTCAGCGGCAGAAATCAATTGAGCTTTATCTCCTCCTCCTTAATGTCATTTAAAATACATTTATGTAAAACAAACTTACTGGTAGCTGGCTTAACAAATTGTTGGATTTACTGGGGGAAGAGTGCCAAGAGTATATTGCAGGTTTGTAAATGGAACTGCTTTTGCTTCTAACGCACTAAAATAAAAAATGATCATTTAATGAATTGAATGATCCTGCCAACTATTTATATTTGTTTATACCATGACAGAACATTAAATACATTAGACTTCAAATGGTCCAGCTGAATAAATTGCCCTAGCGAAGGGGAGCTGAGAAGAGAATTGTAAAAGTATGAAAAAAATAACAGTGAAAAAAGAGAAAAGGAGAAATTTGGAAGAAACAGAGATGCAGTTGTTATTATAGGAAGTACATTAAAGAGAAACTGCTTGGAGTAAGGAAGTAAGTACTGTGCAGATCTCTTAACCTTTGGGGGATTTTTGTAAAGTTCTCACAAGCAAGTTTTTTGATGATATCATTGCTTTGATAGAAAAAACTTTGTCTTTCTCATTTCTTTTCATAAGCTTTTGCCTATGTAAGTTTATGATATTAAACAGGCATCTTAGCTATGATTGTAATTCCTTAATAATCATATTTCATAATCATAGAATAGTTTGGGTGGGAAAGGATCTTAAAGATCATCCAGTTCCAGCCCCCCTGCCGTGGGCAGGGACACCTCCCACCAGCCCAGGCTGCCCAAGGCCCCATCCAACCTGGCCTTGAACATCTCCAGGGATGGGGCAGCCACAGCTCCCCTGGGCAACCTGTGCCAGTGCTTCACCACTCTTGCGGTGAAGAAATTCTTCCTTATGTCTAGTCTAAATCTGCCCCTCTCCAGTTTATACCCACTGCCCCTCGTCCTATCACCACAAGCCTTTGGGAATGGTCCCTCCCCAGCTTTCTTGTAGCCCCTTCAGGTACTGGAAGGTCGCTATAAGGTTTCCTTGGAGCCTTCTCTTCTCCAGGCAGAATGATCCCAACTCTCTCAGCTTGTCCTTGTATGGAAGGTGCTCCAGCCCTCTGATCATCTTTGTAGCCCTTCTCTGGGCCTGTTCCAACAATATAAATGCATTTAAAATTATATCTGGATAATAAATTACAATATTTAATTATTAAGTAGCAAGTTATTAAGTATGTAAAGATTTGGAAATGGTGGAATTAAGGTGGTCAGTGCAAGGGGTTTTTTTAACCCCTTTGCAAGTTCTTTTTTGTGTTTCCTTTTGTGATGTTTTTCTGCCAGCATCCTTGATTCATTCAGAGGACAGAATAGTAGTGCAACAAGTGTTCTGGGGAACCAGAGTTGTTAGAAAGTGATACAGTAGTTTGTAGGATGTAAGGCATATGTGAATTGGGGTTTGGTAAAACAAGGGCTTGTGTAAGGGCATATCAGGTCTTTGTAACCACAGGATAAGGACAGCTGAGGAGCTTTGTGGAGAGGAGAGGGTAGAAACTATCCAGTGCTATATGCTGCGAAAGGAAAAGGGACAGAGTAATTTCACAGCTGGGATGGAGGGCAGGGAGTAGATATTTATCCTGGAAATACTTCTGTCACTTCCAGCTGTGCTGGCCGTAGTTTATTTTGGAGCAAAATCTAGTATAATGCTATGGCAGATTTCCAATCCTCTTGTAGGGAAGACAACATTGCAGTGAAAGGACTTCAGTCATTTTTGCTATTGAAATTTTTAAGAGGTGTGTTCCTGTGTGCAGCTGTATTTGCTTTGTCTTAACTATGCCTTTGCAGAGAATGTTTCACCCGAAACTGAGGCCTTTTGGTTTTGTTTTTTTCACATTTTATTGGCCCAGATTTTTTAAAAAAGTAATGAACGTCTAAATCTCAGATAGGCAAATGTGGTACTGCCACTTGATTAATGAATAGAAAAAATATACAGAATTTCAAACTACCTTGTTGAAAGAAACTGAGCACGTGAATTTGAGTCTGATTAATCAATGCGAAATGTTTTGAGATATGCGTAACCCAATTTGTCGGTTTAAATGTGATAGGTGAGCTGAAGAGACCTCAGTCAGTGGCATCAATGACAAAACTGAAACCAAAAGTGATTTTAACTAATTGACAATGCTTTTGGGGACCATCACGTGTTTGGACTGCTTGTTCCAATTATTTCTCAATGGACACCTGAGGTCACCAACCTACATATGTCATGCTAAGTATTGGGATTTTTGAGAATGCAAACTGTAGAGAACCACAGTATAAAACTGTAGTGCTGTGAGGCTTACAGTGCTAGGCCATTTATTGCACCTTGTTAAAAGCATGTCTTGTGTTCAAAGATATGGCAAAAGAATATAAAGATATTAAAAGATAAGAAAAAGAATTTCCAAGACTATCTTCAAAGGTAGGAGGATACACAAGCTTCTGTCTGTATTTTCAGACAGCTTTGTTTATAATTTAGTTAGGATCTTATCAAATCTATATCTGGCAGTAATTTTTAATTAAGAGAAGCAAAACAGTAATTTCAGAGAAAGTTTACAGAACTCTCCAAAAAGACAATGTGATCTGGTAGTCACAAGTCAATTGGGACAGGGCAAGAGGACATGGTCTCAGGTTGCACTGAGGGGTATTTAGACTGGATATTAGGAAAAATGTCTTCATCAGAAGGGTTGTCAAGCATTGGAACAGGCTGTGCAAGTGAGTGGTGGAGTCACCATCCCTGGAGGTATGTAAAAATTGATTGTAAATGTGGCACTAAGGGACAAATGGTTTAGTGGTGTACTTGGCAGTGTTAGGTTTACGGTTGGACTTGATGATCTTAAAGGTCTTTACTAACCTAAATGATTGATGCATGCCTTGAGCAACCAGTTTCTCCAGGAGAATGCTGTGGGAAACTGTGTCAAAGGCTTTGCTAAAGTCTAGGTAGCCAGGCTTTCCCCCACCCACTGAGCAGGTCACCTTGTCATAGAAAGAGATCAGGTTAGTCAGGCAGGACCTGCCTTTCCTAAACCTGTGCTGACTGAGCCTGATCACCTGGTTATCCTGTAAGTGCCTGTTGCATGAAGGCACTCAAGGTGATCTGCTCTATAACTTTCTCCAGCATCAGGTCAGGCTGACAGGTCTGCCGTTCCCTGGATCCTCCTTTTAGCCCACCCGGTTTCAGTAAAGGCAACTGTATCGTAGTTTTCCTGCTGCACAAAGGCTTCCAGCTCCTCCTGTTTGATGACTATGCTGCATGTGTTGGTGTGGGGGCACTTCAGCTGGGCTGTTGGCTGTGTCACCTACTTAGAGGATCACCCTTTAATTCCTCTGAGGCATTCCACTGGTGTTTCCCTCTTGGCTCCTGTTACCTCAGCAGCCTCTGGCTCATCTCTGTACAGATTCAGTTGTGCTCTGGTGTACCTAGCACATCTCAGGGACGCAGACCGAGGACTTTCACTTGCACCCTGTTCCTCTAACCTTGCTATGTCATCCCTTCACTTATCTTGAGCAAACCTGATATTATCCTCCCCCTTCAAGTCTGGTTTAAGGCCCTATCAATGAGCCCTGCAAGCTCCTGAGCAGAGATCCTATTTTCCCTTTGAAAAAGGTGACTCTTGTGAGATACAAGCAAGCCTAGTGCCATGTAAGCCACCCCATTATCAAAGAAGTCAAAACTGTGGTGATGACACCAGCCACAGTGTCATGTGTTAATAGACTGGATGCCTTTGTTTCTTCCAGTGTCGCTGCCTGCAGCTGGAAGGAGAGAGGAGTAAATAACCTGTGCTTAAATAGACCGCTCCAATACCACATAAATATCGATATTTTGTGTGCTTACAGTAAGCAAATATAAATCCAATAAATGACCTTTCCCAGTTTCAGTCCAGCTATGTAATTGGTAAGAGTAATCAGAATCAAATATACTTATCAGCTGGCTCTAGGAATCACTGTCACTCTGCAGAGGCAGATACTAAAATAAAAATAAACTATATAACCTGCATGAATGCACATATGCTAAAAAGAAAGAAAATATCCACCCCAAAAAAAATATGTAATCAGATCAGGCACTGGTCTAAGTAGACCAGTATTTTCAGTATGGACCTTTGTGTTTCTGTTACTGGATACCTCAATGTGGATAAAAAGTTTCTATAACTAAACAAAATATAGAATTTAAGGTTAATGATTTACAGATGATCTGCAAAAAAAAAAACAAGTTAAAATATACTGAATGTGGTTAATCACAGCAAGTCACTCTACTTCTTCTGGATCAAATGAAGGACATTTTTTGCAAGCTCTTGTGCACACAGACACTCCATCTTCCTCATGTGCAGTGGCTTAGGTTGTTGGTTTTTTGTTTGAATTTTACACATATCCAATAGCTGGTAATCTTGGAGGAAAAAGATGTGATGATCGTAGAATCATAGAATGGTTTGAGTTGGAAAGGATCTTAAAGATCATCTAATTCCACCTCCCCTGCCATGGGCAGGGACACCTCCCACTAGCCCAGGCTGCCCAAGGCCCCATCCAGCCTGGCCTTGAACACCTCCAGGGATGGGGCAGCCACAGCTCCCCTGGGCAACCTGTTCTGGTTCCTCAAGAGCCTCATTGTGAAGGAATTCCTCCTTATGTCTACTCTAAATCTGCCTCTCTCCAGTTTATACCTATTGCCCCTGGTCCTATCACTACAAGCCTTTGGGAATGGTCCCTCCCCAGCTTTCTTGTACACCCAGTGATGATAATACACAATTCAACTTTTCATTACAGGCTCCCAAATAAGGTTGTTACTGTAACTAAAGGGATAATTGATATTAGTCTGTTAAGGAAATATATGTTTTCATATATGGCAACATCTTTTATGAATCTTGTTATTAACACTAAAATTAAGTGCTCTTTCAGTGCATGAGCTTTGTAGTCACTGCCTCTGCTTTTAAGATATATATATGTGCTTAGAGACTGAAGGCCACTTACAGAGAATATGACCCACTAGTATGTTTGGTGGAAAGATGTGTTTCTTTATATTTAAGGTAATAGCTCTAGCAGCAGCTGCAGCCAGCCCCCTGGTGCAGGTGTCTTCATGGCAGAGGCCAGCGGAGGGTGCTGTTGTTACTGTTCTGTACCGCAGCCTGGCAGCTGTACTTTGAGCGGTGCCAATTGCCAGTGTTGGGGTCCTGTGGCTCCTCTCCCAGCGTGGACTCTGCAAACTCCTACCCACCGCAGCCTCGAAAATTTACAATTTAGTTATAAGCGGTTGACAGCGAGCATCGTCTCCAGCCTGAAAGACAAGGTGTATTAGCTACAGTGTGATGGGGAGGGGTGGGGGAGCAGGGAGGGAACAGTTTTCTTGGAGAAAGATCCTGCAGCAGGGTGCTGCACAGAGCTGTGCAGCCAGAGACAGCTGTTTGTCTCACTTTCCATGTGTAAGGCTTGATGGGTTGGCAAGCGAGAGGTTCTCATCAGTCACTAGACTCTGTCTGTTGTGCTAGGTGTTTGATTTTAAGCTCTGTTTCTATTTTGAAATATCTCTGTAGAGCTGCACAAGAGGGGTTTACCTCCTTTAGCGTAAGCTTTGGCTGCACTGGTATGTCCCCGGTGTGAGCTTTTGCTTCCCTTGTGATACTGTAGGTTTTCGACTGTTTTCAAGCAATCCTGATGCAAACTTTGAAAAGTCACCTTTAAGAGGCTGCAAAAAGTATTGTGTATTGCAGACCATGCATGTTGAATAGGATCTGCTTGGATTTTTTGCAGGTATGGGACCTCTGACAAGGGGAATCCTGCTGGAGCCTTCAGCTTCTGCTTTATTGCAGCTGCAGTTTGCCAGATATCCTAAAGAGAAAGCCTGCAACTCCAAGAATTCTTAAATATTCACCAAACAGAGTCTGAATACAGAAATAAACTATTAGATATAGGGAGCGATATTCAATCTCAACAACAAATAACTTCTAAATATACAGTCTAGGCCTCTTTGTGCCTCCTCTGTCTTTTTTGTTGGCAGTAACTTCACCCAGTTCCTGCTGTTTGGACCAGTACCAGTGCGTTTCTTGTTCCTAATGAGTCAGGTGTGCTTATTCCTTTCCTTTCTCTAAACATCCTTCCTTATTACTGAATGGCAGCATTTCTTCTTTACTCAGAAACAGCAGGCATTTATTTAGAAGTTTCACTCAGGCTGAGCATTACTAAAGATAAGAGAGATCTTCAGCTCAAAGAAGAAATCAATTTTTTTTCATGCAGAGTATCAAGACTAGCAGGATCAGCAGACCTTGGGTTTCATTTGGTAGGGCACAAGGGAAGCAGCAATCCACCTCTTGCTTCTTTGCCTGCAGGACTGGATAGCCTAAGTTGTTCTCTTCTAGCTGCCATTGCTATGTGATCAGCACCTTTAAGGTGAATGGGACAATTCATTGGCAGAAGTGCATATATTTGTATATAGAAGTGCATATATTTGTATATAGAAGAGCATATATTTGTACACTGTGATATAAAAGACTCAGGTTCTCTTTCCCACCATCCTTCTCTCATCTAACTCCTTTTTGAAATCCATTTTTTCCCCTTCGTGGTTTATCCCTTCTCAACTGAAAAAAAGACATTCTCAGAGTAAGGAATGAGGTTACGGTGACCAGTTGAAGTCCAGCAGGCTTCCTCTTCTTAGTTCTGGGTCTGGCTCTGCCACAGCCAGGAGCAGCTGAACCCAGCTGCTGCAGCTACTGGAACAGTAACTGGCTTGTTACTCTGCTGAAGCTACATATACAACAAATGTTTGTATCTGCTAGCAAGAGAGAGAAAGAATGTTTGCTGAATATGGGCTCTTTGGAAATTACAGAAGTCTTGTCCTCAGGCAAGGCTGAGCAATTTAAGGGGGTTTCTGTTTAAGTCACTCTGAAAAGACTGAAAAAAATGAGGTCCACTGCAGGGAACGTTCAGAAATTGTAGAAAACAGTAAAAGTTATTAGAGTTAGTAGCACTGAAATTATAAAGGTAATTTATAAAGGTACTTTATAAGTTCTTCTGTGCATATAATATATGCGATACTAAATATAAGCCCAAAGGTTGCAAATGCTCAGGCAAGTTTTGGAGAATGCTTAGATGCACAAAACATGCAGGTCATGCTGATGAATATGTGGAAATGAGCATTGGCACACAAGAAAATGAAGTTAGTCCTGGTCATAATTTGCTATGTAAAATGGTTGTGATGCTGTGCAAACTTTAAATGTAATGTGTTATTCCAGCAAGAATCATTGCAAGCAGAAGTTCCTCTTGAATTCTTCTTTGTATTTTGCTGTCTTTGGATAGAGGTTTCTTTGAAAAATAGTGCACTGTCAGGGGTGATTTGCTGTTGCTCTTGTGTTAAATGAGTCTGTTTGTTTTACTTTACTCTGAAGCATACATCCTGTATTCAAAGTGACGGCACAGTTTATGGAGATCAGAAACAGCTTGCGGGTATCTAAGACCAACTTTTCAATTCTTCTGCCACACAGAATGGAATTTTTTGCAAAAGTTTTTTATCTTTTTCCGCTTACAGAATTGGAATTTGTCAGTTGTCATGCACCTCATGCCCCCCAATAAGACTGAATTAGGCAGTGAGCAACAGAATTCTTTGTTATATACTCACCTTAAACCCCTGCCCCCCCAGTGTTGATTTTTCCCTTGTGATTTTTTTATTTTATTTTATTAATCTCTGCCATGTGGTAGCCACTCTGAATATCTGAAGTTGGTCTTAGGAAGAAACATGATAAGCTCCATGCCAGAAAGCTACTTCTGGTTGTCAGGGAATCTCCATTGAGTTTCCTGTGTTTCTTCTGATTTGCCAGGCAAACTAGCTGCATTGCTTTGGTGCTTTAATTTTTCTGTGTGTGAAGTGGAAATACTAAATGTTTCTTAAATCAGCAGGAAAGGTTTTGAGATTTAACAGGGTAGCAACAGAAAGTGCTGTTGAGACTGTTACTGCTGTTTGAAAATCTGCTTTATGCTTTAGTACTGCTGCAGGGCACAGGCTGCAGAAATAATTACATTTTGGATGAGACAAAGTCCTGTGCTAGGAACTTAAATAACTGAATTCTATTTACTAATATGGAAGAGGCAGAGGGCAGTAGATTTCCCTCAGGAAGAACACAGTGCTCTCATTTGTCTGGAGGCTGTACCTCATGATTCAGAAGTGAGATTCCCTCCTCAGATGATAAAAATGCAAATATCAGTACATCCAAAAAAATTAATCATTTTGTTAAAAATTAGGTCTAATGTAACACACATTTTTCCCTATTGTTTTTTTTCAATAATTGCATCTCCAAATATTTTCAGATTCTGTAAGTTGATTGGTGAATAGGGGTCTCTAACTGGCAATTTTATATTGTGTTTAATAGCTCTATATATGGGTGGGATACTGAAGCAGTCCATTGTTTTAAGGGACAAATTAATTAAAAACATAAAATGCTTAAATAAGAAGTATAATATTTCAAGAAAAAATAGATATCTGAGGACAACATATAGCTGGTATTATTTTGGATAATACTTTTCCTTTCTTAACTAGTTTCCTTAAGTTTAGTGGCCTTATTTGTAAATGAGAATAACCCATGCTGGAAGAACTGTGCCTTGAAAGATCTGTGCTGCTGGAAAACTTTCAAATGTTTTTTTCATGCAGGAAGTTTGAGAGAATTGTAAAAGATTTGCTGTTAAAGGAAAACAGACATGAGTTTCTCTGAGAAAGAACTCAAGGAATGAGAACTGGTCAATGAACCATAAAGTGGGTCAGCTTTAAGTTTCCAAAAGGTTAAATAAAGAGCCTCCTCTGGAAAAAGACAAGGAAGGAAACTCGGAAGAACATAGTCATGTAGTATGGACACAGCCAGTGAGATCTAGGAGTTAGTTGCAATCCAGTCCTTGCTACTTGGCCTCAGGATTCACACCCTGTCCCTCTTTTAATTGGGAGTGTAGACACACAGTTTGTTCTCAGCAGCATAGAATCATAGAATTACCAGGTTGGAAGAGACCCATGGGATCATTGAGTCCAACCATTCCTATCAAACATTAAACCATGCCCCTTAGCACCTCATCCACCCGTGCCTTAAACACCTCCAGGGAAGGTGAATCAACAACCTCCCTGGGCAGCCTGTTCCAGTGCCCAGTGACTCTTTCTGTGAAAAAATTTTTCCTAATGTCCAGCCTAAATCTCCCCTGGCGGAGCTTGAGGCCATTCCCTCTCGTCCTGTCCCCTGTCACTTGGGAGAAGAGGCCAGCTCCCTCCTCTCTACAACCTCCTTTCAGGTAGTTGTAGAGAGCAATGAGGTCTCCTCTCAGCCTCCTCTTCTCCAGGCTAAACAACCCCAGCTCTCTCAGCCGCTCCTCACAAGGCCTGTTCTCCAGCCCCTTCACCAGCTTTTGTTGCTCTTCTCTGGACTCGCTCCAGAGCCTCAACACCCTTCTTGTGGTGAGGGGCCCAGAACTGAACACAGTACTCGAGATGCGGTCTCACCAGTACCGAGTAGAGAGGGAGAATAACCTCCCTGGACCTGCTGGTCACACCGTTTTGGATACAAGCCAAGATGCCATTGTCCTTCTTGGCCACCTGGGCACACTGCTGGCTCATCTTCAGTCGCTGTCAACCAACACCCCCAGGTCCCTCTCCTCCAGGCAGCTTTCCAGCCAGGCTTCTCCTAGTCTGTAGCTGCACAGGGTTGTTGTGCCCCAAGTGCAGGACCCGGCATTTGGCCTTGTTAAACCTCATGCCGTTGGTCTCAGCCCAGCAGTCCAGCCTGTTCAGGTCCCTTTGCAGAGCCTCCCGACCCTCCAGCAGATCCACACTTCCACCCAGCTTGGTGTCATCTGCGAACTTGCTAAGGCAGCACTCGATGCCTTCATCCAGGTCATTGATAAAGACATTGAACAGGGCTGGACCCAGGACTGAGCCCTGGGGAACCCCACTTGTAACTGGCCTCCAGCTGGATTTAACACCATTTCCCACCACCCTCTGGGCCCGGCCATCCAACCAGTTTTCCACCCAGGAGAGAGTGCGCCTGTCCAGGCCAGAGGCTGACAGTTTCCATAGCAGAATGCTGTGAGAAACTGTGTCAAAGGCTTTACTGAGGTCCAGGAAGATACATCCACAGCCTTTCCCTCATCCAGCATCCGAGTCACTTTGTCATAGAAGGCGATCAGGTTAGTTTGGCAAGACCTGCCTTTTGTGAACCCGTGTTGACTGGGCCTGATCACCCGGTTCTCTTGCATGTGCTTCATGATAGCACTCAAGATCACCTGTTCCGTGACTTTCCCTGGCACTGAGGCATCTTTCAGAAAAAGAAGAGAGTACCTGCTTTTCTTGCTCCTACCCTGTCACTTCTCCAATATGTTACTGCATCAGTCCTAGCGATTACCAATAATGCCTTTTTTCGCCAGGGGCAACATGATTGCTTCTGTGCAGAGTTGCTTTAGTGCAGATCCTCAGGTTTTATTGTTGCTCTGTGACAAAACTGCAGTGTTATGTCCTAGGCTAAAACACTCAACTGTGTTTGGGAAGAAGTGAGTGGGCCACTGTTTAGATTAGTCTGCAGATTCCAAATGAAGTGAACAGCAATGTAACTACTTGGGTCATGAAAAATAAATAGTTGTAATTCATGGAATTACTCATGGTTTTTTTGATCATGGGCCTTTTTCAGGGCAGGGGAAAGGTCACAGTCTTTACAGTTATTAAAAAAAACAGGAGAGAGAAATCTTCTTTCAGCATTATAGATGCAGAGCGTGTTACAGCCGACTCTATGCATTATGTCCAACTAGTTTTAAACATAATTTATCTCCAAGCATACAAATTTGGCCTTCATATTAGAAATGTACACCAGGTTCTTGAACTTATATGTGTCCTGTCTAAGAATAAATTATTAATACATAGAGCGTCATAGCTACAATTTCAAATCAAGTTATTAGAAATCTTACAAAGAAAAAGAAAAGAAAAAAAATCTGTAGAATGGAGAAAATAGTGAATTGTTACCCACCAATTTTTAGTAGCATTTTGTGTGGAATGTTCTGCAGAATTGTCACTCAAAAATTTTGAGTGCTGACAATGTTCTTGGAGTCTAAGGTTGTGATTCAGCCATCCTCCAGCAAACTTTTGAGTAGAAATATCTTAGCCTTTGAGCAGAAACATCTTAGCCTTTGAGCACACACTACATCTCACTCAGAAAATTGTCTTAAGGTCACAAAAAATTTCAATAATTTGTAGGAAACTTTGGTGTGTGTTGAGTGGATTCCTGAAGGCAGGAAAGCCTTTGTTGTAGCTGACATAGAGCAGCTGATCAGTAGAGCTCAGGAAATGCATGTTCTTTTTCTGAATGGAGAAGTTTTCTTTCTTAGTAGGCCTTGTCCAACAAGAAAAACATTTACAAGCAAACTCATTGAAGGAAATATTAACACCTTGTGTCCAGTCTGGCCAAGCATGCACTTACATGGAAAACATTGTTCTCCCTCTCTGCAGGGCTTTCACAGCTATCTCTACATGTAAAGAAGAACTGCAATCTAACTTCAAGACCATACACTTAACAAGAATAGATATTATCTTTATCAAATATTTCTCCCCTTATCCAGTCACATTATAAAAAGCAGTAGTTAAAATTGTTAGCCTTTGCTTCACCATAGCATCATCTATCCTGAATGAAAATCAGTTTCCTTGTTCTACTCACAGCCGTTCAAGGTAATGATATATTCTCCAGGGTGAATGTCACCTGCTTAGACAATGGATTCTACCTCAGAAAATCAGTTTCAGAAATAAGTCTTTTTCTTTGTAAGAGACCATCCAATCATGATGGTGGAAAATGAGTTAAATATCTTCTCTAAATTGGTGTTATTATTCAAACTTATCTGAGAAATCATGTACTGTTTTCTTAAAAGACAGTTGTTGCAAGTTGTACTATTCTAGCAAGAAGAGAATTTAGGCAGGGCCAAGCTTCTTAAGGCTGGGTGCTCCACAGGCACAAGAAGTAGATGTCAGTAGCTTGGATGTCTCAGGAGATACCATACCAATGTTTCACACTTAATTAGTCTGTTGAATGTTCGTAGAAAAGTTGAGGCTGAACTTCTCTCCTAATTCATTTGTTATTGAATTTCTATCCATGTCTTGTATCAGACCAGTGCTTGGCCTCTCTTTTCTTATTGAGTGTCATCAAGAAGCTTTGCTGCAGGGACTCAGTGCAACATCTTTTTTGTGTGTTTCATATACAACTGAAATTCACAGTCATTGCAGTCAAAGCCTGGATCTCAAGTAAAACAGAATATACAATTAAGTCATGCTTTTGGTTGGGTGCACATTCAATCTGAAGAGATGTTTTAACTTGCATTGCATTAGATACCACCTTATCACCAGACTACAAGGAGTTGTTTTTTCCCTGCACGTATTATCTCTGTTCTGATAACTGACAAAGTAAGATATCAATGGATTATGGTAGTAATTTCTTTAATTGGAGCAGATAGAATGCCAAGGATAGCTTTTCCATAGCTGTCTTCCTGTCCCATTCAAATTGCTTTTCCACATGCCATTCCCATTGTTTAAAAAACAATGTTCCTTCATATTGAAATTGGTTTTTGCATACATGAGAAACTGGTCAGAGATTTTGTCTTCCTGTCTCATGTGTGTTTTTAAAGCTCAGGAGTCAGTTGTTGTTGTCTTTTTGTAGTCTTTTGCTGCACGAAGCTAAAACTTTTAGATAATAACAAAACAGCAAGACTTGGAGTAGGTGTAGTAGTTGACTTGGATTAGGTATAATATGTAGTGCTGTGCTGAATATTTGAATAGAAGACTAATTATAGGCCTTCTTGCCCTGTTACAACTCTCTCTTACTAGAGAGAAGTCCTAGTATCCTTACTGGATTAGAGAATCCATTCTTGAAAGACAGCAAGCATCAGGGTATAAGAAGGGTATTTGGACAAAATATTAAAAAAAGATAAAATGTGTTGTATTTTTCATGTGGCTACATGAGAGATGGGAGGATTGTAAGGTTACTTCTTTTTATCTATCCAGTTTCCATAATGCTGATGGTTTTGTGTTCCATTTACCATCTCATTTTTCATAAGTTATAAACTCAGATGAAGAAAAATGTTCCTGCTTCTGTATGAACATAATTTCACTGCATAACTTCCTCTGTGATATATTTTCTTCCCCTTTTAAATACAGTTAGCAGTTCTAATAATGAGACTTATAAATAGATGTAGTTAACCCCAGAAAAGTAAACAGTCTCTCCTAGCCCCACACCGAGGAAGGGCCTGAGAGATACTGTTTCTCCCATGCTTCCTGCCCTGCTTTATGTAGTTACTAGTCCGTTAGTGCTATGTACTGTTATATTGCAGCAGTATATCTCTTCTGCACTGACCAGGTCATTGCCCAAGTGTTAACGTATCCCTATTCTTGTCCAGCTGTTCTCAAGATCAGGATATTAGTTCATAAGGAGCTTGTCCTTTTGTTGCCCTGTACTCTGCATTAATAGAGAGGGTGAGATATAGTATTGCTCCTCATACCTAACAGTGCTTCAGAATTATTCTCTTTCTGTAGAGAGTTCTAATGCAAAATACGCTTTTTTGGAAGTTGTTCCTGAGTTTTGTGACCTCCATAGTGATATAGGCTCATTTAGAGTTCCAGAGGGAATCTCATCATGTTCCACACTAATGAACAATGAACACTAAGTTCCAAGACAGAGTGATTTAAATTTATGATGCTCGCTCCATGATCTTCCTGCAAGCCTTGCCTTTGTTTATGACCCTCTGATTTCCATAATTGTGTATCCCTAAAAAATGCTTCCTCTCAGCAGATCTCAATCCTATTCTTTCCTGTCATCATCCCAAATGCTCAGTTCTCTCCAGTTTATGACCACGTGGTTACTCTGTCCTTTGATGATCCATCTGCTAGAATGCTTTGCCATCTTTGGACAGCAGCAGATCATCATGAGGGGCTCAGGGCATTACTTCCCTTCCTCCAGTCATGCCAGCAAAAGGGACAATAACTCCCTTTTCTCTCTTAGTAGAACCTGGTGAGGAGCTTGAGAAGGTCAAGAGACTCACGGTATCTACAAGCCCCTTTTCCGGACCTCCTCACATGTGGGCAGTTGAAGTTTTCAATTCCATGTGTGTGCATATCTGTGAACTATTTTAGTACTGTATTAACACATGAAACTCAGTCAAATTTAGTACTGTATTATCACATGAAACTCAGTCAAATTTGTTGGGCTGTCGTGTCCCATAATCAAATACAGAATTATTCCATAAGGTCTGTTGTACGGTAATCTGACTGATTTAGTGTTGGATTACTCAAAATTCCTATTATGTTTGAATTTAAGATGATCCATATCTTTGATAGATGATGTTAATCAAACTTCATCCCCGCTATCATTTGGCCAAATACATATGTTCAATTCTTTACAATTCCTCGTATGTCACTCCCTCTGATCCTCTGATATATTTTATTGTTTCACTCTGAATTCTCTCCAGTGGTGAATTTTCTGTGATATCTCTGCTCACATAAGCAACCTCTGGAAAAGTAGTGTCATCATATCCCTTTAGAAAATGTCATTTACCTCCTTGTAACATGATAAAACCTGCTCATCTGTTGTATAGGATCTCAGTGGCTGCTCAGGGGATGCTGTTGCTTTGTAAACTGCTGTCATAGCTGATTTCTGATTCATTGAAAATGTTATGCTCTTCTTGGTATTTACTAACTATCTTCTGGAAGATTTTTCTCAATGGTGCATTAGCTGGTGATAGTCCAGTTTCCATCTGAATACATATCTTTCCTTCTTAAATCTCACTAAAGTGTTTTGTGTTCTCCATTCTGGTTGGTGTTAGCAATTAAATATCTCTCAATTAATCACATTGTATGTAAGCATGCTTTTCCATCACTTTTCCAGGTCATTATTGAGGATGCAAGAAAGGACAACTGAAAATACTTATTCGGACTTAGAACTAACCATTATTGCTTCTCACCATGGGAGGTGCATAAAGTGTAAATTATTTATTCAGCTACAACAGAAACATTACAATCCTCTTAAGGTAAAAATAGACTAAACCGTCACAATACAGTGACTAATGGACAAAGGATTTGCCGTAACATGTCTCTTGCTCTGTGTTTCAAACATACAGATGTACAGGCCTTCAAATCAATTGCAAATTTACTGCAGTAAGTTTCTGGCTTCACAGTGGTCCTCATCCTCCAAATTCTGTACATAATACTAGGAAATCATGTGGATTTGACAGGAAAAGGTTATTCTCTCAGAGTTTTCTTCTTGTCATGCTTATATCTTCCTTCTTTGAAGTCAAGTTTCATATTGAGGGAAAATGTAGTTATGGCAAACTTCAAGCCTAACAGAAATAACATTTTATGGCGAAAGTGTGTATATGGGGTTCTGGAGGTGTTGTGGGCTTTAATTTGGGCATTCTCTTAGCTGTGGAGCTGCATTGCACAAGCACATCTTGCCTTTAGGTTCTGCAGATTTCAAAATAGGTTTATGCTGGAGAGGGGAGGTTGTACTGGAAGGATCATTTTGGGGTGAAGGCAGTTGGTAGCATTCCAGTGTACACATTTAGTGTGGGTAACAAGTTGCAGTTTGTTTAACTGCATATTGTTTACATATCCATTTGTCAAACGAGGAGAAGAATACTTCAGCTGGGTATCTTGAGGTATCATTGTGGATATGACTGTGCTCAGATATGGTGATGATCCAGCCCAGAGATTACTTTATTAGCAGTGCTTGGACAAATATCCCTGAATCCTCCAGTTACTATTTTATGGACTCTGAAACCGTGGAAGGAAATCACAGGTGAAAGTACTGCAAGTACTGGATTTTGCAGACAGAAAACTTGTCTTCTTCCGAGACCACTGCACGCCTTGTCTCAGTGGCTGTTATCACTGCAATACGGGAGCCAGTTGTAAATAGATCTTAGTGATAATAAAAATGATTAGATATATGGATGTGTTTCTCTGTTATAGCTCTGCCCTGGAATGCCCATACTCTTGCAATGCTACTAATGCAAGATTACATTTTCTTATCAAAAAAATGAATGGATGTTTAAAGACAAGTAAAAAGCCATGTGAAGAGCACATGGGTAACATTTCAACTGCTTCCCCTCAGGTGACTTTTCTGCTGTAAACATTTGGTGGAAATATCAGAGGATACACTTTACTGGACAAGATGTAATCCTTAAACACTGCTGTCTTCACTTGGAAGCTTTAGGAAAAATATATTAAATATATCCATACTTGCTTCTGAGCATTTCTTGGGAGCAGGACAAGGCTATAAAACAAAAAGAGTCAGAAAAAAATGTATTTGGATATCTTGTATTTTTTTTTCTATGTGCCTTGTATCATCAGTGAGTTTTCATTCACAGATATTTTTAGCTTTATTTTACAATCAAATGTAGCCCTGACATTGATGGAGTTAATTTATTAAACAGCTTCCAGTGTAGAAATCATTGTGTTCATGTAGAAACACATTCCAGTAAAGAAATCTTCATTTCACCCCCGTGATGATAATTGCCCGGTGCCAAAACTATTTCAGAAGGCAGCATAGGGACTCGTAATTTCATTTCATGTTGATTTGGTACTTTGTTTTGTTTGGATAATGCTGCAGTTGCTGGAATATCTTCCACTCCACATTCCCCAAACTAGAACAAGAAACCCCACTGGTTCTGGGAGAAAGATGAGGCTTTGGAAGCATCTGCTGCGTGCCTGCAGACTCACTCTGGTCCAGCTTTCCTGATTCCGAACGAAGCCCTGCAGCACTACGAGAGGCCCCGCGCTGGAACGAATGCTCTGAGCCAGTGGGACCCTGATGAGAAGGACCTGGGGGTGTTGGTTGACAGTGACTGAACATGAGCCAGCAGTGTGCCCAGGTGGCCAAGAAGGCCAATGGCATCTTGGCTTGGATCAGAAACAGTGTGACCAGCAGGTCCAGGGAGGTTATTCTCCCTCTGTACTCGGCACTGGTGAGACCGCACCTCGAGTACTGTGTTCAGTTCTGGGCCCCTCACCACAAGAAGGATGTTGAGGCTCTGGAGCGAGTCCAGAGAAGAGCAACAAAGCTGGTGAAGGGGCTGGAGAACAGGCCTTGTGAGGAGTGACTGAGAGAGCTGGGGGTGTTTAGCCTAGAGAAGAGGAGGCTGTGAGGTGACCTTATTGCTCTCTATAACTACCTGAAAGGAGGTTGTAGAGAGGAGGGTGCTGGCCTCTTCTCCCAAGTGACAGGGGACAGGACGAGAGGGAATGGCCTCAAGCTCTGCCAGGGGAGATTTAGGCTGGACATTAGGAAAAAATCTTTCACAGAAAGGGTTATTGGGCACTGGAACAGGCTGCCCAGGGAGGTGGTTGATTCACCTTCCCTGGAGGTGTTTAAGGCACGGGTGGACGGGATACTCGGGCACACGGTTTAGTAGCAGATAAGAATACTCGGACTCGGTGACCCCGGAGGACTTTTCCAGCCCGGTGATCCCGTGACTCCAAGCCCCGTCCCCAAGCCGCGGGGTGCCGGGGGCTCGGGATCCCGCCCCCCGCGCTGCCATTGGCCGCTCCCGCCCTTATAGCCGCGGGTCGGGACGACGGGGCCGGGAGCCGCGGGGATGGGTGTCGGGGGTCGGTGCCCGTGTTGGGCGCTGCTGGCCCTGGCGCTGCCCCTGGCGCTGCCCGCCGAGCGGCTGGAGCTGCTGCCGCACGGCCCGGAGCGGGGCGACGCCGCGCTGGCCCCCGGGGACGATGCGCGCTCGGCGGCGCTGGAGCTGAGCGCCGCGCTGCGCTTCTACGGGGCGGCCGCCCGCTCCCTCTACGTGAGTGCGGGATCCCCGCGGGAAGCGCCGCGGCGGGGGGGGGGGGCGGGTTGGGGTCCCCGTCGGTCCCCGGAGCTCCGGCGGCGCCGGTTCCCTCCTCGTGCTGCGGCTGCTGCTGGATCTTGGCGATGCGCACGGTGCGCGGGGGCTGCGGGAGGGCAAGGGGAAGGGAATCCAGAGTGGGCACCGTCCCCTGACCCTCCGTCCCGGTACTGAGGGAGCTGGGATTGCTTAGCCTGGAGGAGAGGCGGCTGAGCGGAGGCTTGATCGCTCTCTACAACTGCCTGGAAGGAGGTTGCGGAGAGGAGGGTGCTGGCCTCTTCTCCCAAGTGACAGGGGACAGGACGAGAGGGAATGGCTTTAAGCTGCATGAGAGGAAGTCTAGATTGGATATTAGGAAAAAATGCCTTCACCGAAAGGGTTATCAAGCACTGGGACAGGCTGCCCAGGGGGGCGATTGAGTTGCCATCCCTGGAGGTGTTTAAAAGGCAGGTAGATGAGGTGCTTGGGGACGTGGTTTAGTAGTGGACACTGGATTTGATGATCTCCAAGGACGTGGTTTAGTAGTGGACACTGGATTTGATGATCTCCAAGGTCTTTTCCAACCTAATGATTCTATGATTTCCTGTGCTCCCACATAGCATGTATGTCCAGCTAAGACACATCCTTGTGCTCTATGTTTTGTGTGCTTCAGCCTGCTAAAGCCACGGAACTGGAACTATGAGTGTCTGGCTAGCAGCCTGACGTGTCCAAGCCTTGCACCTATTAGCCCTGAGAGTGCTGTTCTGCCCCTTGATGTCCTGGGCATTCTCAGATGTTTGCAGCTCAGAGGTTTCTTTGGAAACACACACCAGAGCAGTTGTAGGCTTTGGGCTGCAGCCAGACCCCAGCCCTGTGTGCGCCTTGTAGTAGAATCTACATCCAGAGTTGCGTGTGCACGTTTAGAGCTAGTGGAGAACATTTGGTATATGAAGGTGGGATTGAAAAAAAAACAGACTGTCTAGAGCAAAGCTACTCAAAAGTAGCCAGAAAAAAAAAAATGTTTAAAATGGCAGCGTATCTTTAGAACGCTCTGCATGAGTACCAGCTGTTTTATTATTGGCTTCTTCTCCCCTGAAGCCTCATCAAGATTGGCAGTTGAAGATGCTAAGTAGCATATTTAGAAAGGTCTTAGTAAGGAAGGCTCAGTGTATTTAGTGGCTTAATTTGATCAAGTTAAATCCCACCTCCCTGTCCAGTTAAACCGACATGCTTTAGCACCATGGGTTTGAGGTTCAACTTTGGGGACTAATCTGCATGGAGGCACTTAGGAAACTAGACCTCCACGTGGCTGCAGTCACTCAGAATTCCATGTAGTTCCCCTTTACTTGAGTCAGTTTTATGTGTATTCACTGAACATTTGACATGCTTAGATTACACTAAGCAGTATTAGTGCTGCCACTTAGATTGTGCTCTTTTTCGCTGTTGACACTGCCCCTGCCAAGGTAAATCCTGAAATCTCATCTGAAATCCAAAATTTTGAGGGATTCAAGTTATGCCCATGTGGAAAATGGGTTTTGTTAATTGAGGCTGGCAGTAAAGACGAAGTAATTCACAAGTATGAAGTGGAGCTCAGACTTCAGTGTGACCCTTAGTTCACTGTCTTGTCCTCCATACTCTAAGCTTGGTCACTGATTAGCCATCTGAAGTGAAAAATACTCTCTTTGAAGCACAGACATATTCTTGAAAGATAGCGGGCTGTGTATCCAGTCTCTGAGAAGGAAAGATAACAAGCAGCAAATCAGATAAGTTACAGAAAGGGGACAGAGTTTTCAGAGAGCAGTAAATTGGTTAACAACACTAGGTTTCTTTAGTTTAATGGCCCTGTTAGATACCTGTGCCATAAAACAGGAACAATTCTAGTTAGTTTCTGTCTGGAAGAATACCCATATAGAGGCTGCTCCAGAATCACTGCGCAGCGTCAGTACTCAGCACTAAGGATGTGAAATGTTAACATTGGCAAAGTCTGACAATGAATGGCTCAGGTTTTGAGTTATTGTGATGAAATAAATTTTTCTGTATGGTTCATCAGGATAACACGTCAACCTTATCTTAACTGTCAAATGCTTGACTTCTGCAAGTTTTGCCTTCATTCAGTTGAAAATACACGTGGATTCGCTTATTTTTTTCCAACAGTTGAGAAGCTGAGTTGTTTGAGTTAGCCCTACACATGAATAAAAAGGCAAGAAGTTCTGAGGAATGATTATTTAGTATCAACTTGTTGTAAATTCCCTGATGGCAAAACTTTTCGTAGACACAAGAAAGAACTTTTATTTGCTGTAAGTGGAAACAGACTTTTGCATACTGTAAAACTCAACATGGTGGTTTCCTATGCAAGATTTATAATACTGAATCCTATCACTAACCCATACTCATCTGTTTGTTCTAATAATACACTTTTATTTAGTTTTTTTTTCAGTTTACACTAGGGCTCAGTGATGTGGAAAACCTAAAGGATTACAAATGAGTTTCTTTTAGGGAAGGGTCAGAGTCCTTTTAGGCAAGCTTGGAACAATTTTTGAATCATTATTTTTATTAACTTCCTAAGTTAATGTTTTTCTTTAGAAAATTTGGTGGCTTTAAGTCAACTGGCACTCCATTTTACAAGTTTTTCTGAACTCTCTGCTCAGAAATATCCAGGTCCTCAAAATGCCTAGTAACTGAATAGGGAAAAATACATCAACTGTTTGAAATTTTAATTTTTATTACTTATATATTATACACACAGGGATGCACTTTTTCTTTCAATAGAAGTACTTTGTTACTTTGTATTTCCTTCTCCTCGTTTGCTTTTTTCAGGGTAGAACTATGACAGTGTGTGTGTGATTTGTTCTGCTGCAAAGCACGAATGTATGTTAACTATGTGTGTAATCCAGAAGTTTAACATGCTAAAAATACATCTGTGTTAGTTTCTGTCAAGTTAAACAGTGTTATACCCTAAAAGGAAAGATGTACAGTACGGCTGGTCTTTAGACAACGCCTACATCGGCCTGTTTTTTTCTTCTCCCATTTGACAGGAATGGTACTTTAATGAAACCCAATACTTACCCCGAGTTATTTCTCTTTATTATCTCTTTAATTTAGCTACGTGACCTTAAAAAGAACAGTATAAACATAAGTCAAAGTATTTGCCATCTTAGTCAATATAAATGTATTGTTACATCTGAAAACTAAAACCATTTCTTTTTTTTAGTAACAATGAAAGTTCTTTCCCTACACTAAAAATCCCTTCACAAAGTGAGCAGTTTGTGCATTTGCTTTCATTTAATGGCTTCCAAATGTTTTCTGGGTGATAGAATACTTGCAACCAAACATTCCCTTAACAATTAAAACTGAACTGTCTCATTTATAAACTACAAACAATTGAAAATGAGGTTGCCATTTTTGCATCTTCTTGATAAATTGCTTGTTACATTTAACATTATAGCAAGATAGGAAATGAATAGTAAGAAGCATGCCCCTAACAGATAAAAAGAGGAAGGCCAAATGTTAAGTAATTCCTTCTGGTCTCTACTTTGTTCTGTAATGTTAAATAGTCCTGATTGTATTTTCTCTTAATGTTATTATAATCTCTGCCATAAATGGGAGACACACAGCCACAAAGTCTGCACACAGCAAATCTGATTGAAGAACATGGAATTTGTTTAAAATATTTTAAACGCTAGTCATCTCTCACAAAAGGATTTAGAGTCAGAGTAGAGGTGCTTATGTACAAAAAGCGTAAGCAAGGAGAAGGAAAGAGAAACTATTAATTTACTTGAATTTTGTTACTTCAATGATGGAGTGCATATCCTTGCTGAAATGTCTTAATGCCCACCATCTTCCCTACTCTAAGCCACTGGTATAGTATAATTGGTGGGTTTTAACTTTTAGGGTAAGTTTTAGCTTTGCTTTAGGGATATGAGGCATTTTCTAGTGTACAGATGTTATAAAAATTCTGGGAACCTTTCTGGACTAGATATCTGCATGTCTGCCTGCAATGTAGGGTCTAGACTGGGATAACCCATGCTATCTTTTTAATTCTGTATTCCTAACATTCATAGTTCACTTTACGATCTGTGGCTACTGTTAAGTTACGAGTGGTTAGGGGGAAAAATGATCACAACATTCAGCTTCTCTTCCCCCTTTCTAAATGACCTGCATTCCCATCATGCTTGTGCAGATTATGTACTACTTACATGTCTTAGATATACTGTTCATGTACAAAGTCAGCTTCCTGGGTTTTACATGCTCTTAACTTTTTTATAATGGTATTTTTCACTGTAGCAGCTAATGAAATTACACATCTGCTCAAGCTGTTTTTTAAAGTAAATTTTGCTATAACATGTGAACTACTTGCTAAGTTTAGGTAATGGTTTGTGCTAACCATTATCTGGTTATATACTAAGCTAACTGACCACCAGTAGCCTGTGGCAAAGGCTTGCTCTGACGCAGTGGGTAACCAGAGAAGGGTTCAAAGTATAGCTCTGTGCTGTCCATGAGGAGGTGATTTGTAGCAAGAATTCCCATGCTGCACATTTTCAGATTTGCTATAGGTAACAGTAGTAATGGTGAATCCAGATTTTAGAGGATGATGCATAGACATATGTACCCAACATCCGTGACAGGCTTGCACATCCCACAATTTCTGTGTCTTGAAGAACATATGTAATACTGGCCTCCTAGTTTCCAAGTGTGTATAGTAGAGGAGAAAAATTTGGAAACAATGAGAATGGTCAGACAGAGAAGGAAGCTCTTACACAGGGAGTGTGTGAATAGGCAGGAGGTTTTCATTCTGGAGAAGAAATTGCACAGGGGGAGGGACCAGGCAGGATTTGACTCTATGTCCCAATACGAAATACAGAGGCCATCAAATGAAGCTGCAAGCCAAACCAGAAACAAACAAAAGTAAGAGAGACCTCGGAGTATGAGCCAGAGATCTGTGGATTTCCTTTTTAAGCAATTTTGTGGATGCATAAAGTTTATATTTGTTGAAGGGAAGACTTAACAAATATGTGAGGGAGATACACTGAGGATGAATAAACAGTCAAACCGCAGGGAATCCCTTGAGGTGAATGTGGTTGAAAACTGGTTGGAGGAGGAGCATTTTCATGTTCTCTTGTTCTGCTGAACCACGTATGATTGGGGACAAGCACCTGGGCTAGATGGCTTTGTGGTCTGAGTCACAGTGGCCATTCTGATTTTATTCCAGGCATGCATAAAGAGTGTGTAATGTTGGGAACATCCTGACCAGGTGAAAAGATCCAGCAGCAGTTTGTTCTTGAAGTCGTAAGAATCCCTGTCAGTGAGATAAATGTGTGAGAGATTGTTGTAGTTTCATAGCTTGTGCTGCCATTCTGGGAGCCTCCATCCTTTTCTAAGTCATCTGCGTGTGTGGCAGCAGCTCTGGAGTGGTGAGTGCCTGGCTGCCTGCAGGTAGTCACTTGTGTCCTGTTGTCAGGTAATGAGGCACTTGGAAATAGAGTACATTTGTCTATGTCTGATTTATACAATGCCATACACATATTTTCACACATATTTTCAGACCAAAGGTTTCACTTGCATATGTTAATGCTTTTTGTTTGTTTGTTTCCAAGTAATAGAGCCAGTTTTCGATAGGGCTGTGTCAGGACATTCAGCTATAAGGGAATTTACAGGGCTGCCTGTATCTGCCAAAGAAATTCTGTCTCCTTGCCTCTGTAGCCTCCGGTATAGGAGCTGTTCTCTTGTTGCAGTCAACCTTGCGCAGTAGCAGAGAAATACCCAGGAGGGTGGCTGAAGTGAAGTGAAAATTAAGAGCAGTCATGTCCAGGCAAAGAGAAATCTGTACATCTTCCCAGAAGACTTTAACCCAAGCTATTACAATTTTTAAGTGTGTACAATATTTAAGCGTGGAGCAGTCTTTTTGGGTGTATATATGTAACTCTGTGTAGATTAGCTCTTTGCTTGGAAGTTCTATTAGCTTCTGAGGCAGCACTGTAGTAGCAATGAAAGCTCAACTGACTCAGTTGCATCCTGAGTTCCTAACCAGGTTTCTATGGGAATGACAAAGCCTGTTTATTGTGACTTATGGGGAGACACCTTCCCCCCCCCCCCAAGACAGAACTGTTCCATTTCTCCTCCTCCTTCTCCACCCTCCCCTCCTTTTTTAACCCAATTAGCAGCAGACTTTCTTAGGAATAGGCAGCTTTCTAAACTGTCCAAATTAAGCACCTACCTCTGCCTTCATGGTAGAAGTCCTCATTTCCAGGCGTGTGCTGTGACTTTGATACAGCTCCTCTGTAGTCCACTCTGCTTTACATCAGGTAAGAATCTAGCTAGCTGGTTAACAAAAAAATAACTATTGCAAATACTTGCTTCATCCTTACTGTACCCAGCCATGCTATGGTAAACCTGATCTTCGGGAGAGTGACAGCTAAAAGTAAAAAGAGCTTTTGGTCATCTGGGAGGGTCTGTACACAATTCTTGACACACTCACAGAGGGATTGTGCTGGGTCTTGATCTGAGAAAGACTTAGAAACTTTAGAAATGTGATAGTTATGTATATCTTTGTTAGAAAAGGCAATAAGTGTCTGAAATTTAAATAGCTAAAATCTTAGTATCTAAGCGAAAAAAGATTAGTCCGTCTATAAAGGAGGCATTCTGGTTTGGGGCTATTGAAATCCCAAAACAAAAAAAATTCAGTTACTTTACAATCACAAGACTGACTGACGTTTTACTCAATTTCCTTTGGAAACTGAATGAAAATATTGTCATCTAGTACACACAGGTGTGGGAGATAATCATATGAACAGCATCTATTTTATAATTTCCACATTTTTATTAGGTTGCCACTAACGGGATTATTGCAGTGAATGAACCTTCAAGTGAAGAAAAGTATCTTGGTCAATTCCCTGTCAGTTTTGGGGTTATTGCTCCTTTTATGGCTGACCTCGACACAACGGATGGACGTGGAAATGTGTATTACAGAGAAGATTCATCCTCAGATGTCCTGCAGCTTGCATCAAACTATATCAAAAGAGGTTTTCCTGAGACTACTTTTGATCCCAAAAGTGTTGTCATTGTTACCTGGAAGCTCGTGGCTCCTTACAAGGCATTAGGGGAAGATCATGCTTTGGAAGAAAAGGTGAATCTTAATCAGAGTTTTACGACACTGTTACCTGTTGTTTTGAAGACCTGAATTCCTTTGTGTTTAAATTAATCCTATACAGTTAAGAATGTATTTTGTTGTTGGAAAGGCTGGAGCAAAATAAGAGTTTCCAGAGTTTTTACTTGATTTTTATTTTACAACTTTTTATTCATTCAAAAGAAAATGCTTGAATCTACATAGCTGATTTATTTGTTGAGAACAAGTTGAGGACATTACCACAACTTACCAAATCTTATTTTATTCCTTGTGCCTAACTTGACACCACCATTGTGTTTACAGTAATGATTCTGCACTCTGGCAGCAACGAATAGCTGACATCTGAGGGACTGTCTGAATGGGTCCAGTATGTAGGAGTGTTCTTACAGGAAAAGACACTTGCATCAACATGAAACTTGAACTCTTCTATTTTTCTATTTAGTCTAGCACATCACTCTTTTAAAGAGATGATATATCACCCTATGCATGTTACAGAACTTAGAACTGTGTTTTAGGCAGCCTCTCTGGCTATTTCCTAACAGATTAACTTTCTGTGGATAATGCCTTCTTTTTAGAGTTTATGCATGTTAAAGCTAAAACTGCCTTAGCAAAACATAAGCTTGTGTAAGACTGATTTCTCTTAGGAAGTACCCGATGTGTTATGTATGATGGAAATTCTGATTTTGACTTTGTGTTTTAAAGAAATGTTATTCTTTCGTCTATCTTGATTATTTTTCCATGAGTAAATGGATGTTTTGGGTTTTTTTCTACAGAGAAACACATTCCAGGCAGTTCTAGCCTCTTCTGACTCCAGTTCCTATGCTATTTTCCTTTATCCAGAAGATAGTTTGCAGTTCTACAGTACATACTCCAAGAATGGTAAAGGAAAGATTCCTGCTATGGTTGGCTTTAGTCAAGCCTCTACAAACTACTACTTTTGGGAAAATCCAGGGTCCTACAATGTCATTGCAGATGATGAAGATGGCATTAGAAATCTGCAAAAGTATGCTTTTTTGTTTGTTTGTTTGTTTTTTTAAAACTCCGTAGGAAAACATCAAGGAGTTCCATGTTTTTCTTAATTGTAGCATGAGTCAATGAGAAATAATAAGATCCCATTAGCCATTACACTCAAAACAGCAAAGCCTACCACTAATAAATATCCACCCTCTATAAGGAATACAAGGACTTTAGTCTAATTTGTCAGAAGTCTATAGATCCATTGTCACTGGTAGGAGCTACTGTATGCTTAGCCCTTCTAAAAGTATGACCGCTTAAGCCTTTAACTTTTTATAGTCTATCTGGGCAGTCTCTTTTCTAAAGAAAAAATGAACAAGAAAGAAAGGGAATACGTTAGAAGTTTTCCATAAGTGTTACTGAAATCTTTGTGGCCCAAATATCTTCTGCTCCCATCACTCTGGAGACAAGAAGGCAAAAAACTCTCAAGAAGAAAGCTCTGGGTGTGGAGAAAAGATATCAGGACTGTTTTATAGCACAATAAACTGTACCTGTAGATAAGGTAATTCAACAGTTTTATCCTGGTGTTTCTCAGTGAAGGATAAAATTTTGTATAAGCTAGAAATACCACACAACTTGTGCTTGATCATTTTGATTTGGCATATGCTTCTCTTTGACAGAAGCAGCAATGTTGGGAAACAAGGTGTCTGGGTGTACGAGATTGGTAGCTCATCTGACAGTATTGTGCCTGCGAAGATCAGCAACATTTTGGAGACCCTGGAGTCCAATGAACAAGACCAGGAGATGACTTCAAAACCATTTATGTCAGAGTATGGCTCCACTGAAATAAGACAGCAGTATGTCACCAGTACTACAGACAGTACAGAAGACGATCAGTACCATGTTACGTATGGTGTTCCTCAGCTAGCTGCAGAAGACTTTCTGACTTCGTACCAAGATGTAATAGGAACACCTTCAACTGTGTCTTTCTATAGGCATCAAGATTTCCCAACAGCAAAAGCTCCACCTCATCAGTTCCACGTCCAGCAATTCCCCCCGCAGCAACCTCAAGTCATAGATGTGGAAGAATTTGATGAAACTGGTATAGGTAAAGTCTTTTCTACAGCTTGGGTAATTGTAAAGTGGATAGGCTGCAAAAAAACCCCAGAGATATGCAAGCAATTGAATGACTAAAGGAATAATCTGTTTCCTTCTCACAACCTTCATATCTGAAAATCTGGACAGATTTAATATGTTTGTGTTATTTATCAAGGTAGTTAACTTGGTTGTCACCTCAGATTCAGATCTTGCCAGTCTAGTAAACTACTGCCCCAGTCGGGCTCACAGGAGAGGACATTTACAGTGTCTGTGGAGCCTGAATCTCTCCTAAGGAAAGCTTCCTATAGCACAATTCTATTCTGAAAGCTGATGCATTCTTGGTGGCAACTGATTTCCTGTTCTCTTTTGCCCAGGACTGTTCTTAAAAGCGTGATCTTAAGTTTAATAGCTGCATTAAGTAACTGTTCCTGGTAAGGATTTTAAGATCGGTTCTATTGAAGCCTAGCTTATTTCCATTCCTAGGTGTATTATTGAATACATGTGATGTAGCAAAGGTTGAGAGCAGTAATGATTGTAAAAACTGTTGCCTAGGGTTTCATGGCCTTAAGTTTTACAAGAGTGGGACTAGCGATTCTAACTTCTGAGGAAGTGTTTGTAGAAAATTCAGAGCAGTGTGACTGACTGCCCAGATGTTAATCGTTTCTTGAAGCAGATGCAAGAATTGCCATCTTTGTGAAATAACAGGGTAAACTGATTAGGATCGCAGGGTGCATCAATTGGTGCACAGTCCTGGGTACTGTACTGGCGTGTTTTGTTCTCAGGCTGGAAAGGTTCCTTTTTGCTTTGGTTTGGAAACAAGGGCAGGTTAAAATTATTGTGTATTTAGTTTTGTGAGACAGTTGAACTGATCTGTATTAATCTATATCTACTGAAGTTAATAGGAATAAACAGTTTTCTGACATCTGAAGCCCTGATGTTTTCTGAAAAAAAAACCCTGTTACTTGCATGTTGCAAGGTTAGTAAAAATCAGTTGCAATTGCTGGTTTTCCTTAGAGAGAAAAAAACCCAACCTAATAATTTGTCTTAGAGATATTTTTAAACTAAATCAAGGATATATGAAGATGGTAGTAATTACATGAAACATAAGCATCTGGTCTTATTTTCCACAGTGTTCCGCTACCACACAGATGTCCAGCAGACCTGTGCTAACAACCGCCACCAGTGCTCTGTACATGCTATTTGCAAAGACTATCCCAACGGATTTTGTTGCAGTTGTATTGCTGGTTACAAAGGAAATGGCAGACAATGTGTGGCAGAAGGTAACTCTTTTGAAAATTAGGTATATATACAGCAATTGCACGTGGCATTCTTTAATGGGGTGACCTATTTTCTATACTAAAACCAATGTGGTTAAATACTTGTTGAAAGAGACTTATCACTGAAATGTATTGAAAAGTATTTTAAGAAATGAGCGACACATCCTAAAATGATGTGTTTTTTTGAATAAAGCAAATTATTTGAGGTGGTCAGTTATATTCATTATACATTTTAATGTGACTTCCTAGAAAAAAATACTCGTTCATAACTGACATAATAGGTCGCATAACCTCCAGTGTTCATTGCTAGAATTAGTCATGAAGTTCCAGCATGTTATAATCTGATTTGGTCCCCACTTTATAAATGGACAGTTCAAAGAGGATGAAAAAATTAACTTTGATTGTCAAGGTAAAGAGCATGGCTCCTGTTTGTCTGACTCTTAAACCTCTTTGATAAAGGGCTAATCTGGCATTTTTTTGTTAGATACCCATTTAAACTTTGTTCTTGTGTAGAATCCATAAAGGAATTTCTTATATATACATTTGTAATCCTCAGGATGGCTTGACTCAAGAGTATAGATGCATTTCAACAACTAATATAGCTGACTGCAGACTTTGTGTCTTAAGAGGCAGGAAAGCAAAACCTACTACTTAGTTTCAGTTCATAAACTTGAATATTTCAGAGAAAGAAAAGAAGGGTGTGATGATAACTGAGTTTGAATTCACAACACAGGAAATTATACAGAGAAGAAAATTAGCAATCCAAAGTAGCTGCTTCTGTAAAATGCAAACAGTCTTAAAATGGTCAATACTTTTAAGTCAAGAAGTAGAATATGTTAGAATAATAGGTCAATTATTCTAACACCTCATGGTGTTAGCCTTCTAATAGGGAGTGAACACATTTGCATTCAGTAGGTGTTGGTATGAAGTGTGATCTTCAAAAGAGGTTTGTTTGCCACTAGCTGTCGCAGAGACTAACAGCTTAGTCTGTTTATGGAGTTGCAGAGACTAACAGCTTAGTCTGTTTATGGAGTTATCCTTGCAGACAAAATTGTTTATTGGAATAAAGGGCATCCCTTCAGGCAATTTTGGCCACTTAGTCATTTGTATAACAAGGACACACACAGAGACACACATGCCTGTACAGCAAATTAATTAAGCAAGTTAACCCACTGTTTGTGGGCAGTTTCCTGTCTGTTGAATTGTGTGAGCATTTGCTTGTCATTGATTTCAACACTAATATCTTTGAACATAGTGAAGATTCTGAACACATTCCTTGGAGAGCGTGTGAGAACTGTCATTTTGTTCTGATATGTTGTATTGATTTGCCAGGTTCTCCTCAGAGAGTCAATGGGAAGGTCAAAGGAAGAATATTTGTGGGAAATAACCCTGTTCCAGTTATATTTGAGAACACTGATCTCCACTCCTATGTTGTGATGAACCAAGGGCGTGCCTACACTGCTATTAGCACAATCCCAGAGACCTTGGGGTATTCATTACTGCCTCTTGCCTCTATTGGAGGTATCATAGGATGGATGTTTGCTGTGGAACAGCAAGGATACAAAAATGGATTCAGCATTACTGGTAACTTCTAAATTAAAATAATGTTAAAAAACTATGCTCTGTCTTGAGAGAAAAGAAGTGTGCGTTTAGAAGAAAAAGTGTTTATTCTGAGCTGCAAATGAATTGCTTTGTAATCAAACTTTTCACCATTTTTCTTGTTTACTGTGTATAGGTATTGGGCTTTTTAATTTACTGTTGGTGCAAAAGCACATTAGTCTCTTAGAAAGAAGAATGGCTTGGCCAGTTCCTGTGCAAAAAAGAGATTTTTAAAAAGGTATCTGATTTTTGGTACTGAAGTGTATAGAGCCTCTGGAAAAAAGCTGCCCCTACATTTACAAGAGCTCTAACGTGTCGATTGCCTGATTGTACCAACAGAGCAAAAAAGGAATGAAAATCTGATTTCATGAAGGTCTGAAATTCTTGCATGAGATGCAAATGATTATAATAAGTTATTTGAGGGGAAACCCAAGTTTACAATTACAGCTTTTCATGAGAGTCTGAGGCCAAATCTGGTTGGTTGAGCACATGAATTTAAACTGTAAATCCAATGTGTTCTAGAAGAGCATGTGTTTCTCTTTCAAATTTTATCCTTTACAGCCCTGTACTATGAATTAGTTGAAGGTAACTTTTAGTTTGGGCATTTTCTTGGATTTGACGTGTTTGAAGTTTGTTCTGTAATTTAAAACGTACGTTTCACTTGGTTTTGATTTGGAAACAGATGTACTGGAATTTTTTTTCATTTATATTTTTAACTCACTGTGTTTCTAGTGGTGTTTTTCACTAAAACGTACAACTCTTTTGCCATTGTAACTGGTAGGATAAGGCTTGCTATTATTAACTCTGTTGGGATTTTTTTTTTTAGTGAAAAACACTGCTACTAAGGACATACTTGCAATTTAGCATGCTTAGTACTTAAGAAAAGATAGTTTCCATGCAGTATCCAGGAATATTATCAGGATTCCTTTGAAAGTTATCTATGCAGAAACCCCAAACATTAGCATTATGTTACATCGAAGCTTTCAGAAAATAGTAATTTATATTATATCTAGTAGAATCAATACTTTGAATAGAAGGATTCAGAAACCACTGTTAAATGGTTGAACTAATATTGTTTCTTTAGGTGGTGAGTTTACACGGCAAACTGAAGTAACTTTTCTTGGCAACAATGAGAAGCTGGTTATAAAGCAGAAATTCAGTGGAATTGATGAGCATGGTCACCTCACCATCAGCACAGAAATGGAGGGCAGGATACCCGAGATCCCGTCTGGCTCATCAGTCCACATAGAACCATACACTGAACTCTATCACACTTCTAGTTCTGGTAAGGTTCCCTAGGAA
This sequence comes from Clamator glandarius, assembly GCA_033459285.1. Taxonomy (NCBI): domain Eukaryota; kingdom Metazoa; phylum Chordata; class Aves; order Cuculiformes; family Cuculidae; genus Clamator; species Clamator glandarius. Next base: position 3,535,433 of record JAUNZM010000261.1, on the reverse strand, counting down.
TAAAATGATAAAATGCACATTTCTCAGAGCAGAGAGTAAGACAATCTGAAAAACATTATTTTATTCACTTCTTAGCAAGTGTAGTTTGGACCCTTTGATTTCTAGAAAGTTGCTTTTTGCCTTCTAGGAACATGTCCCAGAAGAAGATGGATTTTGAGTGGGACAACACAAATATTTCTAATCTTTTTTTTTATTGAAAAGAAAAAGAGTTTAACTTTCTCTGAATTGATGTTTGCAAAACACTCTTGATTTCCCTTTCTTTTTGCCTTATTTTTGCACGGCTGATGGCAGTTGTACAAATTGCAAAGGTTTTTGTAGGGTCCACAGCTTTTCAGTGGGAGTGGTACTGGTGTGTTCCTTTTTTGTGGTCGTGTCAATAAGTGAGCTTTGGTCTTGTCCAATGAGACTGTGCAAACTAGATATTTGCCAGCATGTGTTATGTAAACGTCACTGCAGTGACTGTGCCTTGTGTTAGTAACAAGCATTTGTCAGTATTATTTCAGCTGAATTTGGACAATTGACCAGAAAATTGCGAGTCTCTTAATTCCCTTATCCGTTTCCTTCGTTGTCTCTTCAGTACTTCTCTCCTAGTCTCTCTCTTTTCCATATAAGATTTGGTAAGAGAGCCATTCCTCATTCCACTATTTACAGGGGAATCTCTCTTCTTTGGCTTTTCTCCTCTTGGATGAAATTATGGGTGTTTCAACAGAAAAAAAAAAAAACAAAGCAAGGTTGGAATGTTGCTGCTGGCCAGCCAGCTTAGCTGTCAAAGACTAATTAGGAGAAAGCAACCTGTGGTGCACTCAGGTGCACATGAATACTGGAGAGAGTAAGCTTTGCTCCAAGGGTGCATTTTGATTAATAGAGATAGCTGAAAAGGGTGTAATTTTGTCATCACTGCCTTATATCTGATAATCTCTGGCTTTGGCAGCCAGTCATGACCTCCTCTTGCTGCTTTGCCTGTTGTTATGGACTGTGAGGAGGAAGAGCTGGTGGCAGCAGGAAGCTTCTACTTTGTGCTGAACAGCTTCAGAATTTTGGAGGAGTTGTTTGGGCAGTGTGTACTGTGTAGAACACCTGCCTTCTTAGCACAAATGGTATCCCTGTGGAGAATAATTCAGGGGCTGGAAAAAGGCATCTTTCAGGCTGGATTTTATTTACCAGTACTCAAATACTTATTATTCTGCTGTACTATGCCATATCTCATAGACCGTTACTTAGCTTAAATCTAGCTTTTGCCAGCTGTTGCAAGTGGATTGATATGGGTGGTTTCTGGTGCCCATATAAAGAACAGAGGAGGTCTGAGGAGCTTTTTGTTGGTGGGAGGATTGTCAAGCCCAGATCTGCTCTGAAGAGTTTTGGTCAGTTTTTCACATCAGATGAAAGTGTTGTGAAGCATTCAAGAGCTCTCAGATGTGCATCTTCCTTGGGACTGTCAAAATTCAAGGCCAATTGACCATAATAAACTAAAACTGGCTGTAGTTTGATGCTGATGAGGTGGTTTTTGTCCTTCTTAGCATATAGATCCATTATGTAAATTCGTCTAAAGGAACCTCTAGTTTTCCTGAGTTGAATTTTCCTTTCTTTATCTGGTAACCCACAAAGTAAAGTAAAATTTTTAAAATATGTCAAGATAACTTATAAGATTAATTCTTCAAGGCTGTGATATCTGAGAAAAGAGTAAGCCTACTCAAGTGTCTATTCTTTTACATGGAAATGTATTCACTTTCATCACTTCTTGCCTTTGAAATTTCTATTTACCCTACTCAGCCTGTATCCCAGGTCTGAAGATAGAATTGGGCAGAGTATTTTCGCTCTCTGTTCTCATCAGCGTGTTTCTTGCTGTGTTGCAGTGGTCACTTCATCTTCCACCAGAGAGTACACAGTGACAGAGCCAGAAAGGGACGGGGTTGCTTCCACATACGTGGGCGCCTATCAGTGGCGGCAGACTATCTCGTTTGATGAATGCATTCACGATGACTCTCACCATGCTGCTCCAGCTACTCAGCAGCTCTCAGTGGACAGTGTGTTTGTCCTGTATAACAGAGATGAACAGATTCTGCGATATGCTATGAGTAATTCCATTGGCCCAATCAGTGGTACGTATGAATTGGAAATCTTTCTTCTTCTCTTTTCTAAGTAACTAAGAGCAGGCTCCTATATTATTTTTAGCCTGCCTTAGCTGGATTAGATTAATGTGTTATATTAATTCATTGCATTAGTCAGTAGAAATCTGGATCCATCAATAAAGAAGAGAAATTGAATTGTTGAAAGTTTGTGTAATTCTTTCACTTTGGTAGGTTTATTTAAGTGATTAACTGCTCTTAAAATTCAGTGGGATTAGTGTCTTAATTTCTTGAAATACTCTTAACATACCACCATGATCTATTGCTGCTCAGATATATGGAGTGTATTGTTTATCTTTACCTGTTTTATAGTTCCTCTAAAAAAAATTTATTTTTTTAATTATCAGAGCAGAGGGCAAAAGAGGTGAATGAGATTTGCCATTAAACTAGCTAGTTTCTTGAAAAGTGGCATTTTATCTCTGGAAGGTAGGCAGCCTACGATGCGTGGGCTTTTTTGGATGAGCTGTCCAAGCTTGTCAGTTTGCACTAAAATCAGAAAACAAGCAAAGAAGCAATTTGAAAGCACACAGCAGATGACTACAAGAAAAGTTTGCACTCACTTTTGTTTGTTACAAAGATAAAGTCGTACTACTTAAAATAAATAAACCAAGCTGTTAAGAATCACATTTTGAGTCTCATGTCAGTGGCTGGAAGATGCATTATCTTTGTCAGTCTTGCTCTTTAGAAGAGAGCTTTTGTGGCTTTTCTCTTTTTCAGCTCCGTAGTCCTTTGCACAGCTGACAAGAAATGTGGGTGCTATTGCCATGACTAAGACTCTTGTTCTGCCTTCTTCCTAGTGCAAGAAGTATCCTCTTTCCTTGTTTCATGTATACTACAAGCAATTTCCTTCTGGGCCTTATCTGAGTGCTTTTACTCGGATAGAGTTGTCATGTCTAAATATGGTTTCTCTTGTCAGATGGTTCTGCTGATATTAACAGGAATCCTTGCTACACTGGTACCCATAACTGTGACACCAATGCAGTATGTCGTCCAGGAACTGGAAATAGCTTCTTCTGTGAATGTTCCATTGGCTTCCGTGGAGATGGAAATGTTTGTTATGGTATCAGAAAACTTTTGTTATAAAATGACAGCTAATGTAGCTTTTGTCTTGCTTGGAACGTATTGACCCTCAGGACTAGCCATTCCAGCAAAATGAACTGTCCTGAGAGGTTGGTTTTGGGAAAGATAGGTTAGAGGGGTGCTGGGGTAGCTGATGTATCTGAATAATCAAAGTAAGCAAGTTTGACTGTCTTGAAGGCTCAAACTTGGGCGTGCTTTGCTAGCTTACAAAGCATTTTTCCTACCCAGTTCATTTTTTCATAAAACCTGTGGGAACATAGCTGTGAGAAATTTATTCTAATGCAAGTTCTGGTTAACATGAGTCAACTAGGTTAAAAGTTCTTGAGGGCGATGAGGAATGGCATGTGTACATGTGTACAGACCACAGATATGTGGAACCCACTGAAATAATCTTTTTCAAGACCTGCTTTGAAAATCTCTTCTGCTTCAGGAGCCTTATTTCCCAGCTATGTACTTTTAATGTATTTGAGCACAAATACTTATTTTCAAGAGGTGAAACTTTGTATTAATGAAATATGCATTATCCCTATTAGTTAAAGGGGTTGTTTAACACTGCTTCTGATTTATCATTTTCTCTCTCAGTGGCTCCTCTTCCTTCTTCACTAACATCCTATGCTTTCCCCTTGTTACTCCACTGTAGAACCTCTTCTGGGGTTCTTGGTGCAGATCAGCTGAGGATACAGTTGCCTAAAAACTTACTTTCAGTCTATTAATATCTCTTAAGAGACTATCCGAGTTGTGGTTTAAATAAGCAAGCCTGCTACAATTCAATAGCTGCACAGTTTCTGTTTTTCTGGCATCAGTATCAAATGGCATCTTTTTAATAACTGGAATCCTTATAATATTCTAGATGTTGATGAATGTTCAGAGCAACCAGATCTATGTGGCAGCAATGCAGATTGCAATAACCAGCCGGGAACCTACCGCTGTGAGTGTGTTGAAGGGTACCAGTTTGCAGCAGACGGGCAGACTTGTGTTGGTGAGTTTCTCATCTTTCAAAAGTATTAAATTGCTCACCGTCTTTCAGGCTGTGATTCATCTCACAGAGACAGAAAACAGAGCTTGTAGGATCTGCACTGCCTTCTAATGTGAGTTGGATTTAGGAGTTCGTGCTGAAGTTAGTGATTACAATCTGTTAGGTAACCAGATAAGGTGCCTGAGGTACTTTCTTTTGATCTCAAAAATATCCCATTCAGAATGTGTCCTAATAGAAAGCAGAGATGATTATTGGACACTTCGGTCCTTTCTGTACCATTATTTAGCTGTAGATTTCACATGAAAGTAAAATTCAAATTTGTAAAAGAAGAAAAATTAAGGTGAGCAGTAATTAATTTGTTGTTATTTCACAGCAGCTTACTTTCAAGAAGAGGTAGGACTTCTTCTGCATTTTGTGTGTCTGGCAGGCTTATCCTGAAGTGGCAGCTAATCGTGCTGAAAAGGAATTCTGACTACAAAATCATTTCACTATTAAAATCTTAGCGATTGGGAGGAAATCTAGCTGGTTTGTTAGAGGACCATTAAAACTTCAAAACTCAAAGCAACTTCAAAAATTGTCACTGAATTAGTTAATTTAATTTCATTTAAAAACTTTTTTTCTGGATGAAGCCTGAGTTAATTTGCACTTGCTGGACTAAGGTTACCCTGCTGAGGATTAGTTTTCCTGTTTACTCTGATTTTTCACTGAAGTTGTACAAATTCCATTTTCTAGCTAGAAGAATTGTATGAGATGTATATTGAAAACGAATTCTCTATACAGAAAGAAAAGCCATGAGCTTTGCCCTCGTAAGGAAACAAATTGGATTTTTTTTTCAGTTATCTTTATTGTCTTTGTTTGCAACATGGCAGTAGTTCTGTACTGACAAAGCCTGTACACACTCTTCCAGTATGCTTGGGCTAATTCTTTTTTTCTTTTGGACATAACTGATAACAGCTGAGCATTATGTTTGTGTCTGTCATGGCCGCTTTGTGGTGGAAGTGTAGTTACCCTTTGATCAGCTAATGCATCCAGGTATTCTCTCACTATAGCAGAGACAGTTTTTGAGCTAAGACTAAGGAGACTTCATCTTGCAGCAGAAAGTTGCATTACTTCCTTTTAAGTGTGTGACATTGTGTGCCGTGTTTTATGTTCCATCATGAGCTGCTGCAGTAAGAGTTACCATTCATGTCTGCTCACAGTGCACCTGTAGTCTCCCCTTCATTTCAGAAAAGTTAGAAAAACATCTTCTGCCAGGACATTGAAAGGTGTAGGAGGAGATGAGGAGGAGTGACTTTGTCTTCTTTACGTTATGTCCACCACTGCCCTTTTGTCACTTTGACCTGAAACAGAGGTTTCTTGCCTCCAGCCACGACCTCTCTAGGTTCATTCTCCTGCTTTTGCACTAAGCTGAGGTGTCACACATCTAACAAGTGTTAAGTAATTCCTTGCTCAGCTTGAGGAACTTCACTTTGATCCCTCCTTTCGATTTCAAGCAGACTATGCATCCATAAGGCTGAAGAGAGGAAAGCTGAACTCTAGTTTCCCATCAGATTGGAAGTAAATGCCATGGTGATCTTGTTCCCCTTTCCACAAGGGAGAGTTTTACAACCCACAGACCACTTGAACAGCTACCGTCTTTGTACTTTTGCAGCTTGCTCTGGGATACCAGCTCTGACTCAGCTTTTCTGGAAGTACATTTTTTCATACCAGCTGTGTGACTCACTGAATAGACGTAGAAGAGAGTTGTAAATAGATAGTGTTCTCCTCTGTCTTTGAGCTCCAACTCCAAATCTTATGCATTTGTAATGGAGTTCTTGATTTTTTTGTAATCTGAAACTTACTTCAGCAAACAGAAAAGATATAAATGATGCTAATAATGATACCATCTTCTCCAGAGAAATGGAAAATACTATTTTCAAATGTGGCTTTGATGGCACATTTATGTTATTTCCCTGCTGGTGCTGTGGTAGTTTCCATCTGTGTACTATGGTGAAAGGACCACTGTAGAGTCTCTCTCTCTTCTCTCTGTCAACTCCTCAGAAGAACTGCATAAAGAGAAACCTCAGCAGACTCCCTGCTACAGCAGATGGAAGTCTGTTCCTAGATGTACACAGTGCAAACTCATCTGTTTCTGTGCCCAAACTTTTTGTAGCATTTTGCCTCTTCCTGTTTTAAAAATACCATGGTTTTCTCTTCTCTGACATAAAATAATCAGGGCTTCAGCAAACTACCTGGAATAACTTGTGTGAAGCCTTCGGATTCATTGCTGTCAACAGTGAGAAAGCTATAAAAAGCTGCAGGACTGGTCTCAGCTTCCACAGTTGGTCAAAATTCTCTCCAACAGTTGACAAATTTGTTTATCTTCTGTTGAGTGAGTCATTGAGTGAATTGCCAAGTGACAACAGCCCTGGGTCAGTGCTAGGTTAGTGTAGCAGAACATCTAGAAATTCCCAGTGCAGTGAACTGACCGCTTTGCTAACATGTGAGATACCTCTGTGAGACGCCTTACATTTCATCATCCAGGACTGTTTTTTATAAACAAGACTGTGATGGACTTTAGGACCAGTCCCTGTAGCAGCCTTTCTGCCCTGTTCTGTATTAACAAATATCTATGAGGTCCTAAGGCCAGTGAGTTCATTGTAAAACATTAATAAGAAGATTTAACACAAGTGAAAGAGCACATCTTAGAAAAAAAATGCCCCAAAAACCTACCCCCTAAACAAAAAGCTCAGTTTCCTTGTTTCCATTCTCTTGTATGTGCTTTCACAGCTGTTCCCTCACTACAAACTTATTACGAGCTTCAGATTTTGTGGAGGAAACCCCAAATTTTCATCTCCTCTCTTGTACATCTAACCTGCAGCTGTTGAATATGCCATAAACCATTGCCAGACAGGCACACACAATTGCGACATTCCTCAGCGCGCTCAATGTGTGTACACTGGAGGGTCTGCCTACATCTGCACATGCCTCCCTGGCTTCTCCGGAGATGGGCGTGCCTGTGAGGGTGAGTAATGCCATTTGTTATAGGATTTTTATACTCTTTATTGCACAACTTGCATGGTCATTGCAATGTCTTACACTTTATTGTGATTTAAAGTAGAATATTTTGTAGTTAAATCCTTCAAGCAGGCATCGCCTTAAGCTTTTGTCCTTCCCTCCCTTCACTTTTGAATTTACTCTTCAATATTTGAGCTACAGAAAGTCCAAGATGGGGTAAATGCGAAAATTGCAGTAGCTGCAGTTAGAAGTCTGCTGGAACTGTTTGCAATGTATTAGTTTATATTGCTAAAATGGTGACACATAATGCTCTGTGACTACGTAAAAAAGTTATGTTTTGTTTCGTGTCAACTGGAGTGCAGTGGGGGAACAGCTTTACTTAAAGACATGTTAGAAATTTCACCAGCCAAAACCTGCTTCTCTTGCTGTGTTATGTCTTTTCCTTGAGAAACATGGGCATGTATTTCTAAAAGACTGTGTGAGTTAACAATGCTAGTGACCCATCAGAATAGCAGAATGCAGGGATTTGGTGGAAGCCAGAACCTAAATACATGCATGCTTCACCCCCGGCTCCTTTGCACTTGCATATAGATGTTCTTCCAAATGACTATAATTCTAATTGGATATCCTAAAATAGGAGTCTGAAAGTAATATGGCAGCTTTGCACTGGAATTTATCACTCTGATTTGTCCATCAGGAGGAACAGTTATCTGAGACTGAGCTTTTCTTTTTACAGATGTAGATGAATGTCAACAAGGCCACTGTCATCCAGATGCTTTCTGCTACAACACTCCTGGGTCCTTCAGCTGCCAGTGTAAGGCAGGTTATCGTGGGGATGGTTTCCAGTGTGTGTTAGGAGGTAAAATCTTATAGTTCTTGAAAGTTGGACCATAAGTATAATTCGTGAATTGAAGATTTAATCCCAGCCAACAATTATGCACCATACAGCTTCTTGCTTGTTCCCCCTACTCCATGGGATGGAGGAGACAATCGGGAGAGTAAAATTAAGAATACTCATAGGTTGAGATAAATACAGTTTAATAGGTGAAACAAAAGCTGTGCATGCAAGCAAACTGAAATGAGGAATTTGTTTACTACTTCCTATTGGCAAACATATGTTCAGCGATCCCCAGGAAAGCAGAGCTCCATCAGCCCCAACGGTTACTTGGGAAGACAAAACACTATAAGTCTGAACATCCCTGTTTCCTTCTTCCCCCAGATTTTTTAGTGCTGAGCATGACCTCATATGGTATGGAACATGCCTCCGGTCAGCTGGAGTCATCTGTCCCAGCTGTGTCCCCTCCTGACTTCTTGTGCACCCCCAGCCTACTCACTGGTGGGGTGGGGTAAGAAGCAGAAAAGGCTTTGACTCTGTGTAAGCTCTGCTCAGCAATAACTAAAATATCACTGTATTATCAACATCGTTTCCAGCACAAATCTGAAACATGACCTCATGTTAGGCACTATGAAACATGTTAATTCTACCCCAGCCAAAGCCAGCGCACACGTGCAGTGGTTAGTGTGTCTACTAAACTGCTAAGCTCACTGTACTATTTTGTGGTAGCTTTGTGTTACTTTTTGGTGCTTATCCTGTACACTTCTTGACTTTCCATACTTATCACAATTGCATGAGTATGGGGATCTTTCCACGTCACAGCTTTAAGGGCAGTAGCAAAATATTTTGGAGTTTTGTTGTCTCTTTTGTTTTAGTGGGTGGGGATCTGCCGGGTTTTGTTTGTCTTCATATACGCCTCTTTGATTTTTATTATTTTATGCTGTTTTGCACTACCAGTACAGGACATGCTTTAGAAACAGTGTATCAATTAGCTCTGCTTATGAAATGCTCTGAGCAGAAAAAAATCTGTGTAGATAAGAAGTCTCACTTTTGCTGATTCCTGACTGAAGTGTCTGTGGTGCTCTGCTGGTCTGCAGCAATGGCAATCTTTACAATAAACTTAGCTACTCCTCCCCACTTAGAGAGTTAATGGAACAATAGGGTTGCCATATGTTGCTAAAGCTTTAGTACTTTTAAAATGGATATATCTGACAGTTAATCATTGCCAAGAGATGGAATCACAGTATACTTTCTGAAGCCTAGCAAAAAGCAACTTAGTTTACTTTAGCACCCAGTTTGTAAAGTGGCTTCAGAATGGAGATTCCAGATGAGTCTGTATTGTATTCAGCTGTGATTAGAGACCCTTTCTTTCCCTTTTTACCCACTAAGGTTTTGATCTAATTAGCCTCAGTCAGGTCACTGAAGTCTCTCCTGGTTTTTAATAGCATGGAAAGTTTCATTCATCTGAATATTCATTTCTTTTTGCTGCACCCTTTTCCAATCCATGTGTACAATTGCTTACTTGTTTGATGTCTTTCTTATTATATGAAACCTACTCTTGAATCTTAGCACTGCTGAATGGCAACTCTTGAATCAAGCAGACTAACAAGTAAGATGGATTTGAGTCACACACAAGGGAATGTCTTTAGGAGTGAACGAGCCAGTTAATGAAAGAGTTAATGATGCTGGAATGTCCCACTGCTCACAGCTATTAAGAAAGCCTGTACTTCATTATTTCCTCACGCTTCATTTTTCTATTTCAAAAAACCAGATGTCTGAGCATTTCTACCCCTGCAGACCCCAGACACTGTTTACTAAACAGAAACAAATCTAGATTCTTGGAACTAGAGGTCTGTTAAGAGCCATTTGCTGGTCAGTATGCAATCTGTTTCACATGAGAAATGCACTTAAGAGGGAGACACTGTAAGTGAAGGATTACAAAGGAAAATGAAGGGACAAAGGGGAGTGTGTTGTTTTGGTTTGGATTTTTCCTCCTCTTTTTTTTTTTTTGGCAATGTCTGAGAACAGCAAATGAAAATGTCAGTATAACTCCTTGTTATATGTGGGGAATAAAGTGATCCACATAGAAAGTTAAAAAGTACTCTTCGATTGCATACTGATTCTGGGCAGCGTTTTAAGTCCTTCTGTCTTTAGCTTGTGAATTAAAATCTGTTTGACTAGTTATATCAGATCTTTAAAAATTTTTAATGCCATCATGCCATCACAGAACTAATTGAATTTGGGTTATTGTGTCAGACTGTAATCCCCCCTGCAAAATGGAAAGGAAGAAGTCCCTATTCCTCATCCCGTTTTCTCAGCTGCCATCTTTTATTTTTTTAGAAGTCCATAAATCATTTTCTCCAGTACTGCTGCAAGAGCTTTCCTTTATGACCAAAAAAGACTTTGAATTTTGTGCATGGCTTTGGAGGTTGTTTTTTTCCCCACTCTATTTGTTTCTTGGCTCTACATGGGAAGTGTGTACATATATGTTTTTCATCTGTCCCACTTTCCATAAACATCCTATTTCCATTTCGGGTTTTTTTTTTTTTTTCAAATTCCATTATATATTTCAGTGACACTTAAATTCCAAATATGCTACTGGTAGTTTATGAAACAACTGAAAAAATATTTAAAAACTTAAATCCAAATTTATTTTTCTAAGGAAGCATATACATTTAGCTTGAGTTTGGGATACACCATTCTACGTATCTAGTCTGAATTGTGTGTACTGTGGTCCATGAAGCATAACTTCATCAGACCTTTGATCTCTGTTCTGCACTACAGCTTCTCTCTTAGGAGCTCTTTTCCATATACCACTTCAATTTTTCACTATCCTTTTGAACTGCAGTTACCAGAGCTGGACGCAGTATTCCTTGAATCATCTCCCCAGTCCCACATTGCTTCTCTATACCCGTGTGGTATTCCCTGTGTATTTGCCAAATTCTTGTTTATACCCCCTCACAATCCCTACAGCACTGAGCTGGGTTCTGGCAGCTTATCTCCTCACAGTTGTCCACTGATAAGTGTGAGCTGCTGATTGCTCTTTTTGGTTGTGGTTTCTAAGTCTGTCTTTAGAGACTGGTCTGCACAGTATATTCCAAGAAATGGAACTTTCCATTTGACTGTGTGAATTTACTTGGTGATTTTAATGAGCTGCTGCAGAGGTCCTGGCTTTCTCATGTTTTGTGGCCTATTTATCCTCCACAAATGATGCAACTATGATTGTATATTCCCCTGGAATCCTAATTAAGGAATTAAATGTCTTAAAGTCTTAGTTTCAAATTTCCTTATTAAAACTGGGTAGTGTATGAACTTACTAGAAATACTACGGCTTCACAACATTTGTCCGTTGACTTAGGTAATTGTTCAGTTTTTAATCATTTATCAAATTAAGTTAGCCCACAGTATGGTGCTTTGTCTTGAAAATGGTACTGTTACCACCGCCGCTTTCTTGTATCGCTGAAGATTACCCAGGTCTTGCTCTTATACGGTTTGTTTCATCTCTGGCAGTAACACTAGTATATACCATTTTTTCTCATCATTGACATGATCATTTGGCTTAACATTCGAATGTGGGTATTAAGAACAGTAAGAACCTCTGGAAAATGGATATCTTGCCTTAAAATAGGCATGACTTGTTTCCCATTTGCTGCAATCAGATGTAGTAGTAGATGTAACAGCACTGTTACACCAGGTAAGCATTATTTACTCTTAGCTCTAGCTGTTGTTGTTAATGGAAGTTTTGTTTGTGCCAGCCAAGAGATCAGACAACCCTCCTAATCTTATTTGTTCTGTATCTTTGAAGTGTCTTGACTGCGTGAAATATTACTGTATTAATATTAAAAGAGGAGCACTAAGTAACCTCATTTAGGCAGCTATATGGAAGGAAAGGAAAGTTACTATCCTTATTTGTGTCTAGAAGCTGGTTTACAAAGTAACCCTTGTACTAATTTGTGCCAATTCTTGTTACATGTATTGTCTAACTTGTACTGTTAGTTCATCAAGGTAGGGAATATGCTTTATTTACTGTGTCAGTCTCATCTTTCCAGCTTGGTCAAAGTTAGCCTTATTTCAGACAATTAATTAACACAATTTAAATCTTGCAAAATCAGAGCATAAAGCACACCGAGTAAAATGGGTGGTTGTATAAGCAGTATAAGCAGATTGTTTATCCCAAATAGCTGTCATTGTGCCTTCATTGATGCATAGGCTACCACACTGGATTGGGGTTCAGCTCATTTTCTCTTAGGGGTCTCAAAACTGACTGTTGAGTCTGATTTTATACTGAGTGGATATCTAATTGATAATCAATTTAGAGCTTGATTCAGCTGACCAGATGTTGGTTCCTTCTTCAGGATAACACAAATGATAGAATAACATGAATACCCAGGATAATACTGTGTTGACTACATTTCTCTCCACTTCAAGGAGACTTACATGGCCGTGTTAACATATAACTGTGTAAATCTTGGTGCTTGGTCTGACTTCTCACGCCTACCTGGGGAGCCTTAACTCTTAGTCCAAGGAGCAGTTTCTTGTGTTCAACAGCCCGTCAATATCTGATGAACGCATGTCCTAAGGAATGGCTGCAGCTGGAGAGGGTAACACAGTCATAGCACAGTGCCTGGAGTTGCAGGAAAGGGGCTTTTTCAGAAAGCATGAACTCTTCTTAAGGCATTTGCCTGATAAAGAAGTTGTACATCCTCTCACTGCTAATCTCTGTGGTAAAAGGTGCTTAAACAGGACTAACAATGGATGAATTTTGAGTGAAGATGCCTACCTGCCAGCAGCAAGAGTTAATGAGCAGTAGTATGGAGCATAGTAATCCTGCCCACAAATCAGAGATAAGGAGAGACAAAATACAGTACAGTTCCCAAGTAGATGATTTTGATTGCTCTGACTAATTTAGAGACTTGTTTCGGTTTATAAATTTTAATATTCACGTTAGTGAGTTGAAGCTACTTTAATGTTGAAAGGTTAAAGTGATCGAGTTGGCACAAATAAATATGGTAACACTGGTTTTATTTCTTTTCAGAATGTTTCTTTAACATAGTTAAAGCACAGAAGCAGTAAAATATGTAGTTATTCCTAAAGTGAGTGGCAATAGGGTATCTGACATCTTTTTATGTAGCTGAAAAATCAGTGTTGATGGAATTTTTTAGAGGGAACAAATCATAGTCTCTGCCTTCTAGAGACTGAGTGCTAATTTTGAAAATTAATTAGTTATGCTAGTCTCTTGATTTTAGCAGGGCTAATTGCATAAGCAGGCCGTTTGTGAGATTGGTCTTGATCATTGCAATGTAAGTACTCTTCAAAAGTTCCATCAGTATTCCTTTATAAAATCTGCAGATGTGTGAACATTGTCTTGAAATTAAAACAGACACAGATATTTCAAGTTACCAATAATACATATAGATTTTATGTATAACAGCTGGGTCCTGTCTGGGAGTGAATATGCACTTCTTTGTATAATACACATTTGCTAACTCATTTTCATAAAATTGATCTAGTCTGTTAATTTAAAAATTGTAAGCTGCTGGATATTCTCTAATTCTGGAAATTTCATATGGGAAGGAAAAACATCCAGTTTCTACATTTGTTTTTTCTGTCCCACTGGGGAGGGGCCAATAGTGTCTCTTAAAGATAATCTGGATGCAATGGAGATTTTGCTTTGCAGAGAACAAAGGCAGGGTGGGTCAGTTTGCCAATACTGTGTATTTTCCCTGCTTTCTCTCAGGAGTGGTGCACACAATTAGAGGTTTAAAAAGAAGGAAAACTGGTGTTACGGTTACTGGAATCAGCATTTCTTTTACCTGCACTCTGCATAGCGCTTTAAATACATGCAAACAAACGTTGAGTCAGATAAGAGAGGCTTTCCTTCAGGATCTGATTTTCTAGGTTGATTCAAGGCTTTTTACCACCCACATCAAAGCCAGTGCCAAATATTTCAGTTGTTTAGAGTGAGCTGTTCCCCAGACATTTGTATTTCTCTACCCTAATTGTGTCCAGGTGCATGAAACTTGTCCAAAGCATTTGCTTGCATAACTAGATGAAATAATAATAATAAAAAACTACCTTTCTTTTTTGTATTTGTTATTTACACCACAGTAGACTGTGGGTGCATGAGGTTAGCCTTTTGCTCGGCTGGGCTGAGTCTGGCCTGAGTCTGGTCTGAGTCTAGTCTGAGCCACATGTAGCTAATGCTGTCCACCAGGCAGCATAAAAACAAGGAAGGAATAAAAAGTGAAATGTTCAAGCCCCTTCAGCAGGCAGTTTGTGGTATTTCCAACTGCAAAAATCATTGACAGGAAAAAGATATTCCCCCATAATTAGAGCTCTTTCTCTCCTAATGCACAGAATTCTTCAGTGGTCTCAAGTCCAAGGTAAAACTAAACCAGCTTTATTTTTCTAGAGAAGGAAAAAGATGCTTTTTATTATATTCTTTTAATGTCATTATTTTATTTGACATCCCGAAGGATACATTGATCCCAATGACATTCCCGATTGCATGACATAATACCATCAGATGTATATTTTAGTCCAGATTGTATTGTAAAATTGACACCAAAAGAGCCAGATTCCTGAATCTCCTAATAATCTAGGAAGTTAGTCTTTCCTCTGTAATCTCTTCAGTAGTACAAATGCATGTAGTGTAGCTTTTGTGTCATGTTCCTCTGCATACAGAGCAGTATTCCTGTTTTCTGTATAGCCTGACTTATGCACTTTACCAGGGACTGGACAGTTTGTCCCTGCAGTTCCTTTTCTGGGTCCAGAAGTGTCAAGTGAGTGCTTGAACTTGGTAACTGAACTCTAAAACCCTGACAAACATCAAAGCAATGGGTTGTTTTACTTCCTAGATTCTGCAGACAAATCAGCATCTGCCTCTTGTTGTGGTTTTATTTCGTGGCTCTGAAGGGAAACTTGACTTCTAGCATTACAAAAAACCTTTATCCACTCTGTGGCCTGACTAATTAGTCACATTTTAAGGCCCATGGTTAATTGCCAAGTGAGTAGACATCGGTTTCCAAGTGGGACAGAATGTTCTTACTAATGTCCCTTAAGGAGAAGACATAGTTTCCAGCTTCTGTTTATGACCCTTCCGTGTAGGAAGCTGCAGGGGGGCTGATTGTTCTGTTATAATCTAGACAGTGAAAGATAAAATGACGTAAGTGTAAGGCAAATGTGTGGCATTTACATTAGTCAGACTGTTCCTGAAGGGGCATCAGAGTCCTATGCATTCAAGGTTTGTAAGAGTACCATGCTCCTCTAGCAGTAAGAATACTTGTGTTAGAAGTGGTCAGCAGATATTAACTGTTAATGGAACATAGTAACTGGTTAAAACAGAAATACTCACTGCTCTGTATTTTTTTCCCACAGAAGTAGAAAAGACCAAATGCCAGCGTGAAAGAGAAGTAGCTCTTAGAAGCGGAGACCCTTTCCTCACAAGGGACATAAGAGTTGGTTACTTCATTCCCCAGTGTGATGAGCATGGGAATTACTTACCCACGCAGTGCCATTATAGCCGTGGATATTGCTGGTGTGTGGATAGGGATGGCAATGAGATTGATGGTACTAGAAGTGACCTAGGAGTTCGACCACCATGTAAGTGCCTGAAGCCCTTGTTTCTTCTGGGTATCTCTCCCCCAAGTGCACTGTCTCCCAGATGCGGGGGTTAGTCCTGCCCCTGAGAGTCTACAGCACTAACTTGGAGCAATGCAGACCATTGCTGTCCAAGGGATGATATGTCTTGTGATGCAGCCAACTGGTAACTCCAGCGTATGCTTTTCCTTCAGCTGAGGCATCTGGACAACTGTGGTGAGCCTCTGAATACGAAGATGGTTCTCTTAACTTCTTTCCTGCCTGTGAGGGGCCCCTGTAGTTTCTACCCACTGGGAGCTGTGGCAAATCTGAATGTGTGGTAACTGACTTGCTTCAGAAAGTGAAGGATGTTCCTGCCTACATTCTCCTCACTTCAACATCAAAATAAGTTTGAGTTTTTCTAAACATTTGAAGGAAAGAGCAGTTATGGGGCTAGACATGAAAGGACATATTATGTCAATTGCTCCTTCTCTGTCAGCTAAAGGGAAATATTTGGAAGCTTTCTGCATCTGATTATAGTTATTAGTGTCTGCTTATAGGGCTTTTTCCTTCTGAGAACTCTGACTGTAATTGTCTCTGCAAATAACAAGGAGCCTTGTATATACCATACAAGCTAATTTTTTTCCTTTCTGTTTCCTTCTCTGTTAAGGTCTGAGCACAGCTGCTCCTCCTGTTGTTATTGGGCCCTCTGTTCGACCAGATACAGTACCTCTGCCTCCAGGAACACACTTGCTCTTTGCCCAAAGTGGTAAAATCGAACATGTTCCACTAGAGGGGAACGGTATGAAGAAAAATGGTGCGAAAGCACTCTTGCATATTCCTGTAAGTAACTACTATACTAAGTCCTTTTAGTTTAGAAGACATGTGACAAAGATGAAATTAAGAGTGCATGTCTATGTAATTAGATAATTTAAGTTCAAAAATCATCTTGATTAAAATTTCAGTATCCCATCATTATGTCACTGAAAATTCCTGACCTGACTAGTCAAAAAGCCTAAACTAAGCTATAGAAAAAAAAAATTGCCTTTAAAGAATAGCTCATAAGACAAAAAGCTAATATATATGCTGTCATACGCCTCTAACAGTTTGTCATATAAACAGTCCTACATTCACACTTGCATTGATTTTCTAACTATGGTATAAAAGTTTAGGAGACCTACAAGAGCAGTATGTAGAAAGGCCCTTTTTCCCCTCCCTTACTCCCTCAAGTTTTTTTCCCAAGTCTTAATCTCTTCCTGTTTTCAGTCAATTCTCTGTACTTCTTGGCTACAGATATATGTAGATAATTTTTATTTTCTTTTTTTTTTTCTTCTCCATGTGCAGGCCCAGTGGGTGATAAATCTTTTTCCCACATCAGTTACTACTGTTTTGAGGATCTGTTTTCCCTGAAAATTAATCCCTGATGCTGAGAACGTCTATTTTCCGTTACCTGTGACATACACTAACTCTTCTCACTTCCAACTTCATCACGTTCATTTGTTTTGCCTGAAGTCTGAGGTTTCTCATTTCATTTCAGTGTATTTATAATAGATAGCAAACCAGATGGCATGCTGGCCTCATTTTTGCATTACTGTGAATGTTCAGTAGACCAAATACAGACTAAATTACAGATTCAGTTCACAAACTGTGCTGGGATGTAAGGGCAAAATAAAGTACTATGTGCAATGTCAGGTAGTTAGGCAGATATAGACACTTGATTCTCACTCCTTGTCAGGCAGTCTTATCTTCATTAAAACATCCTATTAAAATGAAACTTGCAGTCTCTGCTAACTATGTTGTCTCTGCTTGTGTTGTCTCAATGTTGGGTATTTGTGAAGTGGTGGTGTTTAGCAGTGTAGACGTGTTCAGATTGATTTGTAACCTACAGCAGTGATGTACACTGGTGAATAAATGCATCTGTTTTGATGCATGTTTCTAAGAATCTGCACTGTTACAAAAGCAGCAAAGGTGATGGATCTGGAAGCCCATGTGAAACACCGAAAGTCTCTTTCTCTTAACTGGAGAAAAGAGTTTCAGCTCTAAACTCAAACCCTAATCGTAGCTTCTCCTGCCTGAAAAATTGCATGTTTGTGTTTCTTGTTCCTGAGCATATTTTTTTCCGACAGAATGATTTATGGAGTATTTGTTTAAGCTGTGTTTTATTTTAAAAACTTACTTTTCTAAAACTTTTTTGAGTCCAATGATTCTACGTAGGTAGCACTACTGAAGTGCAGCCATTGTGTATAGGTTGGTGACTATAAAGAACACAAGTCAGGTTTGATAGAAGTCATTGTTTCTCCTTGAAAAGAAGATGTGAAATTAAAAAGCAGATAAGGAATGATACAGTAAAATAGCAACATGAACTTTCTTTAAATGAATGTGTAGATGAAGTTGTAGAAGTGAGACCAACTGTTCAGTACTAATATCTACAATGCTTCTTTGAAATAAGATAATTGTAAATTATGTCTGCTAGTTAAAAGAGACTTAAAATTGGAAGTATTTTGCAAAGCTACTCTACAATGCTACTGTGCAGTATTCTACAAAGCTATTCTACTGCCACCGTAGTATTTTCTCTGCCTAACTCTCCATCTCCCACCTTTCCACAAGATTTTTTGGGGGGGGCTTGAGACTTAGGTCCATAAGCTAGCACTGCTGGCAAATAACTGTTGTTTATCATAAATTGATGTAACATTCTGGTTGACCAACAGGACAAAGTTGTTATTGGAGTTGCCTATGATTGCATGGACAAGATGGTTTATTGGACAGACATCAGTGGCCCTTCGATCAGCAGAGCTAGCCTGCATGGTGGGGAGCCAACAACCATCATCAAAACAGGTAACACCACAAAATTCTTCCCCTTGATACCATAGGAGTGGCATTAGGGACTTGAATTTGGTATACACTTCCCAGATGTTGTCTCAGCTTTAGCATTACAGATTGGTGGGTTTTTGATAAACAATAACCAATAAGTCTGAATAGCATAAAATGAAGAAAGATCTGTTCCTTATGCAAGAGCCCTTCACTGCCTTTCCACTGCTGAGATAGGCAAGAAATCAATTCTTTTTAAATAAACAGCATATCAGTGAGATATTACTGTCCTTCCTTGCAGTTGCAGGATACTGTATTTGTCTGACCATTGAATGTCTTGTGAACATCACTGGGGACATTTTAAATGAAGGCTGACAGGTTTAAAAGATGAATCAAGCTACTTGTGACTCAAGTATATCTCAGGGCACTAATGGATGCAGCATTTTGAGCCTTACATGTCTGGGCTTTGGACAGTGTCTTAGCTCCTTACACAGATGTTTAGAGGGTTTCTGTACCCACTTAACAGTTGTAGCCTGAGCTTGTGTTCTTGCTGTGTCAACAACAACAAAAAAAATCCTTTGGGTGCTTTGATCATTCTGGGGAGGAATCTTGAGGTAGGCTTGAGGCCTTTACTGCTCCCTACGTGTGGTGCCAACCTTAGGGCTGGCACTGTAGTGGGGCAGCACAGCTGGTATTCTCAGGGCAAATCCCCAGGTCATTACATCCCAGATTTTTCAAATGCACTCAAGACCTCACTTCCCTGTGCAGAGGATTGTTGGTGCTATGTTGTACCCAGCTGACAGCCTTTTTGTAGCCCACCTCTTTTATAGTCGTGTCTTGTCAACCATACTGATCAGAAAGGGTAGTCCAACATCCTTCCTGAAAAGGTTCTATGTCTCTGGCTGTGGGCATTGGAACACATTAGGCTAAGTTCAGACTGCTGTAGGCAGGTATTATTCATGCTTACTATGATGCAATGGCTGCAAGATGTAAATATGTGAAGAAGAAAGGTTATCATTAAAACTTAGATCATGTACTGGGTCAGGCTCATCATTTTTCAATATATTTATTATCTGAAAAGGGGATGATGGATTTTCAGTTTGCTGTTGAATGGGTATGGAACACAATCACAACTCAAGCTGACTAAGGGGTTGCATTTCTATGTTCACATAAAATATCATCTGTATTTATCACTGTTTTTTTTTTTTTTATTCTGACAAGCAATGTAGGTAATACACTGGCTAGCTGAGATTTGGTTATATGTAGTCTTTCTCTCCTGTTCTCTGCCTCTCATCTGTCCACTCTGCTGAGGAAGGACTGATGAGCAGGGAGGTTGAAAATGAGAACCCCTCCTTTCTGGTCCTGAGCTTGGGGATCAAACAGCTGAGAGGTGATTAGAAACTGTTTCAGCTGTGACTTTCCATGCTTCCCACTCAAGCTGTAAAATAAAAGCTAGTAAAGACTCCTTATTCAGTTCTCACCTTTGGAGTTGCTCTAGGATTCCAGAGTCAGACTGGAGGTTATTGTGGCATTTATGTCCTCTTCTTATACTCTTTCCCCCAAATCTCTGCTACTTACTGCAGTCCATGTTCATTTTCATTCAAAGGGTAAGTGTAAACTCATACATCTTTACATATAAATCAGGTTTTTATGTTTAAGAGTTAGGGAGAAGGACAGGTTTGGGGAACAAAGTGAATGTGGGGGCATTAAAAAAACAACAGAAGTAGCTAGAGGCTACTCATGTCCTCGGGATCCTAGAGTACCTATGAAGTCAAGGTACTGGAGGAGGTCACCCTTGCTTTAGATACTTTGCAGCTGTTGTCACAAAAATTTAGGAAATTACTTCAGCAGCACAGAGTTTTAAAACTCAACTATAAATTTGCTTTATTTTTTTTTGGATACGTTATTTATCTCTACTTGCAGTTTGTGCATCTGGATAGCCACTTTGCTGGGACACCATTCAGGCTCTTAAGGGCAGCAGTGAGGTGAGAGCAGCTTGGATTCTACCATTCCCCTAGGAGGGGAGAGCTTAAGGCCATTCCTAACCACTACAGCAACTATGGAGCTTGATATTTCTGTACAACTTGATGACTAAGATATTTGTAAGACTTCTTTTTCACCCCGACATTTTTAATCTGAAAGGGACTCTAACCTATGGTGCAAGCATGTGCTTGTGCAAGTACAAATCTACGGGGAAAGGATTTCCAATTTTAACTATTAAAAATCATTCGTGGATTCTGCACTTCAAAAAGTGATGGACATCACTATTGCTAAAAGTTTTATATAGATATAAATTAGTCTGCAGGTGTGCCTGCATTAGAAATCTTGGAGTATATAAAATATTTTAGATATATTAGTGAAGGATTTCAACTAAGTTTGGTTATTTTAGGTAATTCAAGATATTTCAATGCCACACGGGAGCCTTATGGGTTTTGTCTGCTACAAAAAAACATTGTATGCATAAAGACATCTCATGATTTCTGTTGTCCTATTGTTTGCATAGGAAGTGAATGCTGTTCCTGAAGAGATGTTGAATGATGTTGCACTTTCTTTATGTTAACTGGTTCTTTAATAAGGAGTCAGAACAAGATAAGGTTGAGTATTCAGTATTTGTCTTCTGTGCTGGCCAAAACTGAAACTTTAAAATTTCAGGAATTAGGAAAATGCCTCCATCTCAGAAGAGTCATGAGAGTCTTTGGTTTGTTTTGATAATTGTTTTTTCCTCATTTAAGCCACAGCTGCTTTCTTCAGTTCACATGTATTTTAGTGGAATGTACTTCTGTTTGTTAGAGCTCTTGTGATCCAAGTTGGGTTGCTTTGCAGAAACATGTTTTATTGTGGAGGCCCATCCAGTTCTCATCTGTCCCTGCAGCTGTGTAGCCTGTGGAGGTTTTCTGAGCTCTGCAGCTGTGGAGGCAGGTCAGGAAGGAGAACTTTCCTCTTTGTTGCAGATGCTTAAGTCATATCGGCTATACATGTCTGTACGAGCTTTGTCCCCAGGGACAGGGTATGTGACTGTGTCAGGCCTGATGACAATACAGCAGGAACACATTTGTGCCTCTGGAAATACTGAAGCCTACATATTTTCTTATCCCTCCACTGGGAATGTTTTTTTGTTCTGGCTCCTTGTCAAACAGACAGGAAAGAGACTTCTTTAAATCTCCTGGCATATAGCTGAAGCAAGGAAACTGGTCAAAGAGCAGGGACTCCTGGGAATCAGTAGCAGCAGATCTTTTGCAACCTACTTTCTTCTCTTTCCCAAAAGAGACTGGGAGCTCTTCCACCACCATTTAGTCAGTGATCCTGTAATTCCAGAGACTGTCTAGAGATTGTCACCACCATCACCTCAAAATGAGGTCACTCTTAGCAGCCTTTGCCATTAGCAAGAAATGCAGTAGCAACATTTGAGGGTCTGAAATATATGTGAGATGGTTTCTTGCAGATGACAGGTTTAATTCCACAGAGGTATTTGGAGAAATACAAGCAGTAATGTGACGTTAGCATAACTAAGTTTAAAGCATGCCCAAGTGCCCTTGGGAGGAGTGAAGAGCTAATTGATTCACATTAACTTTCTTGGGCTCTCCTGTGTATGAGCTGTGAGCCAGAAGCAGTGAGCTACATCTTATATGTTCTTTCCTGCCTCTTCAGAAATAAACATCCACCCAAAATGTCACGTGCCCATACTAAGTGCGGTAAGTGTAACCCACCCATGAGAGAGCAGAGGCAGTTTAGGCTATTGTGCAACTATTATTCACAGCAAAGTCACAGTAGAAAATATTAGACAGCTCTATCCAGTGTTCTGGACCAAATGCCCTTTCTCCAGAAAAGTTGTTTGTGTCACATATTGTTTGTTTTATGGCTGTCAGTAAATAAACTTGAGAATTAATAGAAGGCTTAATGGGCCACATTCTGTTAAGTCAAGGTCACTTCACCTCTTTTTGGGACTGACCACATGCAGCGCTTCCTGTTTCTTTTGGAACTGAAATTGGACTAAAATTGATTTGTTTCCATCTTTAGCTTCGTTACATCCCACACAGCCTGCCTGCTGTTTTTTCGATGGATATATGAACCTTGAAAAGTATAGAGCACTTTTTTTTTCAGCGGCTGAATTAAACCTTGGAGTGATATATATTTATTCTGCATCCTTCATCTGAATTAGAAATTACTAATACTAAAGCAGTAAGGTCATTATCTGCTGTTTCCTGTTGCTTTTGGAACAACTAGCTGTCCAAAAACACTGTGCACATACAGTACTAAAACATGTTCCAAAAAGGATTGCTCTGTAAAAACAAAGAATTGGATCTAAATTCAGTTTGCTAATACCATTATCTGGAGCTTGGTTGTCTTTCAAGTATTGCATTGGCTAAATTCAGTTTTCAGAGGGATGCCACATATGCCAGTACCAAGGAAGGGGAAATATTAAGGATTATAAAATACGTTCTCCATCCTGGCCTATTAAGGATGGCAGAATAAGATTCTGATAACTTCTATTGTTTATTCCTCTGCTGACAACTCCTTTTCTGTGTCTGGCTCCCAAGGAAAGGTTACATATGTGATGAGTTGATTCCTCAAAGAATTTGTCATTCTATGTATTTATGAAAGTTCTGTGTACTTAAGCTTTGTAAGAAAAAAAATGTATATTCATCTTCCAACTGCCATGAAGTAGCTTTTGTTAGGCCACAGCCAGAAAACTGAAGAAAACTTACCTCATTTAAGAGTTATGCTTTTGAGGCTGACATTGTGTATTGCGAATAAAAATAATGCCTAGCCATGTTTTTCTCTGTCCTCCTGCAGACCTGGGA
Source organism: Clamator glandarius (assembly GCA_033459285.1). Classification (NCBI taxonomy): domain Eukaryota; kingdom Metazoa; phylum Chordata; class Aves; order Cuculiformes; family Cuculidae; genus Clamator; species Clamator glandarius. Next base: position 3,512,231 of record JAUNZM010000261.1, on the reverse strand, counting down.
AGCCCTGAAGGGATAGCTGTAGATCATCTGGGTCGCAACATCTTCTGGACTGACTCTCAGCTGGATAGAATAGAAGTGGCTAGGCTGGATGGGCGCCAGCGTCGCATCCTTTTTGACACCGGCCTGGTGAACCCCAGAGCAATTGTTGCGGATCCTATAAGAGGGTATGAATGTGTTGTCAAGAGATATGTGCAAAGCTTGATTTTGCTATTTATTTAACGTGAGCTTATACTCTCGAGTCCATGTTTTTAGGCTGTCTGTAGTCAATGGTAGGACTATATTTTCCTGAAACAACTAACAATAAGGAATGGAATAATCTGCTTGTCTTGTGCATCTGAGTGGTACACTGGAAATAAAGCATTGATTATGCCTGCTAGGTAATACTGTGCTGTTTTCTCTGAAAGGTTTGTCAAATACTTGTTTGTACCTCACTTTCAGGACATTGTTTGCAGAATGACAAGCGTTGCCCTTACCTAATTATTTTTTTCTGCAAGATTACTGGTCTAAAATACTAGATTAATTAATCTTATATTTTCATTTTAGTTATGACAGCCCTTCCTGGACAATATTCCTTCTTTGAAAAACTCCCATGGTGTCTCTCTTATGTCATGATTTTCACTTCTGTCATTCAGCTGCCTGTGGAGGTCCTGTTAGACTTCTCTTTGAAGATGCAGATAACTACATACTTTAAAAATCGAGCCTGTAAACTGCAGTCACAGAAATAGCCAGACAGTGTCAATAGCCAGGTGTAAATATTTTCAAGTTATGGTTCTAGCCTGTAAAAATGGAAGTATGTATATACTTTTATGTAGTCTTTGATCTGTTGACATTTGTTTCTCTCTGAATATTGGAAGAAATACAGGGAAAATTAAAAATACTGCAGAGTCCCTGATAGTACTGCATATCCGTGCATTAATGTCTGAACATGCCTGCTGTTGTCCTGCTGCAACTTTCTGTACCATGGCTACTGCTCAGAAGAGACATCTCAGTCAAAATACTCAGAAGCACCAAGAGGCTTTCTTTTCAGTCTAGAATTGCTGGAAAGCTCTACTAAGAGATTGCTTAATTGATATAGTAAGCAGTGGAGTCCTTTTAGGTGAGAATTCATTTATGAACAAAAGTACTATATTCCTCAGGGAGAGTTTTCTTGAAGATTCATCCAGATTATTCCAGATGTTTGCAAACAAGGCTTGTACTGAGGAAAGAATGCATGTGATCCATGAAAATATGAGTAATACAGAATTAAAAGAAAAAGTGATGGTATTGACTTCTCAGATTCCTTTAACAGCTTTTGCACAATAGTCACATAATAGTGGGGAGGAAACATCTGTGGATGTACATAAAGTGACAGAATAATAAGGAAAAATGCACATACTTCATGGTGTGAGAGAAAGGGAGAGACACAAATGTAGTCAGACAGAGGAGAGATCTCTATTCTGTGCAAAGCCCCATTGACCAAGCAAGACTTTGGGTTCAGGTCAAGCAGCATGGACTTCTCTCTAGTAGTAGATATTTCTTGGGGGTGGATCAGTGTGAGAAAACACCACTAACAAATGGCCATTAGTGATAAAGCACCAGTGAATTAATGGCCTTTTCTGTGTTCTCCCCTGACAGTAAACTACTCTGATTTCATTGTATGTTGCTTACTTGGTACACTGAAAATAAAAATGTAGTTCTGAATCAGTCCCAAAAATGTATGCTAAATGTTCCTTCTTCTTAGCCTGAGCAGGTACCATGTAGACATACATTTTGAATGGTCCTCAGTAATGCTCAAACAGAGGTCTTTTTGCCTGGCACCTTGCACAGAATATAAAAAATGAGGAAGCATTTTTTTGTCTTGTGTGTTTGCTCTTTGTTTTGAATGGAAGTATAACAGTTGTTACATATTTAGTGTGCTTTTGTTACTTGGATATCAAAGTGCAATGTGATACTTCTTATTTATTTAAATTGTTTAGGGCATGTTCATATTACTTTTGTGTCCTTAGCATTTCCCTTAATTACAACAATCTTTTGAGATCAGTTGCTATCTTAATTCTTGCCTTTTGTTTCTTCTCAAGAAACTTGTACTGGACTGACTGGAACAGAGAAGCTCCTAAAATTGAAACCTCATACATGGATGGCACAAACAGAAGGATTCTCGTTAAAGATGATCTTGGGTTACCGAATGGGCTAACGTTTGATTCTTATTCCTCAATGCTGTGCTGGGTAGATGCAGGTAAAGATGCTAAAATCTTTCTTCATAATAGTAGTAGAATAAGTGTGTCCAATCCTGAAATTATGCCCAGCCAATGAATGTTTATAGCTCTTTGGGTTGTGTCTTGGACTTCTTGCTTTTCTTCTTGGCTTTAGTAATCTCTCAGTTTATTCATTTTTACTGCCCCTGTAGTATTTGCATGAGACTGTGTAGAGCCTGAAAGCTTTCAATTCAGACTGCAAAACTGTCTAGGAATGCAACAGGTTTATATCTGTGTCTTGTATGGGCTTCTCTCTTTAGGTAGCGCTTAGGCACTTGTAGAATTTGTGACTTTATGACCAGTAAAAACCAGTTCCATCTAATCTGTTGCTTTGGCACTATTGTTGTAAGACCTGTAACCTTAGCGAAAATCTGGCTTATATTTGACAACAGCAAGTCTTGAAAAAGCAATTAGCACTAAAATTTAAAGGTTAAGAGATGAAGGTTCTACCACTGACCTATTGTTAGTTTCATGCCAGTGTCTTACCAGTAAAAGAGTGTGCTTCTAGTTCTCATTTGAACTTTTTATTTTTTATCTTCTTGTCTTTCTCCCTGTAGACTCTGATCTCCTCCGGTGGAGATGCTTTTACTCTTCAACTCACCTGTCAAGTTTTTGATAAACTTAAAAGATCGAGCTTTCTTTTTCACTGTAAGATACTTCCTGCAACCTTCAAATATATATCCTTGTGTTACCTTTCTTTTCCTTTTCCCTCTTCCTCTCCTGTTCTTGTATTTGTCTCTCTTCCTTTTCCCTAATTTTGAAAACCGCTACTTAAGAGAAACGTATAGATGTTTACATTCACAATGTTCCCAACATGTGTAGTTCCTTTATAGATAGGCTTTTTTTTACACCCTATTTACATCTATGAGTTAGATATTCTTCCTGCAGTCTTGCCTTCGTGGCCCAACCCTGCAAACTTTTTGGGAACATGTTCACCAAACTAACTTTGCAATAATGCCTTCCAGAGGAAGTGGCTAATGATTGAAGTATCCCTCTGGAATGGAGGAGACCTTCTGTCAAGTTCCACACCAGCCTGAGGATGCTGGTATCTGTAGCAGGGATCTCATCTTGTGAGCAGTGGCTGTGGCAGAACATCTCTGTTCCTGTACGATAGATGCCAATTAGCATTAGCACCATAGTACTTTTCAATGGAGTCTCTGGCACATGCAGAGATGTGTCATGGGAAGGGTTCTGGCTAAGCAGCATACTGAAAGGAAGTTTCAGGAAATTTTACTCTGTTCATGCTTGCATGCTTGTTCTTCATCCCTCATGAGAGCAATCTTGCTCAGGTTCAAAGACTTAATTGTTTCACTACACCCAGGTACAAAGAGACTGGAATGCATGAATCCTAATCAGCTTGGTCGACGAAAGGTTATTGAAGGAATTCAGTATCCTTTTAGTGTTACAAGCTATGGGAAGAATTTATACTACACAGACTGGCGAAGGTATGTTATCTGCTAAAGAAATTATGGAGTACTTTAGTCTGTTCTTCTCACTGGTAGAAACTGGAGTATATACTGCATTTCTCACATCCATCCTCTCACACATTCCTGGGTTTTTTGCATTCCTGGCAATAGCTAATGCAGGGTGGAGTGGATATGTAGAGCTGACCTGTTGATGTTGCCAGTTAACTGAGTTTTCATTTTCAGTATAGTGATTTGTCTTCTAAGAGAATGCATTTAACACTGGACATTTTGGGGAAAGGAGTGGGAGCTAACACGTTTCCCTTATGGCTGTACTTGCTGTGTTGTAGAGGGCAGAAAATTTGTAGCTTTCTATGCTCTATATTATATAAAAACTCAACCAGAAACAAGAGAAAAAAATTATTTACTGTCTTGATGACAATGTCATTGTTGCAAATGATCTAAAACACTGACTTATGGCCAAGACTTTAGAGTTTACTGTATTTTCCAGAAAAAAAAAAATCCAATTTATGCATTTTTAACAATTTTTAAGTATTTATTTTTCCTTGACATAAATGGTTGTGTGGATGCTGTCTGCAAACTTCTACATAAATAACTGTATCAATTGCAGCAGGGGGAACTATTAATGTGTGTAAGGATTTCCAAATGAGAACATAACAGCTGAGAAATGTTATTCTGGAATAGGTTTGTATAAATGGGAAACTGTGTTCCAGGTCTGTCAGTTGACTTTTATTTTTAAAAAGAAAAGATTGCTTATGTCTGGCTTTATTCCTTCTGGATATGAGGCCCCACCTGAAATACAACAATGTCAATAATCATTATGTATAATACCTGCCATGTTGGCAATAACACATGAAATGTCAGAGGGGCAGAATATGGAGGATATAAACGGATGATTCCTGTAGAGGAACACATAGTCATGTGTTGGAAGTACCCTCAAAATTAGTGATGTGCTCCGTGCTAAATTTCTTAGCTGTCTGTGATGAAGATTATGACATATTTGAGTGTTCCAGGAAAGATAAGGTTTTGGAGGATTTTGGCATCTCTTCCTAATCATAAAACAGAAGCAACTTCAGATTTTTTCCCTTATTTTGGTTGATTTGTTTGGTTTGGTTTGTTTTCCCTTATACTTCCATCTTCATCTCACTTCTGTATATTCTCTTCTGCAAATGGCAGGGATGCTGTTGTAGCAGTCGATCACACTATTTCAATAGAAAATGATAACTTCCAGCCTCACAAGCGCTCCCGTCTCTACGGAATCACTACAGCCTTTGCTCAGTGCCCAGGAGGTAATCCAGATGATTCTCAAGTTTTACAGCTGTGTGACACCTTAGCATATAAATGAACTCAGTAGCGGCTTCCCGTTGGCAGGCTGCCAACTGATCTAGGTAGTTAGTAAAGAACTGGTTAATGCTCAGATTTCCATTTATTAAGAAATTAAAAGCCACCTAAGTTGTGGGGTTTTTTTTCATAAAATGAGTTGCTGTGGTGGCCATATGGAACCAGAACAGGGAGGGAAGAAGGATCCCATTCTATCCTTTATGACCAAGATGAACATCTGACCTGGCAAAAGTTGCTATGTTGTCATCGTCCAGGTTGAATCCTATACTCATGGCTGGGGCCTTATTCTTTTTAAGTTTAAACTACAGAAATACCATGGTCTTCCTGATGTCCTTGATGAGATCCAGTGGTTTTAAAAAAGGAAATGATGTTCAGAAGACAGTAAGTGGTAGAGTGACTGAAGTGACCTTTCTGCTTCATTGAATATTAAGTTTTTCAGATAAGCTATTGAAAAGAGAAGCTTAGAAGAGAGGAAGTTGATACCTTGGACATGATACCTTTAACAATTCATTCTTTGGGAACCAATATCACAGTTCAGTTATGTTGTACTTAGCCAATCACAGTTAGGAGAAGAGTTCATTTTTTTTATTATTGCAGCGTGTCTGGAATTATAGGAGTTTTTTACTTTAGGCCTAAAAAACCACTAGGATAGTTTCTCTTCAAATTATTACAAACAGTATATATAGTAAAAAACATAATTTATTTTAATAGAAAGCTTGTTTTAGGGGTTAAAAATGCATATAAGTGTCATAAGTAAGAAGTCAGTTACATCGTTATTACTGGTTAGTTCACAGTTCCATTTTGGTAGGCACAAAACAACATTGTGTACTCTGAGTAAATGCTTATGTTTATAATATTCAGCATATTGAATATTATATGGTATCATTTCTTTCTCATTTCTGTTTCAAGTGTTTTGGGATTTTTTTTTTTTCTGGGTTGCATGCCTTTCCCCTCAGATCCATTGTTTCTGACACTGTCTTCTCTAATTTTGCCCTTCAACATTAACATGCTTCTCCCCACTCACCCAATTTTCATGTTTTCATGGGTCATTTCTCCATGGTTTTGCAGTGCATGGTATCCAGGGATGATGTCCTGTAGCATTTTGGACTTTGTCCCCATGTGTTGCACTCTTTCCTCACTCACTGTCTCTTCATTCTAATGTCTGTGACCACCTGGCCAACTTACAAAGGTCATTTCAGGAACATCCCAATTTTTTTCATGTTGCTTCTCCTACTCTGCACTGGTATCTTGATCTTTCTCTGAGGTAGATATCAGAAGATAAACAGGGATATGGCAACTCATCTCCCCAAAGTGGAGTTCTGTTTCACATTCAGTCTCATTATGGCTTGCTTCTCTAGTGTAGTCATGAAATCTGTGCTTCTTTTGTATGCATGTGTTTTGGATTCTGTTGTGGTTTTGCTTTTGCCGTTCTTTAACATTTTACGTCTCCATCCTTTTCCAGGGCATAACTACTGTACAGTGAATAATGGTGGTTGCACTCATCTCTGCTTGGCTACCCCAGGAGGCCGTTCTTGCCGCTGCCCTGACAACACAGTTGGAGTGGATTGTATAGAAAGGAACTGAGCATTAAAATAAGCTTTAGAGCAGCAGACACCTTTTGGAAATGTGCTGTAAACAGTTTACTCCTATCAACACAATCAGGCCCTAAAGATAAGAGCTCCATGCTGCTGACAGCAAGCCACAGTGCACGTATACAGACACACACAGAGAGGCGATGACTGTTCCGTAGCAGTTAGGCAAGGCAGAGCTGCCCAGGTTGGGTCCAACTGCATCTGGTTCCTTGTAATATTATCTCCTTACTTTTAAAGGTAAATGTGGAGGCCTTAGTTGCATCTGTGCTGGGCTAGGAGGTCTCTTGAAAAGTTAAAGTAACAAATACCAAACAGAGTAAAGAGGATGGCACAACTTAAATCCTGAGGCTGGGTTGTACCTCAGAGTATGCAGGAGTTATCTGCATAGTGGCATTCTTAGTCCATCATATATGTGGCTGGGCTATACCTTTAGCCAAGAGGCAGCCGGGGGGTCCAAGGATGAATAGTACCCAGTAGTATCACAGATTTAATGCCTAACTGCATTACTTCCCACTACCGGTCCTTCCACTTTCAAAACTTGAATCTCAACTTTTGGCGCTTGTATTATGAAAATACTTCTATCCGTGTGCTCTGGGGGTAGTTCTCACCCTAGCTCATGTGATTCTTTCCCACAGTATGTGATTCTTTATAGGTAATCAACACTGCTTGGTGTTGGATTTTAAGAGATTTATTTTTCTTCTGTCTGAGCAGGATTCACAAGCAGCTTCCTAAAATTCTCTAAACAAACTTCAGCTGTAGATCTCAGTTGCTGATAGTTCGTCAAAGAATGGATGTTGATTCATTTGGAGGCATTTGGTTTTAGAGACACACAGTCACATTTGTTTCCTGAGAGTTTATAAGATAATTTTATGTTTAGTTCCATAAGCGTGAAAGTGGTCTTTGAGTTCTATGCTAGCAATCTTTCTTCTTTAGCAAACTGTGCTGTGCCATGTCTTTTTGTGAGGCATGAGAAATCATGGCAGTTAAAAATCTGATTTCCAGGAGGGTCCCCTGTGTCCTGGTGCTTAGAAGAAAAAAGATAATGATGCCCCCTTTGTGTGCCAGTGTTCAGTAGCAGCAAAAAGTTGTCCTGAAAATGAAACCAAAAGCTGATATTTTCATCATTGCCAATAAGTTTGGAGCAGGAAGGGAAGATCAAAATGCATATTTGCGTGTCAAATTAGCAGTATAAATCTGGGAGTGAAGTTTTGCTTCCATACTGTGTGTTGGGAAGGAGTCTTACCTGCAAGCCAGCAGAACAAAACAGGGCTTGTGAGGCTTCTACCAGAGCACGTTTCACAATGTCATGACCAGAGCAGTAAAGTAACATTCCCATTTCTTCAATCCTTCTTATGACACTACAATAACAGTTTCAAACAGAGCCAATTCTGAGTCTTAACTGTGTGACATGTTCTTCTTTAATTGTGTATTTATCATAAAATAACAAAGCATATAAACATTTTAAATTTTTTATAACTTTTTATAACTTTTAATTCATTTTATTCGCACAATTAATCAGGTATGTCTTACTGTAAATATCAAAAATGTGTTGAAATGAAGGTGCTTGATAACTCTTTCTCCAGAATTGTTCACATATCTGGTGAAATATTAAAGTTTACACTCTGTACAGGTGTCTACAGTACAGTGAATAAAATTTTCTGGGTTTTATTTTCTATAAAAAAGAAAGTCGTACCTGTAGATGGAAGTGGTATGTGGTGTCTCAAATCTCTTTTCCTGTTGAGTTCTGGGTTTTAGCTAACTCTCATATCTAGTGATGATACTCCTTTTTGAAGATGCAACACCATAGGCGAAAAACTGCTGTTGGGGCTTTTGTGTTCTGAAAGCAGTGGCATACTTTTATTCAAAGCAAATATGTGAAAGCACTAAAAGAACATAGAGCTTCCTCTGTTTTTATAGACTTACTGCTTGTTAACTATTGTTTAACTTTGTCAAGTGAGCTTAATTCAGTTATACCATACTTCAGATTTCTACATTACTGGAAATAGAGGGCAAGAACTGTGTTAAATGGGGGACAAAATTTATATCTCTGCTCAAAGATGTGCTGGTGCTGACTTTCTAGGTGACTTTGCTGCCTGGTGCCAAAGCGTGGCTCCATGTGGCTGCAGGTGTGCTATGGCCGCAGGGCAAGTTTCAGGCTAAGTGAAGTGTGGTCTGCTGGGGTGGTGATGCTGAGATTTAAACTCCAGCTTATGGCTTCAGCGTGCCACTGCCTCCGGGGCCGGTTGGCAAAAGGCCCCGTGGTACAGCTGGAGAACACTGTGGGTCAAGTGAGCTATTGGAAAGGTGGACAGTGGGGCAGCAAGGAGAGCTACTGGAATCTAAAAGATGGTGTGTAGAGTTCCAGTGGGAGATTGGTATTCATCCATGCTGAGGACTACACATAGAATTGGAGGGAACTGGGCCTTTAATTTGTTCTTTACTTTATGCTTTGGGGTTTTTTTTATTCTGATCCTTAAAATTTACGTTTGTCTGCTTTGTATTTAGACCAACACAATATTTCTCTTAGCATTCTCTTACCCTCAGCTTTAAAGTAGCCTTGAAGGGAGAAAAGATTGCCTTCACTCAGGCCTCCCAACAGATCTGTTGGAGGATGGAGCTTTGCTGAAGTTCCTTCAAGTTTTCTTCATATTATCTGTCAAATGGCTGGCCTTGAACAGCCAGTTAAGCTGCTAGTGGTGGGAGTGTGCTCCAGGTCCTGACACTCTGGAGTTTTCTGTTCCTATACATGTTTGCTTCCTCACTGGATCTTGCTAACTCTTTGGCCTCCAAAATGATCTGTTGTTTGAATCCCTTATTTTAATCACAGTCTGGGCAGGAATCTCATCCTTTCATAAGATTTGGTATTAGCCATTACAGGGTGTCATATTTTTTCAGTTATATGTTCACAAGTATTTTAAATGATGAAAATGTGAATTTTCTGTTCCCTAATTCTAGCCTAGAGAGTTAATGGCATCTTTTATAACACAGAGTTTATTTGTGCTGTCCTGGGTCTAGTTCATCTACTCAATCCTTTACCTGACTGTTGTTTGTAAGTGTCTGACTGTTGTAGTTTTGCTCAGGAGCAAGTAAATTTCAGATATTTGCATGTGGTGTTTTGATTCAAAAAGGTAATGGAAAACATAATATATTTTACTTCATTATTAGCATTAATTTTTACTATAGTAATAGGTATGGGCTGGTAATCATGTCAGTCTCTGGTGCTGTGGTGGCTGAAAAAAAGATTCAGTGCAACTGCAGTGCACCTTTTTTGCTACAAAAAAGAGTAGATTCCCAGTTTTTTCAGGAAAGAAGAACAATTGCTTCAATGTTTAAACAAAAGACAAAATACCACTTAGATGTATTCAGAGGTAAGTTAAATGTTTTCTTGAGTATTCCCATTCACATCTTCCAGCACACAGAAATATTTAATGGTAACGCCACTAGTGATGTTTATCAATAAGGTAATATGTTAAAAAAAAAAAAGAAATCTACTGAAACTAGTATTGGCTTCCTGATAACTTAATGGAGTGGTGTAGCTACTTTTCATCAAGAGAGTGTTTGAAAACCCTGGCTTTACTCAGTTTTTAACCTGTGAAGGACTCTTTCCTCATGGTGAAAATCCAGTGTGGCTTTCTGAAACCCAGCATCTCATCCAATGTTGTTCCAAGCTGGCAAACTGCTTACTCTACAGTTCTCCGACTGCACAGTTTTGTCACAACATATTAGATTTTTAACTTGCAGGCCTATAATTAAGTATGACAGATGACTACTAGAGGATAATGGCCCCTCAATGGCAGTGTCACAATGCATCAGCTTAACCTGTGGTTAAATGCAAACTGTTTTTTGTGTAGTATCTCACAGTGTATTGCTTGGAGATATTGTTGGGGAAAAGAAGAACGCAGGTTGTGAAGCACACATGGCTGTAGAGACCACAGCTGTGAGAAGCCCCCCTGCTTGGCCTGTCTGTAAGAACTAAATATTGCCTCCAGAACCCAAGTCCTCAGGCTGGGGGTCTGGCAGCTGTTTGTTCATTAAGTGATTTGAATCACTCCTTTGTTGAACTGCTACTCCGCTTGGACTCTGTCCTTTATCTTATAAGTTTAGGACAGCATGTCAGTAAAATAGGTAAAAGATCAGTGTGTTTTGTCCTGCATACGTACATATTGATGATTCTGGAGCTTTGTGTGACTAACAAAAGGCTCCAGGCCAGTGGAACGCAGTGAGTGGGCTTCCCTGCTGTTTTCTGGCAAAGCAGACTGGGTTGCAGTAACTTTATGCTCTTCTTTTGTTTCCAGACGGATTCTGGAGTTGATGAATGGGGATGGACTTCTATTCCCACAAGTAGCCCATGCGGGATATTTCAGCCTTTGTCTTAAGTATCCTCCAGAGACCATTGTGTTTGTGGTAGTGGTGCTTGCTCTGGACAGGCAGGGTTTCCTGCTTGATGGGGTGTCTGGAACACGCAAGAAGCAAACAGAGGAGCTGTGTAGTGCAGGGCCTTCAAGATGAGGGAAATGGCCAGCTGCACAGATGTTGGTGGGATGTGCCAAGTGGCAGCTGTGGATCTCATACAGTAACTTGTACAGCAGCACTGGGGATGACAGTGAAAATCTTCACAGGAGCCGTTTAGAGTTATGGAGAAAATGAAACTGTGGTAGAAGGCAAGTGAAGAGGAAGGAGATGGCAATGGACAGAGATGTGTGTGAAGTTTGGGAGGCAGGGGCAGTAGTTGGCACGATGGTTTTAGTGCTGTGTTTTGTAGTCAGTGCACTGCTGGGTACAGAGTGAGGAGACAAAGATGCAGAGTTGCTGTATTTATAGTGGATTCTGGAAACCAGTCCAGTGTCTTACTTTCCCACTTGAACAAGAATATCCCACTGACCACAGCACTCTCTTTGGGCACTGTGGGATCCCGGATCCACTTCTGCTTAGGACAAAATCCAAGCTTGTTCTTCCCAGCCCTCTTCCCTGCTTTATGCAGAGAAGAAATGTATGCAGTTAAGGCAGAAGAGAATAATACTACAGTTCATCCAGCTTCCTACCAGAGGGAGGGAATGCTGCCAAGCATGACCTCCCTCATTCCTGAGACAGCCCCAAACACCCAGGTGAGCCACCACTGGCCTTTCATGGTGCAGCTGCTCTCTCAGTTTGGTACTCCCCAAACAGTTTCTAATTCCCACCGACATCACCTCTTCCAGGATTGAGATCATCTTGCTACCACTTGCTGTGCTCATTAACTGCACGCCAAGTCTGGCACAGGGGTCTCTTCAATAATACATAACAACAAAGCACCAGTCTGCTAAAAAGTTGCTAAGCCTGTCCAGCAGCTTGAATCCAAAGGTCCCTGATGGCACATTTGTAAGCATGAGATTTTTTTTCCCCTTGCATTGTATTACACCTTATTGGTAATTAACCTTTAGGCAGATGTATCTCATATTTTTAAGTGATTGCACTGTAACTAATCATTTATCTCAGCAGCCTGTTGTCCTTCAAACAGATACATATGGTAAAATAGCAAACCACACAGCTAATTTCGTTCTTTTCCAGTTAATTTTGTTCTTTCCAGGCAGAATGTTCTTCTAGGCTTTTGGCTCCCAAATGGCAGTGCAACTATGACACTGATTTCTTCAAAACAGTAGAAGATTGCTGTGCTGCAATCAGTTTCTGTGCTTATATGCCTTGTAACACCACTCTCAGGCTGACATGCCACACTGACATTTTTAGCTGACCTTAACCTGTAAAACCAATGGGGTTTTGCTTTCAGCCTAAACCCTGGCATGTCTGCTAGATCTTGTACTGTGTTACACCCAAGTAATAAGGTAGAGCATGAAGTCTGATATGGCCTCTGTATCAATTAAATAAAATGAGTTTGGTCCTGGGCCAAAACCATTTGGCATAATGTATCTTCTCCAGATAGACGTGTCTGTTCTCTGTCATGGTAGGAGCAACTTTGAGCAATGACAGATGGCTGTGGTTTTCATGTGCTTTAGCCTTGCTGTCTGTGACTTACGCTCCTCTATCTGGTAGATTTTACTGATTAATTTTATGAACTTGAGGATCTGGACTTTGCCAGTAAAGATGTTTTTAATGTTAGCCGGTGATTAAGACAAAGAGGAAGAAATTGTTTCTCTCAGGGGAAGTGCTGCCAGAGATTTATGTGCTCCCTGTGAAAGCTCAGTCCTCACTAGGTGTTTCCTGCCATCCAAACTTTTCAAGTTGCCCATACTTATGTTCGTGCGATTGTTTCTTAGTTTGTCTGCTAGACTGGCTGCCTGTGAGAAATGACATTAGGGTCTGAAAACTGCTATAAATTATACTTTTGTTCTGATGCAGTATTTTATTACTGGTGGAGCAAGAGAATTTAGCTTCACTTTTTATTCTCCAGTGCTGTGACAATTTTATGTTTCTGCAGTTATGCAATCCTTTTTTTCAGTTTCAAGTTGCCTTTTACTTGAATGAAGAATCACAAAGGAAGGGTGAGCATGTTCTTATATTGAAACTCCTTAAGACAGTGTTTTAATGAGCAACAAATGTGCAACAGTTGTATTCACACAATAGGAGTTTGTTCATTGATTTTTATCAAGAATTTGTTATAAAGCCTCGGCTCTTATACACATGACCCCCAAAGTCTCCAAAAGGCAAATTAAAAGACCAATACACGTATTATTTTCTTCCAAATTTATGTTAACTATATGCCTTCTTAGAAAATTCATACAGAAATTTAGATTGGAAGGTTTCTCTGGAGTTTTTAAAGTCCAATGCCCTGCTCAAAGCTGGGACAACTTCCACATAAGAATAGATTGCTCAGTTGCTTGTCTAGTCAATTTCTGAAATCTCTAAAGATGAGATGCTGTAGCCTCCCTGAATAACACCTCACTACTGAACCACTTTGTTGTTGAAATCATCAGTTCTTATGGCATTTTCCTTTGATGCAACTAGTGACTATTGCTTCTTGTCCTTTCACACTGCATCTATGTGAAGGGTTTGGCTCTAGGTTCTTTCTCCAGGCAGCAAAAGACAGCAGTTGCTTCACCCTTTCCTCATATGCCACACACTCCAGCCCTCTAGCCATCTTAGTGGTTTTCGATGGATCTTCTCCAGTTTGTGAATATCTTTCTTGCCCTGAGAACTCCAAGTTACATGGATGTGCTCCACACATGGTTTTATGAGTCCTGAGAAGATGGATGTGATTATCTTTGACTTTAATGGTTAGAATGGGCAATAGTGAATGCAGTTCTTAAGAAGAACTGTTTATAGAGACTTTGGTTTCTTACACTAAGCTTACCTTTGGGGCAGTGGAGGTGGGCAGTGCGTGATGGAGAAGGTGCTCTGCTACCTGTCAGGGTACTCTTTAAAACTATGAGGTTCAGGAGCAATGCCCTCAGACTTTTCTTTGAAGATGTACGTGCTGCAAATGGGGGGGAGTGGAGCAGAGTATTTTCTCAAAAGATCAATAAGGCAAGAAGGGCCTGCATCTAACTGATTTATATTATGTTGAAGTGCAGTCGGGATTGATGCTGTCACAGGAAAGGCAGGTTTGTGAAACACATTTAAATTTAAGATGCTATCACTTCAATTGCTAAAAAGGCAAAATGCAAACAAAATAGTGTTCTTAATATAACAATCCGAAATATAATAATGAGTTTGGAGAGTGTGGAACTAGTCATGTGTCACAGAAGGCTATTTTGGAGATGAGAGTTCTTATTTTACATATCTGTCTGTATGTCAGATTCTGCATTCGTTCCACTCTGAGTTGCCATTGGTCTCATGAGCTCATGAGATGTTTAAAAGACAGTCAGTCCAGTCCCAAGATACCAAACCATTCAGCAGTGAAACACAGCTGAGTGCAATGTGCCTTCAGGCAAGTCACAAAATTTAACCCTTGATGTCAAGGTATATAATCAATAACACAAATGATGTTTTAAACTTTCAGTACTGAATAATGTCATTAGTTAATTAGCCACCTAAGTACACAGTTTATCATGCTAAAATTAGCCATAGTGTTGTATATGGACCAGATATCATTTTCTTAATTCAAAGTTGCCCAAAATCACTTAAATTATAGTAATTTCTGATTCAGTATTTCAGGTGGCTAGGTAAAAAATGAATTCCAAAGGGAAAGGCTTCAAGTACAGTTTCCTTAGGTGTTTGTCCTTTTTCATGGTTTGAGAGGCTTCCCAGAGTTGTGCAAGAGAATGATCTTTTGTTCTTTCTGTCTTGGATCAGTGTGCTGCCTGGAGCTCCAAGATGAATCCAGCTGCAGACACCTCAAAAGGAAAATAGATCGGGCATGAGAGAGAAGGTTGGGTTGGGTTTTTTACACTACTTTTAATTGTCTGGTTCCCACAGCTCTGTCACTTTGCTGTGCAGTCCACTTAGAGCAACTCAAATGGCCGTATTTCTAGTGGTTTATTTAATAAATAAATAAAATAAAGGTAATTATGTAGAAAATGTGAGTTACTCTGAATTAATATGATTATCAAGCAAATATTGGATGGTTTGGAGTGTGCTAGCAGTTACAAGGCTCAGGTCTGTAGGAGAAAAATTACACATAACCTGATTGGCACCAGTGAAATCTGCTTGTGATGAGCACACTGATTTGTAATACTCTTACAGAATAAGAGTATCATTTGTGCGTCTACATGCAGTTATCCCTGAGGAAATCCTGAAGGAGAGAACTCTTGATTTACAGGTAAACAGCCCTAAAGTCATGAGGCTTGCCACTGATTTGACTTCCTTCATCAACAGCATAGGTAGCTCTAAACACCTCGCATTATTGATCACTAGATCTAATCAAAATGTCTCAAATTATTTTTTTCATTCAGCTTTAAATCACTCCATCTCCCATTGTTACCTTGTAAGTAAGGGGATTTTGATTTCTTTCCACCGTGAAATCATGCTTTTAGAGACTTGCCGTGCAAATAGAAAACCTGAGTTTGAGTCATATTTTCTAGTTATTTTACCACAAATTTCTGCATAGATGAGCTTTAATGCTCCTTTTCCATTGCTCCTTCTTCTTTTGCCTTGCAGACGTTGGTTTTGCGCTTGCTAAATGAAGACTTTGAAGTGTATCAATTCGGCACGCAAAGAGTTAACGTGCCCTATTTTTCTTGCTGGTGAATGACTGAGGCCCCCTGGTGCCTTATTTATTAGCAGAACTGGGAACAGAGAGAAGCGTGGCAGTAACTGAACTTTGTTTGTCCTTGTCTTTAATTACATGGGTAACAGACGAGAAAACACGAAGGAGAAAATGCCCTTTTTCAGTACACATTCCTGTCTGCATCCCACATTTCTTCTGTGCTCTTGTACCCTTTCTTTTTCTTGCTGTTTTTCTCTTTTTTTTCCTCAGAACAGTATGATTCTACAGCAGTGCTCAAATGAGAGGTGAAAGAGCTCCTACCAAGCTCCACAAGAGACAGGAAGGGTTTCATTTTTTTTCAGGCTGGTTTTTATAAGCTTTATTGCTTGCTTGTTTTTTCAGTGGTGGTGGTGCTTGCTCTCTGGACTCCCCTTTGCACCTCTTTCTGTTCCTCCCTGCTTTTAGAAAGGATATTTTGCGTTAACTTCAGCCCCGGCTCACATTTCCTTGGTTGCAGTTAGGTCCTCTGTAGTTCTTTGCTTCTGTTTATGCAAGAATCCACATCAAAGACTTCATCATTCCCTGTTAAAAATGATCATACAGAGATCAAAAGTAAGACTTGAAAAGCCAAAACTCCCTGGAAAATAGCTAACCCAGAATATCAGCAAAAGCTGTAAAAGCATTCAGCAATTCTGGATGTTGTTTTTCAATTAATGCAGGTGTGGTTACAGCTCATGTAACTGGACACCACCTAATGGCAGAAGGTCAAAAATTATCTGATTACAATCATGTGTTGATCTGTTCACTGCTGTTTATTGAAATGCTTATGGCAGGCACTGTATTTCATCTTCTTGCTGAAGATATCTCTGTGATCGCAGACCAAAAATGTAGTGGTTGCAGTGATCCACAAACCAAGGAAATTCAAAGTCAGCTTCTTGTCAAATCACCTATTAATAGTTTGTAACCATCACCACTGTATTTATCACTTGAAGTTATTTTTCCAATGAGTATGATCAATTGGTATCTTCTTTAGCTGTAGCCTGATGTGTAGAATTCACTAATGCCTTTGAGACTTGTTGGTTCTTATGTGTGCATGGGTTTTTTTTTGTTTGGGTTGTGAGTTGGCAATTGGTTTGTCTGCTTTGATTAAAAAGCATGAATTATTTGAGTGCAGTACTTACGGAAAACTTTGCAAGGAAAGCACTGCTTAGTGTTTGCAACAAACGTTCTGCCTAATACTTAAAACTTCATGCATTCAGCTGTTCTGAGGTTGTTGAAGAGTGAAGTGTCTAAAAAATACAAATAAGTTCAGTGTTTTGTTTGTATGTTTTTATACAAACGTTTGTTAAGGCTTCAAAGCCATTTGCCCATTTTTATTGGTGAATAAGCATTCACTTTTTTTTTCTTCGTGTACATTGCAAACAGGATATTGAGTAACTAATCTTAGCACAGCATGCTGGATTAGTTTTGGGGTCTCTCAGCTTATAGCATGGATTCCTTGTGCTGCTCTCTCCTTAACACAATAAAGCCAAATGTAAACGTAAAACACCCCAAATCTCCATCTTAATTATACAGAATTGTTATATATTGTTAGTAGGTACTAAAAAGAACGCAAAACTGAAGAATAGTACCTGTACTTTATTTTATGACAATTCTTCACTCTTCAATAGTTAAATGAAAGGCAAGGTCAATGTTTTGAATCCCAAAGATCTTAAATTGGTGTCTAATATCAGAGCTACTGAGAACAAAAAGGAGCTGTCTCAAAGAACAGACCACCTGTTAATTTATAGCATCCAAATAGGAAAGTAGAGTTTAGGAACCATGAACTCAAGTCTGAACTCGAAGTTTAGAGAGGGCTGAAATTTGAAACTTCACAGCTGGATCTCATTCTCTTTTATGAAAAGACCCTTATACTTTACCACAGCTTTAGGCTACGTATAGAAAACTTGAGACATGAACCTCTGTCTTGAAGCAAATGTGTTTAAACAGGCAGATTGTACACATAAAGACAGAATAAATGAGAG
Organism: Clamator glandarius; assembly: GCA_033459285.1. Taxonomy (NCBI): domain Eukaryota; kingdom Metazoa; phylum Chordata; class Aves; order Cuculiformes; family Cuculidae; genus Clamator; species Clamator glandarius. Next base: position 3,494,537 of record JAUNZM010000261.1, on the reverse strand, counting down.
GTCTTGCACTAACAGTCAGGTATATGAGAAAACCCAGTAGATGTCCTACTTATCTAGTGTCTCTAACAAACCTCATGAAAACTTGAGATCAGTGTAACTTGTGGAGTAAATTTAAAACCTTTATTTTGCATAGCTCAAGCACATCTTTACTAAAAAGACTCTTAAAATATAGCCTCTACATTCCTCAATATGGGAAACACAAATGGGTTATCTTAAATCATGCTATTAATTAGTTCCATTACCACTAGAAAAAAAAAAATATCTGAAGCATGATGTTGCGAAGAGTCCAACGCTGATGTTATGGTCCCTCACTTTTTCCTGAGAGGCATCCACAACACCCCATTCTCAGCCAGTCCTTGTGGGACCACCCAGAGGCACTTCAACACTGCACCCAGACTTGCCACTAGCATTTTGAATCAGCTTTTCTACCTTTGTAGGAAATGACCATTAATCCACCATTGGCCTTACACAGCCTCCACAGCTGTAGGGTTTTGCCTACCTAGCAACTGCCATCTCTCCCTTCACTGGCAGCTGCCTGGTTTTGCACAGCTCCAGCAAGTTGTCTTTGATGCTGCTTTTGATCAAGGAACTCGATGGGCAGGTTGATCTGATACAGAAATTAAATTGATGTCCCTCTTGTTTGAAAGAAACCAGATTAGCGGGAAGCTCCGATTTATTAGAGCAAACAGCTGGGGGGAAATAGTTGTAAAACACAGGTGTGAAATGCAAGTAACCTACTTCAACTACAGATTAGAAGCAGCTGCTCTGGATTTAAAAGAGTATTTTGCACTTACTGATCAGAGGTTCTTAGAGGGGAGAGAAGTGGGAGGTTTGGTGGTTAGTGGCTGTTTGAGAGAGCCAGGGATTATTGGGTTGGTTAAAGTTTTGTATGTTTGCTGGGGGTTGGCATAAGGGTCTGTCTGATTTCTCTGCTGTAGTCTTCTGTGAGTACATGTTCTGCATAAATAGTGTGTGGAGTTCCAAACTGTGTGTGGTAGAATTATCACAGGCCTGATAAGAAATAATTGTCAACTTCAGGAATATTACATGTCTTAGTTCTTGTGTAAGTCAAGCGTGGGAGAAAGCCCTGAGCATCCTGCTTTAGAAGCTTGGACACAAGACTTTGTTTTAGACCTTTACTGTTGGCAGTTTTGTGATGGGTTAGTATGATTTGCTCAGTTCTTTTGCTTTAAAATTTGGGGAGATAATAGCTTCTCACCTTATAGTTTTGCTGTTAGGATCAACTTTGGGCCATGAGTATAAGAAGGTTTATAGAACTGCAGTTTGATAGAACCGGGGTAGGTGTAGCCTTGGACTTACGTGGGGAGGTGGATGAGGAGGAAGTCTGCAGAGGTCTGACCATATTTGCTGCTCCATTGGCAGTGACAGTAGTGGGCTAGAGTTCTGCTGCTCCACCAGTTCCTCCTGGCACAGTCCAAGACCTTTACTCCTGTGCATGAGCTGTTTACTAAGATATCTTAGGTGGGGGGGTAAGGATGAATTCATGGAGATGAAGGAGGGGCAGAAAATGGAATTTTGGGGCTATTTTGCATTTTTAAATAAGTAGGGGTCTTCACAACCCTTCTCTAAAGTGTAAGGATTGGAAGAATGTTTTGTTAGCATAACTTTCCTGCCTATAAAAAGGGTTATCCAACTTAAGGTAATGAGGAGCTTTTTCTGATTTGGTTTGATATAAATTCTACTCAGGGTGTATATGCATGTGAGAGAAAACAAGTATATTGTGACAATGGCGGCCCCAGGCATGAAGGGTTACAGGCCAAAACAGGTTATGTGCTAGGTAGGTGAACCCAAAGACTGGGCTAGGTCTGGGGCAAATGAACAGAAACAGCCAGGTAAAAGTTGTGTCCACAGGCCTCACCGCTTGCCTCTGTTATTTGGTTTGAACTTCCCAGGATGCATTTGGGAAGAGCGTGATTTTGAAGAGGAACTCAGTAGTATACCAGTGGTGGGGTTAGCGACTTGCAAGAGGAAGGTTTTTCTGGGGTAATGTGGGAAGGAGCATGAAAGTGCAGGGAGAGATATAGAAAAATCAGCCTTTTTCTAGGGCAGAACTAGGCTGTGAAAGTTTTTGATGAAAGGTCAAGGAACTGGCACCAGAGATGACAGGAAAGGTTTAAAGTGGAGGATGATAAGAGGAAAAATCAAGATTACCCATGACAGTTTGGATGATGCAGAGGAGTCGTCATCTGGATCAGCAAGGAGTGGGTGAGTTGCCAAAGCAGTGCGTTAACAGATTTGGATGAAAAGTTTGTTAGCACTAGTTACGAACTTGAATGGTGGTGTGGCCAGCTGGAAGGAGTGTTTGACTGGACAGAATAAAGGGGAGGTTTCAGAAGGGAGGCTGGGTGTTGTGTCCTAACCCTGCAAGATGCAGCGAAAGAGCTTAACAACACGGATGCACACTCTCCTGGGTGAAATACTGGTTGAATGACTGGGCCCAGAGGGTGGTGGTAAATGGAGTTAAATCCAGCTGGAGGCCAGTGACAAGTGGGATTTCCCAGGGCTCAGTCCTGGGTCCAGTCCTGTTCAGTGTCTATATCAACGACCTGGATGAAGGCATCGAGTGCTCCCTTAGCAAGTTCGCAGATGACACCAAGCTGGGTGGAAGTGTGGATCTGCTGGAGGGTCGGGAGGCTCTGCAAAGGGATCTGAACAGGCTGGACTGCTGGGCTGAGACCAACGGCATGAGGTTTAACAAGGCCAAATGCCGGGTCCTGCACTTGGGGCACAACAACCCTAAGCAGAGGTACAAACTAGGAGAAGCCTGGCTGGAAAGCTGCCAGGAGGAGAGGGACCTGGGGGTGTTGGTTGACAACCGAATGAACATGAGCCAGCAGTGTGCCCAGGTGGCCAAAAAGGCCAATGGCATCTTGGCTTGGATCCAAAATGGCGTGACCAGCAGGTCCAGGGAGGTTGCTCCCTCTGTACTCGGCACTGGTGAGACCGCACCTCGAATCCTGTGTTCACCTCTGGGCCCCTCACCACAAGAAGGATGTTGAGGCTCTGGAGCGAGTCCAGAGAAGAGCAACAAAGCTGGTGAAGGGGCTGGAGAACAGGCCTTATGAGGAGCGACTGGGAGAGCTGGGGTTGTTCAGCCTGGAGAAGAGGAGGCTGAGGGGAGACCTTATTACTCTCTACAACTACCTGAAGGGAGGTTGTGGAGAGGAGGGTGCTGGCCTCTTCTCCCAAGTGACAGGGGACAGGACGAGAGGGAATGGCCTCAAGCTCCACCAGGGGAGATTTAGGCTTGAGATAAGGAAAAAATTCTTCACGGAGAGGGTGGTTAGGCATTGGAACTGTCTACCAAGGGAGGTGGTTGAGTCACCGTCCCTGGAGGTGTTTAAGGTGAGGGTGGATGAGGTGCTTTGGAGCATGATTTAGGGATTGGTGGGAATGGTTGGACTCGACGATCCAGTGGGTCTCTTCCAACCTGGTGATTCTGTGAACACTTCTCTATAACTAATGTTTTGCTTTTTGTGTGAAGATCTGCAAACATGGTTTTCATAGCAGGCAAGGCTAAGCATTGTGTGATTACCTGAATGCAACAGTAAAAATCACATAAGAATCACTAAAGGAAGTTAATGGAAAGTTGTACAAGAGGAGGAGCAAAAGACCTAAAAGATAACATAAATAATGGCTATGAGAGAAAAACATAAATAATAGGTTTAATCTAGAATTGTAAGTAATTTGTTTGACATAATTCAGTATAAGTGGCAGAGAAAGCTATCTTTTAATATGTTTAGAATGCCTTGTAATTAAGGTCAGTTCAGCATTTCCAATGTGAATTGCTTTCCTCTTCTCTGCTGATCCTTTACAACCGACCTCTGGGAATATGAAAAGAATTAGTCTTTGTAAAGGGTGGAACTTCCTACACAGAGTGTGCAAAAGGCACAGTGTGAAGTACTTTACATAAAGAAATGCTGAACAGTAATTGTCCCATATTTCACTACAGCCCCCAAGCAGTGGGTTGTGGTCCTTGCATGAAGGATGAAGAAAAACTATGAAGTTGCAAAATCAGCTGCAACAAATGTGAAGAGTTTTTGCAAAGAAATCTCTGCTTTCCTTCTGAGGAATGCTGAGGTTAGAGCTCTGCGTTGTTGCATATTTTAACCACGTATTTTAGCTGGTGGGAGAGCCAGAAGTTCTTTTGCATTTTCAGTTTTAAAATCTGCTAACTAGCCAACAAAAAATGAAGGGGGTGAATTTTAGTCAGAGAGGAAATATTTAAGGCTACTATTTGCGTTCCTCGTCTCAGTAGTAAACGTGAGTGCTCTGCAACTGTGGATTCATGCTGACAAAGCAGGGGAGCAGAATCTGATCCAATAGTTTGTCTTACTGCAATAGATGGGTTTTTTCTGTGGGATGTTCTTAATTTCTATATTTTGGGAGACATGTTTTTGTGCATCCCCTATTCTCTGGTTTGTCAGGGCCTGGATAGCATTCTCAAAGCTTCAACAATTTGTAATCATTAAAAAGTTACAGTATCTTTAACTTATTATGTTTCCTATACCTTCCCGAGCAAGGCTGGAAAAGAAGAGTAGAGGTTAGAACTGTTTTTGAGTACTGTGTTGGATAAGGAGCTCTTCTTCATCTGAAGGTGTTTCCCAGTGTCTGCTTTTGCTTGTTGAAGCTGGGTGGTGTTGGTTTTGCAGCCAGTGGCTCAAGGGTCCTGTTCCTGGGGACAAGAACAGGGTGTCTGCCTGGGAAGCCAGTGGCCACACGGATGGAGTTTGCCCAGAAGAACCAGAGTCCCTTTGAAAGGTTGGATCCACCTTGCAGATTGACAGCCCAGCTGCCTGCTTAACCCTGGGAGGGCAGAGCTGAGCTCTGGACAGCAGCAGTTTCTTCTGAGACAGTGCTAAAACACCTCTGCTTGAACGTAGATTTAGCCCTTTCTACTGCAGGTACCTAATGGAAAGGCCGAGAGCACAGAGCTCTGCAGGGAGGGCAGCCAGTTTGCTAAAAAAAAAAAATCAGTGCTGCTGTTCACTGTGTCCCTGTGAAAGCGCAGTGTCAGCAGGAAAGCAGCAGCCCAAAGGTGCTGAGTGAGCAATGCCTGGAGACAGCATGAGTAATGGTGTTTCTGAGGAGTTGGCTCTGAAACCATGAGATTTGGGCACTGGCAGAGGCTGCCCTGGGAGGTGGTGGAGTCACCTTCCCTGGAGGTGTTTAAGGCACGGGTGGATGAGGTGCTGAGGGGTATGGTTTGGTGATTGATAGGAATGGTTGGACTCGATGATCCGGTGGGTCCTTTCCAACCTAGTGATTCTATAACACTCAGGAGCCCGAGAAAGGGGTGTGCTGTAGGGAATTGTCCCGCTGAAGCCTGGGTGGGAGCAGTGCTCGCCACTAGATGGTGCATCGACACTGCGTGTCTTTTCCCCCAGCTGTGAGCTTGTCGAGCCTGGAGCAGGGGTGCTGGGGGTGGGCTTGGGGCAGGGAGAGGCTGAGCAGGGTTTGCACCTGCACAACTTTTGCTCTGATGTCTAGCCTGCAAAGCAATGTAAGTGTGCGTATTCCCTACAAAACCTGTGGTGACTGGGGATTCGAACGGTGGCAGCTTGAAGTACAGAAGGTTCAGAAAGTAAAATCTTAGTAGAAGATGGAACTTTAAAAAAAAAAAAAAAAAAAAAAGATGAGCAGCCCCCTCTGGGAGTGGAAACCTTTTCCTCCCATTAAAAATAAAAGAGCAGAACAAATGGAGATGAGCTGTAATCTAGACAATCGTACCCCTTGGGATGGCACTGTGCCAAACAGACTTCTGGGTTACTATTCTAAGGGAGCTGCTGTCATTTTATTAAATTTCTTAGAGCTCTTAGCCGCTATCATGCAAGTGAGATGACTCTGCATTAAGGCATCTAGGCCCTCTGCAATCTTTAATTCATGGGTCCCTGGACAGTACTATGCTTCACAGCAAATCTCCCGAAAAGCTGCACTGAAATAGAGTTAGGTTGATTTCTATCAGTAATACACGTCATAGCAATTTTTGTCATTTTTCTTGAACAAAAGCATTATGAATGCCAATATTAAGATTTTATTTGAGAAATGCAAACAGTGTAGACGGAGAGAAGCACAAACCTGTGAAATAATCTTAGTTCTGCTCTGTGCTGATAACAGCCAACAGTGATACCCAGATTATTCAGTGAACTTTTCATTAAATAGCTCCCCGTGGAAAAAAAATTCCAACAACAGTTAATTTCAGTAAAACGTGAAACAAATCCTTACAGGTTGAATTTTTTTCTTCTAGCACATCCTTGGGCCAGTCATGTCCTGAGTTACCAGCGTGCCCCATAGTCTTGGTCAAGCAGGGAGCACCTGGCCACCTCAGTGGAGCCATTGGAATGGACAGTGGGAGAAGGCCCAGGTCTGTGACTCATCTGACAATGGATCTTTGCAAAAGATATTTTCCATATGCTAAACCTCTTATATCTGCTTATTTGTTTTAGTTCTGAAAAAAAAAAATCTTCCTTAGGAGAGGAATTGTAGTGCTTGTTCAGGACTGACCAATGTGCTTGTCAGGAAGCTGTTGTGATGAACACTGTTCCACCTTAGGTCATCGTGGCTTTTCAAGTCTCCCAAGATTTTCAGCCACCATCCTCCATTAGGCAGGGATTTTAAGGCTATTGAAGTAGCTAAACCAACTGAATGGGAATGTAGATAAAAAAAATACAAACTTGAAAATGTCTCATTTTTCTGGAGGGTCCTTGGCTCGGGGGCTAAACAACATTGAGATATCTGGCCTGTTTTTCCACTGCAGTGTTTCAGGGAGAGATTCCAAATTCAGAGTGCAGTACTCTATCCCTAATTTAAAAGATCTTTCAGATGGAGTTATTCTGGGCATTACAGCATGCTATATTCATTAATTAATAAATTGACCCCTTTGTAGAAAAGATTTTAAGTGTTTTGTATTAAAGCCACAAAATAATGAGGGTAGTTACTAGCACCTTGCAAAATAATAATGGATGGATAAACTACAATAATAGGATCATATAAGTATCTGAAAATAAGGGGTGGTACAGATGGAGAAAATCTGGGATAGTTCTGTCTCAGCATTAATGTGCCATTCAATTTTCTTTGCAAAAGGCCTTTTATATCTGGCACTTTGAAACAGTGATGTTTTTAAGCCAAGACCTGAATTAAGTATTCATTTCTACGCTAAACACTGTACAGAGTTTAATGGACGCAGTAAACTATTTAGCAAGAGTTCATACCATGAGAAATTACTGCCACGTTTGTCTGGGAATTTGTCCTTGGAGGGATCTTCTAAAACAGGGAGTCCAGTTGTCTGCTGTTGCAGGCAATCTTGTCCTATTATCCCTTTTTCAGATTTATCAAGCTCCATTTTAAAACTGATTAGACCTCTTGTAGCCACTGTTCCAGCCTGGAAATCTGTTCTAGAGAATTACTTCATAGATGGGTAGAAATCATTGTCTAAATTTTTATGTATCTGGTTCACAGCCATGTGTTCTTGTGCCAACACTATCCCATTACTTAAACTGCACTTTCCCTCTCTTTGTGAAACTTTCCAATGTTTTTACAAAAAGTAATCACGTGCCCTCCCAGACTCTGTTAGATAAAACAAGCTTAGTCATTTTATCCTTATCTTATAAGATAGTTTTAGATTCCCAACGTATTTTTCTGCGTCTCTTCCAACAGGAATTCATTTTTGCTGAACATGGTGGGCCATGGTGCTGTGTTGTTTTTTTTTTTTTTTCTGGAAAAGCCTTGTCCAGGCAAAGCCTCACACTGCAGCATTCATCCACAGCGCTCCTCTGCGAGATTGCTGCTGTGCATGCAAGCCTTTGGCAATTAATCCCATCGTCCATCATCCCAGGCATGCCCAGCTCAGCTGAGTGTCCCATGTCTTTACAACCCTTGTGCTGAGGGAACAAGCTGGAGGAAAAAAAAAAAAAAAAAAAAAAATTGAAAGAACTGGGACTTAAAGGAAAATTCAGCTCCAGGCATGTTCCCTTAGCCAGGCCACGTCAGACAATCCTTTGAGCAGCGTGAGTATAGACTCTATAATTTCTGAATGGATCAAGCCATAATAAGTGGGTGTTTTTTCCTTTATTAAATGTTTCCATATCACTGTTATATAAATATAGTCACAAAACACTAGGTGCGGCCAGTGCTATACATTGGAGTTCTTCCAGTTTGGCCAGATAGTATCTGATGCCAGTGCTTTTCCAGGTAATTTTGAGGCAAGTGGATTGGATAAGCAGTAACAAATAGAACAAAAGGTCTCAGATCCTGGCTACTCAGTGCAGAGTGAAACTTTCATTTTAGAATCTTTTTAAGTTGTGACCTTTTAGGCCTATTAGTGTTATTTAAAGAAGAAAGTCAGATCTGATTTTTATGCCAGGTCCTGCACTTGGGGCACAACAACCCTGTGCAGAGCTACAGACTAGGAGAAGTCTGTCTAGAAAGCTGCCTGGAGGAGAGGGACCTGGGGCTGTTGGTTGACAGCGACTGAACATGAGCCAGCAGTGTGCCCAGGTGGCCAAGAAGGCCAATGGCATCTTGGCTTGTGTCAGAAACGGCGTGACCAGCAGGTCCAGGGAGGTTATTCTCCCTCTGTACTCGGCACTGGTGAGACCGCACCTCGAATCCTGTGTTCAGTTCTGGGCCCCTCCCCACAAGAAGGATGTTGAGGCTCTGGAGCGAGTCCAGAGAAGAGCAACAAAGCTGGTGAAGGGGCTGGAGAACAAATCTTATGAGGAGCGACTGGGAGAGCTGGGGTGGTTTATCCTGGAGAAGAGGAGGCTGAGGGGAGACCTTATTACTCTCTACAACTACCTGAAAGGAGGTTGTAGAGAGGAGGGAGTTGGCCTCTTCTCCCAAGTGACAGGGGACAGGACAAGAGGGAATGGCCTAAAGCTCTGCCAGGGGAGGTTCAGGCTTGACATCAGGAAGAAATTTTTTCACAGAAAGGGTTATTGGGCACTGGAACAGGCTGCCCGGGGAGGTGGTTGATTCACCTTCCCTGGAGGTGTTTAAAAGACAAGTGGATGAGGTGCTGGGGGGCATGGTTTGGTGATTGATAGGAATGGTTGGACTCAATCCTGGGGATCTTTTTCAACCTAGTGATTCTGTGAAATTTATCCTAATCTGCTCTAACCAGTGAGTTTCCTGGAACTGGAAAAATGCTTTTCTGTATTTGCTGGGTACAGAGTCTGTGACTAATTGGAAGCCATCATCAGTATTTAAAAGAACACTTCAGGTTCCTGTGTTAGAGATGCTCTAAGAGTGTATGCAGCTACTGCTTTTTTGAACTTAATTCTTGTTTTGCATGTCCCAGTTAACATCATTGATTTCTTTGGAGTAATTTCTCATTTATACTGATACACAGTCAGAATATAGAAATATGAGAGAGAGCCCAAAGAGTGTTTGGACAAACCAAAAAGTAAATAGCGTATGTTGTTCAACTCAATGTTTTTTCAAGCTAATGTGGCTCAGTCTAAAGCAACCATCAGTAAAAGGTGGTATCCACAGCCATTCTAGTGCTTGACTGCATCACTGTTATTTTTTGTACCAGATTTCAATTCTCCTGCAGTTCTTTCTTGAATTGTTTTGACATGATGTGTTGTTGATGAAGTGTCAAAAAGATAAAATCGCCCAGATGTTGAAGCTTCACGACAGCTAAATAGAATCATAAAATAACCAGGTTGGAAGAGACCCCCAGGATCATCAAGTCCAACCATTCCTATCAAACACTAAACCATGTCCCTCAACACCTTGTCCACCCGTGCCTTAAACACCTCCAGGGAATTTGACTCAACCACCTCCCTGGGCAGCATGTTCCAGTGCCCAATGACCCTCTCCATGAAAAGTTTTTTTCCTAATGCCCAGCCTAAATCTCCCCTGGCGGAGCTTGAGGCCATTCCCTCTCATCCTGTCCCCTGCCAGCTTGGGTTTTTTTAAAATGAGTATTAATTTAGTCAGTCTGTTCTGTTGCCTTGCTCTGCTGAATGAGGACTGTTCTGCATGTGCGAGCCTATACTGCCTAAAAAGCAATCTGTACAGAGGACTGCTGTGTAGGTGCATCTTCCTCTGACACATTTTGAAGGAAGTGTATGAATGGAGAACCTGTGCAGAACATCTGATGGACTTGCAGAAACATCATCAGCCTGGGGAAAAAAAAAATCACAATTCCTATTACTTTTTTTTTTTTCCATTATTATTATTTGGTGATGTTAGGTTTGTGATTGGTCTTGTTGATCTTAAAGGTCCTTTCTGACCTATGTCATTTTGTGATTCTGTGATTTATTCACCCATTGTCTCATACAAGATAATACAGATGGGTGCAAGTGTTTATCACAACTGTATTTTCCAGTAGGCTATACCTAGCAAGAGATGCGATTACCTCAGTATGTTGCAGACCATATGAAGATAAGCAGCTTCACATGACACCTTCTCACTTGCCCATGGGAATTCCCTCGGAAGAAGGGATTTGTTGAGTATGAGACACACAAGTAACCACCATCCCAGTCAAATTCCAGTGCCGATCACACAGTTTGCTTTTGGAATTAAGTGTTCTGCTTGAGATTTCCCCCTTGTTTTCATCTCCCTGATATCTGAAGTCCTTTTCCTTTTGCCTGCTTCTATCGTCAATCTTTCTGCTGGAATAAGAAAGTAAGGACAATTTTTTTTAGTCACTTCTGTCTGCTTCACAGGAGGAGAAGGTGCAAAGCAAGAGAAAAATTTGTGCCCTTCACTGTAGTGCTCCTCCTTTCTGTTCTGCTGGCTTTCAAATTTCTTATTTTTCACCTGATGCTATTCTGCTGAACCATTAGCACTGACAGAGCATTTTTTATGCAAGTCCAAAAGTGAAATCAGATATATGGTGACCTTTTGGTTTTCCCTGCTTGTTTTTGTCCATCAAGTGAGAGAAGAACCCTTACTACTGCATATTCTTATGGGAGATTGGAGATAAAATTAGCATACTTTTAAATATACACCTTTTACCTAAAAATAACTTTGAAACCAAAGGTGTTGTCAGAACTTGCTCTTCACTTCTTTATCTTCAGAATCATTAGAAAATACGGAAATGTGTCATTTAGGCTGACAGTTGTTCTGTTTTCTGAACTGGAGATAATGAAACAGTGGCAGGTGTTCATAAAACCTCTTCTGCAAGCTTGTTATGATATATGCAATAATTAGCTCCCCTGAGGATGTATTTCCCAGCAGTCTGCCCAAGTGACTCACGCTGAGTCTCTTTATATAATGGAGGGGGACGTAGTGCTGTCACCTTTACTTTATGGAAGGCAACTTGAATCCATAGATATAGGAAGCTATTTTTATATCATCTTCCCATTTTACTCACTGCCATTGAATTCTGCCTACTCTTAATGTTCTCTCAGAGATTCTTTCCTCCCACCTCTGCTGTGGTATGTGATTTCTTCTGGCATCATGGCCCGTGTTTTCCTTTTAGGCGCATCATCTCCACTGGTGGTATTATAGTATCACCCCAGAGATATGAAAGCAGAACTGGTTACTTTGGCTCTGAGAGAGTCCTCTTGTCACCTAAAGTCACTCTGGTTAAAGTTATCAGTTCAGAGTTGTTCCCCTCTCTTGCCTGCTCCTGCTCTGCGTTGCTGCAGCTGTGAGGGTTAAAGCAGATCAAATCCTGGTGTATGTTGGTGTGAGAGAGTTGACTGCTGCTGTGTTTTGTTTAAGCCTTAGCTGTCATGCTTGCACAGTGCAGTTTGTGAGCCTGACATTTTGTGCATTGTATAAGCTACATGATGAGTCAGAGTCAAAGATTCATGGGTATCTTTCCAGTAATTACAATGGGCTTTGACTCAAGCCTCCAGCACCCTTGAATGAAACAGATGGTGTATCTGCAGGAAAGTAGACAGCTGGGTGGCCTTCATTTATGGCTGTATGATGTCATTGACACCTATTTACATCAGTTGTTAGTGAAACAACACTTCACACATGTGCGAAGCCTTTCCTGAAAGTTGTCATACCAATTCTAGTCCTGTCACCCCTTCATCCCATCATTCCATCACTGACAGTGAGGGCTGTAGGCAGTGAAGTAGCGATAGATGTGGGGTATCTGATTTCTATTACAATTTTCTCTCTTATGCATTGAGAACTGGAATTTGTTTGGTCCCTAAAGGAGAGGATTTCATTTCAAATTTTAGCATTTATTTTTTAAAGATTTAACTTGCAGGGGCTGAAGTGCTTTACTAGATATTGGTTATCTATCATTTCTACAGAGAAAAATGGAAATGTTAACATTGACTTTAAAGGTTGTACAATAAAAGCCTGTTTTTCCACAACACAACCTTTCTGAAGCCAGCAGCCTAAAATGTATAGTTTGGGATACTGAGAAACCTTTAACAGTTGTGGAAGTATCGCCAGATATTTTCTGTCTGTGTGGAAGTAAAACAACTGTTATTAAGGTCTCATCCTAAAACTTGGTGGAAGGTAAATTACACAGCAATCTCTGTTTGTATTTCTGAAGCACTAAGGAAGGGTACATCTCATAAAGACCTATGTCTCTAGACACTCTAGAGGTACAGTTGCTGATTTTCTTTGAAGAGGCTTGCTGCGATTGTTTCCTTTTTGCTGTTTTATTCAATTTTTTTTCTTTTCTAGTAGGTTCTGAAAAGGGTGATAAATTTCAGCACTTCCTAGTCTGGATAGTAGTGGGTTCTCCTTGTTCTGGTTTTGTCTGCTGGACATACTAATCCCCAGACCAACGTGATAGCAAACTCTCAGGAAGAAAAATTCAGAACACCTGAATTCTCGTGACCTGGCAAGGATCAGAAAGCTCTCCTATTCTGCCTTCTGAACTGTGGCATAGATAATTTACTGAGCTGGTAATTTTCAGTGAGAATGAAACTGGAACTTTTTTGATCCAAAAATTTCAAGCATCTGTTGATAAAGATGTGGAATGCAGGAGTGAAAATGTAAGTCCCTGTGTGTTTTAAAGTGAATAGAGGTCTCAAATTGAAACTGATCATGGTACTGAGCACTGAAAAGCAAGTTCTAGTTTAAGAAAATGTTCATTGTGATCAGCCACTTTCACACAGCTTCTTTTCTTTTTAAAACAACTACTTGAATGAGGAACACCCTCACTGCTCACACTCCATCAAGCTTACGTTTCAGTTTTCCTCCTAGGGCAAAGATTGAGGGGAAAGCCTCCTTGTCAAGAGTAGAAACTTAATCTCCAAATCAACAAAGACTCCATAACTCATGAGCTTTCTCCTCTGGTCAGGTCAGCCACTGCCAAGAGTTTCTTCTCTGTTTACAAACTGCTCCACTGTAGCTGGGAGCATGGACTGTTCATGTTGCAGCCTGTTGTCATGCTCATGAGGAAAGAAGAGGGGAAATTATTTGTAGGTCTCTAATACTGTGAGATCTGAGGAAAAAAAATCTGGATTTAAGTCACCACCAGCTTTAGAAAGAGATGTATTCAGAGATTCTGATATGTTTTTAATATTTTTTAAAAATCAGATATTTTTTACCTTGTACTCTCCAAAATATTAATGGATTGTTTATTATTTTTAAAGAGGAAGATAGTTAATAGTTTTTCTTTGTTAGATGATTTTTACTAACTAGAACTATTTAGTATTGAAGTTTACAAGTATCACATTTTTAAAATCTGTTTTTCTTGGGGAAAGCAAGGAAATTGAACAGTAAACATTGGTTTTGAACAACATATATACCGTGGCTATCTGCATCTATGCTGTCAGATACGCATATGAAAATGATGTACTGAACTGCATTAGGTACTTCCCTTCTTCTGTGTGCATCATTAGAAATTTGGCTTGGTATTTTATGTTATACCTTGCTTTCTTCTTGAGTAGTAGTGTGGTTTTCCAGTTACTGAAGTTTTATGATCTCTCATACGTTGCTTCAAATCTGGTGTATTGCTTCTGATCTAAAATTACTATGATATTCATCTGAAACCTCAATTTAAAAAGTGCTGTGCATGAAAATCTGCTTGCAGATAGTCAGGAAATGTCAGTGGTGTATACAGAGCTCTGGGGTAAACAGAGAGAGGAAGAAGAGTTACACGTTGTGAACTCACACGTCCTCATTTCAAAAATGGTCATGGGGGATTTCTTCAGAAATACGCTCTTATCTCAAGGTACAGTTTGCTTATAAAGGGTGATAAAGGTTGATGATATGTATGTTCCCTGTTCCTGCTTTAGAATGTAAGACGCTTTCTTATGCTTCCTTGTGGTTGAAAACAAGCTGGCTCACTGATAGTTCGATTCCACGTTCCCTTTAGGAGAGATAGAGTGAAAAAGAAGAGGGTTGTTAGCCATTTCTTTCTGTTTAATGACATGAAACATGTTAGTGGTTAAAATGCAGATGTGCATATTTCAGGAACAGTGACCAGAAGAAAATAAGAAACAATAAAATCTACTGAGCTGTTGGAGGCTTGTCACTTGCTGCAGAGCAGCCCATGAGGGGAGCTCTGCTGTGGTGTTCCTCTCTACAGAAGACACTACACTGCTCATCCTTTCTCTTGGTGTCTTTTGATGCTGCTTTTGTAGAAGGAGGACTTCAAGTACCCGGCTTCATTGTGGATAGTTGGGCCAAGCTCTATGAAAAAACCCCACAAAGTTTTTCCTTACTGAAAAGTATTTATTGTATTCAACACCTAAGCAGTAACTAAGGCATGAGATGCTCCAGCTGCCAAATCCTTAGGTCCCATGGCTCTTGCAGAGGACTCACAAGTGCAGCCGAGACCTTAGCAGCCCACCTGCTTCTGCACACATCTGTCTCACAGGTAACTGGAAGCAGTCTGACTGTCAGCTCGCGTGATTGCTGAGCTGCACAGCAAGACTTAAGATATGCAGAAACCTAAAGTACCCTGAAAAGTGCCCTTGCGTGCCACTCTCACAGATTCATTGTCTCCACTGTATGGGTTAAAAGACCTACTGAATCCAGACAGGGACAGGGTACTGTTCCCCGGCTGTATTTCTTAATTTGAGCACACCTACCTAAGACCAGACAAATAAGAGTGTCTTCAGCTCTTGTGACCTGTTCACACCCTTCAGATTTCCTCTTCAGCTTCGCTGCAGCTTCTCACAGAAGTTCAGCTGAGTATTATGAGCTGAGGCTTATGTTTATTAGTTATGACGCATCACAGATACGGAAGTAGTATCTTAAGGCTTCATTCATATTTTTCCAGCATTTGTGATTATTTTCTGTCTGCATTGTAATGTATGGTAGAGAGCTCGAAGAGCCTTTCCCTTGTTCTTCACTTCAGCCATGCTCCCCGTGTGCTTTCACTAGAACAGAGAAACACTGATTTCTAATGGCTTGACATTTACATGGTTGAAAAGAGACAGAAGGCAAATTTTAGGAACCGGTAGTGGATTTGATGTATATTGAGACTTTCTGCATGATGGTTTCTAGTGCTGTTTACACATAAGTCATGTGTAGATGCCATTCATTTTTTATGCAGGTCACGTTCTCCTAATGTGTGACAAGTTATATATGGTGCCATAGGTCATACATCATGGTGCTCTCCTATTTTGCAACAATATGTATAACAATTTTAGTTCCAGTGCATCTGTCAAAGAGTTCTTTTGTAAAGCAGGAATATAAAACTGCAGCCATTTCATACATAATTGAGTGATAGCAGAATTGGGTTATTATTCTACTTCCTTAAATGTTATAACAAGTAACTCCATTTGTAGTGATCAGTCCATGTCCAATAGCTTAATAGCATTAGCTACCATGGCTTTTTTTCTAATGTCTTTGTAATTTGGTTTAAAAGTGCTCGGGTTGCTAGGCATAACACATCTAATACATCATCTGTTGTGCAATAACTAACACTTGAAGAGTTAGTAGCCCAAAGTAAATAAAAAATAAAGTTTGATAAAACAAATAACTTTAATGGAATACAGGAAGAGAAAGGATGAGTCTTAAGCTTTAATAAAACGTGTATTCCTTACAGTGTATTTGGTGCTTAAGAATGAAAGCTCATTGATACCACTTGGAGTGCTTGCTTTCATTGCAGCAACAATTCAAATAAACTACTATCCAAGTGAATTCATCTTGAGATAGCTTGTCAAGTGTATCAGCACAGAGTTACACTGCAGAGTACCTAAGATTGTACCCTTATGTTACAAATGTGTAATGGCAAAGCTGCCTTAAAATATTCTTCTCTTTCCCTGCTGCAGCTGACTTAAATGTTTGTGTGATTGGATTCTATATGGTGTCTCAGAGGACCTGTACTGGTGACATAGCTTCACCTTCTACAGAAGAGTCAGGGATTGCTGTCTGGGTATAGGAACCTCTTCAGCTGGATTTTCTGGTGATGGAGCAGTACCACAAAACCACTGCCTGGTGGGTCAGTGAGGGAAGCCTGGAGCTCATAGATAACTGTAGAATGAACTTCTATACTTTGTGTTGTCAGTCTGCCCTTGCCCTGGTGGGAAGACCATTACCAACACCACATCAGTACCTTTGCCTCTCGCTGGCCCCTTTGGAGTGTACTCCCTCTCTTCCTCTGTCTTCTGTGAAATCCCAGGATCAACTGCCTTGTGCCTCTAAGGTTCAATGTTTTTAATTAACCATGGCTCTTCAGAAGCTCCGTGTGGTTGCACATCTATGAAGTATTCCTCCTGGGGCTGACAGCAGCCAGCAAACACAGTGACTTACATTTCATCAATCCCTGCTCTCTGCAGACAGTGGTCTAAATCAGTCAAGTCAAATGGAGCGGCTTCCAGTTTAGCTGGCGCACAGAAAAGCAGAATTGCACTCATTACTCATGCTGGGCTTAAAGGAACAGTTCACAGTCAAAGTCTTCATATCTCATCAACAATCTTCTAGAAACTCTGGCTGATAAAATCTTTTACTCACTCTTTCCCCCTCATTTTTGTTTTTTTCCTGTATAACATAGCAGTCTCCAGGAGAGATTGCACCATTAGAGGCTTGCAGCTCTGGAGCAGATATTTATTAATTGCTTCATTCATTGAAAACAGCTCTGTGATTGTCTTTAATTTTACTGGAATGCTGTTATTTTTATTCCTTTATGTGAGAGGAAATATCCAATCCTTCAGTAGTGAAGGGTTAAAGAACAGAAAACTTTGCACTTAAAAATGGCTTTCCTATTGCCTAGATTTCTTCAGTATCTTAGCAGGGTGTTTGCCTTCCGTTCTGCTTTATTTTTCCTCCTAGGGACATAAGTCAGGAGTAAACTCCAAATTGTTGTTCTTGGCCAGCTCTGGATTCAAACATTTGAGTTTTTTAACTTAGCATATTGGCAAGATTAATTGCCTGCCTGAGCAATTTCTGTGGTCTCACTGGCCATGGTGGTCTCAGATGACAGAGGTAAAATTCATATATTACTGACCTGATAAGCAGTGAAAGTTCAGTCTAACGCATTGAAGTACAGCGTGACTTCTCAGTGTATCGGCCAGTGTATTTACATTTAACAGTCCTAAAGCACTTCCACTGGCAATAAGTTACTGGGCACAATCAGGAGCTAGTCTTCTTGACAAAATAATATGTCTGATTTTTACTTTTCACTGTCCAGAACAATTTTAAATTGTCTTGCTAATAGATATCTTTTACTTTGAACAACTAATTGAGTTTTGAATGTCAAAGTTTCTTGCACCAGTTAATGCATACCGTGGGTTTTGGTAGCAAAATGCTATCTTTCCTTGGTTTCTTTCTCTCTCTCTCTCTCTCTCTTTTTTTTTTGTTGCACTTGCAGAATATCCTATTTCAAGAATCAGGCTAGCAATTGAATTGGAAGCAAATGTGTTTGTAAAACAAATCCTAAAATCTGCTGAGTTTGTGACAGAAACACAGTACCAACATGAACAATTCTATCAGAGCACACGAACCAAATGCAGTAGCTTTGTGTTCTTCACGACAGAAAGCAGCAACACTTTATGAAGCATTTTAGGATAGTTTATTTGCTTTTTGAATGAAATTTAAATTTCCTTCCTCTCCACTAAAAACAAAAAGTAATGGGACTGGAGATAATGCAGTTGTTCTAGACAGTCTCAGGACTAGGACAGTCATATACAGAGAGCCAGTCTGTGTTTTTTTCCTATACAGAATAGGTGTATCACAGGGAGTTTGATTTCAAGTAAAACAACAATTCAGAAGTCCAAGGAAATACGAAAGGCAGCAAAATCCTAAGAAGTTGCTTTCTGGTTTGCAAAAACAGACTTGCAGTTTTCATATAGTACCGGCGAAGAAACCCAACATCATTACTTACAGAGCAACAGAAGGTAAAAAAGATATCAAAGCCATATATTTATTTGCATTATTAGACGGGGATGCTAAATATGTCTGGAATAGAACTATAATAGTGCTCATGAGTACTTGTTCTGTGTTTGAAATGAAACGAAATTGTATACTCAACTCTTATTCTTTCATTCAAAAAACAATTAGGAAAATTTTTATATTAAAAAATATAAAGCCTGTAAAATGGGTAATTTACAAGCAAAAGTTTTAAAAAACTCTCACATATTGACAAAGTCTCTGAGTCTCTGATGTTAGCATATAACAAATTAGATAACTTCAAGCTCTTCCACAAGCTTGCTTTCAAAAGCTGGAGTTCGTAACTTCGGGGCTAAAGCGTAATTGTTTCTGTTTTCTCTGTGATGAATTAGGAATCAGTGGGCACATCTTCCCAAGTTTTCACAGACATAACATCAGTAATTAGGGTTGTGATTTTGGAACTTATTTTACTTTCTGATATGTTTACTGTATTTCAGTCCTGCTAGTTAATTAGAGATGCTTGGAGTAAATTTGACTCTCCAGCTGTATGATCTTGCATGAAGACCTGTAATTTCAGAATGTTTCAGTGGCTGATTTCCAGTTACTACTAAGGGATGGCATTAAAAAAAGATTTCCTGGAAATTGTGATCATCTGAAGAAGGGGAAGGTAATCTTGGATCTTATTATAGTGACTCACATTCCCTCTGGAACAGATGTGATCTATAAGGAACTACCTCCTGCACCAGCTAAGACACAAACACTAGTATAGCATGAACAGACCACTTTTAAAATGACATTAAAAGGCATTGTGTAATTTACGCTAGCTGGCTATTGGTTTTTGGCTGATGTAACGACTTTTCCTCAACCACAATGTACAAAGGAATTGAATTAGCCATTCTCTGTTCAAGGGAAAATGAATGAAGCTCATTGTCCTTCAAAGGACCTTAGGTTTGAAACCTTCTTGGTTAACAGGTCCTCCCAATCTAGGCAGTAGCACAGGACCTGTAACAGTACCTGGTTCTCTGTAGAGGCAGTAGTGGCTTTCTTAAGACTGAAAGGGAAATTGCAGTCAGTGTTATTAGTGACCATCTTCAGTAGGAGCAGGAAGCAAAGAGTAGCTAAAGATGTACTATTTTCCTGTACACTTAATTTTTAACTAAGTAAATGGAGCCTAAGATAGTGTGTTCTTGCATGTATGTACTTACTATGGATGGAAGAGCTGCCTGCACTTGCATCACCTTAAAATCAATACCATGGCTGCCATTGTCTTCAGGAGGAACAGAGGCCAAATCTGCAAATCCTATCAGATAATAATAAATGAAACCAAGAGTTGCAGTATGTGGCAAAACCCCATGTGGCTGTGACTCAGAAAAGCACTCTCTGTTCTTGATCAAGGAAGTAAACCACGTAGCAGAGGAGGCATTTTCCATGTTTTTTAATGCTTCTCAGGAAAACTAAACACAATTTTGATTGTGCAGGTTTATATCCTCCATATCTGCATGGAATTTTTCCACCTTTAAGGGTCTTTTTAATTCACAAAAAAGCTTTGCCTTCTTTTAATATGTTCCAATGTGCATTTGTTTCCACAGCTGATCACTGAAACCCCAAGAAGGAAACAGCTGTTGTGAATGTATAATCAGATTTCCCAGCTAATTAGTGGTTTTAAATGGACTTGGTTTCTCCCCTCCTTGTGTTTTCAGTGTTGATGACACTGCTAATAGATTCTTAATAAGGAAGAATGTTATATAAATGTTGGGTAAACTAGATCTCCTTTTGTATTCAAAGGATAGCACACAATTAAAATGTATCTTGGATAGAACCATAGCTTCGTTTAACTCGCATCAACTTACTCACTCTGCACTGAAATATGTCCTGTTGTGTTAAATGTACCATGCTGATCTAAAAGTGGTGAATTCTGTGGGTGCCCAGAGCTGTTATCAGAGCCAGACGCCGCATGCTTGCAAGACATACTTCCACACAGCTCCTCCAGTCTGAAGCAAAATGAATGTGTGAAATGATCCCACTTGTCCTTTCAAAACCTTTTCTAATTCTTCCGAAAAAAGCATTGAATATGTAATATTCCCATTAAAGTTGACTATTACTTATCTTTTCAACAAGGTTTCTTGGTTTATTCATGGTGTGGTCACAGTGAATCAGGAGGTAACTGTGCAGTCTATAAGGAATTTTTACAACTAGTTGGAAATCATTACTTTTAAAAGCTGTTCTTTAGAATCACTTCTCAACATTAATTTTGGACACACACTGATTATTTCAGGGGTTTTCCTTCAGAAGTTGGGGGGGGTCACAGATAAGAATGTGAATTTTTAAGAGCAAGAGTTATATTTTGGAAGCACTAACCAGAGGTTAAAATATTTTGAAAACTATTCTCTGGTTCGCCTCCGCCAAGCAGGCAGGGGGCGAGGGGTGGGGAATCCAAAATGAAAAAAAAAAAGTGAAACCTTGCAGATTTTTAAAGCACAATTAAATTAAGTTAATTTACAATTCAAATTTCTTCAGTAAAGTGGAATTCTTCAGGAAATATATACTTGTGATAAAATTCGCATTTTTTTAGAAAATGGATATCTGCCATCAGCTGTCTTTCTGGTGGTGAAGTCCTGATGGAATGTGCATGATCTTAAACAGTTTCAGAATACAGAGAACAATTCAGCTCATGTTTACTGCTGGGGAGGGAAGGCTGTGTAAGCTTCTGTGTGTAATGCCAGGGCTTCATGAGCAATGACTCAATCTCCCTATAGAAAGTGATGACATTTGCTTTTTAAAATTCACACTTCTGAGACTTCTAAATATTAATTTATTTTTTAGCCTTCTGTTTTCTGAGACTTCAGCACTTTCATTTTCTATGCTTTGATCTGCAGCTCTGAGGTTATGAGTAATTTTTGAAGGGGAAGTGGAGTTTCTTTTTTGACCACATAATTGCAAAAGCCGGGCTTTTATGAAAGACAGTCCAATATTATGAAAGTAGTGATGAACTCATCAAAATTATTGTGGCTGAGAGGACAGTCTTAGAGCATGAAATATCATGGGTAGTGAACAGAGTGAAGGGAAAGTAAATAATTTCCAGCTTTGGCATTTCATCCTGTCAGCCAAGTACCTGCATCCAGAGTTCAGCTTAATTGTTCCTTTTCTTTGCAGTTACCAAGCAAATGTTTTCTTACATGCACCCTTTTAAACATGGTTCACTTGTCTATATTGCTGGGCAGAGATTTAGCTTATTTATCTAAGGTGAGTCTATCTGAAAATTTCTATCCACTTACCACCTGTACCCTCCTCAAAACTTTCTTTTTATGGTCTTTCAGATTAAGACTTGGTACTTAGGTGTCCTAACTCTAAGCTTACATCTTCTTTAAATATGCTGTTGGCATGAAAATGTGTTGAGTATATAAATTATACATACTTCTGACATATACACGGAGGTCAGAGTTGTGAATCAGAAAGAGAAAGAGCTTTTGGAAGTGATATCCCGGTTGTTGTCATTGTAAAGGTTGGAGTGATGCCTCTGTGACTCAGTAGATAAGCCCTGTCTGTCAATTAGCTAAGTTGTCTAGCATGGACTTGGATTAACTTTTGTTCAAATTTAAATTTCTCATGGAAAACCCAGCTGGTTTCTCTTGTTGCTACAACTGAGGCTAATATCTTGAGATCTATGTTATAGAAATGGATAAATATATGATTGTATTGATGTGGATTTTTGTTTGGCATCAGCAAGCCGTATTTATGACTAGCAACAGCTGAAGCAGCCAGATGTGTGTGTACGTGCATGGTTTTTCAAACACGTGGGCTTTTGCACAATAAATCCATTAGTGCTGATTGCTTCCCTTTTTCTAAAAGGCCCTGATTTTCACTTCATTTTGCTATCTCTATCTCTAATTCAGCAAACAGCTTTTAGTAAAATCCTGAAGAACAGGGCATTTGTGAATTATATAATTTAATGCATTAGTCACACAATAGCGTATGAACTTGTTACAGGTGAGTCATGACTTTATTGTCTGCATCTTCTAGATATAAAATGGATCTTTATGTCTGCTTTTTTTTTTTGCCTCCAAGCTTCTTTATTCTGTTCTGAATGACAGATGCCTCATCTATTTTACAGCTAGGTGGACAATACTGTATGAAAAAACTAAAAACTACCTGCTTTCTTTCTGGGTTTAGCCTGCATTTTTAATTGTATTTGTTCACTACTACCTGTGAAATTTCACCCTTTATTTTTTCTGAGCGAGCTGTAAATATGACTTCAATATACATTGTGTTTAATACAAGGAGAGCCTTGCTCGGAATTTTTCACCAGGTCTCAGAGTAACTCGTTGCAAAGTAGGGAGAGCACCTCTGGGCTCAGGTAGGGTCTGGCTGCTGCTGTTGATGGTGTATCAGACCAGAGACAGAGCTAGGAAGTACATGTGATACGGTCTTTCGGTGGCAGAAGGTCCTCTTCAGGGCATAACTTCCAAATTATAAGTCATTTTATGGAGGTTTCTCACCTTGGGCTTGAAATGGAGCCTGAAGCTTAAAAGTCAACCTTCTCACAACAATTCACATCTCGCTTTGGCATGTGGCAACTGACAGCAGCTAGAGGAAGAGGTTATTTCCCCATGACCCCGACGATTTATTTTGTACATTTACCATTGTGTCTGTACATTTCTCAGCACCCAAAGCTGTACAGTGTGACTAAGCTGTTACAACACCTCTATGTCAGCAGGAGAGGTCTTCCTTCCTCTCCATGTCCCTCCCACTGTGCAGTCCCCAGCTCTCACTTCTGCCACTGCTACAGATGGGACCAGCTAGTGAGTTTGGGCAGACTGGTGGTTTGACAGGACAGAGTCAGGAGAGGAAGGAGGAGGGAAGGGAAAGCTGGGGCAGAGGAGAAGGTTCCACTCCCTTTATGATATCTCTGACATGACCACGTGCTAAAGCCATGAGGCATGTAGCTTGACCCAAAGTTTCGCTTTTCCCATCCCATAGCTGGTTAATCAATGAGCCTTTCATGTTGCCGCAAAGTACAGAAACACATTTTTTTGAAGACACGGAAATGCTACTGGGTGATAATGAGATTTGAAGGTATGTGATATATTTCTCCTCAGGGAAAACCTTGTCGTAGTTTCTTCTCAAGATCCCAGCCTTTTTAACTGTCTCTCCAAGTATACCCTAAAGAAAGAGACTATGTTTCTTATGAGGTAGGTCCAACAGATCCCTCAAGACAAGGTCTGTGAGTCAAGCTCTTCCTCATTTTCATGGACATGCCACAGAGTCTGTTTTTTAAGGTAGGCACCTTCCAGGCAAATAGTGCTATCAGAAATAATTGTAGTGTTGCAGCTCTTTCTTCAAAACAAGACAGTGTTAGTTATTTCACTGGACAGAGTTGGTAGTGTCCTTTGATTAGAGGGTTGAGTCCAAATTCAGATTATGTCTACAAATGCAGGAGTAGCCACGCAACAGGCTTTGCTTTTCCCAGAAAACATCTTGCTGCTTTCTCTCCCTCAGTGTTCATTGTCTTATGTACCTTTGTGTCCAATACTACCTCCTTTTAAAATTTTAATTACTGAAATCACTCCTCAGTTGTTGGACCTTGTGTTGAGTCTACCATGATGCATTTCTCTCAGGAAAACAGCCCATTCCACTCTTGATAGATCATTTCATAGCAGCCTGCCCTACGTGCTGTTTGTGCATATTTTGCTTTCTACAGTCAAGACTGGTGATTAACTTTATTTTTTCCACCTCTTCCCTGCCTAGCATCACAAAGAAAGCTGGAGAAGCACAAACATAAAAATAGAATCCAAAACCCCTCACTCCTCACTGAGAGTTTATGTAGGATACAAGAGAGTGGCCTAAAGGCTCTCGGAGTTCTGCATAAAACAGTAAGTTAAGTATTTCTAGTTCATAGGTGAAAACAGAACATTTCAGTAGTCTGCAACTAATCACCTGCATCCTTGAAGCCCAGATGCTGGTGTGCTAAGGGGAAGAATGTCACCCCTTATACTTACATACAATTTACTGACTTTGAGAGGACTACGTTAAAAGAGTGATTCTGTTAATGGTTAACTAAGTAAATGACAAGACTGGCAGAACTGTTAATGACATATTTCCCTGAGAGTGTTCCTAGAGCAATTTGTAAAATGATGCGTGCTATCCACGTGCATATGTGGACATGTCCCAAGGAGAAGTGGGCAGAGCATCGCAAGTGGTATGCAAGGCGTCCTGAGTCACTGCCCAAATAGCACAGTCACAGGAGTATTATTTGGAATGAATCTTTCAAAAAAAAAAAAAACGAACTACATAAGGACAAAATTCACTCCAGTTATGGTAAGTGTAGATTTCATCTTTGCTTGCCAGAGCTGGTGTAAGAGCAATAATTTGTGCCAGAAAGTCCTTGATTCAGGATCATCCTGGTCCCTGCATGTTGTTGTGTTGACTGGATGCTTTTGTTACTCAAGTACTAAGTCATGTGGTGTACAGGCAAAGAAGTGAATGGGTTTGCACTGGGTTGTGGCCCTATGGTGTGCAATCATTATCTCCATTTCAGTCCCACCTCTGAAGAAGCTGGCTACTTTGCTTATGGCCACTGTCTAAGTATTAATATGCACTTTGTTCCATGCCTTTGCATCAGAGAGGCTAGTCCTGCTGCAGTCTGTACACAGTGGCAGCAGTATTTGTGCTAATTCTAGCCTCATCTTAGCAGGGCATAGTTTTGAGAGACCTCTGAACCATCATGGGCAACCTATTCTGCAGGCTGGGGTAGACCCCCCACTCTCATCTTTTGCTACCTGTCTGTGCGCCTCACCAACAGCAGTTGATGGTCTGTTCAAAGGGAGCTTTCACATCTGTCTGTAACCATAGTGACCAGTTCAGTCAGGGTGTTTTGGGTTTGTAGCAGCTAGAAATGCAGATGCCTATGCAATGTTTGTCTTCTGTGGCATCTGCTGCCTTTCCTGAAATTACCTTTACATTTTCTTCATACAATAATCGTGGAGTACGGCAGGCTTACAGAAAGTAGTTCCCACTGTCATTTTTTACATAATATTACAGCATCTTTTTTGCTTCCAAAGAAGAATCACTTGGCTTCAAAAATGTATTTTTTAAACAACATGTCTTCTGTGACCATCCTTCATCCACTGGATTTATATAAATAGATTAATTAAAAAACTACACCACAAAAGGCTTACTAATACAGTGCAAATCATCACCTTAAAAGGTATCTATCTCTTCCTCTCTCTGGTATTACAAATGGCATATTTGCCTGGTAGTTTCCCTTAGCAATGTTGCTGCTTGGCTTTCTACCACCTTTCCTTGCTTAACTCTGTTTGATAATTAGCTGCTCTTCTTTTTATTAGGTTTGTGACAGTTTAATGAGGCATCTCTGCTGGGCGCTGTTGTATCTGCCTTTTCTGAGCAGCACTCCTCATGCTTAGTGACTTTTTTCTTCCGTCTCTGCAATTCCACTTAGTGAAATCCCAAGAATCTCATCCTGAAGGGTAGCACACAGTCAGCATTACAACAAGCAGTAGTGTAGGGAAGGGGATTGTCCTAATCATGGGTTGACCCCATAACCCACTACTTCCATATGAGTCCAGATCCCATAGACTCACCTATTCCAATGCAGGTAAACGGTCATCCCATCCACTGGAGTCTCTGCACGCCCCTGTGGGTCTGTGGACACCAGCAACACATGGGAGAGCCCCAGACTGTGAGAGACAAACTGACACAAACCTTTTGAAGAGAAGCAACATAGAAGCACCAACTTCTTTGTAAATTATTTGCATAACAAAGTTAGAAAGTTACTGAGTATTAGAGTAACTAAAGAAGGTGGTCTGGGTTCTGCTAAGGCAAAGCAGCAAGGCACAGAGAATTATTTTTGTGGTTCTCATGCTCCGTTTATGCTGTTAGGCTGATTATACTTAGTCTGTCACGTACACAGCTGCTCTGGGAGTACATAGGTAAACATTCACGAAAATAAATATACCAGCTTAGATAAATGCACCTCTTTTCAATGAACCTGACCAGCTGGCATAAATTATACAAATATTAGAAGCAGAGCTAAAAAGTAGAAATTTCACCTTTTGCGTGTGCAGTAGATGCTAGTAAACTTGACATCTTTGTCATGACAGTTATATCTATACCACAAACAGTGTATAGGCTAACACACTGCCTGTACTATGGAGATGGAGGAAAGGAGGTTTTCCTCAAGACAGTTAGACTTAAAAATGAGAAGTTTTAAACAAGACAGCGATAGCCTTAGATTTATTCAGTAATGCTTCAGGGTCTAGAGTGCTTGGGGCCTCCATTTATCTGCCATAGAAAAACAATGGGTGGCAGGAGTCATGGCCAGACCCATGTTTACCATGCATATAGCTGCCATACAAGCAAAACGCCTGCAGTTCCAAGGCTCTGCAGCTCCTCGCTCCTCTTGTTCTCTAAGGTTCAGTATTACAAAGTGCTGAAGCAAGTCTGATCATGCTGAAATCTCTCAACATCCATGGAAATTAACTGAAGTGGAAAGTGCTAACCACTTTCCAAGGGTTACTTGACACTGTAAGCTGAAGCTCTACCAGTTTGTCGTTTATTTACCTTTCATTTGCATTTGGCCATCTTGCTGAATGGAGCCTGAGGCTTCCTTACACTAAAGCTTCTTTGAGTCACTCCAGCATTAAGATGCCGTGATGACAACTCAGCCTAAATGAAGGTGCACTTGTGTTGTGGACTCATGATTTGCAAAGCCGGATTCCTCTTTATCATTCTGAAAGGCTGGGCCCAAACCATCATGTGTTGCTCCTTTGCTAGGGGCTGTCAAATAAAGGTGTTGGTGAAGTGCCAAGCTAGGATTTACAATAAAATCTGATAAATGGAGGAAGGAGGCAAATAAGAGCAAGCCTACTTACCTGAATACCATAAGTGGTCACTAGCATTCTTACCTTTCCTTCAGACAATTAAATCCTTTTAAAGGAACAGATGTAAGGCTTATGATATCTGATGCTTGCCACGAACTGGAAAGTTTGGAACTGAATATCAGGACCTGTGCCTACTGAAGTCTGACTAATGCTTTGTGTCTTTGTTACATTTGCTTGAACAAAGGTTCAAATTACAGCTCAGAAACAGACCACATAATGTGATAAAAGAGAAGTTTATCTGTGTCTGGCATAACCTTTGCCTCTCTCATGCCTAGTCTCTCTCTAGGTGAAGTGGCATAGCTTGACAGGACATGAGAAAGAAATTATTTCTTAATTTTTTACCCATCCAACACCCGAATTCTATCAAATTTACCCTGCTTCTGTTTTCCTTTTATTTTCTACAAATATTTGCAAAAGGTGTTTCTTTCTATTCACATTTTGGGGAGCTTTTTTTCATAGACCAGTTTTAGATAAGCTCAGTAGCAGACAAGCACATACCAGAAATAACCTGTATGATTTAAGCGACAAGTCACATGAAACAAATAGTGAATTATGGATAGCAGAAGTAAAAAGGGAAGTCACAAGGCCAATGCAGCATTTGAACCCTGTTTAGGAATTCAAATGAGGATGCTTAGATTCAGTTCTTTGAATAGTTGCCTATGGATTGGCAGCTTTTTGGGTTTTCATGAGCCAGAAAGGAATATTACCAGCTCTTGCTCTCCATACCTTGCAGAGGCAGAGCTGTCTGGTACAGGGAGGTCATTTGAGCAAAAGCAGGAAGGCAAAACAGGCTGACATTGTGTTTGAACTGTGTTGTGTCACTGGTTCCCTCCTCTGCAGATTGGCTATGAAGCCACAGAATAACCAGGTTGGAAGAGACCCACCAGATCATCAAGTCCAACCATTCCCACCAATCCCTAAACCATGCTCCTAAGTACCTCATCCACCCTCACCTTAAACACCTCCAGGGACGGTGACTCAACCACCTCCCTTGGCAGACTGTTCCAATGCCTAACCACCCTCTCCGTGAAGAATTTTTTCCTTATCTCAAGCCTAAATCTCCCCTGGCAGAGCTTGAGGCCATTCCCTCTCGTCCTGTTCCCTGTCACTTGGGAGAAGAGGCCAGCACCCTCCTCTACACAACCTCCCTTCAGGTAGTTGTAGAGAGTAATAAGGTCTCCTCTCAGCCTCCTCTTCTCCAGGCTAAACAACCCCAGCTCTCTCAGCCGCTCCTCACAAGGCCTGTTCTCCAGCCCCTTCACCAGCTTCGTTGCTCTTCTCTGGACTCGCTCCAGAGCCTCAACATCCTTCTTGTGGTGAGGGGCCCAGAACTGAACACAGTACTCGAGATGCGGTCTCACCAGTGCCAAGTACAGAGGGAGAATAACCTCCCTGGACCTGCTGGTCACACTGTTTCTGATACAAGCCAGGATGCCATTGGCCTTCTTGGCCACCTGGGCACACTGCTGGCTCATGTTCAGTCGGCTGTCAACCAACACCCCCAAGTCCTTCTCCTCCTGGCAGCTTTCCAGCCAGGCTTCTCCTAGTCTGTAGCACTGCACAGGGTTGTTGTGCCCCAAGTGCAGGACCCGGCATTTGGCCTTGTTAAACCTCATGCCATTGGTCTCAACCCAGCAGTCCAGCCTGTTCAGATCCCTTTGCAGAGCCTCCCGACCCTCCAGCAGATCCACACTTCCACCCAGCTTGGTGTTATCTGCAAACTTGCTAAGGGAGGACTCAATGCCTTCATCCAGGTCGTTGATAAAGACATTAAACAGGACTGGACCCAGCACTGAGCCCTGGGGAACCCCACTCTTTCCCATCCCTTCCTACCAGTCCCTTCACTACCAGCCAGCTTCATTGCCTGTTCTTCTACTTGTCCTTCATCCATGGTTTACCACCATCACCCTTTGTTTCCCACTGTACTTCCTTTCCTCCCCCAGATAAAATTGCAATGGTTTGTTGTCTCCTCTCCTTCTACTTTTTACCAGTGGTCCTATCTGCAGCACAAGCCCTTTGGAGCAAAGACTGCCTTACTGTGAGTTTGTGCATTGCTCACCAAACAAATGTCCCAAGGCTCCCTCAGTGTTTCTTAATTAGCCCATCCCCAATGCAGGGACACCACTGTCTTCCCTTCCATGTGGATATAACAAGGTGATTTTGACTCCTGCTGCAAATGCTATTTCTTAACAGCTGAAAATCCAGGAACTGCCTGATGATGAGTATCTTCTTCAAACAGTAATTAATTTTGTGACAATTCCCTTAAGTCTTCACCTCTCTCTTTTACCCCCCTTCTCCTCTCCTGCAGCTCCATGGTTTTTCTATGCCCACACGTCCAACAGCCAGGGGAACAAGGCACTCTCTGTCTTCTTGTTCAAGCCTTTAAATGCTCAGTGGCAGCCCCAGGTGTAATTTCCTCACACTCCTAGGACTGCTGATGCAGAAGTGGCATGAGAGGAGCAAGGAAGAGCAGCAAGCAGAGCTGTCTCAGGCTGGTGGCCTCTTTCTGCTCTGGCTTGTGAAGTTGTTCCCTGCTGCCTCCTCCCATGCCTGTGGCTAGGGAGCTGCCCGTCTGCTTCAACAGCCCTGGCTGGCCCAGCCTGCCAGAGCAGCACTGGGAGACATGGGCCAGAGGCACCTTCCCAAGCACCTGTGAGCTTCTGGGGCAAGGCATGGGCTCAGGTGAGACATCCCAGACTTGCCTCAGGAGCCCGATGTCAGATGGCATTGAGGAGATTTGGAGGCTGCCCCAAGGCTGAAGAGGCACTGAGCCATGTAGTGGGAAGCAGAGCAGGGTCTTATTCAGCCAGGTTCAGTAGGACAAAGCACAACACTTGAAATTCCCAAGTGTTCCACGTCCATTTAAATCCATCAGGATATTGTGCTGAGGCTTAGTGGGGTCTTAGGCAAAGAAAAACGCTAGGGACGAGTCTCTAAGAAATGGTCCCAAAGGGCTGATTGTCACATAGAAAAGGCAGAAGGATGTCTCCTTCCATTAGTCCCTTTCCAAAGTGTCTTCCAGTTCTTTGAAGGGACTTGGCTTGTAATCCTCCCTCTGTAAGCAGCTGCTATCTCCTGCTGCTACCCTGTGATCTCCCCTCCTCTCACTTCCCTTCCCTCAGTATGGGGAGGTCAGGGCTTTTTGAGGGGCTTCTGGAACCTGTGTTTGCAAAAGCAGCTCCTCCTGCCCTCTGCTTCAGACTAGCCAGCCAGCAACCAGAGGTAGTAACTAAAGTTGCCCCCTTGTTGCTGTAAGAAGTAATGTGAGCCCTACATCAGCCTTGCACTTCTGCTACGTGTTTAATTTTAAGAATTCCGTACCTTTGCAGGGCAGAGAGTCTTGTCCTGAGCTGTCTGTGTAACCTGCTTTAACCCCTGGCTCAGAGCTGCCGCCCATCAAGATGCCCGCTTACAGAAATGCCATAGGAAAGTGAGGCTGGGTACTGTTCAGAAAGGCAGATGTTGCTGTAAGTGAGCCATGCATTTACCCTCGTTCACAACACATCACTCAGCCTGCGGCCTTATTGGGTAGTTTAGGAAAACAGATACTTTTGGTCAGTACCAGCCTGCTGATTCATTCGTATTTGAAGGCAAAATTCATTCTGGAAAATGTGTGTGCTAACAGAAAGGAAACAAAGGCAAAGACTTTATCGTTCAGAATTATTTTGTGTTTTAAAATGATACAGTTATAAAGAGCCTAATTCATTAGCTCTCTCTAAAAAGTCATACACCTTCAGGAATAACAATCTTTGAATTTTAATTCTGTTTCTAAATGACTTGGTTTGACCTGTTTTGCTAGAAATAGTAATCCTGCTCATGAATACCATCTGCCCATTCAGACTGCTCACGTACCAAATAATATCTTCAAGACTGGAGCTTACGGCTTTAGCTATCACATGATACACAGTCCCATGCCTCTTAATCAGAGCATCAAGTGATTTATTCAATGTGCTTTTTTATTTCCTGCCTCGGCCTGCTCTCTCAGAAGTTTCCAACAGCTTGAGGCAGCCAGAATTCACTCGCAGGGCCACCTCCTTTCTGAATGGCAGCAGACCTTTCTGCTTTAGCTTGCTGTGTTTGTTTCTCTTCTTGCAAACTTCCCACAAAGCGGTGAACATCATCAGCCGGCGCATGTGATTCTGCAATGAATGCAGCAAGGTCTCCCCTGCCTCTAAACACTGCAACCTCTTTTAATGAATGAGGTCATTCATTAGTACCACACCTGGCACAAGGGGAGCCAAAGTGGTCTGGCCTTTAGGCAGTACTGTAGAGTGAATGTTAATAGATTGACGTAAGTGCATAAGTAAAACACATCACATTGCTATGGAAAAGCTCAGCCTGTAATGTAGTTGGGAACTGACATTTTTGTATTTACATGGACATGACCCAAAAATGGCATCTCATAGGTGAGCTCTGTGTTGATCACTATGTAACTGGATGCTTACCCCAAGCTCAATTGCAAGATGAGCAGCCGCATTGATTCAGCTTGCAAAGCATTCATTTAATCAAATGTTCTGCAGGGAATGTGACTACACAGACTTACCCAAAATTCGATCCAACGACCACACTTTAAATACAGGGTTGGTTTTTTTTTTGGTCAAAGGTGCTCCTGACGTTTTGCAGCTCTATTGACAGAACTATTCAAAGATCTATTCAAAGAACAATTTGCCCAACAATGGACGAATATTACAGAAAGCAGAAGAGAACCCAGAATGCTGGGGCCTTAATTTTAGATGTCTTGGTTTTGTAAGACAGTGTTCAGAGTCTTCTTATTTCACATCAGCTGTAGTTAAGGTTTAGGCACCAAACCCATCTTTGAAGAGAAACTGCTGTTTCATAAAAGTGCAGACTAACTGCACCTATAGCAGGGGACCAGGCAGGAATGAACAAGAGGAGATCCTGCACGATGGTGTATATTGCATAGTAAGTCTGTGAGCCAAAGTTTGGAGAGCAAGGACATGTAGTGAAGTTAGAGCACTAGCCCTAGTTCTGCCCTCTTCTATATGTTAAGGGCAGGCAATGCCCAGGGGAAACAACACCAGGTCATGTTCTCATCGGAAACGTATGTCTCCAAACACATAGCAGACCTTGTCTTGTCTGATCAGATTAATAAGAGGCAATGACATATACCATGTTGATTCCAAAGGGCTTCTGGATAAGACCTGTATGTAAAACAGCATTTCCCTAGCACTGGTCACAATGTGGCCGGCCTTCATCACCTCTGACACCGATTTTGGTGACAGAATCACTGATGATGTTTCCATCAACTAGCTTTTCCTGGAACATCTGTGCTGCAGTAAAAGAACAATGTGCTTTTCCTTTCCCTTGAATCACTAACACAGATATTTCTGCCTTTCATTTCTGTATTATAGGCCTGTGTTTTCAGAACAAAGTGTATTTTTAAACTTTGCTTGTGAAATCAAGTCCCTTGCCACATTAGAGACTTGACTTTGTGGACAGAGACCTTGAAAGTATTTTTTAGTATCATAAAAGTTCTTACAATCCTGTAAGCTAAGGAAACAGATCACCCACTCTTTCCTAGGGCAAACAGAGATGAAAGTTATTGAGGAAAACTTTGAAAAGCTAAGCATTGATCTCCTAACTCAAAGCCTACGACTATAATCACAAGACCATCCTTCCTCCCATTTTAGTAAAAAAATGCAGCAGCCAAAACCAGACTGAAATAGGACAAAAGTATCTCTGTCTCATTGGAAAGTGCTTAAATATTAAGAGTAAGGATGTGATTTGCTGTTTGTTTTTCATTTAGGTCAGGGTGAACTTAAGGAAGAGAACTTCCTTAACATCTCCTTTCAGAATGGATATCTCCCTGGATAGGCATGCTTTGATTCTGGCCATTTTATTGAAATGAGAGCCTCCATCTGTGACCGAGTTGCATTGTGTTTCTCTTACAGTCCTATGAGCAGAATACAGGAGCTGTTACACTGTAGACAGAAATGGAAGGGAGGTTATTGCAAGAGCGGTGAAGCGTACATCCGAAGATAGCACCCCCAGCCTTTCTTGACTCTTAAATAGCATTCTGCTTTTATGTGTTTTGGGTGAAATATCACACTGGCACTGAAGAAGTGGAGCCCTCCAGGATGAGTCATTTGTGTATCCTGTGATTGTGGTTTTGTTTATCAGCCTGGCAAGAGGAAGATTAACAGCCTTTGAAGAATGACTACAAATTGTCGTATGTTGCACCTAAATCAGCATCCACTGTTTATGTTAGTGTTAGCTTCTAATTTTTGCAGTATTCCTCAGTCACTCTTTAGAGATTTTGTGTTAACAGATAGAGACATCTAGCATTCTTAAAGGGCCTAGCATTGTGATCACTGGCCAAGGCAGCATTAGTGATCCTGAAGTGATGCTTCTTGTAACTTTGAAAGTGATGGAGCATGATATCTGGAATGTGTTCAGTACATGTAGGATGTGTTAAAGGAGCTGGTATGCAGAGTGCATGTCACAGTGGAGCCTCTCTGGTCTCTAATGTTGCCTTGTGAAAATTTATACAGAATAACTGACCTGGAAAATCAGGACCAGCATAAATAAAACTGATCTTGCTTATATACTGCAAGCACATTATTCCTGATGCAAAGGTATTCCTTCTGTCTCCACGCTGTTTACATAAATTCTGCATACAGTTATGGTGACTTGGGCACCAGCCCCAGCTGCTCGGAGCAGTAGCTTCTTGTAAGTCTTCAAACAGAAGCCCTGTTGTAGAGTGGGAGAGGACAAAGTGCTATTACAATCTGCTGAACTACTCTACTCAGTCCTCCAGTGCCAGCACCAGTTTCAAGTCCTTTTCTGAGAACAGAGCTGAAGGTGAGTGATCAGCTTTTATTTCCTCTTGGTCATGAATAGTTGAGAGAGAACTGAGTTGATTTCAGGACTGTGTAGGGAGAGCCAGAGACTCAAAGATGGCTCCCAAATTGCATTATGTTGCTACCAGATACTTCTTGAGCAGCACCCTGAGGGGATGGCTCTGTGCTGCACCTGAAACAGCTCTTTGCAAACTCTTGTAGTTCCAGACTCTGACCCTAAGCTGATGCTCGTGACTCCTGAAATGAAGAATAGCAGCTGCAGAACTGCTGGATGGGGAAATGAGTGTATCTATCTGTGTCCTCATGAGGAGCTTGTGGTTTTGGTTGCTGCTTTTACTTATTTTCAACTAACTCTTTAGCAATATAATCTCAAAAAATGTAATGCCACAGTTAGGAAATCAATACAGAGACAAGCCAGCAGCTTGTCAGGTAATGCTAGTTGCATAATGAGATTTTTACAATGAATACATTTAAAGGCAAATTTTAATGGACTCCTCTGATAAAAGATCAACTTCATTTTTCAGTCAAAGCATAGACTTACTAGCAGTGTAAACCAAAACTGTTCATGAGGATGATTAATATACTTGTGGGAAAACCAAGTGCTTTATGTGATAAAGATACCCAATGAAATAACTAGTGCAACAAAAAACTGATGAGCTATATGATGTTTCATACCTTATTAGTGTTCTGGTAGATAGTCATCATCTCACTCAAAATGAGTAATTTCTTTCCTATTTGTTGCCAGTGTAAAATAATTCCAAAGAAAAACCTGAATACCCTGGGCTGTGATGTGTGCACTTGGCTATGCTGAGCTAATGAGAACATCCTGCAACTTAAAAAAGAAAGAACAGTCTTCTGTGCACTGGAAATAACAAAAACTGAGAGCTATGGTCATTGTATTAAACCCTGCAGGCACTTAGTAAGTGCTAATCAATAGAGACAGATTTAGAAACAAATGTTAAGTCATTTCCAGTAACAGAAGTAAGGAGAGATCTCGGAAATGGCATAGCAACAAACCTGCTCTGCCTGGAGGAAGCTATTTCCATCACCCAGGCTCCATTGCCGTCAGCTGTGACACACACAGGCCATGGAAATGATATGGTTTTGGTGCTAAGTGCATGCAGCATTTAGGCTTTTCTGTTCCCAGATTACACATGCTTGCAACCTGCTCTGAGCAGAATGGTCTGTTTAAAATTGTACTCATGGAAAGATTTATGTCCTACCTGGACTGGAGCCAGCAAGTAACAAATTGGCTTTGTAAGACTGCAAAGCCTGATGCTTTCACTCTCTTCCAGAAGAGCCTTTCCAGATTTTAGGGTGCTGTAGGCTACTGGACTTTCATCAGGTGGTTGTGCTTATCTCCCAGCATGTTGGGCACACCCTCAGAGTGGGTAGGAACTAAACTCTACCTTGGCTTTGGACCACTGCACTCCTGCTTAGCCCACAATCTTCTGCCCACAGTAGTCACCTACCTGTGAGAGGAGACTGCCTTTCCCAACCTAGTACCTTGGACTTCCCAGTAGCCTGAATGTACCCTGTCCCAGACCACCAGCCCTCTGAACACTCTGGTTTCCTGTTCCATAGGCTCCACTCTTGTGAGACCTCACCTGGAGTATTGTATCCATTTCTGGAATCCTCAGCATAAGAAGGATATGGAGCTGTTGGAATGGGTCCAGTGGGGAGGCTACAAAGATGATCAGAGGGCTGGAGCACCTCTGCTATGAGAACAGGTTGAGAGAGTTGGAGTTGTTCACCCCAGCCTTCTAGTACCTACAGGAAAGCTGAGGAGGGACTTTCTACAAGGGCATGTAGTGACAGTGTGAGGGGGAATGGCAATAAATTGAGGGGGGTCACATTTAGACTAGACATTAGGAAGAATTTCTTCACCATGAGGGTAGTGCGGCACTGGCACAGGTTGCCCAGGGAACCTGTGGCTGCCCCATCCCTGGAGGTGTTAAAGGCCAGGTTGGATGGGGCCTTGAGCAGCCTGATCTAGTGGGATGTCCCTGCCCATGGAACCGGGTGATCTTTAAAGTCCCTTCCAACCCAAACTATTCTATGATTCTAAGTTTCTGACAGACCTGTGCATGCCTTAACACCTGACACACACAGCTCTAGATTACCCTCATGGCCCACTTTGTCCTCATGAATCTAGGCTTTCTTTGGATCACATTAGTCCTTTAATGAGCCCAGGAGTGTCTGTTTCCTTCTGTAGTTTAAGGTAGTTACCTTGGCTTCTTCTATCATCAGTGGAGAGAGATGGAAAGGAGCATATTCAGGGGCAAGGTCACCCCAATTATGTAGTATACATGTTTTAGGATGGACTGATTTGTCTTCTGGAGGTTCCTATCTCTCCACACTGACCATTTAAGAATTCTGGTTTAGACTATGCATCTAATTTATTGGGGGTAGAAGTTATATGAGAGAAACCTCATGCCCCTTCTGCTTGCTGCAGATGTTCAACTTCCAAGAAAACTCTAAAGATCCATCACAATTTTTATAAATGTCCAGGTAGATGTGCAAACAGATTTCTAGGTCATTTTATGAGATGGAGATACTACAACACCAATGCAGGAATTGTTTTAGGTTTCTGTGTCAGACAGAAAATTCCACTATAGCATTTCATAGCATACTGTGCCAGGTTTTCTCTCCTTGAAATTGAGAAGCAGCTTTCTCTTCATATAAGAACAGGAAAAGATTTTGTGTCTGGAGAATTTCCAAGAGCTTGCTAAAAATGAGAAATCAAATTAAACAGTGATTACGTGTTTTCCATAACATTGCACTGACAGTGATCTGTACCTTCTTCCTTCATACAAGCTGCTCCTTGCATAGAGACTGCCTGAGTTACCCCTCAGACGACTATAAATTTGGAGGAAATTCTCTGAAGTTATTATAATGTAGGTCTGGTGGCTATAGATGAAGTCTCAAGCACAATACAACTGTACTTAGCCAGCACCTGCATTATTCAGCAAGTACATGGCAAACTTTGCCTTTATGGTTAGACGTAGAAGAGTGGAATACAGAATGAAATAAAAATGGATAACCACTGCCCTTCAGCTTGCAGATGCATGTCTCTGTCCTCCCATGTGTTGGCACAGTCCTCATGACTATGCCATCAAACAGGTCAGCAAGCTTATCTGGTTGAAACCTTGCCCTAGAAAAACAGCCGATTGTTTTTCGGTCGGGTCAGTGGCCTGATCCAGCTGACTGCAAGATCAGACAAGAATGAGCACTCTGTTTCCAGCACCTGGGCTTCCTGAAACTGGGCTCCAGGATGTAGCTTTCACTATGCAGAAAGTAAAAAATGAACTAGCCCGGCAAATATTTGAGGCAAATCCCAAGACCATATTGTACTGACAGAAGAAGACATAAAGGTATTATAATTCAGCATATTAAGACTAATGGGTAAATTGACATGGTGATATGTGGCAGGGTAGCTCAAAGAAGCAGTCTAAAACATCAACTTTTTATGAGAAACACAATCACACTAGCATCTCAGCTCAGAGCTCAGAGAAGTCCATCAAGAGTTAGTAACTTCTTAGTTCTAGATGTGCTTTCAGCACCTGGCTGTTGCTGTTACTCACAGTGTACAGGGAGATCACTCTCTTAAAGGGCTCATGGCTCTAGATCTCTTCCCACTGAGCTGAAACCAGCATATCAGTGCTAGCAACAAGAGAGCTGGTGCCTACGTAGCTGGGATTACTCACATTTAGATCAAGTAATTTGGTGGTTTAAAACAAATATAGTTTCTTTATTGTGACTAAAATAAGGGAATCCGAGCAGATGGAAATTGAAAAGGAGATATCTAAAACTGCAGACTCCAAAATGTATGTGCAGATTTTGAATTGCATGGTTTGATCACTCTTTTCTCCTTCTGATGTTTTCCTCTGTTTTCCACTTTTTTTTTTTGGATCAGCTCTGGTTTGCAAATTGGAAGTATTTCAGCTGGACAGAGCAGAGTTTTGAGTTCTGCACCCAGTCGTCTCAGTTCATGAATGTGGCCTTAAGGCTGAACTGTTCCCTTTTTATATGCCTATATATAACACTCAAGAAAACACAATGGGATGGCATATTGGAAAGCTTTTAGCCTCTTATACCACTTAGCACAATCTTTTTAGCTGTCTGCATTGTTTACCTGTCCTCCTGCACCACTGATGGTAAAAGCCTGCATGAGTTGCTTTTTCCCTTTCATATTTTCCCTTCCTTTTTTATTTTTTGATCCAGCAGCACTGCAGGCACAGTAGTACAACTGACTCAAAAATAAACCAAACCAAAGCAATCTCCAAATTTCAGACCTCTGCAGGACAGACTGCTTGTGTGAAGCTGAAAAGGAGCCAGAGTGCATCAGCAAGGAAGCTGTGATTTCGTCCAGCAGCCTGGCAGAAACTCCAAGGCTTCACTGCAGCAGTTTGTGCAGATGCAGCAGCATCCCTCTGACTGAGTTCATGTGACATGCTGGCAGAGGAGTCTCCAGAAAGAGGATGCCCATGATGTATTTCTGTGTCACTGCCTCTTGTTTTTCAGTTGTGACTCTGAGGAAACCAGGTATGCTCTACAGGTTTTTAAACAGTTTTTGTTCTAAGGATTATGTCTTATTTCCAAGGGAAGCATAAGCTGCATGGACATGAGAAAGACTGATGAAAGAAAGAAACGTCCCTGAGAAGGGTCATTCTCCTTGCCATAGTCAGGTTTCTTGTGGGAGGAGGTGCAGGAAAATTAGCCTGAGCAGAGGTGGCTGGGGCATCTGCCTCGAGTGCGGATTGGCAGAGAGGTTTCTGATGAGGTCTGCAGCCCAGTGGTGGGGATCCTGAGAGGCTTCACGTTTGGCACCAGGACATAACGGCTCAAGGGTGAGTAGCAGCTGTCACACATGCTTTGATGCTTGTCTGGTGACTAATCAAAACTGAGGATATTTGTCATTTGGTATCTATGCACAGCTTGTTTTCAGATCAGCAGGCAGGGGAAATCTACTGGCCAGATGGGGGAGAAGGCTTAGAAAGTCGTGGACTGGGCTGGGGAAACAGGGAAGATTGTGGGATACCCATTTGCACCAGTGTGAATCTGAGGTGATTCTGCTGAAAGTAGTAGAGAGCTGCTGACCAAAGCGTGAACAGGATTTGGCTTTACAATGTGAAAATTAGAAGATTTGGCAGAGAGCTTGAAGGGATGTCGGGAGGTAGTCTCTGAATCTGTAAATGCATGTACGTCTAAAAAAGTTTTTGCTGGTTGCTGGATAGCTATCTGAAGCCCTAGGATCATGCATCACCTTTCATAGGAAACAAAGACGCTGTTGCATTTCAGACAGCCTCCCCACTGAATTATTCAAGGCAACTAAATAACTAGAGAGCTCCAGCGGGTTACATAAAACTGCAAAACCGGCTCCCTCCTTTGCCTTGAATCAATGCTATTTTCTCTTTCTGAAAGCTACATCAAATGGGTAGCTTGGAGCAATGTTCAAGTAACTTGGAGAAAGAACAGAAAACATTCTAAGAGGAGCATGAGGGAAGTGACATAACACTGTCAGAAAGGCTCAGACTGAAGAGCAGATTGCTGCTGGTTGCGGGGAAATGACAGTGTCTGAAATAGAGCATGCTTTGTGCCCCACTGCATGTTCAGGGCTAGTGACTCCAAAAATGCTAATCTGAAGGCAGCACCACCTGAAGAAAAGCAGAAAAGCACAAAGGCTGAGTGTTGCTACAGCAGCTACTTCATGTGCCTGATTTACTCCAAAGCAGGTGATGCAAACCCTGTGTACCATCCATGCTGGCTCTCTGGCATCCTTTCACTAACCCAGCATCATCATTCTTGTCAGATTCCCACACTGTGCCAGAGCTGAAGCTGCTATATATACCAGTAGGGATCAAAATGTGTCTAAATGTCCATTCTCCAGAGCTGCTGGGCTCGAGGGGAGCAGTTTGTCCCCCTTAGACTATCTCTAAGGAAATGTTTCCATTTGCAATGCTGACAGCAGCTCCCATGAGCACTGTAAACAAGTGGGGAAGAGGCACCGAACCAGACCTTCACCATACCAGTATGTCCTGCTTGGAGGAGCAGGCAACTATGAGCCCCACAGTGCCAGAGGAGTATTTGAGAGCAGCCCTGTGAACACTGCTTTACTACAATTGCCACTTCTGCACTACAATTGCTCTTTAGCATTCCATGCATGGAGGTGGGTTACTAATTCTGAAGATGGAGACATCCAATGCTCTAATCGGGGGGGGGGGGGGGGGGGGGGGGAAGGGAGAAGGAAAAAAAATATGACTGTAAACATTAAACATTTACCTTTGCTGAATTACCTTTTCTTTAGAGTCAATAAATTTGGAAAAATGCTGGTCAGTTTGCTAGAAAATGATTATGTTTATCTCATAGTTTATTCATAGTGTTGTGATTAGCAGCTTTGTGTTGTTGGTCTGGCTTATCAATTTCTCTTTTTAAAAAAACCCAACCAAACCTAATTTATATAGAGCTACATTTCTTTTTTTTCTTGTGAAAGATCAAGTTATGCTGATGAATTTTTCTAATGCTATATTGCCCATAATGAAACTCATGAAACTGGAAAAGGCCAGGCTTTAAAAAATACCATAAAATACAGATTATCACAACAAATGTTTTATGTTTGTATTTTGATATCTGACCAGGAGTGATCGCAAAGAATTGCAGAAATATTGAAGAAATTGTTAGAAACTATAGTATGTAAAGTAATTAGTGTGAGCAAATGTGACATAAGGAGGAAAAATGAGTACCTCTTTTGTAGAAAAAAATGTCTCACAGCTTTACTGGCATTTTGGGGAAGGAGGGAGGAGATGGGAGTCACCAGTGAAGTCTCAGAAATCTGCCCCCCAGGCTTGTGTTGCTTAACATTGAAATTATCTGGGAAAAGAAGCGTAGTTTGAAGTGAGACAGTACCCAGGTGGTAGGTTACTCTAGGTAGCAAATATGAAAGTCAGCTGGGAAAATTATTTCAGGCTAGGAGTTATTTGGTTAAAATCATAGGAAAAAACCAATCTTTATAGCAGCGAAAGAATGCAGCCCAGTCAAAACAATCTTAACTTTGCATGCAGAGAGAGCAGAGCTCCTCATACTTGGATAGAAGAGATCTCTGAATTATAACACACAGTTTTATGAAGTTGTCAGAGGGGAAGACATAAGCATAGTAGCAGGAACTTACAGTGAACTCTCATCTTGAGTGTTGTCTGCAGCTCCATTTCTCTCATGCTATAAAGGACACGAAAAGGTTCAAACAAGGGAAAGAAACCTGAAGCAACTGATACACAGTGAATAATTAAATGCTTTGGGGCTCTTCAGAGTGGAACAAAATGAACAGATAGGAGATTTGACAATGAGTCTTGAAACCATGACTAGACAGCAATTATTCCCTGTTTCACAGAGCAGAACAACTGGAGGAAACCAAGAGAAATGGGCAGGTGAATGGTCCAAAACAAACAAAAAGCGGGACTTTTCAGCTAGCTACGTAACCAAACCTTGGAACTCTGTGGATGCCAAAGGCTTACATGGGCTCACACAGCTACTGGCCAAATCAGTGGAAGAAAAATTAATCAAAAGCCCACAAATGACAGGGACAGCACATCTGTCCCAGGACATTATTGAGCTGCAGACTGCTGTAAGTTGAACAGAGACTAAGTGTCACCGTACACTTGTCCTGTTCGTGTATCTTTCTGTAGGGAACTGGTACTGGGCTGAACCTACCTTTTGTCTGACCCAGTCTGGCTATTTTTGACATGACTGGAATCCAGTAGGCAACTGAAACAGTGAAAAATTCAGAGGTATCTGCACTGAAACAAAACCAAAAATTGTCCCCCTGTTGAACTGAACAGCAGTGCAGGAAGGTTAGCTGTCATATCCCCTGACAAGTTCTTGGGGATAACCTTTACTATTGTATGAATGCACTGGCATGTTATGACAAAAACATGCATATGGCAACTAGGTCATTTTCAGGGGCCTCTTTGTGATTTTATGAATTAGCTAATTTTAGTTTTGCATTCTCTTTATAAAATATCCACCCATCCTAACTTTTGAGTCCAATCTTAATTTAATATTTTAAGAAGAGCATTGAAAAATATTCAGAAAATGTGTATTAGTGGTGAAAATGTAAATCTACGAGGTCTTTTTCTATGAAGCAGTACTTATAAGAAATATTTTTTAATACTTCTTTCTGTGAGTTAGCTTATTTCATTGTTTTTATTAGGAAAGGATAAAATATTTATTATTGTGATCTGCAGGTATGCTTGTTGCAGTGGATTAGGAAGTCTAGTATTTCTGCATGGGTAGTTGTTCCAGCTGAAGACAATAATGGACCTAGTAAAGAGGTGTGAAAACTGACCCTAACTTGCCTTTACTGAGATTTCAACTCAGTTTCACCTCTTGAAGTGACTCAGTTCAAGAACACCTCCCTTGCCTGACTATTTACTGTAGAACATGGAGGAGTCTTCAGACATTATTACATACACATGACAGTGTGTAACTGTAAAAGGCTATGGTATAATTCATACATTTCAGAGCCATGAGAAGGTGCAAATTAAAGCTCCAAGTCCTTTATATAGGTATTTATACTATCTGCATTTCGCATTAGGCATCTCGTTCATTGTAGTGGTAATTATTCTACAGTCATTTCTATAGAAATTGATATCAGTCAAGTTTTGTTACGTCATACAAACTTGCTGCACTAAATGCAATTTAATTCTAGTTCAACATACATTGCAACTAGAGATTTACTTCAACTGGTTTTGAGTATACCTTAAACTGGATTAGTTCCTTCTAAACGGGAAAGCCAAGGCTGGTCAAAGTAGACTCATTGATTATGCAAGTCTTTTGAAATCTTTCAACTAGATTAGACATTGGACAAATTTAGCGGTCATGCAACATGTCTTCCTGTATCATCAAAGTAAACTAGTCAGATATGAAGAAAACAGACATGAAATGCAACCAGCCTGGATTTGTTTGTCCAAGAATTTCTTCAAGAGCTACCTCCTCCAACACTGATCTGGAAGTGCAGCTGCTCACAGACTGTTTATCCTCATGACATAGACAGACAAACCTCTAAACTAGCAGGTCGTTCTAATGAATCTCTCAGACCATTCACTGGTTCTCTAAGCACAAAACTGTTTTGCTATGTTACTGACTCTTTCAGATTTTTTACAGTAGCATAGGAAAAAAAATGAAGTAATGTGCTTCCTTGGGGAAACAGACCATTATTTATTCCCTGCTAAAAGACTGTTCATCTCAGCTGATAGAAGATGTTCTTTCCATGAACCTCTCTGTTTTAAGATTGTGGATGCAATAGAGCTCACATATTATAGGTATTACTCCACAATTTTTATTATTGACTGCATTAAAGCATAGGTAAATTGTCCTAAACAACTAATAATAATAATTTGAAAGGAGAGAGAATGAGACTGTAAAAATGACCCACAAAATCTGGGCCTTATAGTATCTTTGTAATGCTTGCATCCAAACCTTTGATGATGAGAGCAAGGTGGTGCCTTATTAAAAATGTGTAGTAGGTACTTAAGAAATTCTGAGAACAAACAGTGGCCCATTGACCCCTAAAATTTTGGAACTGCTAATCAAAATATACTGTCTGTGAACACTAACACCACATACTGAAGAATTTGTGTACTAATGTGAGCTGTGCAACTGTCAGTGCTGTGGGCTTGTTCAATTTGTCGAGGGAAATAACTTTAATATCCTTGTTCCTTGCTTGTTTTCCATCTTACTACCTTCTGCACAGATACAGAAGAGAAAGAATTACACTAGAAATTCAGGAAGACTTCTGATGAAAAACCTAATAGATTTGCAGTGAGATTCAGATACTGTTTGTAAAATTAGAGGGAGTTATCAATGAAACAACACAAAGAACCAGACTTGACTTGAACTTATTCCAACACGAACTGGTGTCATTCTACTCACTTTCATGGAGCTGCTGCAAGTTTACATAGATGTACCTGATTTCAGAATGCATAGCACTTCAGTGAAAAACTCAGATTTAAAACTGAACAACAGGCATGCTGTCATATCTTCAGTAGGAACTTTAAATACTATAATTAAAGAAAATCTGCATGTTGAAAGGTAGGTTGCACTTTGAAGCACTCAAGAGAGAACATTACCATTCTGATAGAATCTTTATTTGTACCTACTTACCTTTATCAAAGATTTTTTAGTCCAAAAAGTTCACAGTCTTTTTTGTTAGCACACACATGACACCTGCTTCAGTGCACTTTGATTTAGGCTATGGCTGATTCCCCTTCCATAGATTTTAATAGATGCCTTGCAAAAATTCACTCTGAGTGAACGTGGTTCTCATTTATAAAGTCTTAGTTTCAGTAAAAATTATGTTATCAATCTGAAATGTTCCCATTCTTTGTACTTTAAAGGCTAATATTCTAAGGGTGAGTTGATGTATGGTTGGCTGTTGACTTAATTTTCATTGCTGCTGTTTCAGTTCTGCCACACAAACACGCATGTATAAGCTGCTTAGTTTCACTAGTCACCTTGAGAAAACCATAGACAATGTGTAAGTGTCAAGCACTGTGTTGGTTCTGCCCAACATCTGCTGCTGAGAAAAACTGGGTAGCAGCAGATGTACCAACAAAGAGCCTTGGAGTTTCACCGCAGAAGCCCACAGAAACCTCTGTCTTCTTGCTGCTGCCAACACTGAGGAGGGACATGTCATCATCCTTTGGCAGCTGGTAGATATGAAAGAAAGATAAAATAGCTCTATCTCTTCTTTCTGGCAAACAGGAAGCCCTGGTTCAGAAGCAAAAGAGACTTTTCTTTTTTCAGTGCTGTCAGAATTGGAGCAGCTTCACGTGAGCATTAGGGAGTTTGCTTCGTGGTGAGGACTCCCTGAGCCCAGGGCTGGGAATCTTGGCTTGCTTTCCTCTCCCAGTGGCTGAAGTGCCAGCTGGGATAGGCTGAACCAAATCCTATGACATTAACCAGGAGTTTAAAATAAACTGGCTTAGAAATAGAGTTTAGTCTGTCTGAATTAGAAACTGGCATCTAAACTCCAGGGCATTGAAT
Source organism: Clamator glandarius (assembly GCA_033459285.1). Lineage (NCBI taxonomy): Eukaryota > Metazoa > Chordata > Aves > Cuculiformes > Cuculidae > Clamator > Clamator glandarius. Next base: position 3,449,551 of record JAUNZM010000261.1, on the reverse strand, counting down.
GAACCAGTTTTCCTGAAATCCCTAATTTCTCTGTGGGCAGTAAAGAGAGCTAGGTGCCCTTGAAGGCCACTTGTCTCCTGAGCTGAGATGTGTCCTTCCCAAGGGTGAGCACCTAACTGGGGGGATGGGATGCTACTAGGGCTCCCATGCCTGCAGCTCCACGGCTGTGTAACCTCGTTCAGCAGCAGGGCAGTGAGCTGGATCCTTGCCCTTCCTGGTTTAAGTGAAATACCAGTGTCTCTAACCTAGGACTTTTTTTCCAGGAATTTACGATATTTTCAAGTGCAGCAGTGTTGTCTATGTGTCTGACTTCCAGAGAAAGGTGCTGTCTTTGGGTCTGCACAGCTAGCCCTTGCAGGAAAGTTGTCCTCTTGGCTTTGACCCAAGGTGCGTTTAGCCCAGTACCCACCTGATGGGAGCGGGTTGCTTCCTATTGATAAGGCGAGGACCAGCATGAATAACAGCCAAAGGCAGATGCCGAGGTAAAAAATAAAAACCATGGCCATAAATAGATGCCATGAGAAAGAGTATGAGAAGCAGGGTGTACAGGAAGATGAGTTTATATTGGCAAAACACTTAATCGCTGTTACCTAGTACTTCAGCATGTTGGTCCTGTGATCCAGCTGTCTGAAGCATTCCCAAGATCTGTCTCTGTCCATCTGTGTAATCCTGGCAAGCAGCCTGGCTTAGGTTTTGCAAACTAAATATGCCACTGAGATAGCCAACAGGCTCTGGGATGGTAACTGAAAAGCAGTCACAGAGTTGAAGCAAGTCCTCACCAGGAAAGTCAGCAGAGATCAGGGAGTGGGAGGCCAATGCAGCAGGGAGAGGCTGTGGGAAGGATGCACTGTGGTGAGGAAACTCATGCACCCTGTGTTTGTTTTCCTGATTTCAAGAATCAAGAAGGTTTTGCCAAACCTGGGCATGTACAAATATGTGAAGTGGTGTGCTCACTAAAATTGCCAGTAACATAGTGCAAGAAATCAGTAAGTGAATTCCTGGAGATGTGTGGCATTGAGTCAGGACACATTATCAATTCACTTGATAATGGCACTGATGCCAACACATCTACAGGGCATAAATACATGACACATATATTAAGAGCATTTTTAAATCACAGAGATACCAAAAATACTGTCATATAAAAGATTCATCTAAGAGTTTTAAGACTCATCTAAACTTAAAAAGTTTTAGAAATGAAGCATCCTTTATCAAGCCTAGGCAATATGAGGGAGTGATCTCCATTAATTGTGTGCAGCCAGACAAGAGCTGGGACAGGATGGATTTCCCACTTAAATGCACATAGATTGATTTTCCCAGAAATCTTATGCATGGTCTGTTACTTTACAAGGTCTGATTTTAATGTTATTAGGAAACTTTGCAACAGTGAAATCTCTTGCTAATTTGCAGCTGTCTGCAGCTCTGTCTGACCTTGCATTTGAGACAGGGAAACATGGCAAACAGGTGGTCACAGAAGACACGTCTATTTAGCACAGATCACACTGAACAGAAGGCATTCCAAAGAATGAATAGTGTCTGGAAAACCGCTGTTTTAAAGAAAAAACACTGTCAGAGGGACATTCTGTCTACCCTCCACAGAACTATAGAATCATAGGATAGTTTGTGTTGGAAGGGACCTTAAAGATCATCTAGTTCCAAACCCCCTGCTATGGGCAGGGGCATCTCCCACTAGATCAGGCTGCCCAAGGCCCCATCCAACCTGGCCTTTAACACCTCCAGGGATGGGGCAGCCACAGCTTCCCTGGGCAACCTGTGCCAGCGCCTCACCACTCTCATGGTGAAGAAATTCTTCCTAATGCCTAGTCGAAATCCGCCCCTCTCCAGTTTATAGCCATTCCCCCTTGTCCTATCACCACAAGCCTCTATGAATAGTCCCTCTCCAGCTTTCACGCAGGCCATTTTCAGATACTGGAAGGTCACTATAAGGTCTCCTTGAAGCCTTCTCTTTTCCAGGATGAACAAGCCCAACTCTCTCAGCCTGTCCTTGTATGGGAGGTTCTCAAGCCCTCTGATCATCTTTGTAGCCCTCCTCTGGACCCATTGCAACAGTTCCATATTCTTCTTATGTTAAGGATTCCAGACCTGGACACAACACTCCAGATGAGGTCTCACAAGAGAGGAACAGAGGAGCACAATCCTCTCACTCACCCTGCTGCCAAGCTTGCTCTGATGCAGCCCAAGATACAGTTGCCTTTTGGGGCTGTGAGTGCACATTGCCAGCTCATGTTGAGCTTCTCATCGACCAGCACCCCCAAGTCCTTCTTTGCAGGGCTACCCTCCATCATGTCATTCCCTGGTCTGTACTGAAATCGGGAATTCTCCTGACCCAGGTGTAGGACCTTGCACTTGGCCTTGTTGAATTAGATGAGGCTCTCACAGGCCCACTTCTCCAGCCCATCCAGGTCCCTCTGGATGACATCCCGTCCTTCCGGTGTGTTCTTCCAAAGAACACAATTGCTCCAACAAAGTGAACTCTACTTTCGCTTCGACCAAAACATTCCACTTTTTGTAACAGCAACTCCTCCTTGCGTCACCAGCCTTCTGGAACGATTCCGGTTGGAAGGGACCTGGAACCAGGCGGGGCCTGGGGGCTGAGGGGGCGGGGCCTGCCGCCCACCTCCCGCGCTGCCCCCGCCCCCGGGAGCCTCGCCCCGCCCACCGGCCGAGCCTGCGCGCACCTCCCGGTGCCGGCGGAGTCACGTGGGCCAGAGTCACGTGGGCAGGGCGCGGCGTTGCCCGGGCGACGAGGGAGGGGCCGGGTCCGTCCCGTCCCGCCCGCCATGGGCTGCCGAGGCGCTGCCGGCGGGATAAGAGCCGAGGGGGCGACCGGCCGCGCCGGCTCCGGTGGGGCGAGGAGCGGGTAAGGGCGGGGTGGCGGGGCTAGGGGACAGGGAGGGAGGGGAGAAAGGAAAGAGGCAGGCGGGCCCAGGCCCTGCCGGGAGCCGCGCCGTCACCGCCGCTTCGGTGGCAGGGGATGCCCTCTGGGCCCTTGTGTGCCTGAGGTACGGAATCGGGGTCCATTGTGTTCTGAGGAGCAGGAGCTGAGGGAAGGGGTGGGGGGAGAGCTCTCAGGGTCCTCCCCATGTGTCTGAGGGCCCCTCTCAGGCTCCCTCTCTCCACCCCCCCTCCTCCCCCCCTCACTGTGTCTGAGGTGGGGGGGAGGTGGGGGGTGTGCCCTCAGGTCCCCCTGTGTCCCAAGGGCAAGAGTCGGCGGGGGCAGAAGCCGCTCAGAGTGTCCCCCTCCGTGTTTGAGGGTCCCCCACTTGCCCCGTGCTTGAGGGGCCCCCTCGGGATCCTCCCTCGTGTTTCCCCCCCACACGTGTCTGAGGGTCCCCCTCAGGGTTCCCCCTCCGTCCCCTCCCATCTCTGAGGGTCCCTCTCGGGCTCGTCCCCTTTGTGTCAGGGTCTCTCTCAGAGTCTGTCCCTCTCCTCCGTGTCTCAGAATCCCATCTGTCCTCCCCCCACCTCCTGCCTCAGGGTCCCCCTCAGAGTCTGTGTCGTGTACCCCCCCCCCATGTCTCAGGGTCTAGTCCGTCCTCCCCTGCCTCGTGCCTTAAGGTCCCATTCAGGGTGTCCTCGTCCTGTCCCCCCGCCCCTCGTGTGTCTGGGGGTCCCCCTCAGGGTGTCCTATTCGTGTCCCCCTCCCCTCGTGTCCGAGGGACGACAGTCGGGGCTGCTCCCTGCTCTCAGCGCCTTTGTATGAGGCGTTTTGTGTCCCGCAGTTCGTGCTTCCCAACTCGCGGCCTCGGCTTTTGCCGGCCTTTAAACGTGTGACCGGGATGGCTCGGGCCCTGCTTGGGCGAAACGGGAGCGCGAAGCCTCGCCGGCAACGAGGCGTTTGCTGAAGATAGAGATAACGGCTGAAGAAAAGCAAATGTGGGCTGTTCACGGAAACGCAATAGCGTTTATGGACACGCAATACAAGTTGCAGCACTTCAGCACCTGATCTGTGCCTTTTTAATTAAGGAGTGGACAGAGGAGCAATGAGAACTCCTCTAGATAATCTCAGAGCTTGGGGAGAGCGTGTGAAGATACTCTTCGGAGAGAGGAGGGAATCTCTTGGACATTCTAAGAATTGGACATTACCTGGTATACTCAAGTGAACTAATGATCTGCCTTTTACTTAATTATGCAGTGAGAGAGAAAAGGCAGGGAAAGCACAGGTATTGCTGGGCACAAGAATAAAACATCTTGTATAAGAGAAAGCAGAGTGATCAAATAAGTTCAGAAGAGGATCAGATGACTGATTGTGGTGGCCCAGGAGCTGGAAAAGCATCTGCATGTGGTTATAAATTGGAACTGGCTAGGGAAGAAAATCTGGATGGGAGACTTTTTTTCCTTTTTAGTTGTAGTGTTGCATGAATCACTAAGACTTTGGTATAAGGATCTAGAGAAATTTGGAGTTAGTGACACCAGCTTGTCAGTAACAGAATCTTACCATTGCCTGTGAGGTAGTGGAACAAACTTTGGGAGAAAACAGCAAGGATATCCTTGTTATTCAGCTGTCTGATCATCTTGTGCTAGGTAGCAGAAAAGGGATGCCTGGAACACAACTCTTCCTGAAGGAAGGATCTGAATTTCTTTGCTTAGACAAGAGACCATATTTGTATGGAACTGTTGTAACAGGATTACAGTGTGGTAAGGAATCAGGAAAATACTGAGTCTCTTTTTCTACCTTTAACTGCAGGCTCACAAATCAATAATGCAAACAAGTCCTCTTGGATACCTTAGGAAATCTGTAGATGAGTGGCTTTGAGAATTTCTGATGGGCATTAGAAATAGAGTAAATGAAGAATGAGAATGCTTTCATATATTGTCATAGATAAGAAAAAATTCAGTTTTTTCTACGATATTTTAATTTTAATCTTTTTTTCCTTTATGCTTTGGATAGAGAATCTTGCAAGCTATGAGTAATTAGTTTTCAAAGCCTTACTTCTAAAACCAAAGCTAATAGTAAATGAAAGTCAGGGAGTCAGTCATCTCTTCATTTGTAAGACTGTATCCAAGTTTCTACAGGGGAACTTTTTGAATGTCACGCCCTTCCTGCTTTCCCTCTCTCCTTCCCTCCTTAGTTGTCTTTTGGTTTTTGTTTTTTTTTTTTACAAGACTCAAAGACAACTTTCCATTGAAAAGTTTTATTTGTCGTAAGAGGTTTTTTTGTCAGGTTAGTAACCATTTAATTAAGATTCTTCTTAAATGCTTCTTTTGGTTTCTCCATTCTCTTACTCCTTGGTAGGTTTTCCATGTCAGTTTTTAGTGCAGTTTTAAGACAATGAAAAATCTGTAAGTACCTTGAACTATTAATAGCATAGGGTCTGTTGAAAAGTAAACACTTGCTGTGTAAATGTTGGAAAAGAAAAGCCGTTTTTAATGCTTACTAAAAGTAAGCTGCTGCTTTTATATAGTTCTTTTTATAGTTAAGCTCCAAAAGTATAGGAAAATACTATGAAAGATGAGCAAACGCTTCAGGAAGCTATTAGTTCTGTATTTTTATTTTCAGTCATTTATTTGATAGACCATGATGCACCTTTATTAATATATGTTTATATATAACAATATATAGCTTATTAATATATAGATCCCTTCAGCTTCTGTAGGGATCTGATTTCATTCATATTAGAATTTTGCCATTGTTGTGGTGGTCTCTTTTCACATAACTTTGCACACAGAGGAATTCTGAAGCAAAACTAATTTTGATATTTGCCTTTTGTGTGCAGAAGGGGCAGAGGGGATGTAGGGTGAAATGATTATTTTGTAAGAGGATTCTGTCACACCAGGAAGCGCTTGCTGTCCAGAACATGCTTGCTTGTCCTCTGCGGGTGAATTTAAGTTCTTCAGAGTGAACAGCTGTCATCAGCAAGACCTCACTAGTATCTATTTTATTCCTTTTTGAGTAGATGTCTGGCTCTGCTGGCTTCCTTAGTGAAGAACTGTAGTAGCTGTTATATGAGATGTCATTACTTCATATTGTAGATTTAACTTTAAGATCATCTTTTTTATTGGAAAATTGGATTATAATGTTGGAACAGGATTGTACTATGCAGTGGAGGGAAGGCTCTGTGTGTGTTTGTCTGGCATTACTTTGTTTCTTCCTTTCCTTTCCAGTTTAGATATGGTTGTGAGAATGTCAGTTACTCTGGCAAATTACTGTGCGATGAAAGTCCATTGGGCTTCAGATGGTATCATCAAAGTTATTTGCTCCTGCAGTAGGTCTGATCTGGAGATGATATACCTGTTTTTAGACTGGCATATCAGGTAGAAGAGATCTGTAGTTGCTTCCGTTCTGTCGCCTGGACTGATTTGTCTGAGCTGCTAAGCTGATCGAGCAGCTTGTTACTGCCTAGTTATCTGCAAACCTATGGATATGAGTCACACTGAGAGGGAATTGGATGAGTGCAGTGCTGGAGGAAGAGGAAGGGAAGAGTTGCTGGGGAGGAACAGAAACACCTTGCTAATCATTGGTTGTCAGGTAGGCTGAGCTGTCTTATTTAACTGTACCCTAGCTGCTCCTCAGGAGGTGGGGGCTTTTGCTTAGACTTAAGTGTCTGCTTCAGCTGTTGTGGTCTTTTGAGAAGAATTAATAAAGCAGCATGGTATCCACTAGATCCATATTTTATTTTCCTCTGTTCAGATTCAGGTCTTGCATTTGAACACGTCTTTCAGGACTTGTTGAAGTTGCTGCATGAGAATGTCTTGCTTCCAGTTAAAGTACTTTGTAATGAAGTGATGCTGCAATGTCCGAAGGAGAAAGGAAAGGAGAAAAAGATCCTATGCGCAGTCTTGATTTTTTTCTTGCTATAAGCTGCTGTTTTTATGGTTCATATTTGCAGCCTAAACATGAAAAGTTTACCTGACTTCGGTTAAAAGCATTACCATTCTCTGTGGAGAAGTATGGGAGCATGAGGTGCTGAACATGAGATGGGAAGAGAGATCTCCTGTTTTTTCAGACTTCTGACAATAGAGACAAACCTTCCTGCTTTCTGAAGATACAGTTAGGAAGATGAAATATAAGAAGGAATTACTGCCAGGTAGTGTCAATGCAAGGCTTCAGAAGCATTAAAACTGATGTGAACTTTGTCCAGTTTTATTTCAGCAAATGTCTGACTCATGTATTCCTCCCTAATATTGTGGAGGCATTTACTGAAGATGTGTGTTCTTGAGGGGGAGAAATGTCAAAAAGCATCAAACTAGATCTGTTAACTACAGTAAATAACTGATTTGATTAGACATTAGTGTATTAATCAGATGAGGAATGAATAGCAGAAAAGGCAATTGGAAGCAATTAATAGTTTTTTAATGTCTTGATTCTGGAAAAGAGTGAGTAAGGAAAGAAAGTATTTAAGACTTAAGGAACTATTTCTGATAGCTAATACTTGTATTGCAGGAACTGATACAAACCCAGCAATGTGTTTTTATTATAACATTTCAAGAGCCGACATTTGTCCAGCTTTGATTCAGTATTTCAGACACTGAAATAGTCTTAAATTTAACCAATAAATGCAAGTCTTTCACCTTTCTGTTCTTTCTACTGGGACTCGAGAGAGCTTGAGTCCTAATTCCAAAGAATTGAGACCAAGCATTCTTATGAATTGCTGTAAAGAAAACAAAGCAAAAAGAAGAGTGTGGTTTTTTTGTTCTTTATTTGTACATTCCAATTAACAAAGAAAGATAAAAGGAAAACAGAATTTTCCTTGTATCTGAATGTATAGATGAATTGCTGTGTATGGGGTTTTTCAACTCCAGAAGGTAGTCCTAATTAATCTGGAACTATTTTTAGAAGCATGAATTACTTCAGTTACAGAGTCATTTTGATTATGGGAGTCCTGCTAATCCCTAGCATTTGCAGAAAAAAATTATATGATGTTTGGTTACTGAAAATACTACTTGGAGCTGTAGGTAGGCTTCATCTGAGATGCTTCATTCATCCCCCAGCCATATCTCAGCAATGTCAAGTCTTGTTTGTGTGTGCATGTGTGGCAGATACCTATAGTTGGGGAACTCACTGAAATGTGGCGATTTATTTTTTTGCATTGTAGGTGGATTTAAGTTTTTCTCTGATGGTTCAGGATTTTCTTAAGTATTTGTCTGCCTAGGAGTAGTTATACTGAGAAACTATATACTCTTAGTTGTCATTATGTGGAATTAATTGTAATTATTATAGTATCGCTGTTGGAGCCTGTACTGCTGCTGAGTGCTGTTTAGACTCAAGGAATAAAATAAAAATCCTAGGTCTACCTTATTTGCATTCCCACTGGAGAAAAGCTACTTGATGTGAGCTGTGAGACTTTTTGCCTGTAGTTCTCTTGGTTGTTGACTGGGTCTTCTGGGACCAGTTAAGTACAAAAGGGATCAGCTGAAGCAAATGTCTCTTTGCACTGAAGCCTGTGGGAAGTACAGGGTCTGCTTCCTCAAAGCAACCAAATCTGTTTGTGCTTTGTAAAGAAGCTGTCAGACTGAGCTTAACAGGAATAACAGTGTATGAAACTCTCAGATATTTAGATGAATGATTTTATTTAATACCGCCTTCAGAATTGCTACCCACTGTCTTGTCTGCATGTGAGTACTAATGGAAAATACGGGCTTCGCCGACCAGTTTTGAAGTCCCAGAAGCAGATTTTGTCTTCTGGTGGTTAATGACCTCTCTTTTCAACTCTGATCATTGACCTTGCCCTCTTATTTAACTGGTCTTAGCAGTTGCTTTAGACACAATGTCAAAATTTAAGCATTTTACTTTCTAGTTTTAATCCCCTAACTACTAAGCTTTCAGTTTCAGGAATAGCCTTTACTCATTGATATCCCTTTGGCAAGTGCCTCAAAATACACCTCAACTCTTTTTACCTCCGCTGTCTCTGAGTATTTGTGCAATCAAAACGTATACTCTTATAAATTGCAGAAACATTTGTATGATTCTCTAGATCACGATTTGTGTGGTAAACTAGTTGTTTTAAAGTAATCTCAAGGTAGAGGCAGTGTGGTCCCCATGCTTGTGTGGTCACGATTACAGTGTCTTTTCCAGTTGCACTGGTGACCACGCTATCTGTTGTACTGCAGGTTAATGTAAGAAGCTATTCCCAAAGTGTGCTTGTTCTTACAGGGCTAGTCTCTCTAGGCTCTGTACTGAAGAGGTTCTGAACTTCTGACTTGCCTTGTGTAGCAAACTGCTTCTTTTGCTCTGCAGAGTCTGTGAAGGTTACTCTTGATCCTCAGTGGTTAGTCATTACTGTGCAACTATGGCTGCCAAGGCTTGCTTGCCTAGTGTGTTTTGGGAGCAAATACCAAACATCGAGCTTGGAAAAAGATAGGAAGATTACCCATATTAATTTTAATTTGGAGAAGAACTTATTAGCATACTGAGTAGTAGTGTTCAGAACAGGGCTCACTTGGGAGCTGAACTATTTCAGCCTTTTCACTGCTGAATGTTTTACAGAAGACTTTCATCCTCCTTTTGGAAGAACTTGGTGGTCTTTCATAGCTTATTTTCTACATAGATTCTGTCTTGTGGTGGAGTATTTGTCAGTTCCTTTCTCTAGTACCATGTGTTTCTTACAGGTGATGCCCTCTGGCATGTCAGATAACATCTGGAACAGATCCTAGTCTTCATCTCTGCTAACAAAGCTTGTCTCTAGCATTTTCATGGTGTTTGTAACAGCCTGGTGTTCTTTTCCTTTGGTGAATTTAGGGGATTCCCCTGATAGAAGGCATTTTTGTTTCTAACATGGTTTATGTTGAAATGATTGTCTCTGAAGACCCTCAGTTTTTCACATGCCTATTCAGAGGGAGGTTTATTCTCTGTGCCTGCATGTACTGGTCAGAAATACACAAATTTTAAATGAACTGGGTTTGGTTTGACATGGTGAACAACTGTATTGTAGTTACTGACTTGGAATAGTATAAAACCACAAGCTAAGCATAAACTTGAGCATGGTGTATATTCAGGGTTAATACATTACTTGTGTAGGTGGTTGTTTAAAAGCCTGTCTTTCATTAGTACTGTACTTTTTATCTTGTAGATGAATCATCTCATCTTTAACTTAATTTCAGCCTTAACAAGAATGCATTCATAGGTGTTTCATAATAAAATTCCATGTTGTGTTGAGAAGCTGCCCCAAAGCACTTGTGCAACATGCCGCTAGCCTGTGGGGTTCTATGCCATTAATTCTGTCTTGATGGTATTTCATCCAGACTCAAAAGGAGGAAATTGATTATCTGCTATCTTGTAAAGGGGATACAGATCTCTAGCTCAAGGCAGAACCTAGTAACAACCTGATGAATTTTAGCAAGAACTTTCCTAGCATTGGTTACTTAATCTCTGGTGTGGTTTTTTTTAGTGTGCAGTTGGTATTGCGTTATTCCATTCCATTGTGATAGTTTGCATTGGTCATTATTACACTGAACACTTCTCAAAATTTTGCACTAAAGAATTTTAAAATTCTTCTTCTCATCTATTTTTTTTTCCAAATACGGGTCAGGTATGTCAGGTAGGTATTTATATGTGGAAAATCTAGGGCAATTCATGAAACTAAAACATACTATTTTTCAGCAAACAGATTTTCTTTTCCCTTTTCTCACACGATGGTACCTGTATTCAAAGTTTTTGATAATGCTTGTACAAGTAAACACTTGGCACTTAATTCTAGTCTCCAAGGTGGACTAGAATGATGATTGGTGTTGGTAGTCAGTTATTCATTATCATCATGTTGAATGTTCTGCCTCTGGAATTCACACCCCTCTCTAGGAGGTCACCCTCCTAGAGAAATCTGTGTTACAGTCTAGACAAGTGGTCTGTGAACTGACTGACAGGCTTTACTCAGAGGTTTGTGGTAAATAGCTCCTTTTCAAACTGGAAATCTGTCACAAGTGGGGTCCCCCAGCAATCAGTATTGGGTCCAGTGCAGTTTAGTGTCTTCATAAGTGATCTGGATGATAAGGTCAAGTGTACCCTGATGAGGGTTGCAGAGTATGCCAATGAATGGGGAAGTGGGAACCTTGGAAGGGAGAGCCTCTGTACAGGAAGACCTGGATAGGCTGGAAGAGAAGGCTAGCAGTAGCCTTGTGAAGTTCGGCAAGGACAAGCATAGGGTCTTGCATCTGGGAAAGCATAATGTAGCAGTGCAACACAGGATGGGATCTACCTGGCTGGGGAGCAGCTCTGTGGAGAGGGACCTGGGGGTCCAGGTAGACAACAGTGACCACTGTGCTCCTGTAGGAAAGAAAGCCAAGAGGGTGTTGGGTTGCATCAACAAGGACATCACCAGTGGAGGTAAGAGTCATAATCCCACTCTATTCAGTGCTTGTCAGGCCATACCTGGAACACTGTGTTCAGTTTTGTCCCCGCTATACAAGGAAAGTGTGAGCAAACCAGAGAAGGGCCACACTGGGATGCCTGCCATATGGAGAAAGGCTGAGAGAACAGGGGTTTTCTTCAGCCGTGAGGAAAGAAGGCTTGGGGAGTTTCATATCACCATGTTCTAGTATTTAAAGGGTGGCTACAAGGAAGGTGAAGACTCCATTTTTACATGGAGTCACATGGATAAGAAAAAGGATAATGGGTACAAGTTACTCCTGGGGAGATTCCAATTGGACACAAGAGGAAAACTTTTCATTGAGAACAGTCAGACAGTGGAATAATCTATCCAGGGAAGTGGTGGGTCTCCTGATATTAGACTCTTTTAAGCTTCAGCTGAACAGGGTGCTGGGCCATTTTGTCTAGACTGTCCTTTTGCCAAGAAAGACTGGACCAGATGATCCTTGAGGTCCCTTTCAACCTGAGATTCTATGATTATATGATTCTCAGATTCTCTCATCATACAAATAGTGAACACTCAGTTTTATTTGTAGATGTCTGGTGCATTGCTCATATGTGGAAAAGTCTGCAATTAGCTCACACATGAGCTGGTTTCCTTTTGGGGCACTTGGATCCTGTATCACCTGCCCTTTTCTTGCTAAGTTCTCTCTTGTGCTTCTGGTAGTCAATTTGGTCAATTTTTTAAAAACAGTTTATTATACTTTAATGTTGTTCTTGCCTTGGTTTCTGTCCCTCTAAGTGCTGCTGTTAGTTACAGTCTTTTTTATAGTCACTAGTTGCTAATAGATTAGTAACTTGCTCTGTGGAGTTGATAGTCTCCATCGGCCCAGCAGTATGAGCTTACACACTTCAGGGCCATGTGTAGGTTAGCATATAGTGGAAACACTAAGGATGTAAATTAGAGTTCACTTAGTGGAAGTGATGTCTTAAGATCACACTTTGGAAACTGTTGAACAGGAAAAATAAGTTATGGGTAAATGAGATTTTTTAGTTGTATATAAGCAAGAATATTGTTTATATGTTAATCTGCTATACTTTTGAGTTGTGCTATCTGTTGTTACTAATAATTTATGCTAGAGAAGTAAGATTCTAGAAACAGTCATATTATTGGAGAGAGCAGATTTAAAACATTTACAGTCCAGAATATATCACAGGAACTAGATTGAACTCTAGCAAATACAAACTACCCAGGCTGCATTTGGAAAATGTAGTCTGGAACAAACCTTCTGCCCACTTCTAACAGTCAAAAAACACTGAAGCCTCAAAATACATGGCATACATGGCAAATGGTAGTTTGTGGGTATGGAAGGTTTGGGTGTTTTGTTTTTTTATTTTTTTTTTTTTTACTTAATTCACATCTAGTGTTGTGCACAGCAGATCTGGGACTCCATCAGCAGAATGACATCTCTGAAACAGCTTCTGAGAAGCTGACCTGCCTGTGCTGCCACTTTGTATATCCCTTGGTGCGTGTAGCCATGTTTGCTAATTACATGTTTGCTGACTTGTTTGTGTATGCTTGATAGGTATTTTGGAAAGTGCCTGTTTCTTTAATTTGGCTCAATCTGACGCATCATTTGTCTGATCTTGTTTGCTTTTTTCTTTAGCCTTCTTATTCTATGACAGGAATGGCTGGCTTAGCCATCTGCATCAGTGTTTCCTGGCCATACACAATATGAAGAATACTTTTATTTAAGGACTGTTTTTCAGAAACCACAGCTAATAGAATTCCTTAATTTTTTTTCCGTGTAAGATGTAATGCTTTGACATCCCTTTACTGGCAGAAATTTTCTAATTCTCAGCTTGTGTGAACACTGAACTTCATGGATTAAATTTTAATACCTTGGTAGCCAAACATAATTAGACCACATACTGATATGAGGCTTAAGATACTTGTAGAAGCAGGGCTTTCAGACTCCAGGTATTGCAAGGCAAGCATCCCACCTGGGTGAGATTTTACTTTTGATTTTGTGTAAAAGTGGCATTAGTAAGATTATATGTATGTAAACATGTATATACAGCAACACTGTGGCTCTGAAGGTCTCAACCTGCTTTTCAGTGTTTGTTGACTTAATATTGTTTACCATCTTGAGAACTTCATGTGCTTTTCCGTGGTTAGTTAAAAGGACAAGCCTTTTTATTTTTCACTGTTTTCTTTATTCTGGGGAGAGACTCCAAGTAACTCATTTGGAGATAGTATTGATCTTGTGGATTGCACGGAAAACTAAAAGCTAGTTACTGAAGTCCTTGATGAAATAAAGGACGTGGACAGCTGTAGAACTGTGCTGAGAAAACTGGCATCTACCTGGAGTCTTAAAATAAATTCTACATGTTAAGATCTTCCTTTTTGTGTGCAACCTAATGGCTGGAGCAGCACTTCTTTGCTATGTTTTAATAAGTTTTCTGGTTCTGTAATTGCAAACAGTTAATAAATAATTGCAAAGGACAGAGCATATAGTCTTTGGAAATAGAGTAAGTAGGTCTTCTGCAGAGCTGTAGTGTTGTCTGGTATGCCTGTTTTGAGAGTGAACCAAATTTCAAGTGTCTTGCTTTTGTTCTTGTTTGCTCCTGTTTTTGAATATCAGAGCTGTTGCATGGTTAGCAGATGTTCACTGCCTCTTATAAGTTAAATGTTTGGCTGGTTGCCTTGCATTGGTAAGACCGAGTTAGAATTTCAGGTAGATATTTTCTTAATGGCTTGTGTGTTGCTCTTGCTCTCTAACCCGTTTTGGCAATGTCAGCTGGGTGTTTGTCTAGCCTGTTTTAAAGTTCTGAATGATACCAAAAGGACGAATGCTGATTTTTGGTGACACATTAGTTTGAGGCTTTGCTTGCACAAGGCAGCACTATGGGATGTATTCCAGTGTTGTTGCAGGCCATGGTGTATAAGTATTTCTCTACCACTCTCACTAGTGCTCTGCTTTCTTTTCTTTCTCTAGTTTGTCCAAAAGGAATTAATTGTAGTATTCCCTTAGTTTTATTGCTAACAAATTTCTTTAATCGGAAGGCAATCAAATTTAGTATCTGCTACTAACAAGATAAGAGTTTCTGTAATAAATCTGGCAAGCTGTGCTACATTGGCAAAAGCCTGTTATGAAATGTCTTCATGTCTGTAGCCTTCTGGTGCTCTGCAGTATGCCTGTTCTGACTGAAGCTTGAGCTTAAATTGAGAGTTTAGCCTCAGAATAAATGTGATGGAAGTCATTGTTGATATATTATATTAAAATTATTAAAGAGGTCACAAGTGTGTTCTCTAGAGCATAAAAGTATAAGCAATGAGGCTGGAACCAGTGTTTGCCAAGTGGAATGAATACTGTATAAAGTAAATGTAGCCAGTAGCGACTCGTATTCCCATATATCTTAATCCAGAGAATGGGCAAAAGGGCTGCAAGTTTTGAACTGGAGGCCAGCAATAATTATATTGTACAATGGCTTACAGAAACTTAATTTTATTCAAAGTATTAGTTTAATGCCTACTAAAAATTGTACACTTAATTGTACACTCAAAAGGATCTGTAGCCATGCCATGCCAGGTCAACATTTGCCTCTTATCTGAAACAGAAAACTAGGGAAAACAAATATATTAATAGCTTAATGTAGCTGTGTTCTCTATTTTTTTTTTATTATCTGCTTCTTTTATCTTTATTTTTCTGTGGGATTGGCTATCACTCCTTCAGTACCGCAAAATACTCCTATAACCTGATAGGCAAGTGTTTTTATTGAAGGTAACATAGTAAGCTGTAGGAAATCAAGGCTTCTAGTTGGCCCTTATGTGCCCTGCAAACCTTCTTAGGTACATTATCACTTTGCTTTACTCAGGTGCTTGACCTGGTTATGTAGGTGTATGAATAGCATTCAGCAGCATCTTCCTTTGAGACTGATGCAACTATTTACTGATGAGCAATTTGAAGAAATTTATTGACATTTACTTCACAACAAATAGAAGTGGTTTAAGTAACTAATTTTTTTCTAGTGTTACAATACTAACTTTTTTATTATTTTTTTTAAAGGCTGTTGAAGGTAGGTTTATTTAGGCTGTTGTCAACTGGAGACCACCACCAAACTTTCTGCCTCTATTTTACTCTTGCTGTAACTATTGGACAACAGATGCTCAAAGTAATAATTTAAATGAGTATTATGGTGTTTTAAACTTCATTTGGCGTACTACTGGATTTTATTGAAATGCTGCTGTAATAACTTTGCAATTACTACTTTTTATTATATTGCTGGATATTCCAGGCCTTCCTGGGCAATGCATTGCTGGAAACATAAGCAAGTGAAGGGCTTGGTTGACTCATACCGATTATTCAAGACTGCTAAATTGGTCTTAAGTTCCATCCTTTAAATTATTTAAAGAAGAGTTTTGGTATATTATTTTAAAGGCTTGAAGTCCACTGAAGTAAGTATGAGGCATTCCTGTGCTTTAAGGTGCTCAGCTGATGAGCAGCTCTATAAAAATGGAAAAAAAATCCAGAGAAAATACAAGCTTCAAGTTCAGGAAATAGTTTTATACCACAACAGTAAATAGAAAATATATCCCTTGAGAGCTGATGCAAAAAAGGGCCAGAGGGCAGATGTAATATGGATTGAATTAAGGATGTTAGAAAGATAGGCATGAAGAGAGCAGATGACATGTGGATGTCAGCTCTTTCATGGTTAAGTAATTTTTTTTCTAAAGCATGTGGATTTTTTTCCTTTTAGAAATAAATATGCTCTAGTAGAGATGGTTTTAATGAAATACGACAATTCCAGAGGGTGAAGTGATTAAAGAATGTGATTTTTTGGGGGGGTGGGGGTGGATGGGTTGGGAGAGGGCTGGCAATGTGAAATCCTGACACATTGTGTATTCCAAAACTGTAACTGTCCCTTTGAGACTGTACGCAGCCTGAGATTCTGGTTGGTTTTTCTGCTCTATTCTGGCTTAGGTCATATGTGATGTTTTAGAGTAAGATGCAGTGCTGTGCTGCATAGGGTGTAGAATCAGTGTACCATAATCTGTAACAGAAAGAGAAGATGGCAAGCAAGCTGAAAACTTAGTGGGGTGGATTTGTTTTTAAAAACAAAACAAACCAAAAAATTCACTTCTGCAGAGTGTTTGCTACATTAAAGCATCGGCAAAGCAAATTGTTCACTGAATTCTTTGTAAAGGCGCATGCTTTAAGCACTTGGATCACATGACAGGAGCAAATATGAAAGGGAAAAAGGTTGTCTGTGCATATGCAGCTTTTTTTTTTTTTTTTTGGAAGCTTCTTAATTATGTCTGAGTTCTCTTTATCTTGTTCTTTTGCCTCTAGCTTCAAGATAGGATGGATAATGAGGTTGTATCTGAAACTGGTTCCAAAGACACATTTGTGCTATCAGTCTGTTTCAGAACTTAATTGTAGAAAAAGAAATGGGTACAACTGTGAAGTAGATAGCACTTGTGGGAAAGAGTCCTTTCAAAAGTGCTTCATTATCCAGCATGATTTCTCTACAATTTTTTTCTGCACTGTAGAATGAGAGCATCTGAGTTCCTTACCAATAGTATATTAAATTTTTCATTAAGAAACCATGCTTGATGTCTTCTTGCATTTTCATCAACAAAACAATACTTTCTTAATGGTGACATTGTATTCACTCTTTTGCCAGAATGTGGCAATATGTTAAATCCATGTGTAAGCAATGCAGGAAACCTGGAGACTGAAGTTTCATGTATAAGGACACATGGACAGCATATTTTCACATCTTCTGATGAAGCCTGGTATTACTGAAAAACCACTATCTGCTTAGTTAGAAAGAATTATGAATGTTAGCTGTGTGGATAAGTTGGGTTTCTGTGAGCCTATGGATGGAATGTGTTGTTCCCAAGCACTCAAAGCAGGGCTGATTATTGGGAGCCTGCCTGGGTACCTAGTGTTTCTATCCTTCCTTAAGGAGGTCTTTCATGAAATGTTCATGCTTGTCATGATAAAGTTGAAGTTTTTATTTAACTGCCATCTGAATTCAGTCTTTATCTTTCCTTGTCCCCATCGCTTCCCCCCACAACTTATTAATTGTGCATGAGCACTTACCTAGGAACTAATGTAGTTGAATGAGGCTTTCCTGGCTTACTACACTTTATATTGTATTCATAGCATATGCATTTGGGGCTTTTTAATATGTCTAGAGGATGAGGTTTTAATATTTAGACTAGCTTGCAGTTGGAGCATCCCAATTTGTTGATGCTTCAGTAAATGTGGGTTTGGACAGTGGCGCTCTCCATATGCTTGATGTGCCAGTGGATGTAACTTCTGAGAATTTTAGGGCTTTCCTAGAGACTGGCTTAGTTAAAATGCACATAATGGCACTAAGCACAAATATTCTAACACTAGTTTTTAAAAAATTGGAGTTAACTATTAAGGGAAACTGATAAAGATTCCTATTACCATTGTACAGTTAAATAATTACCTCTTGTTCAAGATTCAAAAATATTAGCAAACAATGCTGAGAGTTTGCAGAAATAAATATTGCCTCTGCACTTAGTGGTGTCTCTCTTCTAGGAAACAGTGGAAAAAGTCATCAACCAGTTGGATAAAATCATACCTTAGGATTTAAAGCATGTTTAAAGAGCTCTTCAGTCTTGTTTAAGTAAATAATAGTATTTCAGGAGGATTACCCCTTTTTCTTCTTCTTAGACTGAATACACTCTAAAGATGTGAGGGGAAGTGTGATAATGAGAAAAATGAAGAAACGCTTTGACAGTTTAGCTTACAGCAAGGAATTTGGGATGTCGGTGCTTTAGGGACGCATATTCCCTATAGGAATCATTTTCCTCTTTTTGCCTTTGGTGTGGAGCTCACAAGGGCAGGTCTGGTGTAAGTTTTGTTTTGTTTCGACTTTTTTGCCAAAGCAAAAAGGATTCTGGGGTACCTGCCTGACTGTTCCTGGACATTTCAGAGGCAATTCCCTATTGTTATCTTAGTCTTTTCTTCATGAATAATTACGGCTCAAAGCAGGGATAGTTTAAAGTACTTCTCTTAAGAAAAAAAAAAAAATATTGTATTGCCTGTTCTGATCTTCTGTTAAGACTGGAGAGGGTTAAAGAGATAGGAGGGAAGTAGTAACTCTTAAATTGCTTTAGTGGGCTGTATAGAGCAGATACCATACTGTTCTGTTCCAGTTAGCTAAAGCTGCAAGTGCTTCAAGTATTTTGTAAGCAGATAGTCATCACTAAAACTTCATACTGCTTCTAGATGGAAATGTTTAAACTTGCATGCCTAGCTCATTTTACATCTTACATAAGAAAATTCGTTAGTTTTAACTTACCTTATATGCACTGATTTTCTCTGTTATAGGATTTTGTTTGTTCGTAATAAGTATAAAGCTCTAGGTTTCACTTTTAAGCTTAAAAAAATCCTCAAGGACTCTATAACTTCAAATAGCTTCAAGAGTTTCAAATTAGGTTTCAAAACAAAGAAATTGCATATTACCCAAGATATATTTTTTGTTTTTTAAACACAGGTGAACCAAGGGTGTTCTTTCCAGAATATATTTGTTCTTTCTTCCAAGTAGAAGATAAATGTGTTAAGCTGGCAAAGTAACTCTGGTAAGAATTTTCTTGTTACTTCTACAGCGAACATGACTATATCTGGAAATATTCAGTCTTCCAATTAAAAAGATCTTTTTATACCATTAAGGTTAACAAACTTGATCTTTTCTTATTTTCTTAACTAGTAATTGCATGTACGTGTTTCTTGATCAAGCAGTATTAACCCATCTGGTGCGTTTAGATGTTATACTTAAAGTATTTGGCTCTTTTTTTTGCATATTATATGATTGGACATGATGAAAACACTTGAGTTTGAAAGATTTTACCTCAGCTGTTTATAGAGAAGTAAAAGGGGATAATTATGCTGTGGTATTCATTAAGTGGGTTTTATGTGGATTAAGTGTTCTTGTTTCTGTAAATGCTATCATTGATTCTTGGTTTTGTTTTGCTTTCTTCAGTATCCTTCTGAGGGTTTTCTATAGCTGAATACTGTTTCTTCTCTTGTTAGTTTTTTTTAAACTTTTCAACACATGCTTGTGCTGACCAACCAGAGTAAACTGTGGCATAAAAGAAAACCAAAAAAGTGGTTTTATAAGATAGTGAATAGGCGAAGTGAATGAGTGCCTTGTGTGTTCTCTAAAGTAAAATTAATCAGTTTAGGCATTAGTACTAATGTGTTTGGTATTTTCTCCTGAACACATACAGCAGAATCATATCTTGAATTAAATATGTTACAGTAGTGACTGCCACTCACTCAGTCTTGCTTGAAGAAAAATACCATGAGAGCTGGTAAATCTGATGCATTGTAATTGAGACTTGCGTATTGGTCTTAACTCAAATAGGTTTTTTTTTCTTCTTGAAACAATCTGCATACTGTTGGAATATGTAACATGGTAGAAGATAATGTGTTCAAATAAGCTGTTAAAAAGAGTTTTCTGTGTAATGCTGTGTAAGAGCTGTTTGTTCTCCACTTATGCTTCAGGTCAAATACCTTTTAAAAGTAGATGAAGGTTGAAGCACACATCTAGCTTACAAAGAAAAGCTAAAACAAAGTCATTAACTTTCATTTATTGTGATGGGAGGGAATGCTGTGTGTCACAGGCTTTTACCTGGTATTCTTGTAAAATAGCTGCTAGCTAAAGTTTTACTGAATTAAACAAACTCTTCTAAGCTCATCCTTCTCCTTCCCTTCTATTCCTACTTTGATATATTGATTCCTTAGTCCTGCTCACATTCCATCATCCAGGGAAAAAATACTCCTCCTCTCTTTACCCCAGTCTTTTCTCTATAAGGAATGTGTTTTCTGATGGATTTAATTTCTGTACTTTCCTCTACTTACAGCTCAGTCATGAGCAGTGCCAGTAACTCACTGGCACGGGAATTCTTGACTGATGTCAACAGACTGTGCAACGCAGTGGTCCAGAGGGCAGAGGCCAAGGAAGATGAAGAGGAAGAAACTCATATGGCAGCACTGGGACAATATTTGGTTCAAGGTCGTGGATTTATTTTGCTTACCACACTGAACTCAACTATTGATCAGGTAAAAAAATATCTTACCTAGTTATAAGTTTTGTATTGAGCTTTGACTGTGAAGAGATTTGTCTGGTACTTGTTCTTCTTGATGCAGATTTCCTTGCCCCTTTATGGTAGAGAGTGTATGAGTTAATGGCAGGGTGTATCAGAAACGGTGTGACCAACAGGTCCAGGGAGGTTATTCTCCCTCTGTACTTGGCACTGGTGAGACCGCACCTCGAATCCTGTATTCATTTCTAGGCCTCTCACCACAAGAAGGATGTTGAGGCTCTGGAGCGAGTCCAGAGAAGAGCAACAAAGCTGGTGAAGGGGCTGGAGAACAGGCCTTATGAGGAGCGGCTGAGAGAGCTGGGGATGTTTAGCCTGGAGAAGAGGAGGCTGAGGGGAGACCTCATTGCTCTCTACAACTACCTGAAAGGAGGTTGTAGAGAGGAGGGTGCTGGCCTCTTCTCCCAAGTGACAGGGGACAGGACAAAAGGGAATGGCCTCAAGCTCTGCCAGGGGAGATCTAGTCTGGACATTAGGAAAAATTTTTTCACAGAAAGGGTCATTGGGCACTGGAACAGACTGCCCAGGGAGATGGTTGAGTTACCTTCTCTGGAGGTTTTTAAGACACGGGTGAACGAGGTGCTGAGAGGCACGGTTTAGTGTTTGATAGGAGTGGTTGAACTCGATGATCCCGTGGATCTCTTCCAACCTGGTTATTCTATGATTCTATTCTATGATTCTAATTATGAAGATTGGAAGTTCAAAAGGATATGTTGCAGCTGCATTCTGTTCAAGAACAGAAGCAGAACAAATGGCTAATCATGTATCTGTTTGCATCAGTATTGGCTGGGTTACCAAACATTTGACTAGTTAAGGCACCTGTGAAGCTAGAGTGCAGCAGCGTGAAAAGAAGCAATAGGTTAGAATTTTCAGGAGAAATTACTCTGTTCACTGAAACCAGAGTACAAAGTGATGCTTTTTTTAATTTGAGATGATCTTCCTGGTTTCAGACAGTAAAATAAAATAAAAACCTTTCTGTTTATGGACTGCAAAATATACTTCTTTTCTGTGCTAACCAACTTGCTCTTGAACAGAATAGAAACCAAATATCTTGTAACTTTAGCTCAAAAGGGCAAGCTCTTTAGAAAGGTAGTCAGTTTGTGCTTTTTTCAATATTAAAAAAATCTAGTGCACATCCCTGTAACTGTGAAAGTCTGTTTTTATCTTTTCTTCCTCTCAACACTATTGGATCTATCTTAAGCAATGAGTGGAATTAGATGCGCTTGAAGTCTTCAGTATCAGAACTGCAGGTTCTGATAATTAAGAGCAATAAACCAAGTGAATCTTAGTTGATTTCATTCAGCCCTTGTCTTAAATCATGTCAGGTTTGCATTTCCATCATGAGATGACTTGTGCCAAGACTCCAGTCAGATGTTCTGACATGATTCTGGATTCCAATAGAAGCACTGGCTAAACAGTAAACCCACAAGAATGCAGTTATGTATAATTTCTAAAAACAACCTTTACCAGTTTTAGAGCTGTGGATTTAAGTGTTGCCCAAGCTCTGTACAGTTGCTGTTAATAGGGACTTCAGAACTAGAGCTGCTGGAAAAGCAGCTGGCTTTCATGTAAAAAGAAAATAAGGGATTCCATGTGCCTCCCCCTCAAATACCTGCGTCTGAAGTAGAAGGGGGGGAAAAAGCTTATGGCATTCTTCATGAAACATCAGCATTTATTTCTATAGAAATATGTGTGAGCAGAGGAGAAACTTGACTAATGGGGAAAGTTGATTCTGGAAGTGCACCACTGAAATTTGAAAAGTTAATATTTTGCTTTTTTTCCAGGCCTTTTGTGCTTTGAGTGCTGTATTGCTCAAGTCTTGCTTGAAAATACCTTTAGTAGCAGAAGAGAGTTGGGAGAATAACTCCGAAAAAAGCTTACTTTTCAGATCTAATTGTGTAGTATTAATATAAGGTTTTTTTAGAAGCTTCATTTAAATTGATAATCTCATCAGGCAAATAGGAACTATTTGTTATATAGCTCCATAACTACATATATAACTACACATTTGTTACATTTATATCTGTAACTAAGTTGTTTATCTCTTAAATTTGTTGCTACCTTGAATCTTTGGAGGAGGATGTTACTTCAACTGCATATCCCAGGATAACAACTGCCAAAACGCTCATGTCACCTCTTTGTGTTTGAAAAAATGGAAAAGTTTTGATCTTTAGTATTGAAACTATCTGCTGGTGTTTAAATTCTGTGCCTTCTAGTGCCCTTCTCTGTGTTGAAATTTAGTGATGAAGTTTTAGAATCCCAGGAGGAGTGAGTTTTTTGTAGTGGTTATTCTGGGTTTTTTTTTTTTTAATTAGAAGTAAAGTTTTTTCCTCCCATAAAATTTCACCTTTCTATCCTGTCTTGGTAACATTACTTAATACATTTAAGCTTTTTCATTTGCTTAACATGTCTTTCTGGAGAAAGTAGAAAGTATCCCATGAAGTTCTTCAAAGTTACACCCTTGAAACTACAGAAGTTTCAACCTTTTTTTGAGCTTCATGTTGCATTTGTTTAAGCCAACAAGTTACTTGCTTTGGACTTCTCTGCTTTTGTTCTCTGGGTGTAGAATTCCTTCAATAAGAAGGATTAGGAGAGCTTTGTATAGAAGCAGTTGCAGAGGTGTAATAAATATCTTAGAGGCTTTCTGATGGGCTCTAGTTAATGATTTTTAGCACTCAATTAGGTCACTTTTTTCAGTGCATAAACCAGCAGAAAGGTGTAGGGAATCCCATGTTTAATAGCTTTGTAAAATAAAAAGGTTAATTTATCAAATGTTTTAAAGTACGTAACCTTTTGTTTCTAACATAGGAGCTGACATGTCGAGAAGAACTTCTGACGCTACTTCTGTCACTTCTGCCATTGGTGTGGAAAATCCCTGTCCAAGAAGAAAAAGCAATAGGTATGTTTTATCACTTACGGTATTAAGGACCCATGAGTGACTTGTGTGTTACTACAGAGCCTAGGACTTCTGACTAAAGAACAGTAGTTTGTGCATATCCTCTTAACACAGACTGGAGATATGAATTCTTCCAAGATTTTAAACTCCAATACCAACATTCTGTTAGGGCCCAGGAAAGACTGATATCACAAAGAGAAGGTATAAACTCTTGGTCGGTGTCAGAGGCAATGCTTATGATGCTGTGTAGCTGAACTTGATATGGGTGAGATTTTTTCTTTTCAAGTGATTTAGGGGAAGAGATTTAAAAGAGGTTTTATGGGTTGTTTTTTTTTTTTTTGGTAATGTGAATTGTCTCATGATAACTAGAAGGGGAAGACATGCTGGTTTTGAAAAGAAAAAAGTGATACATGCTGACACTAGATTGGTCAGAGACAGGATAGGACAGACTTATTCTTCTGGAACTGAAGAAATGAGAAGTAGATAAGGTTAAAGCCAAACAATGGACAGCAGAGTATGAAAAGTGCAGTGTTACCAGTGGGGCAGGCCTATCATACTGGATGATTATAAACAAGAACCAGGCTGTGTTCCTTAGAAAACATGATGTTCTGTGTCAGAAGCTGATGTACTAATTCAGGAATCAAGTCACGTGTGTTCAGCTGCCAAAGAGTCAGTTTAAAGGGAATTAAAGAAATGAAAGGGATAATACAAGATAAATTGTGCAAAAACTGAACCGGGAAATTAGTTATTTTTTTTTCTCGTTTTTTTTTTTTTTTGATATACATTTGTCTGATGCCTTCTATTCCCTATTAGAGGATAAAACTGAGGATGAAACAAATAGTTACCTGTCTGAGAGAGTTCTTAAGGATTCTCATCTGAAGCTCTTCCAGTGTTTTTGGTGTTTTAAACTGCAAATTGAGGGATTTTGTTAATGTTTATAGACTTTGAAGCACCAGTTTTATAGCACTTCCCTCAGAACTTTCTTTCATGTTCCTGTAACCATGATCTAATTAGACATTTTGATTCTTATGCGAGTACAGAGGGAGAATAACCTCCCTGGACCTGCTTGTCACGCCGTTCCTGATACAAGCCAAGATGCCATTGGCCTTTTTGGCCACCTGGGCACACTGCTGGCTCATGTTCAGTCGGCTGTCAACCAACACCCCCAGGTCCTTCTCCTCCAGGCAGCTTTCCAGCCAGGCTTCTCCTAGTCTGTAGCTCTGCACAGGGTTGTTGTGCCCCAAGTGCAGGACTCGGCATTTGGCCTTATTAAACCTCATGCCGTTGGTCTCAGCCCAGCAGTCCAGCCTGTTCAGGTCCCTTTGCAGAGCCTCCCGACCCTCCAGCAGATCCACACTTCCACCCAGCTTGGTGTCGTCTGCGAACTTGCTAAGGGAGCACTCGATGCCTTCATCCAGGTCGTTGATAAAGACATTGAACAGGACTGGACCCAGGACTGAGGCCTGGGGAACTCCACTTGTAACTGGCCTCCAGCTGGATTTAACTCCGTTTACCACCACCCTCTGGGCCCGGTCATTCAACCAGTTTTTCACCCAGGAGAGTGTGCACCCGTCCAGGCCAGAGGACGACAGTTTCCGAAGCAGAACACTATGAGAAACTGTATCAAAGGCTTTACTGAAGTCCAGGAAGACCACATCCACAGCCTTTCCCTCGTCCAAGAGTTTAGTCACTTGGTCATAGAAGGTGATCAGATTACTCTGGCAAGACCTGCCTTTCATGAACCTGTGTTGACTGGGCCTGATCACCCGGTTCTCTTGCAAGTGCTTCATGATCACACTCAAGATCACCCGCTCCATGACTTTCCCTGGTACCGAGGTCAGGCTGACAGGCCTGTAGTTCCCCGGATCCTCCCTGCGCCCCTTCTTATAGATGGGCACGACATCAGCCAGCCTCCAGTTCAGTGGATCCTCCCCAGTCATCCAGGACTGCTGGAAGATGATGGAAAGGGGTTTGGCCAGCACATCTGCCAGTTCCCTCAAAACTCTTGGGTGGACTCCATCCGGCCCCATAGACTTGTGGGCGTCCAGCTGGGCAAGCAAGTCTCTAACCACCTCCTCTTGGACCTTGGGAATCTCATACTTCTCTTCCAACCCTTGGAGTTGTGCACAGAGGGAACGATTTTCCATACTGTTAAAGACTGAGGCAAAGTAGGCATTGAGCACTTCAGCCTTGTCTTCGTCCCCTGTTACTGTTGTTCCCTCTGCATCTACTAGGGACTGGAGATTCTCCCTAGCCCTCCTTTTGCTGTTGATGTATTTGTAGAAAGACTTTTTGTTGTCTTTCACACACTTGGCCAATCGCATTTCTAGTTGGGCCTTAGCCCTCCTGACTTTTTCCCTGCACGTTCTCACTTACTCCCTATAGTCCACCCAGGATGCCTGCCCCTTCCTCCAAAGGTCGTAGACCCTCCTCTTCCTATTGATGTCTCTTAGGACCTCCCTACTCAACCATGCTGGTTTCTTACCCCGCCAGCTACTTTTCTGGGACTTGGGGATGGCTTTCTCCTGAGCTCCTGAGTTCCTTCTTGAAGAGCGCCCAGCCCTCATGGACACCTTTGCCCTCAATGAGCGCCTCCCATGGGACTTTTCTGACTTTTCATTAACTAATGATTGTAGCTATTGTGTGGGCTTTTGGGGCTTTGTGGGATTGGGCTGCTGTTACTGTTATCTATCACCCTAAATAGTATCCACCGTTCAGTAAGTTTAGTAATAGCTGTTTTATGCTAGGGTTTTTCTTACTCAAAGCATCCATTTGCAGTTCTGTAACAGTAGATTTTACCTAAGAACATACAGGCTTTTCTTTGCCTGCTTTTTCAGCAGTTTATGATCATGGTTTACCAATACACATGAGCTGCAAATACTTGTATTTTATTCTTTGAAGTAGTCTTGCCCGTTGATTCAGATTTAAAACTTATATTCACTGTTTTATACTGAGTACTTGAAAGAGGTGGGGTTTTTTTGTCTTGGCTGTTGTGAGAATATTTAGCACTTTAAACATTATTCCTTTCCATTTCCCTCTGTTCCCTGACTATTTTAAAATCCACAACTTCTATTTCTGCTTTTTGTTTGCAACAGTTAATGCTATAGTAAAAACCGAAGTCTGCATACTTTAAGATATGCACTCTTCCTAGAGAGAGAAATATGTATTTTTTATTACCCCTAGTACTCTAACAAGCTCTTTGTGCATTCAAAGGCGGCTGTGAATTAAAGCATCTGGTTCTTATAGCAGCAAAAAGAGTTGCAAAAAGTGGCAATGGGTCATCAAGTTGAAAAAGCCTTTTTCTTCACTTTAGTTTTTCTTCACTTGTGGGATAAGACTGTTTGGCAGTACTTTAGTGAGACTTCAAATATATCAAATGATATACACAAAGTAAGCATTGCTTGAGTAACTGCCTAAACCTGCTTCAATAGCTAAGTAATAGGGGACATCTCAGACTTGGTAGGCTGCTGATTGACGTTTTACTTTTACTGTAATAGCATGTTTAACATTTCAAATCTAAATTGAATATAGTTAGAAACGTGTGGCTATATTGTTTTTATGTCCTATCCATAACTGGCAAAAAGGGTTTCAGACAAAGCTTTCTTCCCTTTGCTTCCCAAAAAGTCCTTTCATCTACCTTGATAACATCTTTCAAGACAGTGGAATAGCTGTGCCTACAGAAAAGTTTTTAGGAAATCCTCTAGCACTTTTTTGTCTAATCCTAATTAGAAAATGAACTCATTTGTATAGGTTTTGGAAATAGCCAGTATGTTTTTAAAATGAGTAGTTGCTCACATTTTTTACACTGAAAATGCTAGACATGAGTATAAGCAAAACTGTGACCTATTAACATATGAATTTATTTCATTTTTTTTAAGCTGGAAGAATTAAACTATAAAATTAGAGAAAATACATGTTATAACTTTCCTGAACGTTCCTTTAATGTTCCTTTGTCTTTCTGTTTCAACAGATTTTAATATACCCTTCACACTAGACATATGCCTGGCCAAAGAGAATTCAAGTTCTGTGAAATCTACTCAGGAAAAACTTGGCTTAGATGGAAGCTCTCGTTCATCTCTTCAAACTTCTGTAAAACTAAATCCTCAGTCTCGAAAAAATAGACGTCTGCGCAAAACCACTCATCGCTACTCTGTGCGAGATGCAAGAAGATTGCAATTGTCCACTTCTGATTCAGAAGGCAATTCGGATGACAGAACTACTGTAGGAACAAAGCACAGACGCTCCCAGGTGCTGCAGCCTTTTTTAACATATCTGGCTAGAGACAGCCACTTGGTAGGTAGAAGTGATTGCCTACCTGTGGAAACAGTGCCCAATTCTAATCCTGATACCCCTAGTCTAGAAGATTCTAGCCAAATTTTTCCAGCACATGAGCTAAACCTGGAGATTTTGAATGAGCCAGATAGAGGAATTGCTGAGAACAACACAGATAACTCTCCTTTTGACTTATGCCGTGTGTTATTGTCACTGCTAGAGAAGGTGTGCAAATTTGATATTACTTTGAATCACAGTTCTACTCTTTCAGTTAGTGTGGTGCCCACATTGACTGAGTTCTTATCAGGATTTGGAGACTGTTGCAATGTAATTAGTAACACAGACAATGAAGTAGTTTCTTCAGGGTGGACAGGAGAACCTGTGGCTCTGATCCAAAGGATGCTTTTTCGAACAGTGCTACATCTTATGTCTTTAGATATTAACAATACAGAAACACTGCCTGACAATTTACGAAGAAATTTAACAGACTTAATTAAAGCAGCTTTAAAAATCAGAACTCACTTGGAAAAGCAACCTGATCCTTTTTCTCAAGGATACAAGCGAACTTTACAGCAGCCAGTTCAGGATGACTTTGTATTTTCTAGATATCATCACAGAGCCTTGCTTCTACCTGAGGTTATAGAAGGGGTCTTGCAGATTTTGATCTGCTGCCTACAAGGTGCAGCCTCCAATCCATTCTACTTTAGTCAAGCTATAGATCTGGTTCATGAGTTCATACAACATCAGGGATTTAAGCTGTTTGAGGTAACTGTGCTTCAAATGGAGTGGCTATGTATGAAGAATGAAGGAGTAACTGGAGAGGCCTCAGAGCGCCTGAAAGGCCTAATAAACAGCATTATGAAAATAATCAGCACTGTCAAGAAAGTGAAGTCTGAGCAGCTCCATCAATCAGTGTGTACAAGAAAGCGGCACAGACGATGTGATTACTCTCACTTCATGCATCACCACAGAGATCTCTCTGGGCTCTCCGTATCTGCTTTTAAAAACCAAGCTTCCAAAAACCCCTTTGAAACTTCTGATGGAGAAGTTCATTATCCTGACAGATGCTGTTGCATTGCTGTTTGTGCACACCAGTGTCTGCACTTGTTGCAGCAAGTTTCTCTGAGCAGTACTTGTGTTCAAATTCTCTCAGGTTTACATAATGTAGGAATATGTTGTTGTATGGATCCCAAGTCTGTGATCGTCCCGTTGCTTCATGCTTTGAAGTTACCAATATTAAAAAACTTTCAACAGCACATATTGAACATCCTTAACAAGTTTATATTGGATCAGTTGGGTGGAGCAGAAGTTTCTTCAAAAATTATACAGGCATCATGCAATATATGTACTGTTGACTGTGATCAGCTTGCTCAGCTGGAAGATTCCTTGCAGGGCAACTCTAGCGATGCTGGTCTTGCATCTAGTTCCTCTTGCAGAGTTGAGGGGATTCTGCCTAGCAGTGGATCTGAAGATATGTTGTTAAGATGGGATGCATTGGAGGCTTATCAGGATGTTGCATTTGAAGAAGACAAACTATGTGGCATGCAGATTGCAAGCCATATTTGCCACTTAATTCAAAAGGGAAATGCAGTGGTCCAGTGGAAACTGTATAACTCTATTTACAATCCTGCGCTTCAAAGAGGAGTTGAGCTAGCTTACTGTGCTCAACAACTCAAACTAACTACACCTGATAAATACACATGCAGTTACCGTAGCCAGTGTTTGTCTTCTGAAGTACTTCAGATTTATTTGCAGACACTCCCTGTGTTGCTTAAATCCAGGTTGGTTGATTTTCTGTTTATTTATGAAAACCATGCTATTTATGTACAGGGCTTTGTTTATTTCTTATTGACCAGAACTTAAGTTTTATTTGAACTGTAGGCTGCACTTGGGTATTGGAGGGGTGGCAACAAGATAAATGCTTGAATAATATAAGATTTAATCTTGGATTTAGAAATCTTTGGAAGTGAGGGCTCTCTACTTATGGTGGTCTTTAGCAAGCTACAGTGTGTAGAAACAAATAAAACATTTGTCCAATGTGACATGCTCTTTGCCTCTTCATTCTTCATGCTGAAGTGAGTCAGGAACATTGAACAGATTAACATCTTGCTTCTTTGTGGTAATTAGACTACTTACTTTTCTGATCCACTTCCCTTTTCCTTCTAGAATGGGCTTCATAGAAACCACCTCTCAAAAATAAGGCTTAAGGGCTTTACTTGGCTTGAAGCAACCGTTCCCTAGTTTAGTAAATCCTGTTCGTTTAAAAGTAGTTTAAAAAGACACAACACCCACAAGCATTCTTTGAAGGCATGAAATAGAAACTCTACTCATTTTTGAATTGATAAAATACTAATACAGTATGTAGAGGTCTATTCAGAGTATGAATGTGTCCTTTTGTCCAGGAAAGCTTCTGATCGTTTCTATTGGAGTACTGATAATCCTACTACATTCACTACAGTTTATTGGAGACAATCGCAAAAGATAAACTAGTATTCCAGTTTATGTAAAGGATTACCCAATACATTAACTTTTACCCTAACCTAAACTGTATCAGAAGCTATTAATTTTTGAAAGTGCACTTAGTGGCAAATAGGCAAGAGTTTAATCCTGTTTACTGCTGGCTTACAGATGGGAATATACAAGTGTGTGAATGATTCTAGAGCCTATAATTCTGATACAGTAGAAGCTGACCCTGTGGGAAGGAGATGGGGGGGTAAGGAAGGTGGATGTCTACAAGCAAATGTGGTAAACTAATAAGCTTAGACATCCTTCCCCCAAATTCTGTTTGAACTCAATGTAATATTTGAAGTAGAAAGAAGGGAAAAATACGCTTTAACAAACATACTGAAAGGTTTTTTTTAGCATTGGATGTCCTGGTGTAACAATTGCACAAAAAAGTTGTACTTGAAAGATATTCCTGAATTCTCTCCTAAATACATCATTTATGGAACTAATAGATGTAGCTAGTAAAATGCCTGAAATCTTCGAGTTTATTTGAGAGGGATTCTCTGCTTTCTGGTGAAGTCACAGAACTGAGAGATGTAAAGAGATGTTTACTAGCTCCAAAAGTTAGGGGGAGGAAGTACCACTAAAGAGCAAATTTCATAAGTAAGTTGATTACCCATCCTTGGTTTGAACATCATGCATCTCTGGTCTACGTTTTAAAAGATATTCCTATGTTGTATCTTTTAAAAAAATGGAATTATCTACTACTAGATGGATGATGCTTATCTGACATTCCTTAGAGCTGCAAATGAGTTCCTCTTCTCTTTCATTAACAGTTTGCAGTAATTTCTAGAAATTATTGTGAACATGATGTGTTACTCAGGTGTATAAATCCATTATTTTTTTAATAGATGTACTATCTGAACTACATGAATTTGTAACTGCTCTGTAAGGTAACTCTGTGATGCTTTCTCTTGCAGGGTAATTAGAGATTGGTTTCTGAGTTGTAATGGAGTGAATCAAATGACTGAGTTAAATTACTTAGATACTTTAAGAAGCTATTCTTTGAAAGTGTTAGAGACTTTGATACTCTGCCTTGGTGATCAGCAGAAAGACCAAGCAATGCCAGAACTGGAAGGCCTGAACAGCGATCAAAAGGAGTCTATGTCTGACTTGCCTGTTTCCTTTTGTAGCCAGCATGCCATTTCAGAAGTTCCTCAAAGCCTGAGCAAGTTTTATGCAGGTTTGAAAGAAGCTTACCCCAAAAAGAAAAAAATTGCGAGCCAAGACATTCATGTCAACACAATAAACCTCTTCCTCTGTGTTGCTTTTTTGTGCGTAAGTAAAGAAGCAGATGGTGATCTGGATTCAGCTAATGACTCTGAAGATACATCAGGATATGATAGTACAGCTAGTGAGCCATTAGGCCACAAATTACCGTATCTGTCACTGGAAAGCCTTACTTTGCCCTCCCTGGAACATATTCACAGGGCTGCAGATATTTGGTCCATGTGTCGTTCCATCTATTTGTATAGTTCAGTTTTCCAGAGACAGTTCCATAGACTTGGAGGATTTGAAGCATGCCATAGGTTACTAATCCTGATAATTCAGAAATTTGCAAAAAATGAGAAAAAGGAGCAAGAAAAAGAGGAATTATTGGGTGAAAGCAAGAGGTACTCTCGTAGGGGTCCTTGTGGTGAGTTTGACAAGGATGACTCTGTTCAGTTGGCTAAAAGTGGAGAAGTGGCACAATTGGAGCTTGATAGTTCTGATGGTCTTGCTGGTACAGAACAGCTGGTGCCTGAATCTGTCTCCTGTGACAGCTCTTTGAGTAGGGAACACGCTTCAGTTCCCGATCTTGAAGAAATAAAGACTTCTGTAAGAGAAGACACTGAATGGGCCCTTCAAGGTATCAGACTTCTAGAAGCTCTGCTGACAATCTGTCTACACAGTGCAAGCACTATGCAGCAGAAAGTGGAAGCAGAGATGTTTCACCAGGTACCGTACAACTTCCCTTTACTCATATTTGTTACATACAATATTATTTTAACAGTGATTTTCTGTGTTTTTTATGTAGTTCTGAAAGCGTACAGTTAAATGACAGGCTTAGTCAGGCTAGTGGTCAGCAGGCATGAGACAGTAAGATCGGATGAATGAACAAACAATTGCTTTTTCTGAGAAAGCAAGTTCCCATGTGTCAACTTCACACTTTTTGTAATCAGTAAGATGCTGCTAAGGACCTTGTACCCCTGTGCTCTCCAACATGAACTTTGTCCTCTGCTCTTTTGGGTTGGTCCCTGTTCATGCCAATTCCCTGCTACTCAGAGGCTGAGAGCACGCCTTTCAGAGTGGCAGATTGATCCAGGCTGGGTGAGATTGTTTCAGAGATGCTTATGTTGGAATTCACTTGCCATATCTGGGAAGAAGCACGTTGTCAGATTTTTTTTCCAGTGTGCAGATTGCTTAATCAACTAAATCTGTCATGGCAAATGGGATGAATTCTGATGGCCTTAATAGAGAAGTCAGATTGATGTGGGTGGAAGGGGAAGTTCTTAAATGAAAGCACTAGACCGTTTCTCTTAACCAGAACAAAATAACATGTATAAAAATGTCTATCTCCCCCAAAACACAGAATACCTGTGTGGATGATATCTTACTTGAAGTAAGAGAGGAGCTTGCTAAATCAAAAGTGATAGAAACTGACTTGGCAAAACCTCTGTTTGATTCCCTGCTCCGTGTTGCATTGGGCACTTTTTCTGATGATCTGGATCATACTGAAGAAAAAATTGAGAAGGTATGAAACATCAACTAAATAGTCTAATTCTAAATACTGCAAAGTTTGCTAAGTCAAGTCTCTGTTGTTTCGATCTAGTTTTAAACTGTTTTAAATGTGTTTGGTTGTTATGGCTGTTGAAGATTAATTCTCTATTCTTATATGTAAGTTGAATGCTGGTTATTAACGCGCTTCACACATTTACTGCTCAGAAATGAGCCGTGCCCAAAAAAGGAGCAATCTGTGTTTTGCTTTATGGACATACTTGAAATCTGACATTCTCTTAGCTCTTTCATCCCACAATAGTGTGTGAGAAACTCTCAAAGGGAGAGCTTCAAACAGGGACATTGATTTTAGTGTCGCAGACATCCCTTCGCCTTAGGATGAATCTCAAGGTGCATGTTTATGGTGACAGTGATTATTGAAACAGTTATTCTTAATGCATTGACTATTAAAACTCTGAACAGGTTGGTTAGTAAAGAAAATGCATCTTTGCAGAATCCATATTCTATGTAAGAACGAAGTGTCCATAAAAAGTATCTGAAGTTTCTTGAAAATGTATGATTACTTTATTCCTTTTGCCAATAGGCTTGGTAGAAATGGGCATCTGAAAGGTTTTAAATAACTTGCTTTTTTGGCCAAAGATGGTAAACGTATTTCTGTTATACAGACGCATTACACTGCAAAGGAGCCTGTGTCACAACCTGAAGATATTTCTGAAGAAACTGAAGAATCACAGTCCTGTGGCCTTAAACTTTTTGCTGAAGAGGAAGGCTATGAAGCAGATAGTGAAAGTAACCCTGATGACAGTGAAACAAAAAATGAAGGTAAACATGAACTTTCTGACTAGTCAAAGGGATCTTTATGACATAGCAAAGCTTGCTTGTCTTTTGAGGTGATCAAAACCAGGGTAAGCATCAGAGACCATTAACAGTCAGAAACATTTCAACTTTTTTACTTCCAATAAGATGCTGTTACAGATGGAGAGATGATGAATATTCTTAGGGAGTGTTACAGGACTTATTCTGTCTTGTTTTTCTTGATTTATGTGACTCTTGCTCTAAATCATGTTGCTCGAAATTATTATTGTGGTGTAGAAGCATTTTTTTCCAGAGATCCTTATGAGTAGCTTGTCTGAAAATCAGTGCTTAATTTTTTGTTTAGTATTATAATAATCTGGTAAAAATTACTTTGTCTAATTATGTCTCTTTATATTCATTCAATGACTAATGTGCACATCTCTTACTGTACTTTGTGTAAGCAATTCTGAACATAAATTTGCTTTAATTTTTTCCTTTGTGCTGAACATCTGGCTGCTTACATTCTTGTATGATATCTGCATGAGCAATAGCAGCCTTTACTAGAACTGCATTCAGCTGCTGGTGTTTACCTATGTGAAATGGCTCTGTCAACAGATGGATGGCATTTTGAAAGCATTTCTGAATGAAAAATTTAACCTGAAATATTTCCATGAAACTTACGTCAGTACCAAATAATTTTAAGTAATGTGTTTTAAAGCCCATCTAAAATGTAAGGGGAGCGGCTTAAATGTTTGTTGGGGTTTTTTTACCTGTCACAATGTGCATTTTCTGAGTTCAATAATTGAACAACTCCTTCCCCCAACCTTTTAACATGAAATAAAATAATTGAAATTTATCTCCTCTCTCAGCAGGCTAAGAGTTCTGTATAGAAGCTTGAGGTTCCATTCCAATATTAGTGTCATGTTTCATGAATTGTATATTTCAGTATTTCTGAAATACAGTGTCCAGTTCCCAGGAAAAGAAGGCACATAGCTGAAAAACATGTAATGGGAGAAACTAATCCTTACCCTTCTGTAATGGCAGGAAAATACAAAAAACTGAAGCAGAATAGAAGATGATCCTAACTTCTGAAAACTGCTTATAAGCTAGTGCCTTTTTTTTTTTTTGTACCTATGAGAAGGTTGGAGAAAGTATGTCTGATGCTTAAATTGTGCAAACTGTATTCAGCTTAGTAAGTTTCACTAAGGCAAGTGTTTTCTTTCAGGAGCAGACACAAAGGCAGAACCCGGATCTACTGGTCCCTCAGGCTACTTTAATGACCTAGCTGAGAACATCAGTCAAGGAGAATTAATGTATCCTGAAATCTGCATGTTAGAATTAAACTTGCTCTCAACTGGTAATGCAAGTTTAGACGTGCTTGCTCATGTATTCCAAAGCTGCCTGAATATCATCAACCAAAAGGAGAGAAATGCCACTGTACTTATAGAACAGGTAAAAATTACTAAACAAAGGTAACAGCTTAGAAGTTACATACCTTATTTTCTTCAGTTTTATAGTACCAGTTTACCTATTAGTAATCTCAAATATTCGGACTTGTTATGACATGACTTGAAACAATGTAAATGACTGATATTCCCAGCTGGATTGTATATAAGTTACCAGAAACTATAGGATATTTAACTAATGTATTGAAAAATATTTGACCTAGAAAGCTTTTAATTTTCACAATTGCCTTATTTGATCAAGGCTGTTCAGTCACTGGAGCTATACAGATACAGATAAAATCACTCTCAGGCCACTGGAGAAAACCCCCAAATCCTAAGTATATTCTTGTATATGTACCTATGTAAACATTCTAAATATATATGTATTCAATGTGTAGTTTTAGAAACTTCCATTGATGTACTTCAAAAATACCTCATTCTTCTATTCTGAAGTTTATCTTAGTAATTAGTTATGTACATGTTGTCATCCTCGCATCCATTCTGAATTTCTGAAGGTTATCTTGTAAAAGAAGAAAATATGGTTAAACAATCTAGGCTTAAAGTGCTTGTTCACATAATCATTTGACTAAGACACAAGATTAGAGCTTTATAGTGTAAACCAAAAGTAGGAAAGGAAAACGATGTTTTATTTCAGTGCTCCAATTGTTTGTGTGAATTAATAGCTTCAAATCACTATTACATGTGTTTCTTTTTTCTGAACTTCAACACATGTAGTTTTTCATGATCCAAAATAATTTCATTACTCTTCAATCTTGTTTAGAAAGAGCTATCTATTAAATATTAGAAATTCTCAAATTACCTTTATCTGAGATGCTTTTGTGAAGGATGCTCTTAAGTAAATGGCTTATCTTGTAATTGCTTTAAAATAATTTTGCAGAGAAAGGTTGGGGAAAGATTGAATTTGGTTTCAGTATTGCATCACTATGTACCAACATGCTGTATTCTGTTACAGCCTGTCAAATCCTGTAATACTGTTACAGGGGAGAAGACAAGGAAGATTTTAGCTGCTGAATTGATAATAGTTCAAAGGTTACATTCTAGAATAATTTGGATTTGAATTCTGTCTTCTGCAACTGAATTGTACAGAACATGAAGGAATGTTCATAAGCAAATGTAAAAAATATTTTTGTAATTTCTAATAACAAGAATAGACTTTAAAATCAATAGTAGATAAGAATTGATTGAAATAAATTGTTTCTTGGTTCTTTGAGCTGTTGCATATTCTTCAGATATTAATTTTCCTTGTACTTATTTAACAGGGAGCTGTTAGACATCTTTTGGGAGGATTTCTGAAAATATTGACACAAACAGAGTCTAGTTTTCATGGTGAGTTCAAGGTCTGAGTAACTTAAATATTCTCTAACTAAATGTATGCACACTCAGATTTTTAGTTTACAGGGGCAAAATTTAAAAAGGAAGTTTATTGGCATGTGAATTTATGCAGCTGCTTTAACTTGTGACAAGTATTTAACCTATGTGTAAATATAGATTTATTTCTGAGCTAGGGGAAATCAGTTATTTAAACACATGCTGGCAGATCTGAAATTGGTAGTTGGAACCATAAACCTAAGGTGACAGTGTTAAACTTTGCTGGGAAAAGTAGCACTTAGCTTACTGACTGAATCAGACTTCATCACAGCAGGTTTTTATTTAGAGTAGCTTTTTAAGACAAGTCTTAGTGATGTCTTGATTGATTTTTATTTCTAAGTGGAAAACAGCTAACTAATCTAAGAATGTGGAAGCAAATTAAATGCTTGCCCTAAAGCAGCTTCACATGGGGTTGTTCCACAGCAGATGATGTAATCCCATTCCAGGACTTTGATCCCTGGCTTTGTGGGGAGAGCCTTTGCAATGTAGATGCTAGTTTCCCAGACATTCAGACTCCGCTTGGCAAACCTAGGACTATGCTTGCTGTTGCAATCTAGATTCATTCAATGAAATTTTGAATAATAGTGGCAGGAAGTACAGTTGGATCTCTCTAGAATGAATTTTGTAATCATTACTGGTTCCCGAATTTAAATTTTTTTTTGCAAAACACTCTGAATTTCAAGTTAATCTTTTCTCATAATAGTATGGAATATGAATTTTTAAAGCTTTTAAATATTATTTTCAAGAAAATTTATTTTGTTTCTTTTTAGCATGTCAGATGGTGCTGGTAGACCTGTTAGTTTCTTTGAGTTCACAGACATGTTCAGAAGAGCTAACTCTTCTTCTGAGGATATTTTTGGAGAAGACACCTTGTACGGTACGTATGCAATAGCAAATACAAAAAATTAGAAGCTTTTTGAGAAAAATGAAGCTAAAAATCCTTTTGTGTCCAAGTATTTTGGAGGATAAGGAAACTGACAGCAACAGTCAAACTGACAAGAACAAATGGAATTTGGTTGTTGAAATAATTCTCGAAACTTGGAAAGGAAACAGGACATAAGAAAAGGTTTAAGTGTGTTAGAACCCTGGACACTCTCCAGCATGAGAAAATAATCTCTTGAGGAGATTGACGTCATAGTTGTGGAAGACAACACACTAATACTCTAAAACTTGAAGTCATTCTTTTTAAAGTTATAAAGCATCTTGCTATTTCAGGAATACTTTAGCAGGAGAAATTACTTTTAAAACTGTCTGAAGATAGTTGGTGTAACCCTGGAATCTACTGCTTGTTTGGAATACACTGCTAAAATACCTATCTGTTGGTTTGTGTGGGAGTCTGCAGGGGAAAAAAAAAGTGAAGGGAAATAAAAAGCCTGTGGAATCTGAAACAGTACCAAACCAAAAAAGGAGACAGCAGTCCATTCTTCAAAGGTAGCTTGCAATAATTAAGGAAGGACAAACCTTTTTGGTTAAGGGCTCAGCTAGTTTTGTCACTGATGATGCAATAACGAAGTGATGTCCTATGTGTGCATTTTTTAACCAGCCTCAAATATGGGGTGAAAAGTGTGGTCTTTGAGGTATAAGTTAGTCTGTTAGCACATAACAAATGTGAGATAAAATTGTGCAGTGAGCACCTGCTGTGGGTCAGCTGAATCTAAAGCATGGTAACTTGATTGATCTATCCTGAACAAATCCCCGAAACTGGGTCATAGTCTGAAGTTGCTTCTTGGCCTTTGTAAATGTGTGTCAGTTTGGATATGCAAGTCCACCTCTGTTTGGAAGACATGAATCCAAATTTAAATTTAGAGTGGGGTTCTGGTCAGTTAGATGACACTTGACTAGATCACATGAACAGTTTGATATTTTTTCCCTCTCTTGTTCTGTTTTTTTCTTCTAGGAGATACTACTGAAGGGTGTATTCAAGATTATAGAAACTAATATTTATATGAACCCATTACAGTACCTTCCCTTCCCTTTGCTACACAGCACAAATTTGAGTGGTAATTCTTCACAAAAATCTATCAGTCCCAACAGCAGAACTGCTGGACTATTAAAAAGAGCAAAATTTTCACAGAGTAAGAAAGAGGCAGATGGTGAAAATTTGAGTCACCAGCTGCTTTCTTCGTGGCATGTAGCTCCAATTCACTTGCCTTTAGTTGGACAAAACTGTTGGCCACACATGTCTGATGGCTTCAGTGTCTCACTGTGGTTTCATCTGGAGTGTGCTCATGAAACAGAAAAATCAACAGAAAAAGGGAGAAAAATCAAGAGAAGACTGGTAGCTGTAAGAGAGAACAGCTTTGACAGCACAGGTGAAGATATATTGCTTCCTGTTTCTATTAAAATAACAATGAAGGATTCTTTCTGCAAGTGTTACTAATCCATGTACCATATACAAAAAGTTAATTTTTTTTTATGGTGGAAATTAAACAGGAGTGCTAGTCTTTCTGATTTTTCTTTGACTACTGTATTTTATACTTCAAGGTAAAATATTTCTTGCCTTAGTCCAGTCCCTGTTAGATTAATGTCTACTTCCTTAGAAATTTAATATCCTCATTGAATTTGTAACTTCTATAAAATATCTTTATGATACTTCATGTTGTGCTGAAGAAAATATTAAATGCTGAAGGTGAAAAGTCATATGAAAAGACTACTCTCAAATTTATTTAGTTTTATGTATTGATGAAGCAATTGGCTCTTGTGCTTTCTTTTTAATAGAGAGCTAGTAAATCTTCATAATTTAGAGTTTAAATATTGGCATTCTTAGCTAGAAGATGCTTCAGCTTGGTAAAAAGTAAAAGTAGTGTGCTAGATCATGCTTAAAGTATTATGATTTGTTAAAAAAACTCTATAAACATTTCATGGTGCACACTGATTGCCAGTTCAGCATGAGAATGTAATAGGATATAGCACCATTGAATTAGATTAAGTGTATTTGTGCTTAGTGAATTTGCATGATTGTGGAAAAAGAAACAAAACTGAAGTGCTGACTTAATGTTAAGCTGTTCTGTTTCAGTTTGTGATCTTGGTCTCTGAAAAGAATAACACATTTGTTAGCTCACTAAAAAAAAGGAGGGGAAGAAAACACAATCAGTAAAACCCTAACTAAATGAAAAGCAGTTCTCTACAATACCTGAACTATTTCTTTTCATGCTTGGTATCTGGTAGGACAGGCAATGTTGTCGTGATGTATTATAATTTTGTTTAAATGTTTGTTTCTAGAAGAAATGCAGTCTGTAGGAATGGAATACCTGGGAGATAAACTTGTTGAAGATGGCTGTGTTCATATAATTTCACTGGGTTCCAAAACATTGATGATACAAGTCTGGGCAGATGTAAACACTGGAGCATTTATATTTCGGTATGGTATAGTAGTCCAAAAACTACTTGTGAACATGTATTGTTGCTTCCAGTAGCAGGTTGCTGAGAACACTGGAGGAGAGTAGAGAGCTAATTTCTGTAGTGAGTCATCTTGCACACTGATGGCAATATCAGTAAGTTTATTGCATACAGATCTACAGGTTTACTTGCTTAAAGTGTTAGTCACTGGTCTTGCATGTCTCATGTAGTCATATAAATAATTGCCCAAAGTAAGGTGCAATAACAGTCATAAGCATACTTGAATCGCTACCTCACATTGCATTCATGAAATGACACAATGAAGGTGTGAAGATAAGCAAAAGCTTTAGTAGCTGTACATTTTCACACATCAGGTGTGAAAATTGCTGTTATATAATACTTACCATGATAATCTTGGTTTTAATCTTCTGAATACATTTTGACCCTGTTTTAGTTCACCTAAGTAGTATATCCTTAAAATCAATCTAAAGCTGCAGTTTTAGCATACTTTTTCTGTGTTTAAAGCACCTGCATTTTTTCAATAAGATGAATTTACCTTATCTGTAAAACTGAGATAATCTCCTTATCTTAAACTCAAGCAGATTCATGTGAACAAGTTAAATAATCATGTTAAAACCATAATGTGAGGATTTCCCTAGCTTATGCTGACCATTCCAAATAACTTATTGATCGCAATGCTGTATCTCTGGAAGTTAAGAAATACAGTCTTAAATTAACTGAGGCCAGAAAAAAAATGCAGATTTGTGTCTAAAAATGCAAATTTGAAAACAAACATACAAACTTGTTTTCCTTTTGTTGTTTTCATAGTATGTGTATGGATCCAAATGATGAGATGAAAGCTGGTCTTCTGGCACAGGCTGAATCTCCAGAGAATGTTTTCCTTGTGGGCAAGTGGCAGCATTTGGCAATAACATATCTGCAGCAGCCAGAAAGCAAGAAAAATATCCATGGAAAGCTGTTGCTGTGGGTTTCTGGTCAGAGGTAAAGTATACATTAGTTGTACCTAGACATTTATCTTCTTAAAGTTGTTCTCTGATAGGAAAATATCTGTGTTACTTTGATGCAAGCTGAAGTTACTGTTGGGTGGTCTTCTGGAGGCAGGAGAGGAGTGTCTTACACTGCTATCCAGCACTGTCTTGATTGTTTTGAGAATCTTCAGTTCATACCATGGACCAGCACAGTCAATGTGGAAAAAAATAGCAAGCCATGATCTAGTTGCCATCACAGAAACATGGTGGGACAAATTCCATGACTGGAGCATGTCTGTCAACAGCTACAGGCTATTCAGAAGGGACAGACCAAGAAGGAGGGGTGGAGGCATTGCCCCCTATCTCAGGAAAGGGATAGAGTGTGAAGAGCTGTTGTTGAAGAGTAGCCACAAACAGGTTGAGAGCTTGGGGGTCAAAATTAAAGACCGAAGAACCAACAGGAACCTTGTTATTGGTGTATACTACAGGCCACCTGATCAAGGAGAACCAACTGATGAAACTCCAGGAGGCTTCACACTTGCAAGCTCTCATCCTACTCGGGGACTTCAACCACCCCAACATATGCTGGAAAAATAGCCTGACAAGCTGTAGGCAATCCAGGAGACTCCTGGAGTACATTGAGGGTAACTTCTTAGTCCAGCTGATAGAGACCCCTACGCGAGGAGATGTAATACTGCACCTTATGGTCACCAATACAAGTAAACTCATCAGTGATATTAGGATCAGAGGCAGCAGTGATCATGCACTGGTGGAGCACAAGATCCTGAGGGATATGGGACGGGTGAGGACTTTGGTCAGGACCCTAAATTTCAGGAAAGCAGACTTCCAGCTCTTCAAGGAGTTAGTCTGTAGGACCTCCTGGGATGTGGTCCTCAGGGACAAGGGAGCAGAGGGCAGGCAAACATTCAAGCTTTCCATGAAGCACAAGAGCGCTTAGTCCCCAGGTGTAGTAAATCAGGCAGGAAAGGGAAGAGGCCAGTGTGGCTGAGTCAAGACCTGCTGGTCAAACTGAGGAGGGAACTGCACAGGCAGTGCAAGCAGGGACAGGGAACATGGGACATG
Source organism: Clamator glandarius (assembly GCA_033459285.1). Classification (NCBI taxonomy): domain Eukaryota; kingdom Metazoa; phylum Chordata; class Aves; order Cuculiformes; family Cuculidae; genus Clamator; species Clamator glandarius. Next base: position 3,407,709 of record JAUNZM010000261.1, on the reverse strand, counting down.
TATAGGGATGCTGTCTGGTTGTGTAGGGTTGAGATCAGGAAGGCCAAGGTGCAGCTGGAGCTGAACTTGGCAAGGGAAATGAAGACTAACAAGAAAGGCTTCTACAGGTACATCAATCAGAAAAGTAAGTTTAAAGAGAATGTACCCTCACTGATGGTAGGAAATGGTGATCACTTATCAACAGATGAGGAGAAGGCTGAGGTACTTAATGTTTTTGCCTCAGTCTTCACTGATAACTGCTCTCCTCATCTGGATCATGGGAAAACAAGATGGTGACCAGGGAGATAAACACCCTCCCACTGTAGAAGGAGGATCAGGTTAATGACCACATGAGGAACCAGAAAATATGTGAGCCTCTGGGACCTGAGGAGGTACATCCTAGAGTCCTGAGGGAATTGGCAGATGTGGTTGCTAAGCCACACTTCATGATATTTGAAAAGTCATGGCAATCAAGAGAAGTTCCTGGTGACTGGAAGAAGGGTAACTTTGTGCCCGTTTTTAAAAAGGCTTGAAAAGATGACCCCGAGAACTACTGACTTGTCTGTCTCTGTATCTGGGGAGATCATGGAACAGATCCTCCTACAAGCTATGCTAAAGCACATGGAGGACAGAGAGGTGATTAATGACAGCCAGCATGGCTTCAGCAGGGGCAAGTCCTGTATGACCAACTTAGTGGCTTTCTATGATGGGGTAACCACAGCAGAGAATACGGGTAAACCAATGGATGTGATCTAGACTTTTGTAAAGCCTTTGACATGGTCCCCCACAACATCTTTCTGTCTAAATTGGAGAGATGTGGATTTGATGAGTAGATGGTACAGTGGATAAGAAACTAGTGGATGGTCGTATTTAGAGAGTAGTGGTCAATGGCACAAAGTCCAGATGGAGATCTGTGACAAGTGGTGTCCCTCATGGGTCCGTACTGGGACCAGTGCTGTTTAATACCTTCATCAATGACATTGACAGTGAGATTGAGTGCACCCTCAGCAAGTTTGCAGATGACACTAAGCAGAGTGGTGCAGTTGCCACACCAGATGGATGAGATGTCATCCAGAGAGACCTGGACAGGCTGGAGAAGTGGGCCTGTGAGAACCTCAGTTCTGTCAAGAATCCAAATTAAGGAGGTACAGTTCAGATGCTGTTGATATTGTTGAAAGTAAGAACAAAGAAGAGGTGGAGAGGAGGCAGTCACTTTGGTCCACTGAAAGGGGAGAAGTTTAAAAAAGTGTTTTAAACAAGATCTGAACCAGCAGTCAAAGTACTACTTCCACTGAAAACATAAGATTCTTATGAGGTACCTGGTGCTGTGTTGCATAGGCCTGTGACTACATTAAATATTTATTGACTAGACAAAATAGAATTTAAATATCACAGCTTTTATCCTTTCTTCCTGAAGTCCCGACTATGGAGACTTCCTTTGTGTCCCAAGTACAAAGCAGGTAGTCAAAATGCTATGTTGTAAATCAGTTGGATGTATCACAAAATTCTTTACTAGTCCTCTAGAATTTGGTCAGTGAACAAGCAATGTGATTAAAGATATTCCCAAAACTGTATCTAGGGAAGAGCTGTTGCAGTTTTTCTTCCTGCAGCTAAACCTGGATAAACAAGTATAATACTTGTTTCCCTGTGTTATTGAAACTACACAGAGTTTATTTTTAAGCAACTTTATATCCTCCCCTTATTGTTCAGTGTGTGCATGCTGATGTGCAGTAAAGTCCAAATATGGAGATATAGGGGAAATTATAAATACTACAGTGTTCTGCATGCATGTGGTTAATGAGTCAGTTGCCAATTAGTTAGGCTCTTCCAGGAAGTTTCAGGTGACCTTTACAGTCAAATTCTCAAAATGATATCTTCCAGCGTATGCGAACTACAGTTTAAGATGTGCATTACCATATTCGAAGGCCTTTGCCTTTTTAGGAATAGCAGAATTTCTTGAAAAAACGTTGCTTTGAAGTGCATATACTGTTTGTTATCTACAGTTCCTTCTTTGTGGTCAGGAGGAAGGGATTTCATATCTAGGAAATCTCGACTGCATGGCAGTCAGAACAGGGACTCTGTTCTTATGCAGTATCTGAATACGTGCATCATTATGTAACTGAGTTTTAAGGTACCTAGAAGTTGAAGATTTAGTAATTTAATATTGATAACAGCATGGTTTCTCATCTTTTGAATACTGCAGTCTACCTTGGCAATTTTGATCACTTATTAATTTTTAAACTTGTTTCTTTATATGTGTTTTTAGGAAATGTGAGATTAATTTAGATTATGCACTGCCAAGGAAATCAAGCTTATCATCTGACAGTAATAAAACATTTTGTATGATTGGCCATTGCACATCGTCTCAGGAAGAGTTGCTTCAATTGTCAGGAAGGTGGAATCTTGGAAATCTGCTTCTGTTTAATGGTACTTTTGTATGCTTTTTCTCTTGAATAAGCCTTCATTTCCTCTTTGCCTTCCAAGATCCAAGGCTTAATTTAGTGGTGTCTTTTAACATGACAAGCTTTTATAGTAAAAGCAACAATGCATTCTTTACCAGCATAATATATCAGGGAGAAAGTAATTGAACATTTCAATATTGGGTATTTCCTAATGTGTCCTTTTGCCACTACTTTTGCTTTTTTTTGGTGCAATAATTGGCAATTCCAGTTACTTTAGTATTTCTTGAAATAATGTCTTGGAATAGTGGATGGAGAGATGGTGGTACTTGATCTGTTTTTTTTTTTTTTTTCTTAAAGCACTCAGTCTCTCCCGGGTGAAAAATTGATTTCACTTATCTGCTTTTGAATTGCTAGTTTCAAATTTCTTAAAGCGTATTGAAAGGTAAACAAAACCTGAACCACTGATTAGTCAGTTAAGCATGCTTATTTCTGAAACTGATGAAATTACTTCAGCTTTTTCTTAGATGCATAATTCTCCTATGTTCTCTGAAAATGTTGTCCAGGATTTCCGGATATTTTCTTAGTGCTGAAGGCACTGCTGGTCATTGGCATTTTTTCCTGTGCAGTGCCCTGTCAGGACTACTACACAAGTGAAATCAGTTTTGCCAAGGGATGTAATGCATGCAGGTGTTGTGTAAATAAATATAGCTTATTTGGGCAAGTAAGATGGACGTCATCAGTGTAAGCTTCACCTGGTGAATCTGCACAGTCTGATTGCTGTGTGCCTACAGCCAGCATAATTGATGTGCCCAGAGATATCTGAATTCACTGCTATATAATTGACATGCACCTGTACCTCAAAGGCTTAGGTTCTTCTTGATGCTTTTTTTTTTTTTGAATGTGCATTCTCACAGATGACCTGAGATGTGCTCTCCAGAAAGGGGAGGGAGGTTTACTTGGCCTTCTACTTCCTACGTTATTTTTGTTGCATCCTTCTTGGTCACTCTACTCAACTCTACATGATCCTGTAGCATGTTATTGCTATCTGTAATCTCACTATACTTTGAAAAATTTGAGGAAGCTTGGATAGATGAGTTTTCAGTTTAAAAAAGTATAATTGATTATTCAGAGCTGTTGGTCTTCATGCAGAGCACTTTCCTGACTTTGTTTCAGTTGCCTTTGCCACTGAATTGATCTGGCCTGTGTTGTGTTAGAACTCAATGATCTACAGTAGCTAATAGCGAGCACTGGACTACACTGATAGTTTTTCATTTTTGCCTATGCAAACCAATTTGTGATCTCGTTTGTAAAGTCTCTGATGCAATCTACTAGCCAATGTCTGAGCTTTGCTTTATTGTATACTGAAGAGTTAACAGATTTTCTGGATCCTAGGTGCAAAGATTGGACCGGAGGAAGCATTTTATTTATACACATCTGGGCCAGACTTCACATCTCTTATGCCTTGTAAATATGGCAAAACATCAACTGACTGTTCTAAGTACATCAGTAAAGAGATTCTACAATGTGAGCAAATTAAGGAGCTCTTCATGGCAAAAAAGGAAGTGGATGTTGGATCTTTAATTGTAAGTTTCTACTTAAAAATGTTTCTTAATCTCTTAGAACTGATGAGAGAACTGGGAACACATTTCCTGCTCCCTCCTGAAGTGCTTCAATTTCTCAGAGCAGGCAGGAGCAAATCTAATTCTCGTTAAAATCTCTGCGGGGTTCTGCCCACTTATTTCAGTGGGAGTTGACCTCCACACAAAGTGGACATATCATCTTGCTTTAGGTTGGCTTCTGACAACTTCTAGGTGTTCCAGCATTTGTAATACTGCGTATTTAATCTATAGATAAGCAAGCACCTCTAAAACACCCTAGAATGAATGCATAGCTTTTCTCTCCCTTTGTGTAAAGGCAGCCAAGAACAGCTTAGTTATCCTTTCAACATTAAACCTGGAAAAGCAAAAGGTGGATTTACATGGCTTTAACAGAAAGCAAAAGACTTCATCCCAATTCCTTGAGGGGTTGGAGGGAGTAAGTTTGGATTAAGTTAGGCTGAAAAGTAATTTTCCAGATGGCAGACCTTTTGCTTTTCTCATCTTTCCTAACTGAAGCAGCCATGCCAGGTGCATCTATGCATATAGTTACAATATATATATAAGTATGTTGTTATTCTTTGACGCTGTATAGCTAGATATATGCCTATGCTATAGTTAACCTATATAAACATATATATTATCCTTTTACACTACAAAAGAAATAAAATAAAAATTTCCTATCCGTGGAGCCTGCTATATTTCTGGAATTGTCTTCATGCACTGGTGTTTCCTGCTGTATGAATTTATTCCTCTAGAGGAGTTTTTCTGATCTTGTTCTACAGCAGCTCTGTAGCTGTATGCAAAGAGTTGTTCTGCCTGGATGTGATCCCCTGTAAAACAAATGTACTAAATTTTGAGTAGGTTAAGGTGGAGTGAATGGAATAATTAAAAATAAATTTAAATGCCTAACTAATTAGTCATGCAACTTTTAAGTTTGTTGCCTTACAAAAGACAAAGTAACCAGAGAGAAGAACTGTTTGCTTGGGTGATTAATCTCTGTACTTCTGCATAGAATGCAAGTGCTTTAAATGTAATTACTTACTTTATTTTAAATAACATCCCAAATATTAATTTATAATAACCTTCCAAATACCATTTTAGGATTTCTGAAAGGAGTCTGTTACTTTTCATAGGAACTTTGGGTTTAAGTCACTTATCAGTAATGAAACTTATTTTATTGAGATCCCTTTGTGGCAAGGCTGATTAAAAGACAGTCTTAAAACAAAAAATTGGAGAAATGTTGAAAAAATTTCAGGTAACTTTGTATTTTGGACTAGTCACTTTAGAAAAGGGAACAATTTATCCAGTACCTCTCTGTTCGTTTTCTTTTAAATTTGTCAGTAACTTGGTTTTTATGCAACATAGTTGTGATGCTTGTCCAGGCAATAGGAGGGGAATTCTTGGTGGAATTTAGTGCTCTTGTAAATTTGTGCTGTAGCTATTGCATATTTTGCTAAGATTTAGAAATCCTGTTGCATTTTAGTGCATGTGCATCCACACAAAACTAAAGAGCGTGCTAAGAGCAAAGTCAATATGAACTGCCAAAGTTGCTGCTACCTGCGGTTAGTTGACCTTTCTGAGTGGATTTTTGTGTTTTGTGTGGTGTTTTTTGTATTAAACTTCCAAGAAAAATCTTAAATTTTTCCTGTTTCAGGAGAGTCTTGCTGTTGTTTATACCACATCATGCCCTGGTCAGTACACCATCTATGAACCTGTTATTAGACTGAAAGGTCAAGTGAAAACTGTACCTTCTCAGAGACCTTTCAGCTCAAAAGAGGTTCAGAGCAATGTATTGGACTCTCATCACCTGAAAACCCTTCAGGCTGTTCAATATAAGACTCTTCAGAGTATACTACATGAAATTGGAGGAACTGGAGCGTTTGTTTTCCTCTTTGCTCGGGTAAGGGGACTGGAGGAGGGGGTTGCATACATGCCCTTACTATGTAAATTTTCTTGGACCTTAGCAAATCACATTTTAGCTGCCATGCTTTAGTCTGCTTATGATTTTTCTTAAAGAAAATTTGTAGAAAATACCTGTGGCATAACACAGATTACATCATACAGGTTGTCTTAAATTGGGAACTTAAATACAATCCTGTTCTGTAATGGTTTTTATAATGCTGGTATGTAAGATGTGGTGTTATATTCTGATTTAGAGATGGGGCTCCTAAATGTCAAGAGACTTTCAGTAGTGTTGTAGAACTGATCATATTTTTTATTTCTGATTTTTCCAGCTGCTTAAATTAATGGCATATCTTGAACACTTTAAACATGGGTATTGTATGAATAAACTTAGTGTGCAGAATTTTGGTTTTTTATCTAACAAATAGTGAAAGCTTTTTTGAGAGAACTGTTCAGCCATGTTCAGAGCCTAATATTTGTACTAGGAGTCTCTGAAATTAGTATATTGAATTAAAATATTTGATTTGTGTGCCTTTGACAATGGTAATGTTCTGAAAGGTGTGTGGAGTGTCAGGTCTTCGGACTTCTGGTTACAAAGACACTGTTGTAATTTTAACATTGATACTGAAATCTGAGGAGAAAAATCTTTATGTTGTTATATTATGTAAGTTTATGCTACATATGTGCTACATATCATGCTGTAGACTAGTTGCATCAATAAAGCAAGCAAACACTAGATTATCTGTCAGACCACGCAAACATACATGTGCGGCAGAATTAACAGGTATACAGTAAGGGAAAGTATAGGAACTGAAATTCCATTCATGTGATATATCCTCCTTGTGCATATTTGATAAAATACTATTTGCTCTTTCTTGAAATTCAAGAATTGCAGGAAACAAAGAGGGAAGAATTGTCCATTGTCTTAATTTCTCAAACTATTTGTCTCTTTATGGACAAAACAGAACTTTTGCACTTTACATTTCAAGGTAGACATTCCAGACCTTAAGGAACCTTAGTTTAAAGCTTTCCTTGAACTTTTAAGAAACTTTTAAGGAAAGACAACAGAACTTACTGTTATTAGTGGCTTATGTCATGACCTTGCGACTTTATGGTATAGCAAGTATAAATTCCTGCATTCTACTCAAAATTTATTTAGAAAATATTTTTTTCTCAAAAAGGGATTCTTGTAATGGGGCTTCAGTTTTCTTAACAGATCATGTTTTACTGCAGTAGCAATTATCACTTCAGGTATAATATCTAATTGTTCGCACAAAGGCAAAAACGAAGGTTATGTACATTATCTCAATCTTTAAAAATAAAATATATTTAACCCAGAAGTTACAAATGCAACAAAGCATTCTTAAGGATTTTTTTCTAAATGTTTCTCACTTAAGCTGTTTTATTAAATTTGCCTTTTTTCAGGTTGTAGAGATTAACAGCTGTGAAGACACTCAAGCTTTAGCACTACAACTTATCCTGTCTTTGACAAAGTACAATCAACAGAGAATACAAGAGATGGACAATTGTAATGGTTATTCTATGATTCGTCAAGTGTTAATCAAGCCAAAATGCATTGTTGGATTTTGCATGCTAAAGGTAGACTGATCTTTAAACTTGATATTGTGTTCAATGTTAGCACAAATTTGAACTTCTCTGATTTTAATTCTACATTTCAAGCTGTCTTCACAAAGGCAGAACAGTTATTTGGAGCCAGTTCAGTCTAGGAGTGCTTTGCCTTGAACTAGAAACTCCTGATATAGATAAGGGGTGGTGAAAAACAAAATGTTGGAAGACCCTGGTTTCAGAAGGGATGGTGGAGTTCAGGGGAGGCAAGCAACTTTGTTTCCCTGAGAACAAAGATCTTCAAGTAAGCTTAAACTCATAAGCAATTCAAAATATTTCAGTGCAATTGTTCTCAAAAATGTTTTGTACGGGCTTTATAAGAATGAAGCCTCTTTAAATACCTTCAGTGGGGTTACAAAACTCAGTAGCTATTTTCAGAGTTGACCAGGTAGATATACGTCTTTTCTATAAAGTTTGTTGTCTCTTTAAAGTTTTGTTGCTGAAGTGGATAGGACAACTGTACTCCTTTGTAATTATGACACTCAAAAATCTCCCCCCTCTTTAAGACTCTCCTTGAAGGATGCTGCAGTGATGCGATTCTCTATTTAAATGAAAATGGTCAATTCACGCTTGACACAGATTCTACTGCAGTTATCCAAGACATTCAATTGTTAGAAAAGCTGCTGCTTGACTGGAAGATATGGTCTAAAGCAAAGGTAATTACTTTCATTTTGGAAAGATTTTAAGCCTAAAAGTCAATATTTTAAAAGAAGTGATAGTGTTATGAGGTCTGAAATTAATTGCAGTCAGATGTTGATAAATACTAAAATTTTCTGAAATTAATGGTTGTTATTCTTAAATAGCTGATAGTAGCATCAAGCTCCTATTATCAATGATGCGGGTAGCAGTCATGTATTAAATTCCAAGTGTAATGTATGTAAATGACATAGTTGAACAGGTTAATTGTTTAGGTAAATGTGTTAAGACTGAGGAAGATCTGCTTCCTTCTGAGGTTAAACTATTGAAAATAACCATCCAGTGCTAGTATAACAAAGAGCATATCAAACTAGTTTTAGATAAGAAGCAAGTTCTTTTGTAGCTTAACTATTAAAATACACTTAATTTTGTAGGAGTGTAAAGTTTCTGACTGCAGTCATTTGGGTACATTTTGCAGTCATTGGGGTACAAGCAGAATCACAGAATAACCAGGTTGGAAGAGACCCACTGGATCGTCGAGTCCAACCATTCCCACCAATCCCTAAATCATGCTCCTAAGTACCTCATCCACCCTCACCTTAAACACCTCCAGGGACAGCAACTCAACCACCTCCCTTGGCAGACCGTTCCAATGCCTAACCACCCTCTCCGTGAAGAATTTTTTCCTAATCTCAAGCCTAAATCTCCCCTGGCAGAGCTTGAGGCCATTCCCTCTCATCCTGTCCCCTGTCACTTGGGAGAAGAGGCCAGCACCCTCCTCTCCACAACCTCCCTTCAGGTAGTTGTAGAGAGTAATAAGGTCTTCAGGCGGGATAGGAAGGGAAGGAGAGGAGGCAGGGTATCCCTCTTTGTAAGGGAGGACTTGGACACTGTTGAAATGGATTGTGTAGCAGTGAGGAGATTGAGTGCCTGTGGGTTAAAATCAGAGGAACACATAAGAAGGTAGAATATGTTATGGGAGTCTGTTACAGGCCACCCAGCCAAGGAGAAGCAGCTGACGAGCTCTTCTATAAACAGCTGCGGTTATTTTCTAGATAGATACCTCTTGTTCTTGTGGGAGACTTCAATCTTCCTGATATCTGCTGGAAGTACAATAGAGCAGAAAGGAAGCAGTCTAGGAGGTTCCTGGAGTGTGTGGACAACAACTTCCTAGTACAGCTGATGAATGAACCAAGAAGGGAAGGTGCCCTCCTGGACCTGCTGTTTGGGAACAGAGAAGGCCTTGTGGAGGATGAGGCAGTAGGAGGACACCTAGGACTAAGCGATCATGAGATGACAGGGTTTTCTGTTCTAGGTGAAGTGAAGAGGTTGGTTAGCAGGACAGTAGCATTAAATTTCCAGAGGGCAGACTTTGAACTTTTCAGAAGGCTGGTTGGCAAAGTCTCATGGGAGACAGCGCTTAAGGGCAAGGGAGCACACGAGGGCTGGGAGCTCTTCAAAAAGGAAATCCTAGCAGCTCAGGAGAAAGCCATCCCCATGTTCCAGGAAAAAAGCTGGCAGGAGTAAAAACCAGCTTGGTTGAAAAGTGAGATCTTGAGTGATATCAAGAAGAGGAATGTTTATGGGCTCTGGAAGAGGGGACAGGCCTCTTGGGTGGATTACAGGAGGGAAGTGAGATTGTGTAGAGAAAAAATTAGAAGGGCAAAGGCTCAACTAGAAATCAGATTGGCAAAGTCTGTGAAAGATAACAAAAAATCTTTCCATAAATATATAAATAAAAAAAGCAGGACTAGGGAGACTATTGGATGCAGAAGGAACAATGGTGACATGTGATGAGGAAAAGGCTGAGGTACTTAATGCCTTCTTTGCCTCAGACTTTAATTGTAAAGAAAGTTGTTCCCTCTGTGTACAAACCCAGGAGCTAGAGGAGCAAAATGAGGCTCCCATGATCCAAGAGGAGGTGGTCAAAGCCTTGCTAGCCCAACTAGACACCCACAAGTCTATGGGGCCAGATGGGATTCACCTGAGGGTATTGAAGGAGCTGGTGGATGTGCTGGCCAAACCCCTTCCCATCATCTTCCAACAGTCTTGGGAGACTGGGGAAGTTCCACTGGACTGCAGGCTGGCTGATGTTGTGCCCATCTACAAGAAGGGTCTCAGGGAGGATCCAGGGAACTACAGGCCTGTCAGTCTGACCTCAGTGCCAGGGAAAGTCATGGAACTGGTGATCTTGAGTGCTGTCATGAAGCACATGCAAGAGAACCAGGTGATCGGGCCCAGTCAACACAGGTTCACAGAAGGCAGGTCTTGCCAAACTAACCTGATTGCCTTCTATGATAAAGTGACTCGGCTGCTGGACAAGGGAAAGGCTGTGGATGTGCTTTTCCTGGACCTCAGTAAAGCCTTTGACACAGTTCCTCACAGCATTCTGCTTCGGAAACTGTCAGCCTCTGGCCTGGATAGACACATGCTCTCCTGGGTGGAAAACTGGTTGGATGACTGGGCCCAGAGAGTGGTGGGAAATGGTGTTAAATCCAGCTGGAGGCCAGTGACAAGTGGGGTTCCCCAGGGCTCAGTGCTGGGTCCAGCCCTGTTCAGTGTCTTTATCAGCGACCTGGATGAAGGCATCGAGTGCTCCCTTAGCAAGTTTGCAGATGACACTAAGCTGGGTGGAAGTGTGCATCTGCTGGAGGGCAGGGAGGCTCTGCAAAGGGACCTGAACAGGCTGGACCGCTGGGCTGAGACCAACGGCATGAGGTTTAACACAGCCAAATGCCGGGTCCTGCACTTGGGGCACAACAACCCTGTGCAGTGCTACAGACTAGGAGAAGTCTGTCTAGAAAGCTGCCAGGAGGAGAAGGACCTGGGGGTGTTGGTTGACAGCTGACTGAACATGAGCCAGCAGTGTGCCCAGGTGGCCAAGAAGGCCAGTGGCATCCTGGCTTGTATCAAACTGGCATGACCCAGCAGGTCCAGGGAGGTTATTCTCCCTCTGTACTTGGCACTGGTGAGACCGCACCTCGAGTACTGTGTTCAGTTCTGGGTCCCTCACCACAAGAAGGATGTTGAGGCTCTGGAGCGAGTCCAGAGAAGAGCAACGAAGCTGGTGAAGAGACTGTAGAACAGGCCTTATGAGGAGCGACTGAGAGAGCTGGGGTTGTTTAGCCTGAAGAAGAGGAGGCTGAGAGGAGACCTCATTGCTCTCTATAACTACCTGAGGGGAGGTTGTAGAGTGGAGGGTGCTGGCCTCTTCTCCCAAGTGACAGGACAAGAGGGAATGGCCTCAAGCTCCACCAGGGGAGATTTAGGCTGGACATTAGGAAAAAATTTTTCACAGAAAGGGTCATTGGGCACTGGAACAGGCTGCCCAGGGAAGTGGTTGATTCACCTTCCCTGGAGGTGTTTCAGGCATAGGTGTACGAGGTGCTGAGGGGCATGGTTTAGTGTTTGATAGGAATGGTTGGACTCGATCTGGTGGGTCTCTTCCAACCTGGTTATTCTATGATTCTATGATTTAGGCTCTTTGTTAGTGCGATACTGACTTGACTTGGTTATGTTTCTAAATTGTTTGGCTTGTTATTTCTTTGTTTAGACTCAGACATATACTTTTGAAGCCATGATCCTGTTGTGTTTTTTTTCTAGCAAGGTGTTTGGGAAACCCTGCTAGCAGCTCTAGAAATCCTTATCAGAGCTAATCATCACCAACAGATGTTTAATATTAAGCAGCTACTGAAAGCTCAAGTGGTACATCACTTCCTGTTAACTTGTCAGGTTCTACAGGTACTTTCACTCTGAAATCCTACTTTGTGGTTGGCAAATACTTGGGGGGAGAGGAGAGGGTGGACTATAGAGAAATTGTCTTCAGTAGGCTGTCCTCTGTGCTTCCAGACCCCTTTCATCTTTAACAGGCATTTTTGCTGTAAATTGATGCAGTTCCCTTTTGGGTGCTCTATTTACTGCTAGACAGAAGGGGCAAAAGGTTTTAACTGTCTGGTGCTATTTGAAAACCTAGATGCTTATGCAGTCCATATCTGAGTAGGAGGTGAAATGAACCGTGACCCTTTTATAAAGACCTAAGATGTCTCTTGAATAAGTCTCCATTACCAAAAAACCATAGGTACTGTGCAAGCGGCAGAAACTCTGTCCTGTATCTCGCCAGGGTAGCTGGCCTGCAGTGCCCAGTCTGAGCACCCCTCTCCAGATTTTGACCCAGTATTAGCTTCTTCCGTGGTATGGAGGTAGCATGATTTTGAAACTTTCCTGCTTATAGTACATATGTTTGTGTAACTATGTATTGTAATCCCTTGTTTTTTACACTACATTTTCTGTCTTAACTTTCCTTTTTTATTCTGAGTTTCTCACTGTAAGATGTGAAATGCATTTATTGTTTTTTTTAATATTTTAATTGCTGTATATTTTTCATGTCTCCATATTTTTTATGTGGTAATCTCTGCTTTTGGAGCTTGTTAGTGGTATAGGTAACTTTTAAAACTGTGTAGTAATGCTAATACCTAGATACAGAATGTTGCATAGCATTTTCCCCTGTCTTTTGCACATAAATACAAACACTAAAATAGATGACTATTGGGAGGAAATTAATTTCTTAGTTAAAAAAGATCTAGTCAAACTGTCCAAGAGGATTTGGCAATTTTTTTTTGAATGATGGAATGGAAGATAAAACTATAAATCATTCTCTTGGAAAACCTCACTTCAATTAATTTAATTGGGCTTTTTCATACAGCAGTCTCACTTGAGGTGCTTAAGAACCAAAAATAGAGATGAAATTTAGAGAAGTTAGAAACAAGTTAATCACAACAGTTGCATTAGTGAGGTTTTCCAGAAGTTTGTGAAGTCCTGTTCTAAAATCATTATTCAGTTACTAGATTTTTTTCAAATAGCCGTTGTCAAACTATTTAGAATACTTCATCAACCAGAAAATATAATTATCAATGAGATCTCAAATGTTTATGTTCATAAAAACAGCTATTGAAGTGGAAATACAGAAGACCCAGTGTGGCACTGTTCAGAAAGTTCTTAAGTTTGAAACATTAGCATCAGCAACTTTGATTTCTTTACAAGTATGTAATACAGTGACAGTAAACTACACTTTCAGTGGCAATTGATGTCCTGAGGCTCCAGCAAGCCAGAATAGCATAGTATGCAGATGATGTTCATTTTCTAGAATCAAACTGTATAACATCAACAATATTTTGTTTGGGCCTGAATTTTGAGTGTGCTGGACTTGGGTAACATTGAATAGGTACAGTAACTCCTCTCAAACTAAGGAATGCAGGCTTCATTACTGAGGTTTTTATTAGTGTCTGTTGTTCTACTACAGGATGACAGCGTTTGGGTTTTTTTATACAAAATTATTTCTGTCAAATTAAAAATACAAATAACTTACAGTTGTACTGCTCTTCCTTTCTAGGAGCATAAAGAAGGGCACTTTACATCCCTGCCTCGGGAGGTTTGCAGGTCATTTGTGAAAATAATTGAAGAAGTACTTGGATCTCCCCCAGACCTGGAGTTGCTGACACTGGTTTTCAATTTCCTCTTAGCAGTTCACCCTCCCACTAATACATATGTTTGTCACAATCCTACCAACTTCTACTTTTCCCTGCACATAGGTAGATATATGAAATTTAACTAGAAATAAATGATCAGATAGAAATCTAGTCAAGAACTAATATCTGAAAAAAACTTCTTTCACAGTTATAAATTACTTCTCTACGAATATATTCTTTGACTGCCATATTGTAATAACCATATATAAAAAAAACCTACTGAACTATTGAGACTTAGTAAAGTAAAAGTAGTTTACGATTTTGGGAGACAATTATAGTTAAATTTTATTTGTCTCGGTTAGCTTTTGTCTGTTTATGGCCATAGATAATCTCTCTGGTGATCATGTCTTTAACTTTCATTAAAGCTTGCTGCTAAATGGAAGCAGTAGTATTAGCTGCCTCTATGGACACATTTGCCTGTGGGCAGATCTTAGAGGAAAAACATCTAACTTCTTTCTGAAGAAGATTCATTTACAACTACTTGTATATGGTCCTGTCTCTGTCCCTGCTTTCTTGTTTCCTGTTACTGAATTTCTGGAAAGATAAAAGGTCTGAGGAGCCTTTTTACCAAGTGGTCGGTTGCACTGCAAAATGTCATTGGCAGACACCATCAGTGCATTGTGTACAATTTACTGAATCTACTGCTGTGCTTTGAGGGGTGCAGAACTAAGACAAGAGCTGTTTTTAATATATAAGTACTACAAGATCACTTTGGCAAAATGAGTGATATGAGCTTTACAAATTTTCTTGCTCTTTTAAAAAATGAGAAACTGATAGATGGGTAGTTCATGCTTTAACATCGGTATTGTAGAACCTTAGCAATAGCTTACGTTAATGTGGAAAGCATCATCCGACTTTGAAATGTTTTCTCCTTTTGCAAATGCCTGTGTACCTCTAGTTTTAGTAATTAATTTCAAAGGCAGTATAGTTGGTTTTATCTGTGTCTGCCCTCTAATACTAAATAAATGTAAAACTCTGAGCAGGAGTAGAATGTACTGTTTCATACTTGAAGCCTTATTAGATGAACCTGTTTGAGAACAGGCACCTGTTTCTAACATAGCAAAAATTCAATTACTACTGCTTGTACACCTGCAAGGACCATCTTAAATATAATAACTTTAGAACATCATAATATTTCCAATGGTCTGAAGTAAATTTTAAAGTCACCAAAACAAAAATTGTTCTAAAGTGACTTTTCTCAGATCCTTTTGAGTTGACTTCTCATTAGCCTCCAGTGATCAGCTTGAAACGTAACCTGGTTACTGAGTCTAAATATATCAAGAATGCCAACTTAAAAAGTTCCTGTGTAACTTTCTGCCTTATCTTTCCTTTCTAGATGGCAAAATTTTTCAGGAGAAAGTTGAATCACTTAAGTACCTGAGAAATTCTAGCAGTGGTGGGAAGTCAGTAGACAGTTCTGCATTTGTGATTACAACTCCAACTGGATTTACAGCTTTGCCACTGGAAGGTAAAACAATGCTGGAAAAACAAGGACTCTAAGGCACTCCTTTGGCAGATTACTTGAGTGCTTTAAAGTGTTACTTTACCACAGATATTTCTTAAAGCTTCTTCTGCCCCCTGGAGCTTGATGCCTCAACAGCAGAATTAGTAGGATTGAATTGAACATGCTGTCTGAACTGCTCTTCAATCTCAAGCTGAGACAAGTTGCTATGTTCATGGCTCAAGCACTGAAGTAGACCAGATAGCTGAACAATTCCATTTCTTAAACAGACCTGCTAGAGGTGCTTGAGAATGCCGTAAGCATATCCTGTTTCAACTACTGCTTTATGGCTCACTATCTGTAAAAAACATTAAGATGATACTTATCTTTAATTGTGGGTAATTAACAGTTGTTCAGTTTACTGTCTTTATTTGATCAGCCAAATCTAAGTTGTGCCAGGTGTTGAATCAGTTTTGTCACATAAAAATTAGCCCGAGTCATCACTGTTTTAAATGTATGTGGAATGTAACATTGAGGAAAAGCTTGTTTTTAGCATAAAAGCAATGCTAAAGATACTCTTATTTCTCCAGGGAACGCTTCCACAGCTAGTGTACAGCAGAAGATAGGCTCTCAGGAATCTAAAAGACTTTGCAAAAGCTTGCCAGCATCTCCGACTTCCTCACCTCAAGTTCATCGAAAAAGACGAACTGAAAGAATTGGGAGGAGTGTTGATGACCTGCAGGTTATTGGCAAGCGTGACTACATTGATCTCCAGGGTAGAACTGGTTTTGTAGGAAGTTCTGAAACCATAAAGAAAGTACAAGAAGAGCTCATTCTTAGCAGTTGTGAGTCTGCAAAAACAGTTTGTGATTCAGAGTTAACATCTGCTGAAACATTTGAAGATATTGCAAAAGAGGAGGAGCTATCTGAAAACACATTTGAGAGTAAAGAAGCAGATGCAGATCTGAAGTCTAATGAAGGTGGTGCTGCAGCTGAGCAATTGCTACATCGTCCAGACAATCTGAAAGGACTGCCTTCCTTTCAGAAGATTCAGAGTAATTTTGCAGGTTTGGGCTTAGCATTTTCCATTCATGGAGGATCATCAGCCATTGCTCACTGGCCAAGCTTTGCTGACAAGAATGTTCTTGCTGAAGACTGGGAGAGTCTCGCTTTTTCTTCAGTTAATGAGAATACCCAAAATCTATCTGAAAGCCCTGATGACAGGTAAGGAGATGAACAAAAAAAATAAATCAACAGTATCTCAGGTTGTGTTTTAATTTCACAGTTCTGTCTTGATTACTATTCTACAAAAACTGAAAGCCTGAGAATTAAGGGAACATTTTTGATGGCTATTATAAACAAATTCATTACATTTTTAATCTATAGAATTGTGTTGTTTCAATTTTTGCATTATTCACATAGCAAAATTTCATATTCAGGAATTTTGCTATCTATGGTAGGAGTGGGAACTTGTTATGCTAGCTCACAATCTCAAGCAGAGTAGTTCTAGTCAGAGTATCCTTTTTGCTATCTGCCATGCAAAAGATAGGCGTTAATAATGAGTGGCAATAGGAGTACTGGAGAGAAGTTGGCTAAATTTCCTCCTCCCTCTGCCCCCCAAGAGTAGCTAACAATTACAATTTTTTTAATGTTTCCTGTTGTAGACAATAAGCTGCAGTAAAATATATTCCTCTGTTTTCAGATGTACAGAAGACTGTCTTGTGCTTATCTGTTGTGGGCTGTATGACCTCTTGCGTGGAGTTCTCCTAATCCTACCAGATGTGATGCTGAGTGATGTGATGGACAAACTTATCCAACCTGATTATCTTATAGTTCTTGTGAATCACCCTTCTCCTCTCATACAACAAGGAGTCATTAAAGTAGGCCTATATAAAATATTTTCAACTAACATTGTGAGTTAGTATAATTAACATGTTGGAAGCATGAAGTTTTGACTTCTAGTGTGGTTGACTTCCAGTTATTCTGGGGAGTCATCCACACATTTGTGGTGTGATCATGAACTTGAAGCTTCAGAATGTTGTCAGATTTTTGTACTATCCACAAGGACAAAGCTTCTGGATGTGCATGCACTTGTATACACACCAAAGTGCAAGATTTAACAAGTATGAAATGTTTGAGTGTTTATGGTATGCATTTTGTAATTGTTGTGTATGATCTCCCCCAAACTTCACTAAAAATGTAAGTCCTCAAATTAAAAGGATGAGGTCAACTGTCCATTATAACAAGGGCAGTGTAGATTGCAATAGTGGAATTGATGGTTTTAATTGGGAATTTAAAAAAATATTTATATCAAATTTCGATTCTGAAAACTTTCAAGGAAGTTACATTAAACGCTTAAATCTTATGTCATAATTGTGCATTTGTTTTTAGTTGTTGGATGCGTATTTCAACAGAGCAAGGAGGGAGCAGAAGGAGAAATTCTTAAAGAATCGTGGCTTCTCCTTGCTTGCCAACCAGCTCTACCTTCACCAGGGGACTCAGGAAGTTGTGGAGTGCTTTTTGGAAATGCTCTTTGGCCGTGCTGTTGGCTTGGATGAAGAGTAAGTAATGCTTTTCTTCTGCATCCTATAACTTAATATTTGAACTAGAGGCAGTGCACTTTGCTGGAAGCAAGGAAGTGGTGGCTTTCTAATTCCTATTCTTTTCCTAGTAGTCAACAACCATGAAGTTCCTTCAAAACTGTTTTGAAATCTTTTGCTGTTTTAACATTTAAATAGATTGTTTCCTATGACTACTGTATGGCCCTTAAGCTATTTGTAAGTAACTTTATCAGCTGGGAGTGTTTAAACTCTCAGCTTCTTCAAGGGCATCAAAGGCCTTCGCACTTTGAATGTCCTATAATCAGTTTAATTCATCCTATTCTTCCTAATCATACATGAAACTAATTTATATCCTTAGAAGGATAATTTATATCCTTAAATAGTAGTTGCTGAACTTGTGCTACTGGATTTTGGTAGGTGATTAAGTAAAAAGCTTGTTACAGTTGCTTCCTTGGCTTGGCCTTGAGTTGAAATCCCTATTTCCTTTAGGCAAAATCCCACAGATACATTTCCTTGAATCAAAGAGCCACCTCATGTTGACAGTAAAGGAGATGACCTTTGAGCAGACAATTATTTAAGTAAATGATAATTTTTTTAATTAGTCTGACTGCTTAATGATTGTATGGAGAGAGCATACATTAACATTTCCTGGAGTGTGTGGAAGACAACTTCCTCACACAGCTGGTGAGTGAACCAACAAGGGACGGTGCCCTCCTGGACCTGCTGTTTGTGAACAGAGAAGGACTGGTGGGGGATGTGAAGGTTGGGGGATGCCTGGGGCAAAGCGATCATGAGATGTTCTATGTGCAGGGTGAGATGAAGAAGGTGGAGGTTAGCAGAACAGTCGCCCTCAACTTTCAGAGAGCAGACTTTGGACTGTTCAGAAGGCTGGTCGGAAAAGTCCCATGGGAGGCGCCTCTGGCCTGGATGGGCGCACACTCTCCTGGGTGAAAATCTGGTTGAATGACTGGGCCCAGAGGGTGGTGGTAAATGGTGTTAAATCCAGCTGGAGGCCAGTGACAAGAGGGGTTCCCCAGGGCTCAGTCCTGGGTCCAGTCCTGTTTAATGTCTTTATCAACGACCTGGATGAAGACATCGAGTGCTCCCTTAGCAAGTTCGCAGATGACACCAAGCTGGGTGGAAGTGTGGATCTGCTAGAGGGTCGGGAGGCTCTGCAAAGGGACCTGAACAGGCTGGACTGCTGGGCTGAGACCAACGGCATGAGGTTTAACAAGGCCAAATGCCGGGTCCTGCACTTGGGGCACAACAACCCTATGCAGCTACAGACTAGGAGAAGTCTGGCTAGAAGGCTGGCTGGAGGAGAGGGACCTGGGGGTGTTGGTTGACAGTGACTGAACATGAGCCAGCAGTGTGCCCAGGTGGCCAAGAAGGCCAATGGCATCTTGACTTGTATCAGAAACAGCGTGACCAGCAGGTCCAGGGAGGTTATTCTCCCTCTCTACTCAGCACTGGTGAGACCGCACCTTGAGTACTGTGTTCAGTTCTGGGCCCCTCACCACAAGAGGGATGTTGAGGCTCTGGAGCGAGTCCAGAGAAGAACAACGAAGCTGGTGAAGGGGCTGGAGAACAGGCCTTATGAGGAGCGACTGAGAGAGCTGGGGTTGTTTAGCCTGGAGAAGAGAAGGCTGAGGGGAGACCTTATTACTCTCTACAACTACCTGAAGGGAGGTTGTGTAGAGGAGGGTGCTGGCCTCTTCTCCCAAGTGACAGGGGACAGGATGAGAGGAAAGCTCCACCAGGGGAGAATCAGGCTTGAGATAAGGAAAAAATTCCCCAGGAGAGATTCAGGCTTGAGATAAGGAAAAAATTCTTCTCAGAAAGGTTCGTTAGGCATTGGAACAGTCTGCCCAGGGAGGTGGTTGACTCGCCTTCCCTGGAGGTGTTTAAGGTGAGGATGGATGAGGTACTTAGGGGCATGGTTTAGAGATTGGTGGGAATGGTTGGACTCAATGATCTGGTGGGTCTCTTCCAACCTGATTATTCTGTGATTGTGTGAAAATTTAGTCAGTAGTGCAAAAAACTTCTAGAAGTCCTTCTTAGTTGCTGTCTCCAGGATTTTTAGCCCAATTACTTCTGTCTGTTGTCTTGATCTTCCTCCCCCCTAAAAAAAATTCCTGTTTAGCTGCAAGACTTAAACCTGACTGCGTAACTATCCACAAAGCAGAGAACTGTTATTTCCTCAAAATTAATTATAGTAATTCTAATGTCTCAGGGTTTTATGATTGTGTATAATACTTGTGATAGGCTGATAACTTTAGAACAAGAATCCAGTTTCCAATGCACGAGTCGTACAAGGTCTAAAGCACTTGTGAATTTGACAGTTGCCATAAGCCAGAAGTTGCAAATTTGAACTTCAGCAGTAATGGATATAGAATATCAAACCTGCTGTCAGTCAGTATGTTGTTATATTGATGCCTAGCTGTATCCAGTTCTTAATGGTGTCTGTGTCAGTTGTAATACTACTGGAAACATGATGCATCATTTTTCTAATAAGTTTTTTTAAAAAAACTCTCTCTGTTTTCATGAAATCTATATTGTAGGCAATTGATAGTTAGCTGAAGCTTCAGATATACATTTTAGATGCTTCATTTCCTTGTGGCTCTTGGAAGTGTTTATTTTGTTCTTATTTTCTTTGGTAGACAAGCATTGTTACTGCAATGAAATGTAGGAAATTGCCATCTACATCTTTGCCAAAATACTGGCGTAGACTGGTTTTCCAGTTGCATATACCTGGTTGTTATTGTAAGGATGTTACTCACTTATAATTATGTTCATAGATTTGATCTGGAAGATGTCAAGAACGTTGGACTCTTTCAAAAATGGTGTGTCATTCCTGTTCTGGGTCTTATAGAGAACTCTCTGTATGATAATGTTCTGCTGCATAACTGCTTCTGTCTCCTGCTGCAAATCATAAATTCCTGCTCAAAAGTTGCAGACCTACTGCTTGATAATGGTTTGCTCTATGTCTTGTGCAACACGCTGGCTGCTCTCAACGGACTGGAAACAAAGTGAGTATTGTATCAGTTGCTTTAAAATAGTCCAGGCACAACCATAAGTCTAGCAAAAATTACTGTACTGTATTAGTTCTGCTTTCTAAAATGATCAGAGGCCACGTACAAAATAGCACTAATTCCGAGGTTTTCAGCTTTAATTAGACCTGTAAGAGAAAGTTACTGTTTAGATAGTCAGTTCAAACAATGGAATATGGAGTGTCCTTTCCATACCTTAAACTTTTAAGGGAAGTGACATTTTAAAGTGTAAGTTTGTTGTAGTATGTGTGCACATTGGATTCTTTTCCTAATAAAACTCACCTGAAGAGAGATGTAAAGGCCCAGGAGAAGGTAGCATTCTACATTGTCTGAAGCCAGTGTCTAAACTGCAGGAAAAGTCGCTCCTGTGCTGCCTGTGATTTAGTATTTGAGCTTTTGAGTAACAAATGATTTTGAGTAACAAATGACTTCATTAATTACAAAACATTCTGTAGGGCAGAGAGGTGGGGTATTAATTTAATTAGTTGGTATCCTGGGTAAATAGGCAGATTTCCATTTTTACCCAAGTACAGTTTTAGTTCATTAAAAAATGAGATTATCCTGAATTTTTGAGTAATATGGGGTTTCAGGCAGGTTCCTTAGCTTAGAAACCTGATGATGCATCATTGCTCTTCCATTAAAACTTTGCTACAGTTTCAGTGTTAGTGTCTCAAAAATTTGTAGACATTCGATCTGCCAAAGTTAATACTGAAGAGGTATCTTGAATTAGTTTTCTAATCTTCAGCAGTAACAATTTTCTGTGCAGTAAAATATAATATTAGGTACAGTTGGCAGAAGTAGGATGAGGAGTAGTAATGAGTCTTGTTATGAGTTGTAATCTACTAGAATTGTCATGTTTCTGGTAACTACAACTTTGTTTGCAGCATTCCCTTGAATGACTACAAGTTGCTTGCATGTGATATACAACAGCTGCTGGTGGCAGTTGCAATTCATGCCTGCAGCTCCTCAGGTTCTCAATATTTTCGTGTTATTGAAGACCTCATTGTGCTGCTGGGTCATCTTCAAAATAGTAAAAATGCAAGGATGCAAAGTAAGTTGTCTGCTTATTTTTGGGGTCATGGGACTGGAGAAGTAAATCCCTTTCCCACTGATTTTTGTTTAAATTAATATTCCTGCTGAGGGAGAAGGGGGAGTTTTTCTGGTGATGGATCTTCTTTGTGTTCTAAGTGGTTCTCAAATAGTAGATTTCCTCAGGAGTCAGCCTTCTGGTAAAGTATTGTGCACTGCTCATCTGAAGAAACAGTAATCATAGGAGTTCATCAAGGGTATTTAAATGGAAATGTCCTGTACAGTTTCGTTTAGCTTATTTCAGAATTATCAAGTTCAATGGCTTTTCTGTGAGAACGCACTTGTGTACTGTCTCTCTGAGGAACAGTGAGATAGTGTTCTGTATGACTTCTAAGTAATCAAGAGTTTCACAGGCTTGGGCACATTTGCACTTTTAGTTTTTACAAACATCTAGTAAAAATTCTTGAAGACATGTAAGGAATGCCATGTGTCTTCTGTATGCCTCTCCAGATATGGCAGTTGTTCTGCAGTTAAGAGTTCTTCAAGCAGCTATCGAATTAATAAAAACTACGGCAAGCCAAGATGCTCAGGAGCAGGCCGGTTCAGCCCCATCACCATCTGCACCACATCGTGCGATGTTTCAAAAGCGTAAAGGCATTGCTGGTGAGTAACAGAACTGTAGTATTCCTGTACTTTCTCCCATATGTATTATTTCCCAACTATAATTTCAGTGATACAGCAAAGGAGTCCTGTTGCTTTGCTTTTTCTGTAGATATGCTTTACAAGTCAATAGATCTATTACTTTTAAAACAGTGTAACCTGTACCCAGTTTGGACTTGTGGGGGGGTTGTATTAGGAGGATGGTAGGGTACAAGAATGAAACATCAGTCACCTTATTCTCACTACAGTGCCTAAAGCTAGGTATTACCTTCTTTTGGGGTTCTCTTCAATTCACAAGTTGCTTAGTAAAGATGTTTTGAAAGTACTACATGGTGGTTTTAGTAGCCAACTTCACCATAAGGAAATACAAAGATAAAAATAGTGCTTCTAAGTTTAACGTAGCTATGAAGTGGTGATTGCATTGTTACAGAATTTTTAGTTAGTGATGGTCCTGAAGTAAGAACCCAACACTCCAAATTTATAGTGGAAAATGCAAGAATCCTAGATTCCACTGTGATTGTGCTTGTGCAACACTTGTGCAGTTCTAGCTTTAGCAGTAGTACTTGCTCTGTATTTGATATCGTTCTGTAAAGGTTTCGGAGTCTTCTGTCTGGAAATCGATTTTGTGGATCTCATAAATGAAGTGGCATTTAAGACTTTATAGAAGATATAATTTAGGAACCTGTCATGTATTTAAGTGTTTATTTAAAAAAATCAACCAAACAAACCAAAACATGCCACTATTCCCTGTTTATTGTAGGATTATTTCTCCTTATGGTCACCTTCTGAGGCCCTCTCCATCAGCCCAATAAATACAGTGAAAATATTTTTATATTAGTGAATCTGATAAGGCACTAAAGATAAAAAAATTAGTTATTTCTGAAAGAAGCTAGTGCAGTTAAGGCTCACCAGTTAATAAAAAAAAATAATTAAGGAATGTTCTTGTGAATTAGAAATACTACTTTTATCAAAACTAGTGGCAATGGGTATAGTACAAAATGTGTTTGTTTACAAGCTCTTAACGTAACTGACTTCATTTGCACCAGTAAAGCTACTTTCAAGTATGCAGTGATTTTGTTGTATCATTAATTGTTAATCCTTTAATTCCTGTTTTTACTGTATAATTAGGATAAAGTAATTTTTTAACATCTGCTTTACACTAAAATATGAGTTGTACAATAACTCTGATCCTGAGACAAACCCATTTCATGGTATCACTTATTGATCTTTGTTTATTTTCAAATAGCAAAGCTTTTAAAAGAAAGAGACTAACACCCAAATAACACTTACATTTTCTTCAATATTAATGTATTTAAAATATTTTGTTTCCTTAAATGATGAAAGAAGGGGCTCAGGGATTACATTTTTGTGCACTTTAGCAGGATGCTTTTAATGCTTGTCTACTTAAAGGCTCCAGGAAGTTTTCAGTTGCTCAGTCTGATGCTCTGCTGATGAAAATGCGCTCACTAGCAAGTGAGGAATTCAACATGATGATGCAGCGGAGGATGAGCCAAGAAAATCCTGTCCAAGCCACTGAGACTGAGTTTGTGCAAAGGTTACAGAGGCTGACTGTTCTAGCTGTTAACAGGCTGATTTATTTAGGTAGGAGATCTTTTTGTTATTTTGTTTTGATAGAGCTAGTGTAGTTCTATATGAAAAATGGGTTCTTGCTTTCGGAGTGTTGTAGTGTTGGGCAGGAAAGTAATACCACTGATGCTAGTTTAATGATTTAACTGTAAAACATCATTCTCTTGGTGATTTGTCTGGGCATTATGTAACTGACAATCTGGATACAGTTTTTATCCGAATGAACCGAACAAGTTGTTTTAATTCTGTGTTAGTCCATTCATGTGTTAACTGCTTGAATCATTACCTCAAGACTTAAGTCTGCCCTAGGGAGCATCTGCTCTCTTAAAATGCATGAGTTTGCATGTTTTCATTAAATGGTTAGTTATTAGCAGATCTTGATGACTTTGGGGCTAGTTCAGATTTGACAGAAGCAAGAGAAAGAAAAAGCATGGCAACTATAGTGATAAAAACAGTAGTTGATTTTAATGCCAAATACAAATCACAGGATTGGCTTGCTTGAACTGGTACTAATCCATATGTTTCTTAAATTTAAGCATGTACCGAAGAGTGCCTTGATGTACTGGGTATAACAGAAAATACATGTCAAAGCAGACTTTCAGCATCCCAGCTGGAAGTTCCCGAAGAGGAAAGCCAACAAGAACGGCTTAACAGAACAAATCCTTTTCTTAAAGAAATGCTCAAAATGTTGGTTGAAGGAGTCAAAGTATCCATTGTAAGTATTGAATATTGTTCACGTTGGAGAATGTTCCATAAGGTTACTTTATTGGGAAATTTTCATGCATGAAGTCCGTAAATGCTTTTCTTATTGCCTCTCTCAGTTTAGCTGTGGCATTAAAATCTCTGTTCAGTTTCCCAGCTATTCTGTTGTTGTATATTAATAAATGTATCTGTACTGATTTTTACCTTAACATTTAGAAAAATTCTGCTTCTTGAACAAGCACACAAAGGTTACAGATGCAGAAAGAACTATGCTGAAGTCAGCAAGTTTACTTTGTCTCTTAAACCTTGAGGTTTAAGTTTGCTGGAGCCTATAGAACAAGATTTACTGTGCACGCACACATGATGGAGAGTTTCTGATCGACTTCTGTCTATAATATATTTCAGAGTTGGGAAGGGGAACTTTTTTTCAGTTGTTGCCAAAGGGCTAAGTTTTCTCTTAAAGCATACAGGTGTTAGCTTGTCAACATTTCCAAGGTCACTAGGTCTTGCTTGCATAATCTGAAATAGTTTTAGTGGAGAACTTTAACTTACTGCTTCTTGTCTCTTTACTTCTCTTAAATCATCTTTATAAAAAGTAGCTCAACCTAATTTTCATTTTAGCTCTAGAAAATCAAGCTTGTTAGATGTGTTATCTTTCCATCACGTCATACTTGTAGTACTTTTCGAAGGTGGCAGGTTTCTTTGTGAGCACAAGCACGTCTATCCAATACCTGGTTTCTAATCTTTTGAGGAAGTCTGTTCAGAACTAGTGATAAATGTAGAAGGGCTAATTCATTAAGCAAACAAAAAACCCTCTGACTTTTAAACCATCTGCATGACAATTTTCACTTTTTGGATTGTTGTATAGTACCCTATAACTGAATATCCAGTTAAGCTGAGGGTTGCCTAAAATTGGCAGATTGAGGAAAAATACACTTATTTCAATTAGAATAAATGAACCCTTATTTCATTTTTTAGAACAAATTTAACCTGTAGTAATAATAGGTGAACTGAAATTTAACACCTCATTTTGGTGAAGAAGTCTGTCCTACATTTTGATCATATTAACAGCATTTTGTAACGCAAAGAACTTGCTAAAAGGAAGCCCTAACACAGTATTACTGGAAAATTCTCTTATACTAGGGCACCAGCAGAATGAGCACACCAAAGCAGCAGTGGAAGAGAATACTCCTGTCATGTAAGGACACATTTCGTACACAACTTGGGAGGCTTCTTGTGCACAACTTTTCTCCAACAAGGCCACTGCAAGAGAGAAAGCAGGCTTTGGAGATGGTGCATGAAGTAAACCATCAAGAGATTATTCGTGACTGTCTTAGCCCAACTTTGCAAGTAAGCTCAAGAATGTTTTGGAGAAATTTGTGAAACCTGTATTCAACTTTGTTGTTTAAATTTTACAATTATTTAGAACTGTGTGTGGCTAAGGTTGTTCACTGTTATTTTAGCAATGTTGAGTGTAATGGCAAAGTTATATTATACAAAATGCCTGTGTGTTCCTTTGTAAGTGCTGTATTATCCTGAGAGTAGGTAGTTTTGTAAGAAGCAAGATGGGTATGTTGACTCTAGCACATCAAAAACATCACATCTCTTATGTAGTGCACAAACAAAAGATGGTGCTAGTTTTAATAGAAAGAAATTTCCTGAGGATGCTAGCACTTAATAATACTAGCAGTTAATACCCTGAAAAAGCAGCTTAATGAAGGAATTACCCACGCCTTGGAACTTTAAACCTGTAACTGATTTCCACTGGATTTTGAAGCAGTCGGTCTTCAATCCAAGCAGTACTCTCTTTTCTTGTTTAGCTTTTATTAGTTCTTGAAGTGGTATTGTGTTCTGTGTTCTGAACTCAAATGGCTGAACAGTTTTTCTCTTTTTTTGAGTTTGTCAGGGAAAAGCTTTAATTGTACCCTTATATTAGTGCAAGCTTGAGAGAGCATTTCTTAGAGCCATAATCAGGAATTGGGTAGAGATGTTGCTGTTTGAGGTCTTCAGGACCTGCAAGAATGAAATAAATGTAAAACATGCCACAGTTTGAGTCACTATATTCTAAGGAAAGAAAGTAATTGGATGAATCTATGGCAGTTATGTCTTTCTGATCATATTACTTTGTTCAATTAACACTTCTGCCGGTAAGAAAAGAGCTGATATACTAGTATTGTGTTGTGGAAATGAGAATTGCCATACATCTGTTCCCCTGTTTCCTTCTTTTCATTTTCTAGCATGGACCTAAATTAGTGCTCTATTTATATGAGTTAATGCACAATCACAATGATGAAATGACCAAAGAAGAAAAAAAAGCAGCAGGAGACTTGGTGAATACATTAAAATGTTGTGGCTATAAATGCATCCCCCTGAGTCCGCGACCAAAACCAGATCTAATGAAAGCATTGAAAGAGGTTTGTGAATAAACACTTTATTTTAAAAACTGTGTGTATTTGAGAAAATTTTGTGACATAGGGTCAATTTTGCTGCAGACAGTAGTTTTGTTTGGTGCATGGCTTATGCTTTTGGGGATTCTCTTTTGGCTCCGACTATCTGTAACGTATACTCAGTTGTTCACAGCAAGCTCACATATTAATGCTGCTTGGTTAAGCATTCTTCTTAACCTAGACAGAGGTGAAAGTTCATAATAAGCCAGTAGTATCTCTCATTGGTAAGAAAGAGTAATTGTTTCCTTGTTAAAAAAAAACCTCAACATGATAAAAATGCAGTAACTGAAATAAAGTTTTGATGGTTTAAAATGCTGTGAAGAGATCAGTTGAAGAATTGTCAGTCATCCTCTCTTAAATTGGCATATCCTTTAGCCTCTACTTCTTTACTTTGGCCATGTGAAAAAAAAAATGTAATCTATAAAATTCCTCTCAGGATCAGAAGAAATATGAGATGGAGGAAGGTGTAAACAAAGCTGCTTGGGAGAAGACGATGGCCAATAATCGGCAAAAGTAAGTGCCACCTTTTAAAGGGACTGCAAGAACTCCTTAACGTTGTCTGTTCAGTACTCCCCGTTACAAAGTTGCCTATATGATTATTGTAGATGTGTTTTCAAATTAACAGTGCTGTTAGTATTCAGGTTTTTGTTTTACCGTTCTGAAACCAGCTTGTCTGTAGGGTATGGTATTGTGTGAACTTCGGAATACTGAATGGGTTTTGTACATTTGGCATTTCATCCTTAGTTTCACAGATGTTCTGTCCAAACGCCTCT
Source organism: Clamator glandarius (assembly GCA_033459285.1). Lineage (NCBI taxonomy): Eukaryota > Metazoa > Chordata > Aves > Cuculiformes > Cuculidae > Clamator > Clamator glandarius. The sequence goes on along the minus strand of JAUNZM010000261.1, from coordinate 3,379,791 downwards.
CCTGTTGTGGTCCTGCAAGTAAATGTAAGGGAAATGTTCCTGCAACTAATCTTGATCTTCAGCAAATGAAATAGTTCTTTTCAGCATTGCATTTGAATGATTTTGTGAGCTACACAGACTGCTGCTTCTTGGTGTAATGTAAATTTTGATAGTTTGTGGTAGATTTGGAGGTTCTTTCCAGTAATTCATGTCTCAGGTTTTGCCCTAAAAATCACATGCAAGATGCATACACAGCATGCTACACAGCTGTAGTAGCTGCAAAGGTCAGCTTAGTCAAGTCTCCAGAGAAGCAGTAAGACTTTACTATGTTGAACAACTTAAGAGATTTGAGCAGTGGTACATTGCTGTTCTTCAGATTTTTATTGTAATGAATATACATTAATTAGTAAAGTGTGCTGATAAATAGACATTGATCTGACTGGCTTGACTCGTCTTTGGCCACAAGTAATATCATCTTCAAAGGCTGAGAAGCAGAAGGTATTAGTGAGTCTCATGGAAATTACATAGGCCAAGTTGCTCTGGAGCTGTTTTAACAAGAACTCGGGGTATCTACTGCTAAACTGATTGCATTTTATAAGGGCTTTTGGTGACCTATCCGCCCTTTCCAGTGTATTTATTTGACTTCTTAAACTACAACTTTTTCCTCAGTCTCTTTCAACGTCTGGATACAAAATCTAAAGACATTTCTAAAATAGCTGGAGACATCACACAAGCTGTCTCTCTGTCACAAGGAATGGAAAGGAAGAAAGCAATCCAGCACATCAGGGGGGTGTGTAAGGCAGAGCTAAGTGCCAGCAGACATTGGCAGGAACTTGTTCAGCAGCTTACCCATGATCGGTAAGTTGTTCACTCATATCAGTGAAAAAGCAAGAGGCATGCTCAGTGCCTGACATGTGCTTATTCTGCTTAGAGGCAAACAAAATGTGGATAATGTTAAACTTGTGCTAATCATCTGATGATTAAAAACTTGTAAAATACTTGATTTATTCTTCTATTTTTAGAGTGAGTAGCAGAGTAGCTAAGTAGTATTTCTACACCATCTAGACAGGTGTTTTTTTGTCAAATACGTTTTGCTGTGCCTAACAGAATGAAGAATGTCCAAGTTTTCATACCTTGTATTACATTGATGGAGTAACAAAACATTTCTTGGGGTAAGGTTATTCATATTACTATCCCGATATTGTGTTCACTAATCTGCATGGAGCAAAAGATGTTAAGTCTTGACAAGAAACCAAACAATGGTATTTTTATCACTGCAGAACTAGTGTTGTCATGTTTGCAACAGCTGAGTTTTCAAACTATAGCACTGGGTGCATTGTATTGCTGATTTCACTTGAATTAGTAACTTCAAGAGCATTCTTATAGTAGTAGCTTAAGTAGTCAGTCAGTGGGGCAACTCATGGAAATAAACCATAAATTCCATCTTTCTGTAGTTTTTCAGCAATAACAAGTGTACTACTGTGAAACTCTTGCCTTTCAACTGTTTAAAGAAAACCAGAATAAATAAGCATATGTACTGTCTCTGCTGATAAACTGTACTGTATTTTGGTTTTCTTTCAGAGCACTCTGGTATGACCCAGTCTATTACCCAACTTCTTGGCAACTGGATCCAACAGAGGGCCCAAACAGAGAGAGGCGCCGCTTGCAGAGGTGTTACTTAACTATTCCAAACAAGTATCTTCTCCCAGACAGGCAGAAACAAGAAGGTAATTATAACATCTTCTACAAGTATATTTGAATTGTAATGACTACTTGTGGCTTATTTGTGAGGTTTTTTTATAGGTGTGATAAAAACCCCATTATCTTATTTATTTGAAGACAAAACACATTCTTCTCACTCTTCTACTGTGAAGGACAAAGCTGCAAGTGAACACATAAGGTAAGGTTTGGTTTGCTTTTGCCTCCCTTTCTCACCTTCCATTCCAAAGAAACAGTTCTTTGCTTTTTGTCTAAATAAACATAAAAAAAAGTAACTTAAGAGACAAATGTCAAAAACGGTAGGGTTTTTGCTATACTCATAAGCAAAAGATCAGAGCTACCAACATGTATATTTTTGAGTCTTAAAACAGTCCATCTCAGTGACTTCAAAAATCAGTGGAAGCAAATACCATCTGGTGTGTTATGTGACTTCTGGGGGATAACCTGATGGGATTTCTTTTACTCATTTGTCACTTAGATATCGTAGACAGGCAGTGCTACTAGGTCTCGTAGGACTTTTCATCAGTGTTCAAAAGCAGTAGGCACTAATACTACCTGAAATAACTGCAGAGAACATGCAAAAGAAATAAATACAAATACAGTGTATTTGTATTTATTTCTTTTGCATGTTCTCTGCAGTTAGAGAACATGCAAGTGTAGAAAGTTGGGATTCTACTTTTCTTTCCTTCTTTGGGATTTGAACCAGAGTCATGGTGTTAGTATTTCTTCAACTGTAGCCTTTGAGACTGTTTGTTCTAGGTAATGCTGAAAGGTACGTAAATCCATAAGCAATAATATGCTTGGAAATATTTCAGAGTCCATCGAAGATGTATAAGCGTAGCACCTTCTAGAGAGACTGCTGGTGAACTGTTGCTAGGTGAGTAGAATTTTCAGTCCTTTCTTTTCTCTAAGTTTCTGCTGTAAAAATAAACTTGGTTGATTATTTTAAAGTATTTGAGCTGTTGCCTGACCCCTTATGCATTATGTACTTTATAGATCAGTTTTGCCTTTCTTCCCTACTGTTTGCATGGATGCTATTTGCACTGTAGTTAAACTTTGAGGTTGCAGACCACTTGCTACAAGATGTGGAATGATAAATCCTTTTTCTATCAAGTATTGTACTCAATTCTATTCAATATTGTTCTTAGCATCCTTAACTCCTGGATGCTATTTATATAACATTAAGATGCGTTATACAAATAGCAGTACCTTGTACGCTTTTGTAACTATTTTCTCTTGCAGGAAAATGTGGCATGTATTTTGTTGAAGATAATGCTTCAGACACAATTGAAAACTTGGTAAGTGTTAGAACATGTTGTCTTTAATTTTTCAAAACTATGACCATGAGTAGCTTTTCTCTACAGCCACTGAGACTGTTTGGTTTCAAGAGTTAGAGGTTTCTAGGTAACACCAGCCAAACTGATTAGCTTGGATTCAGTGTTTTTTTTGTTGCCCCTGGCTGTGGAATCAGTGGCAACAGCAGAAAGCAGGAAAGGTGTTAGCCTGGGAGGGGTGATGAGGAAGGGGTGATGTGGGAAGGCTTCAGCACCTTTGCAGTCCAGTGCTCTGACTTCAGCATAAGTGTGCAGAGCTTGCTTTGGTTTGCCCTTGAGATAATTTGCCTCACTGAAAGCTGGAGCACTAGGAAGTACAGAAACTCACATGTCTATGCGTTGTGCTGTACTCTTCAGCATTTGGTTCTTGAATTTTGCATTTTATAGGATAAAGAACTGTTTAATGGAAGAAGTTGGAACTGCCCTAATCCTTCTGGTATACAAATGCTCCACTGTATTAAAGTGCATACATCCAACAGACATATCAAAATATTAATCAAGATATGGTTTATACTGCTGAAAGTTTTAAACTATTTTCAGGGAACTCTTCCTTGCATTCACTAAGTGCCCAACTCTGGCAGTTTAAGGTGCTACCAGCACGTCTTAAAATATCACAGCAAAATCCATGTTTGCCTTACACTGTGATGTATGGTTATAAAATGGACACATTGCAGAGTTTCTTGTTTGGAAAATTTCCTCTTTAAAGTAACTTCTTCAATTACAAATTCTGCAGAGCTTTCATGGGGAAACTGAACCAGCATCATTTTCGTGGACCTATGAGGAAATTAAGGAAGTTCATAAGCGCTGGTGGCAGTTGAGAGACAACGCTGTGGAAATATTTCTAACAAATGGCAGAACCTTACTCTTGGCTTTTGATAATACAAAGGTAATGTGGCATTGATGCATAATATACCAAAGCATTTTGCTGTGTTTTCAAAACATGTACGGTCATGCTTTAATGTTTTAGGAGACCTGTTGCAAGCACTAGTTAAATTCTGCCTAATACCTTTGAAAAAAATTTGCTCAGCTAGACTTCTAGACAAATGTGGTCATGTTGTAAAACACATCCTGATGCATTAAGACATTAAGGAATCTTAATAACGCTAAACATTATTCCATTACAGCAGATATCTAGAAATTTGTAAAATGAGAGAAACTTAGTAAACCTTGGTATTTTGAAACCTTGGTATTTTGAAACTTTCTAAATTATACGATTAAATCTATGGTGTTTTCTTCTAGGTCCGTGATGATGTGTACCACAACATCTTAACTAACAATTTGCCTAACCTTTTGGAATATGGAAACATTACTGCTTTGACCCACCTGTGGTGCACTGGACAGATTACTAACTTTGAATATCTGACTCATTTAAACAAACATGCAGGCCGTTCCTTCAATGACCTCATGCAATATCCAGTATTTCCTTTTATACTTTCTGACTACACCAATGAAACACTGGACCTAAATGATCCATCAGTATATAGGTAATATGAAATGTTTGGAGGTGATTACTTCAAAATAATTGAACTGATCATCCAACATAGCTTTTCAACTTTGTTAGACTAAACTGCACACGAGTGGAACTAACCAGGACAAACCTCATCCATAATAACCTGGACTTTTTACAATAAGTAGCTGCTTCACCTTGAATATTTAAACAAAATGCCTAGTATTATGAGTGTGTATATTCAAAGGATGCTACGAATTTGGCTTATAAACTGTCTTAATGTGACATGAATGGTCCACAGATATAAATAAAAACTGAGTGTTTAAATTCATGGGAGTAAAGAGTTCCAGCCAATTAGTGAAAATTAAGTAGAAAAGGAAGTAATATTGTAAACTATTTGGCTGGTTACTAAATCACATTGTCTTCATTGTGAAAAGATCCAAGTGAATTGTCCCAACCCAGTAAATTTGTCAAGCCCATTTTACATTTGTGTGCACAAAGTCTTTGGCTTTATATGATGCCGCTGTTTTGACAGAGGTGCTTTGCAATTGCTTACCTGTCAATGTGCTGTGGAGATCTGTGCATCTGAGTTTGCCATTAGCACTAGCTAGAAGTGGCATTTTTTTTTCTGAACTATCTTGTAAAGTGCTACTAAGTTTTGATTGTCCTTTTCATGATGTTTAAGGTGTTAATAACATGTAATTAAATGGTGTGAATCAAAATCTTTATAAAAATGAAAAGATGTAAGTACTACTTCTGTTACAGAAATCTGGTCAAACCAATAGCTGTGCAGTCTAAAGAAAAGGAGGATCGTTATGTGGATACTTATAAGGTAATTTGGATAACTTTTGCCTTTATCCGGTATATAAGTTATATGGAGACTTTAATATTTTTTTTTTACATATGTTATTGAGGGGAGAAAAAGAAGCTGCAAATCCAGTATTTTATGTCAATGGAATTCTCGTTTCCAGTATGCTATGTTTCCTGTGAGTTGTCTCATAACATGCTTGGAACCTGTTTACCAGTTCCTGTACCTGAAGTCATAAACCACTGTAGTCTTTTGGTGGGATACTGTTGAGAAGGTTGAATTGCTATCATCTTAAAGATAAGTTTACATATATCTAAAGATCAAGATGATCTACTGCTGTTTATTTAAGATTACTACAGTAGGACTTGTGGCTGTTCTTTCTCTTTGATAATAGATAAGCTGTTTTCCCTGAAGTACCCAGTTATTTTAACATGCACTACGATTACAGTGCTCAGATTTTTGCTCTTTAGAATGTTTTAAAGGCTGTAGGAAGTAATGACATGCTGGGGAATGGAAGCATCTGCAGCTGTGCCTCCAGACTTATGTCTGTACTTATGTCTGTATGTAGTGTACTTGAAAATATTGTTTTTTCCATTTAGTATTGAAAAGCTTATACAATGACCGCTGTGTTAGAAAACAAGAGAAAAAAAATAAAGCAATAGTAATGAATAACAGAAAACAGGTTGTTTAAATTGGCTTAAGACTTTGGCAGTGAACTGGATTGTAAGAGTGATCAGACACTTGAAGTGTATTTGGTTCCAAATCACTTTAAAATGTATGTTCCTCTAGAAGTTTTAAGCTTCATTCCTAGACAACATGGGCAAGCTATTATTTTTGTTATTGCAATGCTGTCTGAGTAGGAGGTTTGATTTATTTTTTTGCCCCACTAATTTTCTAGTATTTGGAAGAAGAGTACCGCAAAGGAGCACGAGAGGATGATCCAATGCCCCCTGTTCAGCCATATCACTATGGATCTCATTATTCCAACAGTGGAACTGTGCTTCATTTCCTAGTTAGGCTGCCACCTTTTACTAAAATGTTTTTAGCCTATCAAGGTAAGAATACTTCTGCTTGCACTTGTCTATCACATCTGGGCCTTGTCCCAGTGACTCAGGAATGCTGCAGGTTACTCTGTTTAGCATGGTTTATCAATTCCAAATAGCCAAGTTTAGTAAAATTAAATCTGGTATGCTTTCACAGTACAACCATTCAGAAATTATCGAGCTAGACCATAAGGCTGTTTGTCTTATTTATTTACACCTTAGTACATATAGAATAAAAAGCTGACCTATGTTTGACTTGCAGTCCATGTGTAACACGTAGTAATTGAGATAGAAGAATTCTAAATGTTCTCAGCTAAATGCAGAGCAGTTAACTGCTTGAAGTTGCAGATGTGCAACTGTTACTTTTTCCATCATCGATGTAACAAATTCAGTTTGGGTTTCTTTACAGATCAAAGTTTTGACATCCCAGACAGAACTTTTCACTCTACCAATACAACCTGGCGACTTTCTTCGTATGAATCAATGACTGACGTAAAGGAACTTATCCCAGAATTTTTCTACCTTCCCGACTTTCTAGTTAACAGAGAAGGTATACTAAGAGGATACCAAAACTATATTCCCAAAAGAGCTGTACAGTTAAGCCTGTGGGTTAAAACTGAGAACATTTATATCCCTTAACTTAATATGCTAAGCAGTAGTTGTATGGGAGAAATCTGGCATGAATTTGCTGGATGTCCTAAAAAAGCTGTTATGTAGGATTTAAAGGATATTTTTTCATAATTATGTCAGAGATCTGACATAATTTCCTGCTGTCTTATTTTTCCATTTGAATGTGTGTATATAATTTGAATGTGTTTGGGAGGGAACTTAATGGTGCTGCTTTGTTGATCAGCAATTGCTGTGCTTAATGGTGCTATAAAGACCTTTTGGAAGTCACTGTCAACTAAAATGTTGGAATGCTTATTCTTCTGTTTCCAGGTTTTGATTTTGGAGTACGTCAAAATGGTGACAGAGTTAACCATGTCAATCTTCCACCCTGGGCTCGTAATGATCCTCGTCTCTTCATCTTGATTCATCGTCAGGCTTTGGAGTCTGACCATGTTTCCCAAACAATCTGTCACTGGATTGACTTGGTGTTTGGTTATAAGCAAAAAGGCAAGGCCTCTGTTCAGGCTATTAATGTCTTTCACCCTGCAGTAAGTATTTATTAACCAGTATGTTTGGTCATTGTATTTAATAACGTAATGGAGGAAGTTTAGTCTGACTTGCTTGAACAACATCCAGCAGCATGAAGCAAGATCCCTTGCTTGTGAAGTGTTAAATAATAAGAAAACATTTTGACAATTTCAGTGCAAAACAGAGACGATCCCAGGAATTGCTGTGACACTTTCCAGTAAACTTAATTTCAAATAAGTCTTCAATCAATGTAAAGACTTCTAGAGTTTAACTACTTAATCATAACACAGATACATCAGATTGTAGTTCTTTAGCTTTAACCATTGCGATCATAAGGTTTGCTCAGCCAGGCAGTCCTGGTTTCAAAGGACCTGTTGCGTGTGTCTAGTGTTTATTCTATAGCTGGAATAGCTAATAAAACAGTACTGTTTGGCAGTGGTGACTTTTCAAGCAGACATCCAAATGCTTTCTTCCTTCCTTTTTTTGTGCTTAAGTATTGATTTAGTTATTACATTAAATTTCAAATATTGAGTTTCTGTGAGTTCATTCATTTTTAATGAGAAAAGTCAAAGCATTTTTCAGTGTGACTGAGGAAGAGTATATGGTACACAATTGGTGATCTGGAAAAGACAAATAGAACAAAAAAAAAATGCAAATCTCCTGAAACGTGAAGATTCTTCCTCCCTCCACACCTCAAAACAGAGCTTTAATACATTAATTAAAAAGAGGTACAGAAAAACTTTCTCAACTTGTTTATCATCAGCAACCCTTCCTTTTTTTTTTTGCACAGATTAGAAAACAATTGCTAAAACCTCTTTGACAGAAGTTAGTCATGGAATGCATGTAGGAGCAACTCACATGATAATCTTAATGTGGTAGTTACCTACAATAAATAAATATCTCCACTGTTCTCTTTAACCAAGCAACCATGGAGTCTACTTCTAAATTTGTGTGCAAATTTATGTGCATGGGTTGAGAAATCTTTCCCAAAACCAAACTAGACAAGCTTATTCTTGCTTCCTCCCCTTTTTTTTCCTCTCTAGACCTATTTTGGGATGGATGTTTCTGCTGTTGAGGATCCTGTTCAGAGAAGAGCTCTTGAAACAATGATAAAAACATATGGACAGACACCTCGTCAGCTGTTCCATACAGCACATGTTAGCAGACCTGGATCCAGGCTTATCATGGAAGGAGAACTTCCTGCTGCCATGGGATTACTGGTGCAGTTTGCTTTCAGAGAAACCAGAGAACACACTAAAGAAATAATATATCCAGTATGTCACTTTCATTTGCAAGATGGTTTAATTAATTTGTTGCCTGTATTGTAAAGAAAATGAACAAAATTAGTGAAGTGACAGTGAAAATTATTTCCATGCATTTCTGATGTATGTTGTGTCAAACTATGATCAGAAGTTACCTTGCTTATAGCAAATAACATGGAAAGCATTTCACTTAACCAGTATTATACTTTCAGTGATCAGTTTGGGAATCTGTATCTGAACCTATAGTAGGTAAACACATACTGTGCTTTATTCCATCCACAACTTTTTCATTGTTGGCAGGACAGATGAACTTTTTTCACTTCAAACACTTGTTTTCCCTAAAGTCCAGTGAGAAATTGAAACCTTACATATAAAGAAATTGGTAGCGTTCACTACACTAGCTGAACTGCCATCTTGCTATCTCAGCATTTCAAGAAGTGGGAAAACTCCCTTAAAGCTTATAGTTTAGTTGATGATACTACAGTGCTTCGTATTTGTCTTACTAGAATTTTTAGACTACTTCAGCAGTCCCTACCATGTGATGACTGCTCATGGGGTTGGTATGAATGATTCTCCTTGCTAATGAAATAATGTTTTTCTGGGAACTTTTTACCGCCTTTTAATTTGAACCGTACTTGTGCTTGTTTTAGAGTCCGTTACCATGGATAAAAGGTTTGAAGTGGGGAGAATATGTTGGTTCCCCAAGTGCTCCAGATCCTGTTGTTTGCTTTAGCCAGCCACATGGAGAAAGATTTGGCTCTCTTCAGGCTTTACCAACTAGAGCGATCTGTGGTTTGTCCCGCAAGTTTTGCCTTTTGATGATATATAGCAAGGAGCAAGGTATGAACCTGTGCATAATAAATGTGAAAATGAGAAATAATTTTATATCTAATGCTGCTACTATTCTTCAGCAAAATTCCCAAATGTAGTCAGTTTGGCCAAAGATATATTTATAAATCGAGTAACAGCTTCTGTGTAATATCTTTTCTGGAGACTAGATATTGCTTTTAATTTTCAAAACTACATAAAGCATCCTGTTCGTAGGTGGATATTTTTCATTAAAGTGGCTGAAGCACAAGGATTTAACTTTATAAATTGCCAGCAGTTTCAGTCCATAAAGAACTCAAGAAGAGATGAAAAGAACATGTAATAACAAAGAAAAATTAAAGGAATGTGTTTTTACAGGCAGAGAATGAAGGATGTTATCAGTAAAAAGCAGAGATGATGAATCTTTTGCTTGCAGATAAATTCCTTGGAGAGATTCTTATTGATAATGTACAAACAGGTTCTCATGTTCTTTTCTTTGTAACGTGTATTAGTGAAGTTTGTTTTTTTTGGTCAACAAAATTTAGTAACGTTCTCCTTGAAGTTACAATCAATCATAAATGCTGTCAGCCTCTTCCCCTTTTCTCTGTTCCCACTAGATGCAACATTTCTTAAAAATATTTGTCCAGATGTCAGACTGTCTTTGGAGATCACTGAATGTCTTTGAAAACTGTTACATTACAGATTAATTCCTAACAGGAAGTATCTTATTTTGGAACTTTGGACCTTATATTCTGTCTTGTAGTAAAACATAGACCTGAGATTTTTTTATTGTTGACTATCAAAGTGATAAACTCTTTTGTTGCAAATGTGACACAGTATTACATGCCTTCCTTCAGGTGTGAGAAGCATGCACAGCACAGATATTCAGTGGTCAGCTATCCTGAGCTGGGGATATGCAGATAACATTTTACGACTGAAAAGCAAGCAAAATGAACCTCCAGTAAATTTTATACAGAGTTCACAATTCCATCAGGTAAAAAAAAAAAAAATCAATCTCCTGGTTTTCAATTTAATATTGCTAGTCTAAGTGGTGGCCTGACTTGGCAATAGGTTGCCTTGCTTTTGGTTTTTGCTGAGACTGTGGTAAATAACAAATCTTATTATTGGAGATGAACATGCAAACACAACTGTTGTTAATCTGATTCTCCTTTCCAATGTGTCCCTCCAGTGTATCTTGTTCCTGGATGTGTTCCTGTATGAGGTGAAGATTCCTTTTGAATGCATTTGAATTTGCTATCTTTTCTCTCCTATAAAATACTGGTGTGGATTTGTGAAAGTTGAAGTTCTGGGCTAAGAAAAATGAGTATAGGAAAAAGTTATAGATGGCTCCCACTAGAAACAGAACTTCACCATAGCTTAGGATTCCTCTGAGAATGATTGTCTGAAAGATTGTAGCGGAACATTGCATAGTCTTTGCTACACTGCAGTGGTTGATGAGATTCTACTGAGAAGCTTCTGGCTGATGATGTGGCTGTACCATCTAGAGGTCTGCAGTAGTTCACTGCTCTTCAGCTGTAAATTCTGAGCTACATGATTTCCCTCTTTACTGTAGTCTCTGAAGTAATAGCAAGTATGACCTATAGCAGGTATATTTTAACTCCTGGATTTCTTTAGCCTAGCTATCTTACATGACTGCTTTTAGGATAACCAATAAAGAGTCAGTTTGACCAAATGCTATGAAAATAGCAGTTAGAATAGTTCCTATTCTGAATTGGTTTGGCTTTCTTGTCTTTCCAAGGTAACAAGTTGTGCTTGGGTGCCAGACAGTTGTCAGCTGTTCACAGGTAGTAAATCTGGTGTCATCACAGCGTATATGAACAGATTCACTAGCAGCACGGTAAGTTCCGTTGGACAGTATTTATATTTAAGGAGTTAGCTGTATTTGCTATTACAGTCTCTCTTTTTTTTTTAATCAAGAAAAGGGGATATGTCATCTTCAGGACAATTGCTAGAAGGATCATGTGCTTATTTAGTATTTATTTTTGAAGGACTGTCTGACATTGTCAAATAGATTTATCTCAGCATGTGTATTTGTAAGTTTTCCTTAAGGTGTTGTTATACCTCTATCCTTTAGTCAGCCCTCATCATCTGGGTGCATAACTGCTCACAAAGACAGCTCTGACTGTATTCAGCTCAGGCTTGGAATCGAAGCTCTCTGGCACAATAACGCTCCCTACAATAAGGAGTAAATGTTTTTGTGAAGGAGACATAGCCTTTAAAAGCCTTAACTGAAACTGTGGAATGCATTTCCCCAAAGTAAACAATATTTCAAACACAGAAGGCACTTGAGCTCCAGAGAGCCAGGATGAAATCTCTGCCAGTGTACATCACAGAATCACAGAATAACCAGGTTGGAAGAGACCCACTGGATCGTCGAGTCCAACCATTCCCACCAATCCCTAAACCATGCCCCTAAGTACCTCATCAACCCTCACCTTAAACACCTCCAGGGATGGTGACTCAACCACCTCCCTGGGCAGACTGTTCCAATGCCTAACCACCCTCTCCGTGAAGAATTTTTTCCTAAAAATATTAAGCACTATGTCTTTTCCCTTTGTCATATTCTCAAAGGGGAAGGGCTTTGAGGAGAGAGGGGAGAAAAAGAACTTACGTTACTTAATGCAATAGCGGAAGATACTAAGATAGTAAAATTGTCCTGATACTATGTGACAATAAGCATGGTATGAAAACAAACAGAACTTGAAATTCACCTTCCAGTTTAGACTGAGTTTCTGAGCTTCTGTCTGATTTTATCCATCAGTAACTTCTACTCTACTCTTCATAGTTTTAACAAAGAGTTTAAGTTTCTTAACAGGTAATTTCAGAATTACCCTTAGCAGCAGCTAAACTAAACTGATTTCTCAAATTTAGCTTGACATAGATATTTGCAAATACAATTGCAGTATTGTACTCCTGATGCTCTTGAATCATTGCATTAGCATGGGCTAGAGACAATCTGGGTATGATCTGCTATGCCTACCCAGTTTTATTTTCAACAATGAGAAAAAGCAGATGCTTAGACTGGGAAGAGCACAAACATAGTGATTTCTTTCTTGGCTTTCTTCCAGTCTCTGGTGATCTGCTACTTAGACCTGTTGAGCTCAGTAACACTTTGAGTTTGAAAAAACAAAAGAGCTTGAAGCCTGCAAGCTTCAGTCAGTTGAATCTGAAGTCAGGCACTCTAACTACTCACTAGTATAGTGAGCTTGTGAATAACCTGAACTGAGGCTTGGAGTCCAGTTTAAAATTTTTTGAGGTACTAAAATAGAAATTCAATATAATTGCCTTCTGCAATGAAAGAAATTACTGTAAGGGGGTTGTATTTCTTAAGTTTCCTGCATTTCTCAAACAAGTGTTTTTTTTGTTCAGCTACATGGCTGTTGTCTTTGAGACCATATTTGCTGAATTTCTCAGCGCTAACAGTTTTACATGCCCCAGGCAGACTGACCTCGTGCCAATTCTGTAGCTCCTGTTGTTAAGTCGGTTACTAAAGCATGGCCTGCAGGGAATGCAAATGTGTTTCCTAACATCTGTTCTGTATGCATCTTGACAGCTGTTTGGTGATGAGGTGAATGGTCTGTTACAATGCAGCTCTTAAAACATGACTGTTTTGTGCTATTTCACATTTATGCCTGTGCATTGAATTTATATAAAACAGATATGCTGCTAATTGGGTATAGGAATTTAAAGGCATGCTGTCAGAATTGAAAAACCTTCAGTGTTGTGTTTCAGATGCCTTATTTTTCCTAGCCTTTGTTCAAGATGGTCAAAAAACTAATGAAGTACTGCTTTGGAAGCGTGCTCTAGGTTGGCGATAAGTCATACCTTCATGAAAACCTCAGCCAAGGCAGCTTTCTGGTTGTACAAATTACTCCAGCCTTCACTGGCTGACTATCAGAGTTGCACTTCAATAATCTGAGTAAAACTGGGCAGTGATCATTTAAAGCATCCACTTGAGTGCTGTAGGCAATCATTTCTGATAAACAACAGAGGACTGCTATTTGAAGGTAGATACATACTTGCCTGTTTTTCCTTACCTAGACACTTTTAGTGGTTGTCATCTGAAGGCAAGGGGGAGGTAAAAAAATAGATGGCATTTTAAGCATGAGGTAGTTATTTCGTAACCTGTTAGACCTTAATGTAGTTAGTGCTACAATTCCGGCTTGTCTCACTACAGTGTTATAATATTATTGCAGTAACCCAGTGAAGACTCAGTAAACCATTGCCTGCTGGAGAAGCTGCTTTCAGTTCAGGCATAGAAATGCAGATCAACAGCAAACACTTAAAGGAAATGAGAGGAACCCAGTGTGAAAGGGGTAGCAAAATCAGTTGTTGTTCACAAAATCAGAAGCCTTGATTGCTGCTGGAAAAATATGGTATAATTTTTTTATTTAAACTGAGCAACAATTAAAGAAGGATTTGCAGAAGTGAGATACCACAGTTGCAAGAATTGGCAACTGGCTACTTCCATGTGTCTTACTTGGATGTGATGCACAGTAGCAAGAGCAAAATAGCAGGTTGTCTTCTTGAAAAAAAGTGTATTGACTTTTGCCAATAGTATGTAGATTGTTGTCCCTCTTAGTGCAGAAACATCAGTTTTCTGCAAACTAGAGTTAAGCATATGCATATTTTTATCTTGCCTGTTTCTACTCTCAGGCGTTTTGTAGACCTGCTGTATACATCCTCTACCCTCATACAAAAATGCGGACGATGTTCTCTCACACGTGAGGAAACAAGCAGAAAAATGTTCCTTTCTTTTGCAAGAAAAGGTTTTTTCTAACTCTGTACAGCAAATTGTCTTAGTTAAAAAAACAATATTCTGATTAAGTCGCTTCTTTAACTTAGCCATTTTTCAGAAAGTCTGAATCATTTCAAATTATATAACTTAAATAAGAAGTGTCACTTGGTGTTAAATTTCCTGCTTCAATATTTTTCTAGCAGTTTCTATATTTAAACTTTTCTTCCTGTGTATTTTTCCAATGTGGTATCACTGAAGGACTTGGCACCAGCTTGAGGAATTCCCAGTAATTTACTGTACATGGAGTGATAACTGCTGAGCTGAGTTTTCCTTTGATGTTTCCAAGTGCTTGCTATAGATGCTAAAGTAATGAGGACTGTTTTCACTGTCATGTTGAAATAGCAGTCTTGTAGAAAACAAATTGGCTGACTACAAGGTGTGTAATTGAGACAGAAGTACAAGAGTTCTTTTCGATTCATTGGCCAACATCAAAATGTTTGCTTACACTAAAGCACTGGAAGCAAAAAGTTGAACTTTAATAATATGTATGGCTTATGTGGTAAAGTATTAAACATAAAGCACTAACAACATTGTTAAACAGATTACATTAAAAACAATAGGAAGCATTTTTTCAATCTGGGAATTAATCTTGCCTCTAGGCGTATCCTTTTCTGAAAAAAATCATTAAGGTTTTATGCATGAGTTCTCATTTTATTTTACTGTTTTTCAGCCTTCAGAGATAGAAATGGAGTCTCAGGTCCATCTGTATGGTCACACAGCAGAAATAACAAGCTTGTTTGTGTGCAAACCATACAGTATAATGATAAGTGTCAGCAAAGATGGAACCTGCATCATATGGGATTTGAACAGGTACAAGTATTTATGTAACTTTATCCAGTGGCTTTCTTTTAAGTACCTGTTTTCCAGCTTCTGAGTATCTTTACTTGTTTAAAGTTAACTGAATTTCTTCTGTGTAATCTTAAATGTAAGTCAAACCCTTACTGTTATTTCCCATAAGAGGTGTTGGCATTCTAGAATGAATATGAAAAATAACTTCATAATGCAAAATATTGATTGAAATTAATATAAATCTTAAATATTCCTCAAAGGACTTTTTCTGTATTTGAGTCTGAACTTTAGGCTTGTTGTCTTTATTTTCTTCAGGCTGTGCTATGTCCAGAGCCTGGCTGGGCACAAGAGTCCTGTGACTGCAGTTTCAGCTAGTGAAACTACTGGCGATATTGCAACAGTTTGTGATTCAGGTATGTTTGGCAATCGAGAAAGCTGTTTTGATTTGCAGACCAAATAAATCATGAGACTTGCTGTTATATGTTACTGAGTGTGTTAATTATCCAAGGATGCGTTTGGTCAAATAAAAGCTCTCTTTGATTTTTTTTTTCACATAGGAGTATATAAATTTCACCAGAAATTTTAGGGAGGTGTTTGAGTAAAATCTAGAAATATAGAAGTGAGCAGTTTGTATTTTCATGAAGAGTTGACATTTCAACAGACTCCTTGGAGACCTACATTCTGTGAAGTTGGCTGCTTTCATTTTAAGAGATTTTTTGACAGAGGTACAGTTCTTTAGGGGAGTAGAGTGTATTACAGAGCAACACAGTTTGTTATTCACTCTATCACGTTAAATGCTTCCATATCTGCAGAAGCAAACACAGATTTGTTTAGCTGTTCTCTAGTTTAAAGAAAAGAGGAATAGCAGCTATACTAAAGCAGAAACAGTAGATATTTTTATTAGGGCTTCTCCAAAGGGAAATGATTCTCTTCCATCTTATTTAATATTAAGGTTTTGTACTGTTTTGTTTTCCCACATAGTAGTGTTTCTGAATGAGAGCATTAAGACTTATTTGAACAGTGGATTTTTGAGTATTTAATAAATGAAGATACTAATTGACTTGAAGATTGACTTGTGCTACAAAACTGTATCAGTAAAGCAGGACCAAGTCACGCCATTGTAAGAATCCTCATACCATTTTGTTGTCTTTAAGGATACCTGTGTGTATTGAGTTAACTTGAGACTAGGGAGAATATAGGTTCAATCTAAAGGCCAGGATATTGTTCCATTAATCCAAGGAGGGACAGAATAAGAAGGAAAAGATCTCAGCTTCCTTTATCTGTATTGTTAGAAGACCATTATTGACCTAGTTCTCACTTCGGACCAATTTTCTTTCTTTTTTGCCTGGAGTAAGATAGGTTTTGCATACTCAAATATCTTCCTGTAGTTCTCCACAGACTGAGCTGAAACTAATACTATTTCAAATCAGGAGATGGGGAAGCAGAATGGCACAGTCTGTAGTATTAAGGGGAAATTATTCTGGTCATTTCAGAAACCTAATATTTAGATTTTAAACTGAGTTGAGAACTTTCAACTCCATGTCTGTAGCTCAAACTAATTTTTTTCTGGAAAAGATTGCATTCTTCAGTTGGTAAGGGACATGAGTTCCAATCCCTTTTAAAACAAAGTATAACTCAGATAATCAGGTAAGATTGTGCTTGGTACTTTTAAGCATTTTACTTAAAATGCAGGCCAGGGTGTAAGAACTAGCTGTTTAAAGCAGTATGAATTCCCTCCTAGTGCTTCCCTGTTAGTGCATGAATATTGGTTATTAAAAGGGAATTCACGTGTTTTAAAGTACAGTGTTCCATAAATATCAACTTATGTTTTCTAAATCTCTGCAGTGGATTGGTGGTTTGTGCTCCCTGTCACAAAATGCGGGAAGAGTTCATGTTTACTGCAGCCTATATCACTCCGTGTCATTTAAACCTGATCTTTCAAGAAGCTGAATTCTTTAATACTTTAATTCTGTTGCATAGACCAAGCTGTAGTCTAGATTTAATTTTTTAATATTGCTCTGCTATGTTCTGTTTCAGTTGGAGGGGGAAGCGATTTGAGACTTTGGACAGTGAATGGTGATCTCGTGGGGCATGTGCACTGCAGGGAAAGTATTTGCTCTGTTGCTTTCTCTAACCAGCCTGAAGGAGTGTCTGTCAACGTGATTGCAGGGGGGCTTGAAAATGGAGTTGTAAGGTAAGCATTTGAAACTCTTATTTACTAAAATGCCTTATAACTTAGACTCACAGTTTGAGAGCATGTAGTCAAACATCATGCTGGTAGTTTGCTTTATAGAAGGTGGACAAACTGTTGTTGTTTCTAGTCTTAGGAGCTGCTAAACAGGCTATGCTTTAACACTGATATATTTGTAAAATTAAATGTGAAGAAAAATTACTCTTTCTTTCAGACTGTGGAGTACATGGGACTTGAAGCCAGTAAGAGAAATAACATTTTCAAAGTCAGCCAAACCTATTGTAAGGTAAAACATCTTAAGTATACAATAAATAGATTTATCTCTTGAGGGGAGGGGTTGAGGGAGGACAGCAAAACAAAAAAATAAAACAACCCACACAACAAAAAGCCTTTAGTACTGAACATGAATTTGACATGAGAACAGGAGGTAAACACCCATGTCTAAAAAGAGCAATGAAATCCTGCTGATTATTCCTGAAAGCAAAATGAGCACAAGCGTACTGTTTGTAATGACAGTAATAACCAGCTTCTGCTGCTAGGAGATAGAAATTAGGAGGATTCCCTTGAGAACTGAACAATAGCTACTCTTCTTGTTCTTAAGTTTAATATTTTTTCCCCAGGATCATGTGTAAAAATCGTGAAATATTAACTTTGTCAGACTCAAGTAGACAATTATTTTCTCCCTCAAATAAATGAAAACACGGCATTTTAGCTGACCTTTTTTTTTTCTGATGATGGAGGGAAATCGTGAAAAAGGGAGTGAAGGAAACTCAGAAGAATGTGGAAGCTGCCATTTTCCAGTATGTGTGTACTGAGTCCTCTTGATTTATACACGCAGAATTATTCCCATGCCAAAGTGCTTTTGGGGCCTAGTTTAAGGATTGAGTCTTTGATATCCCCAGTGGTACAGTACCCTGCACAGAGGTCTTAGAGTTGTGCCAAAATGTTACAATCTTAATGTCAGCCTAGGGACAAATTACTCTGAAAAAAAATTTTGTTTTGACTTGCTGAAATATAATTTAAAACCCAAACAACTAATAACCGTTCTTTAGAGACAAAAGAAGCATTGTGTGATAGCAGTTATTGTCTTTGTTTCCTCCTTTAAGGAGCATATTTCACAAAGCTTGTTGATAATGATTTAGTAGCTACTGAATAATTTAAAGTTTCCTGCTTAAATGTGACAGAAAATGGATGCTGACCTTCATGCTCTCTGACGTTGCCCATGGAAAGACTGAAAGGCTTTACTACTCTTATAGCTTAAGAAATGCCTAGCTGAACAAAAGTCTTGTGCTGTGCCATGAAATCTGATGGATTTAGTTTCTTTTGTCAACAAGTGAGTTCAGAGAGCACTGAGCTCTGCTGCTGAAAAGCTTTACTTTCAGAGGTAGAAGAAGCAGCCCAGGGAAAGACTAGAAGAGTAGGATGCTGCTACTAATCCTACTCTTTTTTTTCTTTTTGGTGCTGCAAAGGAAAGAGTACTAAAGTGCATGGCATGTTGAAGTGCAGGACAAAGCTGTGTGACTTAAAAATAATTGTCTTCTTGTTTTTCAGCCTTACGTTTTCCTGTGATGGGCACCACTTGTTCACAGCTAATAGTGATGGAAACGTTATAGCTTGGTGTCGCAAGGACCAGCAGCGCTTGAAGTTACCCATGTTCTATTCATTCCTTAGTAGTTATGCAGCTGGGTGATGAGTATTTTTGCTGCTAACTCATGTCTCTGATGCACTTTAAATCCAAAATAGATCATAGAGTCTCTTATTTAACTGGATTTTTAAGTACTTTGAATGTCTTTCAAACGACTGAACAGATTTTTTAAAAGCAGTTGAAGGTGGTTGTAAAATTGTATATGTGCATGCACAAACCTGTAGCATATCCAGGTCACCAGGAAGCTCTGGTCATATACTCCAATACCAGCAAAGCGACTCATAAATGCTCTAACATGCAAGTCAAAATGCTGCAATACAAAACATAATAGTTTGGGGGTTTTTTAATTGCTTCTTGGACAGAAGTCTTCAAGGAAATTGAGTAAGCTTATTTCCCCTCTTATGTTGTAAAATATCGTCAGCATAAATTTCTGTAAATATCTATTAAAATGTTAGCATATGTATATCTGATTAGTTGAGTGTGGCAGAGTTGGCTCTGGGATAAGCAACCCAAAACTTAAAAATCCAAGACCACTTAAAATTGCTTTTTTGAGAAGCAAAAGAACTTAGTAGGTGCTTTTTGCACCATGTTATGGTATTGTAATACTAAAAAATATAATTTCTGCTGTCTTTAAATTTGTAAATTTTGCCATCTTCTCTGTTAGTAGAATAGCCTTTACAGCAGGCAAAAATAAAACTTGTCTTACTGATGGGTAGACACCTCATGGTATCATGAAGCAATATTTAGGTTACACTTCAGTTTTGTTGTTTTAGTTAACTCCCTAACTTTGTGTATTACCTGGCTGTCGCAATCCTATGGCGCCACATATACCGTATACTCACACAGCTTATCTTCCAGAGTTCTAAAAAAAGATGTTTAAGAAGGCACAGATGCAGTCCAGTTTTAGTGTCATTGAAGTTCAATACACTATAAAATGTTTGAATCTAACTGCTTGAATGCTCAATGTTCATAAGCATCAAATGGTTTGGAAGAGTTTACACAGATACACTGTGCAAATGTTATTTATTCTTAGGTGCTATTTTTAAGCAGGGGAAAAAAAATAAGCCTCTGTTTTGAAAGGCTTAATGAATTTGAATTCTTAGGCCAAATCAAAAGTTAACATTTCAGGTGATGGATTTGAAGGCCTCTAAACCGGACACCATGAACTGAGTGCCTGCTAGTCATGTGAATGGTAAAACAAGAATGCTAAGCAAGTCTGATGTAGCTACACTTTTCTGTTAATTGCTTTGCTTTTTTATCATTAGCATGTTCAGCTATTGCCATACAGGCAAAGTGCTGTGTCTCCTCATGTTTAAGGTTCATCTGCCTTCAGAACATCATGTATTAGATTGACAGGTTGTGATGAAAAGTACATAGACACAAGAAATCCTTACACTTCTTTTGAAAATTGTAAACAGTCTTTGGATATTCTCATAGTCCACATTACAAAGGCTCATCTTTGGTTCAATTAAACAAGTGACTACATACTGTATGAACTGAATTTTAACCTGTGTATATTGTAGCAGCATTGTATGGGATGGCTTTAGTCATGTTTTCCACTGTCTGAATGTTAATGTAAGGTCCAAATACTGACTGAGAAGCTTCCTGGCTCATGTTGAAGTGATGTGCTTTATTTCAGAGGAAGAAATGCAAATATTGTGGTTTTGGGGTGGTTTTGTGCTCCTGGGTTTGGGATGTTGCTCACAAAGGCTTATTTTTATAAAGTAGAACTCCACTTGTTACAAATCAATATGCAAAACTGCTGGCCTTGTAAAGAGTGCAATATTATTATTATATATTTTTAATGTAAAAGTAAAAATGATTTTTTGAAGCAATGGATATTTATTCAGCTTAACATCTTGGAACTCATAAAATAACATTGCAATAGTACCTGTGCATGATGTACTGAAATTCGCTGTAAATGTCACATTCCACACTGTCTTTGTATATCCACTGTCACACTGTTGGGTAATAAACAGATCTTTGTACCAGCTTGTTTGAGGTGATGAGAAACATGATTTTTAGCTTGGTTTTGTGTCACTTCTTTCTAGGTATCTTGCACATTTTCCTCCAGATTAATTTGTTTCATATTTTAAAAATTATGAAGTGGGGAAGTCCTCTTTATGGAGTGCATCGTGTGGGTGTCAAACTGAAGGGGAGTGTGTAAGACTGGAAGAGGAGAAGCCCTCAACTTATCCCTTTGCCCATGTGTGCATGTGTCCTTCCTTCCCATAGGGTGTGTGGCTGAATTCAAATGAAGTGGTGGCTCTCAAAGGGATGGGAATGCAGTAACTAGATATTCACATGGGGAAAGAGTGAGTCTCCAAACCATTACTGGAAAAAGGGAACGATGATCTCAGGTTTGAAATCCACTGTTTAGACAAAGCCCTCACAATGGATGGGAGAAACTAAAGAAAATCAGTAGAGAACTGACTTGAAATTAATGAAATTTTCTGCAGGAAAATGATTTCTGTGATGAACTAACAACACCTTTCATCTTTGACACATGAACTGAAGGATCTTTGCATTTAAACCACTGCTACAGGTGTGTTGCTTTCAAAGCATATAGGCCAACTCCTGTAGGAGACTCCTGGGCTTGGTTAAATGTATGAGTCTGCATATTAAAAAGAAAACATGTCTAAATGTATGATGAAAATATGGTTTTAAACAGCCATTTTGCTTCTTATATTTTAGCTTAAAGAATAAAATCATTAGAATCCAGTGGTGGAAGTATTGTGTAAATCACTGACATGTGGCTGATCGTTTGAACCACCTAGCAAGAGCTCCTGGTCTAATACCGTGTAAATCCTTTGCCTGGCAAATAAAGTCTTGTATGGAATGATGGTGCAATTACACATGAATGGATCAGCAGCAGCAGGGGCCACCTAAGTTTCTTATCAGTTTCTGGAGCTGTAGTTAAGGTAAGCTTATCCACTCACCCACTTGGTGAGGCACTGGCACAGGTTTCCCAGGGAAGCTGTGGCTGCCCCATCCTTGGAGGTGTCCAAGGCCAGGTTGGATTGTTCCTCAGGCAGCCTAGGGTGGTGGAATGTGGGCTGGAACTAGATTATCTTTAAGGTCCCTTCCAACCCAAACCATTCTATCATTTGATTTTAGTAATGTTTACCTTCTTCCTGCTGCATTTCCTTCTCTGAAACACCACGGCCTTAAAAGCCATTGACTCAGTCGTTGAAGAGGCTGCTCTAGCTCCAGAGCACCTTCAACAATGAGGCCCTTCCTTGTTTCCTTTCATACAGGAAATAAATGTGACTCAGAAACGCTTCTGCTGTATTAAAATGGAATGGGAAAAAGTGCTGAGAGTGGGATAAGAGACATGGGTGACAACTAGATGCCTCTCCAGAGGGATCAGTCACTGTGCTGGGGAGCGGAACAGATGGAGATGGCAGTGGCAGTGCTCCTGCCAACATTTTAATTACTGGGACAGACTAATTTTTTCATTAAATATGTTAATCAGCACTTTAACTGTCACTGGCCTTTATGGTTGACTCTCAAATTTGTAACAAAGGAGCACATAAAAAAATCGATCTATAACACTGCATTGTTTTATTCTGACCTTCCAGCCTCCATGAGGTGGCCCCTGCTCTCCCTTTCCTACAATGGTTACCTTCTTCACCCTGGGTTTAGTCCTTGTTTTCCTTTGCCTTTCCTTCCTTTTTCTAGTGTGAGGGAGGTGCCCGGACTCTGTCCCAGGCTTTACTCACTCACCTTTTTAGAAACACAGGGCTGATAGATCCCTGGGTGCCTGCTGGGGACACAGGTGGCTGTGGCAGGGAAAGGAGCGGGAGGCAGGTGCTGCTGCCAGGGCTGGGGGAGGGAAAGCTCGAAGACAGGATGGGATGGGGCGGCTTTCCTGCCATCTGCTCTGGGGCGGGGCAGTCACGCATGGTCAGATATGAGTGTCATTTATGAATGACACTAAGCTGGGTGGAAGTGTGGACCTGCTGGAGGGTAGGGAGGCTCTGCAAAGGGGTCTGAACAGACTCGATCGATGGGCTGAGACCAATGGGATGAGGGTTCAACAAGGCCACAGGCCAGGTCCTGCACAACCCCGTGCCATGCTACAGGCTAGGAGAAATCTGGCTGGAAAGCTGCCTGGAGGAGAGGGACCTGGGGGTGTTGGTTGACAGTTGACTGAACATGAGCCAGCAGTGTGCCCAGGTGGCCAAAAAGGCCAATGGCATCCTGGCTTGTATCTGAAACAGCATGACCAGCAGGTCCAGGGAGGTTATTCTCCCTCTGTACTCTGCACTGGTGAGACCGCACCTCGAATCCTGTGTTCAGTTCTGGGCCCCTCACCACAAGAAGGATGTTGAGGCTCTGGAGCGAGTCCAGAGAAGAGCAACAAAGCTGGTGAAGGGGCTGGAGAACAGGCCTTATGAGGAGCGGCTGAGAGAGCTGGGGGTGTTTAGTCTGGAGAAGAGAAGGCTGAGAGGAGACCTTATTGCTCTCTACAACTATCTGAAAGGAGGTTGTAAAGAGAAAGGAGCTCTTCACCCAAGTGACAGGGGACAGGACGAGAGGGAATGGCCTCAAGCTCCGCCAGGCGTGGTCACACATAGGCGTGGTCAGTAGCTGGGTGGGCGTGGTCACCGCGTAGGGGGCGGGGTCAGATGCGGCCACAGTCCATCTTAGGGCGGGGCCAACCGCCGCACGGGGGCAGTCACGGAGCGGGCGTGGCCTGTAGCGAGGGGGCGGGGTCAGCCGTGGGGTGGGCGGGGCCATCCGCGGCGCGCGCCATGTGCCGGGGCAGGCCGGCAGCCGCCGCCCCTGCCTCCCCAGCTCCCTCCCTCCCTGCCGGCCGCCCGCACACGGTGAGTGCTCCGCCGGCCCCCGCCGCTGCCGGGGACGCGGGACGGCTCACCCGCTTCTCTGCCAAAGTCAGCTTCGGGTTTCGCTGTTGCCGCGTTCTTAGGGGGAAAAAGCCGCTTAGACCCCAGGCAGAGCCCGTTCCTTTGCCTTCAGCTGCCGGCTGCGAGGACGGGGTTGGAACTGGATGGCCTTACGGTCCCTGCCCGTGGCAGGGAGGTTGGAACTGGATGAACTTGAAAGTCCCTGCCCGTGGGAGGTGTCCCTGCCCGCGGGGAGGGGTTGGAACTGGATGAGCTTTAAGGTCCCTTCCAACCCGAGCCCCTCCCTGATGCCGTGAGGAGCCGAAGGGGCTGCCCTGCTGGCCGAGCTCGGGGTAGCCGCTCCAAAAGCCTTTCAGCCCCGCAGGTAATAAAGCGCCGAGCTTCTCGGGGCAGGGGGTTTCTCTGCTTTGCGTGTTCAAATATGCTGCAAACGGGATTTGAGTGGAATAATCGAACCGCCCCGTGTGTTTTGTTCAGAGGTCGCAGCTGCGTTTTCTCACCTGAAGAGGTGAAATAGTAGATGGGTCTCATCCTTCTGTCTCGGCCTCTCGAGGTCTCCGCTGGTTCGCTGGGCTGTAGCTGCACACAGCATGTGTGCCCGTGACAAGCGTTTTGCTTAGGAAGATTGTCCTTGTGAAATACCACGTCGGCTCAGCCGGTGTTTCCTTAGGCTCTTCAGTGCTGAGGAGGGAGCTGATATTTTTCTGATAAAAGATTTGGGTGTGGTGGCAAGAATTTCTGGGTCTTGACAGCTGGGCTGGGTAAAGTACCCGTGTTCAATGAAAACCGAGCTCTTGAAGTTTAGCTGCTTTGCAATTATGTGATCAGCAGTTACTTTTGAAGCCACCGTATTTCTAGATTGAACACTATACTCCCTTCTTATTGTGAACAGCGTTTTTGCCTTTAATCTAATAATTTCTGCTCGTGCTGCTAAGCTTATCCTTACTGAGTGGAGCATAAAATTGTAGTGGTTTTCTATTATTTCTTTACAGAGCCATGGGATAAAGAAAGCAAAACGATTCCTTAACCTGTCTCTCTGTTTACGGAGCTACATCAGGTGCAGTAAATCTCGGAGTAAGAACTGAGATACTGGGGGCAGTTGTTCCAATCCCGTGCATGCCCTGCAAATGCAGAGGGAGTTACCTATGACGATGATGCTCGCTCAGATAATGAGTGGTCTAGCGCAGGGTGCTTCTTAGGTTACTTGAGTAACAACTGTAGAACACCTCTTGCTGTCACCTGAAATACCTTTGATGTGCCAGTTTGGCATCAAACAGCTGTGATGCCGTAAATGTTGCTGTTTATATTCCTGGCATGTTTGCAAATGGAGAATGAAATGTAGGGATCTTTCTACAATGTAGAATGTGATTTGCAGGTCATTATTCAGGGACAATTCTCTCTAATGTCGCTGGCACTTGTTGTATGATTAATTTGTCTCTTGTGCTGTGTGGTCCAAGAGCTTGTGTAGAAGGCGTTCTTCACAGTCATGATCCCTAGGGTCTCTAGTCTAGCAATTTCAGGTCCATCAGTTTAGGTCACTGAAACAAAATCATAGAATCGTTAGGTTGAAAAAGACCTTTGAGATCATCAAGTCCAACCATACGTGTCCACTATTAAATCATATTCCTAAGCACCTCATACACCTACTTTTTAAATGCCTCCAGGGATGGCGACTCAACCACCTCCCTGGGCAGCCTCTGCCAGTGCCTGATAACCTTTTCCATGAAGAAATTTTTCCTGATGTGCAATCTAAACTGCCCCTGATGTAGCTTGAGGACATTCCCTCTTGTCCTATCACCTGTCACTTGGGAGAAGGGACCAACGCCCACATCTATGCAACCTCCTTTTAGGTAGTTGTAGAGAGCGATAGGGTCTTCCCTCAGCCTCCTTTTCTCAAGAAGGCAACAACTGGGTTTCAGGCTTTTTAGGCTGAATTCTACAGGTCACTCTTTTTGCATGATGTTTTAAGGTTGTCCTTGTTGGAAGTGAAAGGGAGAAATTTGCGCTGCAGCTTTTCATCCCTGTTGCTTGTACAAATTCATACTGAAGAGCCTGAAAACTGTATTTTGCGATGTTGCTTAAGTTTTCAGACTTTTTCTGCATTTTATTGACAGGTATTTATATAAAGTTTGGTGAATGTAGGTTACACCCCTCACCCCTCTGCAAGGTCAAGCTGTACCTGCAAATATTTGTGTAACTTCCTGGGTTATCATAAGATAAGTTGGCCTTTGAAGTGCTGTTGGGTACAATCTAATCTGTTCTAAAAAAAAATAAAGAAAAGTTGCTCTTTACAAGCATTTTTGTAGGACCTGGCGGTTAAGATCTCTGGTACAAATGAGTTGACTGCATCCAGAAAAAAGGATGAAGTTCACATGAGGTAAAAAAAACCCAAAACTCTAGAAAATTTGGGTGTCTGGGAAGCTGTGACTACGCAGCTCTCAGGCGCAGTGCTTTAGGAAACGAGTGGCTGGCATGGTGTGCCACTCAGCAGAAACTACTGGGCTGAAAAAGCCCGTGTAGCTGCTGTCACTATTCTTTGTTAATGTGGTCAGGGTTCCCCTGAAAGAAGAGAGTCACAGAGACTCGATTAATGAGCTTGGCGTGCTGCATACATATACACTGCGTAAGTGAGCTCCTATGTAGTCTGGGTCTGGCAACACGCATCAGTGATGTGGATTGCACAGTCTGATCACTAACATAGCTGCTGTAAATACGGTGATTATCAGGATCTATGTACACGTCTATCAATCTAACTTAATAGACGGTGCTAGAAAAGCAGCCAAGACTGAGCATTGGCAAATCCAGCAGAGTAGTTCCTGGTTCAGAGCTTTTTAGGTAATTTAAAAGATGGGGAGATGTTATTCCTTTTCAGCATCGAAAGAAGCGTGGCCAGCATGTCGAGGGAGATGATTCTGCTCCTCTACTTCACTCTGACAAGACCCCACGCAGGGTACTGTGTCCAGCTCTGGAGCACAGGAAAGACATGGATCTCTTGGAACGGGCCCAGAGGAGGGCCAGAGACAGTCAGAGGGCTGGAGTACCTCTCCTATAAGGACAGGCTGAGAGAGTTGGGGTTGTTCAGCCTGGAGAAGAAAAGGCTTCAAGGGGACCTTACTGGAGCCTTTCAGTACTAAAGAGTGGCTACAGAAAAGCTGAGGAGCAACTTTCTAGCAGGGCCTGTTACAACAGGACAAGTGGTAATGATTTTACACTAAAAGATATAAGGAATATTTTTTTTCCAGAGAGGGTGATGAAACACTGGAACAGGTTATCCAGAGAGGTGATAGATTCCCCATCCCTGGAAACATTCAAGGTCAGGTTGGATGGGGCTCTGAGGAACCTGATGTACTTGAAAATGGCCCTGTACGTTGCAGGGGGGGTTGGACCTTTAATGGTCTCTTCCAACCCAAACTTTTCCATGATTCCATGACCCTGTAGGCTCTCTCCAGATGCAATGCAAAGCTAATTGTGCCATCCTGGGGGTATGAAGAGCTAAAGATTACTTGACTGTTTAAAAAGGCTCTCTTAGGAGAGAGGGTCAGAGCCTCAAAGGAAACACTTAGAGAGATCCCACAAGAGGGTGTTTGGAAGAGCAGGCTTCCTCACATTCCAGAGGATGATTGTTCAGGGAGAGGGTGTGTAATAAGACTCTCATTACTGAAATTTCTTTTCTCTCTTGAGATTTTTTCTAAGTTACAATATTATTTCATTAAAGAATATTAAGCTTAAGGTTATTAAAAATACCACAGATCCTAAAGAGAGCAGAACCAGGTCTCAACCAAAGCTTTGTCTGCAAAGAGGTCTGGTTCAAAGCAGCCTGGTTTGAAAGTGAGTACAATTCTCATCCTCGACATCACTCTGTATGTAGCAGGACCTTGACTGATGTGCATATACATGATGCGTTTGCAGAGTGTGAGAGAAGGCAGAGGTATATGTAGCATGGTAAATGAAATGTGAAACAGGAGAAATCTGACTTGTGAAGTTCTGGAACCAGAACTGTCTATATGAAAAAAAAGAGATTAGATACTTAGATGGATACTAAGCACTTCTAGAAATATGGTAGTTAAATATTTAAGTGTGTGTAAAGGCCAGGGTAGGAGCAGGATTTGGAACAGAACAAATGTTTGTGCTTCAGAATAAGTGGAAATTTTCTCCTGTGGCTGAAACACAAGGTGCCAGACTTTTTAAAAGTTCTTTTTATAAAGCCTCTTTTAGTGATTATTTTCTGATATCATGAAATAATTTGCCAGAGAAGATATGTGTTTTCTTTTCTAAATATTTCTCCACCATTTGTTATTCCAGAATATAAGTAAGGACATACTATGTTTGTGGCATTGCTTTGGAAACAGGGTTTGGATTTTTTAAAGCATTTTTGTGTCTAATAGTCTTTTCAAAATTCCATTATGGTCTCAACTCAATCTCTTTTTCAGTAGATACTTAAAAACTAGCTGGATGTACTACAAAAAGTGTTCTCACTGACTTTGATGAGGCTAGTGGCAGTTCAAATTGTCTGGTTCTAATGTTTATATGTTGCAGTTGCTTAATTATATTTAACTTAAATGTATTATTCAAAATGAAATTTCTGATTTGCCTCTGAACTTGGGCTGTGGCAGATGTAGAAATGGCTCTGTGACTTCATTTAGCTCTGATTTTTTTTGCTCTGTGGTCATTAGCAGTCTAGCTGTGGAGATGATAACAAAATTTAAATGATTCATGCTTATCGGGCTATCATTTTGAAACAAAAATAAATGTGTTTAATACTATGTTTATGGATAGATCAAGACTTAAAAGCTATGGGGTTGCATAGCAATAAAAAAGTCCAGAGATGAGCTATAATTCAGAACCTCCTGCTCTTGTGCATGTCTTGTACCCTTTCTGCTTATCCGCTGCATGTCGCAACACATCTGAGAATTGTTTGGAGGCTGTTGGCTGGGTTTGGGTTTTTGTACTATACAAGGCATTTTATGCCAAGCCAGTTCCTGCACAAGTATTTAGTCCTGTGCTTTGTGAAGAATATGAGTGAAACAATTGTAAATAAAAACCAAGGCACAAAGGAAAAAGCTGCTGTGTTCTGACGCGATTTTAATTTATCAGAGTGCATATGAAGGAATCACAGAATCACAGAATAATCACAGAATCACAGAATAACCAGCTTGGAAGAGACCCACCGGATCGTCGAGTCCAACCATTCCCACCAATCCCTAAATCATGCCCCTAAGTACCTCATCAACCCTCACCTTAAACACCTCCAGGGAAGGCAAGTCAACCACCTCCCTGGGCAGACTGTTACAATTCCTAACCACCCTTTCCGTGAAGAATTTTTTCCTTATCTCAAGCCTAAATCTCCCCTGGCGAAGCTTTAGGCCATTCCCTCTCAAGCCATTCCCTCTTGTCCTGTCCCCTGTCACTTGGGAGAAGAGGCCAGCTCCCTCCTCTCCACAACCTCCCTTCAGGTAGTTGTAGAGAGTAATAAGGTCTCCCCTCAGCCTCCTCTTCTCCAGGCTGAACACCCCCAGCTCTCTCAGCCGCTCCTCATAAGACTTGTTCTCCAGGAAACATGTTTCGTTCAAGTGACACAACCTCTTCTTTGCTTCAGCATATATTAAATCCCTTGTTTTATTTGGCACAATTAATGTATTTTAAGGTAGCGTTTCCCCTGCCTAGACTTACACAAGTGCTGAAAAAGACATTTTTGCTTACCAAATTAGTTTTGAGCGTGATTCACCATTGTATTTGTATCCCACTATCCCATTTTACAGCACAGGTTACCAGTGTTAGGAAAGAGAAGAAACAGCTGTCTTTGCCTTGTCTTTTAACATCTGTGCTTTGTGAAATCATAGCAGTAAAAGGTTATTCCTCCATTCTTCTTGTGCTCTGGATTCTGTGCTTCTGTTGACTCTACTATGCTTAAGAGATTGCATATACAATTTGGTTTTTTACAAGAGTATTTTCTGTGTCTTACTGATTCCCTGTTTGTATCTTATACCCCAGTGACTGGGTCAGGTAACCTATTGAAGTTCAGGAAGGGAAATCTGTGTAGTTCTAGGTGCTTACTTCTTGCCCAGAAATAAGCCACCAGTATTCATTTTGAAAGACCTGATCCTAAATTCTTTTGGCAGCAACATGAAATGCCTGGGTTTGTGTATTTTCTCCTGTGTTCCATCTGCTTCTCACACCCTGTGTCTTTTGCATTGCCTGGCTTATATTGGGTTCTAACACTCGCCACTAGACTAATCTTGCTTTGAGGGACACTTGTGGCGTACTGTGTATATACAAGATGGCCAAAGCCTCAGCGTCCAGTCTTACTAGGCAGTGTAACTAGTCCAAGCACCTGTCTAGGTCATTGGTATCCTATCTTATCTTTCTTGTCCTGGGGGCTCAGCCCAACTTCCAATGATGCCAAGACAGTAACTGTTACTTGTGCTGGACCAGGGCTGCAAAATGGTGTCAGCGCAAGGTCTCCTGACACGCAGACCACCTAGGACACGTACATATTGTGCCTTTGCTCAAGATTCCAATGTAGTCATCTTGACTAATCTTGTAACGGTGCTGAGGACTGCAGGATAACGAGTGTACTTACTCTCAAGCCCTCAGGGACTCACAGTGCAAGAACAAGCACTGACGTACCTTGATTAGACTGCCCTTCCCAAGTGCTGCCGGTCTCTTAAAAAATAATTCATTCCTATGCTGTGTACTGTACTGTGCTGGGTTTTAGCCATCTTTAGGCTTCACTGGGGATGTGTAAGCAAAAATTTGGACACCACTGCATTATTTCTTCATAATCTGTTTCTTCATTTCTAAACTCCTTAAATCTGTAGTCAGAATTTTGACCTTTTCCTCTGTCTTAAAATTTATCATTTTTTTGTAGCTCGGCGAGAGTGGCATGGCATTAATTTCTATGGTGCACATTTCTCACTTGTTCTCATGTTATTAGGTGTAACTAGGGTATGGAGTCAAACAGCTGCAAGGCCTGTTTGTGAATAGCCATTATGTGTTGGCAATCTGAACCAAAGCAACTGTTTCTACACTGAAATAATGACCACGTGCTCTGCATTTGTATGTTGTTTGCAGAATTCAGATTGAATACTGGCAGTGGAGAATGTAAATGTGTAATGCAATAAGGTGCTATTGAAGAGAACAGAAATAAACAGTGCCTGGTTTGTAGTGGTGATCTGGCAGTGTCGATGTGGTCGGTGAGGGTTGGTTAGATTGCTCATAACTGTCCTCTCACTGATTGCTGTATTTGTAACCTCTATTTTTAAATTGTCTCAAACTTGTTTCTTCTAGGAAAAACAAAATGAAGGAACTAGTGTCAAACAGTACGACAAATATATCTCAAGCCAGGAAAGCTGTGGAACAATTAAAAATGGAAGCATACATGGACAGGATGAAGGTAAACTTAGACTTATTGTTGATATTTTGAATTAACTCACTAGTTTTTGATACAGCCTGTCTTTAATATTGTAGAAAGAATTAATCAGCTGAAATAAAAAAATCTGTATTGAGCTATAAAACAATTTTCAGTACTGTGACTTGGTCGTGTACAAACGGCTTGGTTCAAGTGAAGTGATTTCCAGAGACTGGCTTCTCATCTGCTTCTGTACAAGTGCCTTTTACATCTGTCGAAAGTGCTATTCTGTGCAATATTTAAAATGAGCTGGCAGATACACAGGTGCTCTTCTTTGTCACCTGTAGCTGAACATAGGTGCAGCTCAGGTTTCTAGATTCTTCTCCTTTAAGAACGGGAACGTGTCTTTAAGGTATTGCAATACTTTTGAATAATGATGACACAAGCTGTATTACTTTGTTTTGTTTTAGCACTGACTTCACTGAACAAAAAAATACATATGATAACAGTGTTCAATTATGATTCTACACTTGCCCGTTGTATGTGAAGATTTGGTGTGATCATACCTCTATACGTATGTGGATTAAATATTTTTACTAAAGGCATTATGAAACAGAGGTCTTTAATGTTTTTAACCAGAAAAGCCTATGGATTGTTCCTCTCTGTCATTCTGCCTTCCACTAGGCTAAAGTTTTGTGAATAAATCAAGCACCTAAAAACTAATATTGTCATAGGAAGTTTTAAGAAAGCAATGCTTATCTTTTCTTGCTGTCTCTTTCTCTGTGTCTTTGAAAACAGGGAATAATTATTTGGATGAAAAATCCAGCCTCTACAAACTAGAAGAGTTTAGAGACAGAAAGACTAGAAAAAGAAATGTATTTAAAGAATCACAGAGTCACAGAATCACTAGGTTGGAAAAGACCCACAGGATCATAGAGTCCAACCATTCCTATCAATCACTCAACCATGCCCCTCAACACCTCATCCACCTGTCCCTTAAACACCTCCAGGGAAGGTGACTCAACCACCTCCCTGGGCAGCCTCTGCCAGTGCCCAATGACCCTTTCCATGAAACATTTTTTCCTGATGTCAAGCCTGAACCTCCCCTAAATAATAAATACATAATAACCACTTTATCTGCAAACAACTAACTGAGTTGTTACTAACTGTGAGTGTAACTGAGTTTACAAATGCAGTAAGACCATTTAGAAATGTTGTACCTTATATTCTCCTTGTAGTCTTAACTTGGTTTGTTCATTCACCCAGACTGCGTGCTGAAAATCTGTGTGTAGACAGCATGGGGGCAAAAGTATCCAATTACAAATTTAAAATAGCATTGAATCATAAGCTCACTAACTAGAAAGATATTATTTATAATTCAGAAATATTAGTGCAATTCACATGAATAGTCAACCTTGCTTATATGAAAAAAAAAGAAATTTCAATTTCTTCATTTTGTTTTTAGCAATGTCTTGTAAGGCCATTGAATCTGCAAAACTATAGTTTCTGTTTTGTTTAGTGTCTTGACAAATTCATGACTTAATAGGTGCCTGTTCAGAGGGACAGGTATTTGTGTTTCCATCAGTGAGGGAAGATGTGCCTTTTCAGTGTTCAGTGAGGTTAGTCCTCTGATTCAGGCCATATTGCAGCTGCATGAACAACACAACTAACTAGAAGGAACGAGTGTGTGTGAGTGCAGAGGGAACGATCGGGAAAATTAAGGCCCAGTTTATTGTTATATGAAATTGTTGACACTTAGTAGATTGCCTGATACTGGCTTTTATGTAATCAGTGGTTACTCACGGTCTACATCACTAGCTCAGTTATGTAAAGAGCTTCATTAGTTAGATGTATAACGTACTTAATTACCTATGTAGGAAAGGCATATGTTATTTTTAGTTAGTTTAATTAAAAATAACACAGTTATTAGGAAGTGTGGCAGACCTCAAAAACAAATAGCTTGAAAGTGCAATTATTTCACCTTTCAAAAGAACTTGGAACTAAAAAGGCAGTAAAGGAAATATATTTCAGTATTGTGAGGGTTCCTATACTAATATAATCTAAACTAATACATAGTTTGCAGAATATTTGTCTTGGTTTCTAGAATTTCTTTGAATAAGGGGGATTGTGAGAAGAGGTTGGTTGGCTTTTTATTCCCTGAAGTTCTGCTTTGCCTTTTCATTTTTAAACAGTTAAGAGTATGTTTCACTATAGCCAAATTTTACCAAGACAGGAGATTTTGAGTTCCTGTATCATAACTGTAAAGGCAGAGAAATTCCTTTAACTTACTTCCTTTTTTTTTTTTTTTTGTGGTGTTTTGGATCTGCTTAAACTAGTTAGGCATGTAACAAAAGATCGCTTTACTAATAATTTAATTAAACACTATTTTGCAGGTAGCGATAGCTAAGTGATTATTCCCATAACAAACAAGACCACATTGTTAAAATTAAAAAGATGCCTGCATTATTGACTAGGGAAAGCAGAAGTTCCAGCTCATTTTTGTACTATAGAGGCACTTTGTTTTCCATGCACGGTAGCTCCTGTAACCAGCGAGAGTTGGGTCTGCTCAATTAAAAATGTTGAGTTTTAATTATGTTATATAGATGCCCATTACCCCCTGTGTTCTGGATTTTTCAACTAACATAAAAATCAAGTCCTATAACCAAACAGAGCAGCAAGCAGTGCAGCATTTTGAGGTTCCACAAAGACAGCCCTCTGCTGAGGTGTGAAAGAAACAGGACAACTTAAAAGGTGAGGATGACGTTATTGGTGTATTGATCGATAGCTGGAAGGAGTATTACTGTGGTGCGGTTTTATAAACCATAAAAATCCCAGAAGGATCATAAATTGGACCTGCCTTACTTCCCTGCAGATGGAACAGCTAGAATTATAATGGAAAAGTAAGTAGAAAGCAGGAAGCATGGATGGAAAGACGCCAAGCTAGGAAACATCAAATCAAATAAGGCAGACTGTGGCCTCATGACTAGTGGAATAATGTGTCTTCCGAAGGTGCTAGCATTGAAGCTGAGAAAGCAAAGATAGTACTGGCGCTTTATCACGGTTGTCCCCAGAGTAAAGTGCTATTTAATCTCCTTTTTGCAAGCAAAAAAAGAAGGAGGAGTGCTCTGCCATTTAAAAATCTTGGTGTATCAGTTATTATTCCATTTGCTTTTTTCTTAAGAAGGTAGAAAATATTCCTAACTGATTCTGAATAGTGTTGGGATATAAGCGGTAGGATTGCCAATAAATGTGTGTGAATCTCTTTGTTTTAGATGTAAAGGATAAGCAGAGTGGGTGTTGTAGCAAGAATGGTAATTAGTCACAATCCATGACAAGACAGATGACATAGTAATTGCAGCATTTTCCCCTGTCATTGAAGCTTATAATTATTAGTGCAGCTAACAGGATTATGTTCTAACTTTGGCTGCTTTTATCACCTCTGCTGTTCTGAAATATAATGGTGAAATTCCACAGTCCTCTTGAGACAAATTCTTTAAAGCATTGATGTTGAGTGTTTTGTTGGTTTTTTTTCCTTTTGATAATTTGACAACCACATATGTTTTTCACTACACAGTATAAAAATAATTGTATAAAATGTGAGATCGGCGTGATGCCTAAACACTCCAGGCCCTCTGTCTAAACACTCTTAAAGGTTAAAAAAAATATGGAAGTCTAACTTTCTATTAAAATTCATCAATCAAACTGGATTCTGATGTTTTTCTTTAGCCACTTCTTCAATTTGTATAAGTTACTTAGAATCTGCAGACCAAACTGTGTTGCATAGAAGTGAAATGATAAATATGTTAGCTTAATTTGAATATTCAATATTCTGAAACTGTCCGTGTAGCATTCAGCTACAAATAAACCTAGAGGTGAGTGAAAGCTGTGGCAGAGTGGCCTTCATTTAGCTGCCTCCATGACACAAACAGCATGATCAGCACGTTATTTTGTGTAGGAACGAATCACATTAGGCAGCCTCTGCTTGCTGACATGTGCTAACGCAGATGTCTCTGCTGGAGCCTTAATGCGATGCTCAATGCAGAGGTCATCCGGCACTGTTGTTCTGAGTAATAACACTGTGCAGGAAAATTGCTGGAGGCAACGCTGTATTTTTCTCTTTTTTTGGCCACGGTTCCAACTTTGCCAACACTGCTCACAGCAACCAATGTTTTCATTGCTCCTGCAGTGTGATCGGCTAACTTAAGTCCATTTAGTGAGTGGTCATTATTCCGCTGCGCAAGCTTGAGCTACTTCGCTTTGAGTGAAGAAATGGCTGTAATTCACTTTTATAACTACTCTAATCCCAATGGGAGGATTTCTCCTCCCCAAATCTTTTTTTTTTTTTTATTTAAGGATGAAAATACATGGCCTGGTACAGGTTTAGTTTGCGACAATGTGCTGAAATGTGATCATGTTCCTCAGGTTCCTCAGTTCCTTGTTGCAGGTTTGTTTTCTACTAAATTGTACTGTGGTTTGTCTAAACACCATGATGTTGAAGGCAGTGCTTGCTCTACTTCATGGCATTCCTACCAGAATTGGACAAGTTGGATAAAAAAAACTATGCTGTGCTTTTGCTAGTGAAAATCCTTTTTATTTTTAAATTATGTCAAAGCACTTTTGGAGCAGGAAATTATACTACTGGGTTTATCCCTTGTAAAAGTGATGATTGGAGTTGTACCTCCCCCATCAAACAAGAAGCAATGTACTTGGGCTGATGTTGTTTATCTGCACATGAAACAAACAGTAGTTATGGAATGGTTGATCTGTCGAAGTCCACTGTTGATTCCTTGCTCCTATAGGGTCAGTCTGCTTAAAAAGATTGTGGTTTCATGAATAAAATAACTTATTCATTAGCTTAATAATTGAAGATGAAATGTGCTAGGCATCTTCAATAAACCCTGTTTCTGGGACATGGAGAATTAGACTAGCTCTCTATTAGGTTTCATGGCAGCAACGTTTATTATGGCAGCACTGAAGATGTCATTGAGCTTTCCTTGGGTACCTGTGCCTCCAAGTTCGACTTGATCTGTTTGACTGCAAGAGTTCAGCTCCAGCTAATAAATTAATTAGAGCATAGAGCTGCCTTAATTTTAAACATGCAGCTGACCTGGAAGGACAATAGAAAAGTAGAAATGTTTATGTTAAATAATTATGAATGTACTGGTGATTGTCATTACTTGAAAATACTTCTCCAAAATCCTGTGGGGGTACATTCCTCCTAATGTTACTGGAAACATGCTAACCTCCTCTTCAGTGGATGCATTCTGTACTAGTGTACAGTACAGTGAGATAGAGCGTAGGTCATTAGCAAAGGAAAGTACATTTTCTGTCTTGTGATCTTTTTTTGGGGCTTGATAGGAGTTTCATGGTCTGCCTACATTGTGCCTTTCTTTGGAGAACCTGCTTTTTGAACATTCACAAGTAAATTTAAGTGAAAATTTGGAATATGATAGGATTTTTCTGTTCTTTGCAGTTCTACCTCTCTATTCTAGACAGTGCCCTCACACTCTGAGGCTTGTTCTTTTATCATTCCTTAGCAAGTAGATGACTAAAGTATGTTGAAAATAATTATAATCCTTTCTTTGCGCTTCAGAGTCCATCATTTTCCACATATCTTTGTTTTACCTGCCTCTTTTTTTGAGAAGCACTGGTCTTTCTGAATATTTCTACTGATTTACTCAGTTTAGTGCTCAGTCTTCTACTTTGCCTGGGTCCAGCAATCTATTGTTCCCTGTAGTTTCTTTGCTGCCATTTTGTTTTACAGGACAATTCAAAAGCAAACTAATTTAAAGTAACACTGTTTATTCCTCTGCCTATACTGGGATGCCAACCATAGGCACTTTAGTCATTTAAGCATTCTAAAGGCATATATTAATTGATATTAAAAAAAAAAAGACAGTTATTTTCTTCCAGAAGTTAATTAAGATTTCATGCAAATCCTGTTCCAATGCTCATTTCTTTCATAGGTTTAATCTGAAGCCTACTACAGGCTGGACTGGTGACAAATCAAGCAGGGTGTGGGGAGGCTAAAGCTCACAGTGATGACACACCTGCTAGAAAAATACCAGAAATCCAATTTGGTTTTCCTCTTTACTATAGTTGTGCAAACTTGCCGACCTTGGTGTTTGACTCCAGAGAAGCTGTCACGGTGCTCAAAGAAAGAACTTTTTTGCACAGGCTTCCTATCTTGTTTTCTCAACTATCATCATATTGAAAACACAATAATTAGACAAAACAAAGAGATACAGTTAATTGTAAATATCTTGCTAACTGAGCGAACCAGAAATATTTTGTGTATGCATTGTAAATTATTGAAAAAGTAAATGACTTGTTGCAGCCTGATGTCACCAATATAATTAGGGCACAAACCTGCAAAGATTACGAAGTTTCAGCTACAGCTGAAATGGTTTAATATTTAATTATTCATTTCATTAAAAATATCTTGTATGTCAACGCAGTCACGTTTCAGTACAGCCCTTCAGCAAGGACAAAACGATGTTCTGAATGTGGAGACTTCAGAATTGTTCATTTTAGAAGTATACAAATATTAAGATAAAAAATACACAATGATCAAGTCTTGCTGCTGGTTTATTATTACTTTTTAATCCCATTGTCATGTGCCTAAAGAACCTTTTGTTTCTGTGTGCGTTTTGCATCCAGAAGAGCAAAAGGTAGAGAGAGTGCTTGTGGAAAACCTTATTGCCAGTGACTGGGAACAAGCGCTGAAGCAGGTGACCTCTACAGAAACACGTGCTGCAAGGGGAATCCCCATTGCTTATGGGCAAATATGTATTTTAATGAGTATCTACTCCTGACCTTTCTTGTGATGGAGAGGAACGAATCCTATAAATTTATACCATGTCATGTCACTAGATTAGAGAAAATATATATTAGGATCACTAGGTCTAATAAGAGCAAATTCAGAGTTGTGGTCTCTAGTAACTTAAAGAATAAACCATTCTACTCATATTTTATGACAGCTGCCATTATCTTATGTTATATGAAGAATATTTCTGCAATGCAGATTGCTTCAGAATTAAGTATTACTGTAGTTCTCTCTTCTCTTCTATTAGGTATCCAAGGCTGCAGCAGATTTATTGGCATATTGTGATGCTCACATTGGAGAAGATCCCCTTATTATTCCAGTGCCTGCATCTGAAAATCCCTTTAGGGAGAAGAAACTCTTTTGTACTATCCTTTGAGTCAGTTTTCAATTAAAAATGTCTTATGCTAAAATTTGTTATCGGTGTTGCATGCTTTTAGTGTTAGTATTTCTTTCGTCCGATATGAATACTTAGCCTATAAACTACAATATTTTTAGAAGGTAGTGCATTTTCTGGTAAAAAAAAAATTAACAAATCCTAAAACAATCGAGGTAATCCTTATCTTTCAGACCGAGGTAAAAGTTAAATTTCAGTTCTTCATAAAGATTCTTAATGAAAGTCTTGAGTACAGTATCAAATTGTAGATATCTTTGCCAGTCATAGATTTTTCTGGGACCTAAATGAGTCATACGGATTCTGAAGCTATTTTTAACGTTCTTATTTTCTTTGGAAGGTGAATTTAATTCATTTGCCTTTACAAATTTGTATCTAAAATGAGAAGTGTGACCTTTCCTCAAGTAGCACATAGGAAAAAATCCCAGTGATTTACACTATTTGGAAAAATCAGTGTTATACCGTAAGTGGTGTTTATAAATGTTTTGTGAAGATTGTAATAAACTTGACTACCGAAACAATCTTAGTAAAGCAACATTGTAGTTACAAGCAAAATGAAGATGTATAGTTACATGCTAGGACTGCATCAATAAAACTGTAGAAACACATGGCTGCTGATCTTATTTTGAATGATAACGATTTAAGTTATTTTAGAAAGTAGACTGAAGTGTAATAACCTCAGCTCTTCCTGAGGGGCTTAGCAAAGGATCTAAATTCTACCCTGACCAGTACAGTACCTCACATTTCCTAAGAAGCTTTCTACATGATTTTGGCCACGAGAGCAAGACTTTATGGGGATGGAGAGTAGCAGTAAATGACTGTTGTTCAGGAACCAGTTCCAGTACCTGAAGGGGCTACAAGAAAGCAGGGGAGCGACTATTTACAAACGGTTGTAGTGATAGGACAAGGAGCAATGGGTATAGACTGGAGAGGGGCAGGTTTAGACTAGACATAAGGAAAAATTTCTTCACTATGAGGGTGGTGAGGCACTGGCACAGGTTGCCCAGGGGAGCTGTGGCTGCCCCATCCCTGGAGGTGTTCAAGGCCAGGGTGGATGGGGCCTTGGGCAGCCTGGGATGGTGGGAGGTGTCCTTGCCCACGGCAGGGGGGTTGGAACTGGATGATCTTTAAGGTCCCTTCCAACCCAAGCTATTCTGTGATTCTAATATGCAATGAGACCACTATGCTGTTGGCAGCCACTAAGTTTATATATTTTGGAGCCCCAGGTTAATCATGAGATAAGTTATCAGCAAATAAATTTTGGAGGTTCTGGGAGGTTTTTTTATTTTGTCTTTGTTTAAAGTGCAGTGAGAGGACAAGAATGAGGTAGGGAATATGATTGATCTCTTATCTTCATTCAGTAAAATTAAGCTCAATCACGGCATCTGGTGGAAAAAAATGTTACATTATAGACTTTTACAAAAATTATTCTTAAAGAAAAAAGTGAAAGCTCCTCTGTGGTCTGATATATTAGGAGAATTCCCTCACTCCAGTACTTTATACGTCCAATGTGTCAATGTACTGGAAATGTTGCTCCTTTGGAGCTCCTGTGAAGGCAGCTCCACACGTATGGCAGGGGAAAGCTTGGTTAAAGAGCTGCACTAGTCTGATGGAGTTGAGGCTCTAAACATATAGACCATGCTTCCTCCACACAAACTTGCGTTCCATCAGCTTCTTAAATACCTACAAGGCAAATAGCAGCAAAGGAAGGGTTTATTTTCTTGCTAATCCATTTGGATAATGCACCACACCCAACCACACTCAGTCACAAGAGACAGGTGGCTCTGGGCTGTGGTTCTGCTGCAGGCCAGCTCGTTCACCACGTCTGTCTAGCATGGAGCCTCCATGGTAATTTACTTCCCGTGATGTTATCGTAAAAAACCCTATATTCCTTCTAACCAACAGGCTTTTGGGATGTCTTTCATTTAAAAGTTTGGGGTTTTTTGGCAGCTGAAGACATCCATAGTCTACTAGGCACAAAGCTGCTTCACAGTACTTGTCCTGATAAACATTCAAGTTGCCCGACCAGATCTTATCTTGGTTCTTATTTCAAAGTTTACAGTGTAGGATTCCCATTCCTAACTTGTAACACGAATACTTCTTAATGTGTGGTGTGTTCTGCTTTATTTTGGGGTGTAGATAAACAGGCTTTAGCTAACTGAGTAGCTGTTTCATTGACACTGAAATAAAAATGGCTTTCTGAAAATATTTGTTAAAAAGGAGCAACAACAGCTTAATAAGGTTCTTCAGGGAGTCCTTCCCACACTGTACACGATTTGGTAACTGCTCAGATCACCATGGCAACATTTTCATTTGTCTTTCCGCATGTATGGTTTTAACTGGAACAGCAAGGGAGGGGAATATAGGGCATACAGCTTTATTCTCAAAGGCTTTGTAACAACTTGCATTCCTGGCTCATCATTAACATTCCCATCTAGAATAACAAAATTGCCACAGCTTATTACAGGGTTGCAAACAGCTCGCTTTCTGTTTCCAATTAGCCTGAGCTCTGAGGTCCTGAAATTGCAACATTTCACAGTAGTTTTGAACATCACTCGTTACAAGAGCTGCATTTATAATACAAAAATCTATTATTATTATTTTTCAGAGGAGATGAATGCCATTGTTTTGGACTTAAGGTTTTTCTCCAGAATTTTTCTTCCAAGTATTTGTGAATATGTTGGACTTCTTACATGTTTAGTAGCTGTTCCCGTGTTTGTGGCTTCTTTCATCAGTTCATAACTTTCAGGTAAAAATTTTTGGATCTATTAAGATCATAGAATCATAGAATGGTTTGGGTTGGAAGGGACCTTAAAGACAGGGACACCTCCCACCAGCCCAGGCTGCCCAAGGCCCCGTCCAGCCTGGCCTTGAACACCTCCAGGGAGGGGGCAGCCACAGCTCCCCTGGGCAACCTGTGCCAGAGCCTCACCAATCTCATACTGAAGAAATTCTTCCTTATGTCTAGTCTAAATCTGCCCCTCTCCAGTTTATACCCATTGCCCCTCATCCTATCACTAAAAGCCTCTGGGAACAGCCCCTCTCCAGCTTTCCTGTAGCCCCTTCAGGTACTGGAAGGTCACTGATGATATGATACGTCTAATTTTAAAAGAGGAAACACGTGGAGTAGTGGAAATTGTATGTTTATTTTAGCAGGTGTCTATAATGTGTCCTAAGAGTTTAAACTCTGTAAGCATAACTCCTGAGTGGAGAACAGGACAGCTTCCTCTAGCATCATTGGGCCTTATTTACCAGTTCCTCAAATGAATACACTTCTGGCAAATGGCTAATTTGAAGCGGGGGGCACTGTACCTCTGGAAGATCAGCAGTTCAAAATAATTGTAACAGCTTTGGATCACATGACTATTCGCCATCAGAACACTGACTGTCTGAACAGAAGGGCATCATCTGGGTTTTTTTTTAATGCCAGCTTGACCCACAAATCACCATTTAAAAGAATGTCTTATTCCTCCATTGTCTCCCAACCATAAAATGTCTTTGTCATTGTTTTATCTTTTGCTCTTTTGAACTTTGAGGCGGTCTAGATAATCTACAGTTGATAATTGAGTTTTATGCTCAAACATCTTGCCTCTACACAAAAATATCTGAAAATTCTTGGAATTTTTTTCTAAAATATATATATATTTTATCATGAAGCATGGCATGACTTCAGAAATATATACTAAAAAAACCAGCCCTCCAAAATGAAGCTTTGTTTTACACAAGGTTTCCTGTAGGCTGAAGCAATAAGTTTTTATTTTTACCAAAGAGTCTTGTTTGATATCTTCTAACTTCAATGAGAACAAGACTGGGTCCATTACCATCCTAGCATTGTCTTCCCTCTTGTTTTTATTTCATATGCCATTAGGCTTGTCACTTTGTATTTCAGGTCCAGGAAATAACCCACGCTCCCTGTTAACAGCGTAAGTTGGAGCTGTCATCTCACAGAACAAGGTCTTCAGAACAGAAGTTGGACTCAAGGAGTTTTTGACATATTATTAGCGATCCTTTCCTCATATCCTAGCACTTGCCACCCTGATGAAATGAGACTTCCCAGTGGTGGATGAATGGTAAATTCCACTGTATCAGTAGCGCTGGTGGGGCTGGTTGTTTTGCATTCCTCAGGTTAGTATGCTTGGTTTTACCTGGAATTTATTATGTTATAATTTCAATACCAGAAGCCATTTCCCTCCTCTCTAAGAAGTACCAAATTCACCCTCTTTGCTTTGTGCACCATGTATTAAATTAGTAGCAGGGTGCTTGGCTTCTGCCAACAGGCAAGTTTTTTAAGCTAGCCTGTAGTTACTGTTGAAGAAGGGGGAAAAAAGGAGGGAAATTTAAATTCAGCTGTTCTAGGTCACACCATGGATTGAAACAAGTAACAACTTTGCTGACAGTGACACAAAGGTAAATACAGGGGGTATTGCCAACATATTTGGAAGGTCGTCTTGAAAAAGCATTTTTGCTGTGACTTACGATAAGGTCAGCTCCTGCAGAAGCAAAGGACACTTTAAAACAATGGTCTGTAAAGGTGCACGTTAAAGCCTGGGACTGCAATATAGAAGTCATTTATCCAGCTGGATTTCTGATATTAAAGGAGTAACAAAAGATGTCATTTGGGAGGACATGATTATATATTTTTTTCTATGTCTTCATTGTAAAAATTTGTGTACATAATTTGATAAACTGCTATAGGGAGGACTCTCCTTTAAGGCCGCATCAGAATCTGGATTTGTTTCTTCAAGGAGACTAGAGGAAATTTGGAGGAGGAGTGGTTTCTAAGAAATAGAGGTTTCTTGTACTGAAAACTAATAATACTTCAAGTCATTAAACTGACTTAAATAGTACTGTAGTGTGTGAAAAATAGCGAGCAAATTATCAGAATATGCGCTATATAAAATGTTACAGGAACCTGCATATTTAATCTTTAGGGAGAATGATTGCTGGAATAAATATTGTACATTTGTATGTAATTGAATTTAGCTTTATGACACTATTAAATTAAGGACAGCCATAAATACCAGAACTGGTATGGGAACAGCTTTGTTGTCTGTTAGATGAAGATGTATGTTTGAGTTTGTCAAGTACATTTACACCAACTCACACTTGTGAACAAACAAAATGAGTATATTTGCCCTAAAATAGGGTCTTTTCTTTCCCAAATTCCTCTTAGGAGTAGCACAGGATCATCTGTTACTGCCACCTACCGATAAAGTGATAAACAGCCGGCTGAAACAAGAAAATATCGACATCAACTAGGGGTGCGGTTAAATTAATCCACACTTTCCAAAGCAGAGCACCAGCGCTTCCATTTTCATCACCTGCATTGTGTAAGGTGTTGCCTGTCACTGCAGTACCGCTTGGATGTGATTCAATCTCATGCTTCAGTTCTGGCTTCTCAGTTCAGGAAAAGACAGAAGTGAAAAACACAATGTGGTTAAATAGGTCAGGCTTGTAGCTAAATAACACTTTAAAAGCTGTTGGAAGTTTTGGGTGTAACAGTTGAAGTTGCTGTGTGCTCCCTCCTCGAATTTCATTTTCCAGGGTCACATATAACTAAGGCATCTGTTCCTCACTGCCACCAGTTGTGTCACCACCTACACTTTTGTCTTTCACTCCCTTGAGCAGGTGATGTGGCTGCAAAGAGCAGAGGGGCCTGGCTCCAGGGCTGAGCAGTCCCCTATGGCAGTAGCTGCTAATAATCATAGAACAGTTTGGGTTGGAAGGGATCTTAGAGATTATCTAGTTCTAACCCCCCTGCCATAGGTGGGGATACCTCCCACTGAATCAGGCTGCCCCATCAGGTGGCCTCGAACACCTCCAGGGATGAGGCAGCCACAGCTTCCCTGGGCAACCTGTGCCAGTGCCTCACCAATCTCATAGTGAAGAAATTCTTCCTTGTGTCTAGTCTAAATCTGCCCATCTCCAGTTTATACCCATTGCCCCTATATGCCTTTGTAAAAAGTCCCTCCCGAGATTTCTTGTAGCCCTTCAGGTACTGGAAGGTTGTTATAACATCTCCTCGGAGCCTTCTCTTCTCCAGGCTGAACAACCCCAACTCTCTCAGCCTGTCCTATGGGAGGTGCTCCAGCCCTCTGATCAACCTTGTAGTCCTGCTTTGGACCCATTCTAACAGCTCTGTATCCTTCTTACATTGATGATTCCAGAACTGGACACAATACTCCAGGTGAGGTCTCACAAGGGAGGAATGGAGGAGCAGAATCACCTCCCTCAACTTGCTAGTCACTCTTCTTTGGATGCAGCCCAGGATACGGCTGGCCTCCTGGGCTGGGAGCGCACATTGCCAGCTCACATCGAGCTTCTTGATTCAAAGGACAGTTTCCAAGCCCCCTTGCTTTCTAATACTACTCACCAAAGTGGGAGGCCAGGTGTGGGTGGGCAAGGATTCTGAGATAATAACTCAATAACAACTGGATAGTCATTACTAAGCAGGTACCCTTCATTTGCAGTGCTGGGAGTGTGGAGGATTGGTCCTCCAAAAACACACACCCTAAGCAAGAAACCTTCATGTC
Source organism: Clamator glandarius (assembly GCA_033459285.1). Classification (NCBI taxonomy): domain Eukaryota; kingdom Metazoa; phylum Chordata; class Aves; order Cuculiformes; family Cuculidae; genus Clamator; species Clamator glandarius. The sequence continues at coordinate 3,334,842 of JAUNZM010000261.1, read as the reverse complement.
TTTTATGTTACAGATCTATGCATATTTATTTCATCTCCTGAAAATGTATTACATATTCATTCTTTTTCGAGAAATCATTACCATATCTCCATGCCTAGTTCGCATGCACAGTTGGTCCTTTGGGTGGTCATGAGGACCCCTCCTGGGTTCCAAACATGAAAGCTTAAAGTCTTCCTTGCTGTTAAACCTTCGACCTTCAAGGGGGGGTGCAGGCCAAACATTGAGAAAAACAATCCTTTTCTGCTGGCGCAGCAGGGTAATTCCTTATCTTATCTTGTGGGATGCCTGTTCCTTGCACAATGGGTCCCCCTTCAGAAAAACATTCCTCAAGCCACGTACCACAATAAGATATACAAACTTAGACAACTGCTATTGATTAATACAGAAGATTAAACATTTGCCACTTATCATTCTCATCAACCAGCCCCTCCAAGTCCTTCTCTGCAGGGCAGCTCTCAAATACATCATCCCCCATCGTGTACAGAAACGGCGGGTAGCCCCATCCCAGGTGTAGGACTTTGCACTTGGCCTTGTTGAACGTCATGACATTCTCACAGCCCCACTTCTCCAGCCTGTCCAGGTCCATCTGGATGACATCCCATCCTTCTGGTGTGACAACTGCACCACTCAGCTTGGTGTCATCTGCAAACCTGCTGAGGGTGCACTCGATCTCACTCACAGAATCACAGAATCACAGAATGACCAGGTTGGAAGAGACCCACTGGATCGTCGAGTCCAACCATTCCCACCAATCCCTAAATCATGCTCCTAAGCACCTCATCTACCCTAACTTTAAACACCTCCAGGGACGGTGACTCAATCACCTCCCTTGGCAGACCATTCCAATGCCTAACCACCCTCTCTGTGAAGAACTTTTTCCTAATCTCAAGCCTAAATCTCCCCTGGCGGAGCTTGAGGCCATTCCCTCTCGTCCTGTCCCCTGTCCCACTGTCTATAATCTCTCCCATTTGCCTTCTCCTTGCATACCCGTGACAGCTTTCACGTGACTGACAGCTGTGCTGTTCCTCCACACTCAAACTTTGCTCCTGGGTGCTGGTTTTTTTTTTATTTGAGGATGTTTTTTTTCCCCCAATTATGGGAGTCTATGCCAAATACTCCCTTGCATGCCACAACCTAAGCATGCAGTCAGAACAGAGCTTAGGCCACTGCTTATGCTTAGAGTAGCATTTCATGGAAAATTCACTAGGCATGGCAGAAGGACGCGTTTCAGAAGACCACCCATTCCACAAGACTATTTGTTGTGTGGCCTCCCGCTGTACTACATCCTGTTGTGCCTTTGAACTTCAGGCTGTGTACCTGAGCCCTTCATTCTTTCTATCGCATGCTCTGTAGAAATGCAAAGTTTTTTTCAGTGAAAGGAAGGAATGAGCCAAACTTCATAGAAAAGAACCACTGTGATTTTTAAAAAAACTTTCAAGTAGCAGTGACTTTAAAGAGCTTTACAGTGCAACAGCTCCACTCTGGCAAGTGTGGCTCTCGTGACTTTTGGCTGTAAAATTAACCTTAACTTTCTTGTTGCAATGACTATTCACTGCTATGGTTCTTGTACTGATTTTTGTCTGAGAGGTTTCCCCCTGGAGAGCATGTTGGCTTTTATCGTACTCGTCAGAACAAAACGCACAGATTTCCAATATATTTATCTGCAGAGCTGATATGAATATGAGTCATATCCTTAAAAGATCAAGTGAAAAAACCTCAAATGCTGAGATTCTTATGAAAAAATGCCTGAACAGAAACTTTGATAATATAAAGAATGTTATGAATAATAGCCTCTCTGAGGTCTTTTCTTCTTTCTCAGCCAGCACATGCATGTTTTGTTCTGGGAGTTTGCTTCAGATGCTGGAAAAGAACTGTAGAGAGCAACTATGGAATATCTATTCATTAAAAATTAGAAAGCTGTAAAAGTGATTACATTTTTTACAATTCTCCTCATACCAGTTAAACAAATACTTGCAACAAGGATGTGAGCACTTTGAGGATGATTAAACAGAATCTGAATAAACACAAAAAAGTATATTCTAAGATCATTAAAGAAGCTAAGTTAAGCACCCATTTAAAAAATGTCAGAGTTAAATTTGCTTATGCATCATGCATTTGCCTCTCTCATTTGTATGCATCACTATTCCAGATTGCAAGGATTCCCACAAGGCACAGTATAGGCGATGCTCAGTTAATGAGCAGTTACTCAATACTATTTTGGTGTCTTTATTCATTGGGTGGCCCCAGGCTTGATTTACTCGCAAATTCTGCTTTCGGTGTAGAACTATTCCCTGATGAGCTTCTCTGTGGTGCTCATCACGGATTGTTTCATAAAGTATCTCCATAGTATCCCAAAGGAATGTGAGAGTGGAACTGTTCTTATCCTACAGTAGGAAGCTGAACAGAGCAGGTGAGATTGTCAGTACCTGCCTCTTCATAGCAGTTAGCTCGTTCAGCATCTCAAACAGGTCCCATTTGATCAAGCCTCAGCTGTGAATCCTCAGCTCTACAAACTGGAATGACATTTGCAAGGCAAACACCCAGAAGCTAAGGGGAAAAAAAGTGATGGGAAATGCTTAGTTTCACATCTTCGCTGATATTGCACCAAGGTAACGACAGAACTCAGTTCTCCCAAGCAGCAATGATCCTTTCTTTGTCTTGTAACACTCTGCTGTGGTCCTGCCTCAATCACCTCGCATCTTCTGCAACAAATGAAGAAGCCACCTGGTGCATTCTCCAGCAAAGCGTATCCATCCTAAGCAGGTTAAGCACCAAGAAGTGAAAATGTCATCAACTCATGTACATATTTTTTTAAAGATAAAGCCTGAATATCATCTATACAATGATAGATTGTAATGAAATGATAAATAATAATATGTGGGCAATCTTCTTTTGTAATCACCCCAACAACTTAACTCTCTACCAGGCATGTAATTATAAAGCATATTTGCTGTCATAGGTCTAAGCAAGACTTCCAATAAACCTTATTCTCTTTTGTACCCATATCCGGAAGTTTTTATGCCACTTGTTCCCTGATTATTGGGCATCTGGTGTTCCACCTCTCTGCAAAGCACTCCCCTGTTCAACTCCCTGAGATGTGCCTGTCAAGATTTGGCTGTTATCATACAGGTTTGGAGTCCATTTCTACTCTGGGTTGTCATGAACGTGACAAGAAGACAGCTAAGACTGTGAAATTTATTATTGCTGTGTTAGTATGTTTAGATAACTGTGATGCCCTGCTGGCCAGTTTTATTTGGTAATTATCAACTCTTGCACAGGTTAGGCTGGGTCTGATTAAAAAAAATATATATCCAGCTGACCACCACCTTCTTTACAGAAGATAATGAGTAAGTTCTAATGTACCCCTCTCTGGAATAAGGGATGGCAACTTGGTCACCCACCAGGATGCTCATGTGACCGTTTTGTGAGAGAGATGAAACCTGAGGCTCTGTCTTTCTGTAAAGAAAAGTGAGCAGAGGAAAGCTGGGCTATCTTTGCCTGAACACAATGTCAGAGCTATTTAGGTTGCTAGGTTCTTGCAATGCCACTGAAAGGAAGACCCTGCAGGATATTCTTGGTCCTTAGCAAAGTCAGTCTAAACTGTGGCTTCTGCCACAAATCAGAGCCATGTATCAGAACTGTTAAAACTTCTGCACAGAAAACATGAAGGACGAGGAGCAAGTTAAAATACTATTTTGCTGAACGTATAAGCAACATTTAAAGCCACTGCTGTTAAAGGACATCAGGAAATTCATTAAAAGAAAAGGGTCAACAAAATAATAGAAAATAATTTTAGACAAAACAAGTCCTTTTTTTCCTCAATGTTCTTAGTTAACTTCTGTAACTTTTCAGAAATTATTGAATTATTTCAGCTGAAACTTACCAGACTGCCCAGTGTGAAACAGGTTGTTGTCTCTGAACCCTCAGCCCAAAGAGCTAAAGTGTGGAATGGCTTCAACAGAGTCCATTCTTCAACTGGGAAGCCGTGGGCAGCCTTATAAAAAAATCAGTGTAAGTTATGACACCCCATTGTGTTCTAGGCTCAGATCTTCTCACAGATCCCAACCACGGACTATTGTATGATCAACTGGCATGAAGGAGTCGCAAGATTAAGTTCCACTGCAACCATGCCCTGAAGCATTTTACAACTGTGATGGAAAGAGTCAAATCATGTGGTTTCTCTAAAGGAAATGCTGCCTCCTTGACCTTTCGAATTCTTTGCATCTCTTAATAAAGAAGAACATAGAGTAGAACTGGTAGTCATGCCATATTTGGATTTTTGTAAGGGAAACTAGCAAGTCTTCTTTAAGACACTGTTAAGGAAGATAGCCACAGGCAAAATCTTATTGGATTCTTGCCTCCATTCAGTGTACAAACGAACACAGGCCTCTCACCACACTGGCTGCACGCTGTGTGCTGCTCAAAGCTTTCTAATAGCATCTCTCTTCATGCTTGTCCATCACAGTGTGTAGAGCTGGCTGGTCACATACCATTGACTTCTCTTTGTTGCTGCTAATGATATGAGTTGGCAGGCCCTTCAGCAAGACAGCCTGTTTTCCAAGATCAGTTTTTGCATGATTCCTTTGTCTGTCCTCAGGGAACCCCAGTGACACTGACTGCATTAATAGCTCAAGCTGGGGAGTCTGGGAACTCCTCTGCATGTTTACTTCATCTGGATCAGAACGCTGAAAGGGGAGGCAGGAGGATATCTTTTCTGCTTGGGAAAATAAACAAAATCTATTTCTTCTAAAGATCCTAATGAAGGTAAGGAAAGAATTGATAGTTCCTTAATACAGGCTGTGAATCTGTTTAGGTCACGATTACCAGAAAAAAAAATAAGACATTCTCTTGGGATGCACATTTACAAACCTTTAAACTTTAAAATCCTCCACACCCTGCTCTGTAATCACTTTCAATATTTTTTCTTTTAACTGAAAGCACAATGATTTTGTGGAATGTAATGTATCAGCATTACTGCAAGGTGTGGAGAAAGTTAAGCTCCATACCCTCAAAGCAGAATCTCTCACCAATCCTTCCTCTGCTTTCAGAGAGCGAGCACACAGATCACTAAAAAGCGTAACTCCCAGGGGATGAGCTCTGCTAAAACCCATGTAGCTCTACCCTGCTTCTCACTCCTCTCATGTGCTGATAGTGTCCTAAAAAAATCCCAGTCACCAGCTCAGGACAATAATTAGGTAAACAAACATTAAAAATTTGAATGCTACTAACTGGCTAGCTGTGATTCAAAGCTATGCCTACGGTACTCATCAAAGCACGTCTCCTCCCAGTCAGAGAGATGCTCATCCAGAGACATTATGCAAATTCAACAGCAGCACCTTAAGTTTGCAAGCAGCCTGAGGGCTAAAATTTCTCTCTCTCCTGTCTCCAGCTCTTGTGACCAACATGTTGTGCCTGTACTGTAGTTTGTGTGCCAGAGGTACAGCCCAAGTCAGTGATGTCAGAAGGGTACATCTGCTCAGAAAGCACAGAATGAAAATGGTGGGAGTTTGGTAAATGGTATCTAGAACGGGCATAACCCAAACCAAAATTTGCTATCTTGTGGGAAATTAATTTAACATTATCTAGAAGTTATATTTCAGATTAATATGTCTTTTCATACTATATATATATTCAGGATTCTAAAAATCTCTGGAAAAAATCTTATTTTTATATGGGCCAAGACTTTTCAAAAAGCATACATAAAATTCAGTGCCTTGAATCCATTTCTAGACACTCCACTATCAGCTTGCTTCCTCATAAAAGCCCTCAGGAATGCAAACTGCTTTGGTAATGGGAACTTCTGAAAATCAGGTTGATAGTTGGAGCTGATCATTTCATGATTTATAGCCAGGTGTACCCTTCCAGTGTCATACACAACACGGGAAGTACCACTGCTCGCATCTTCTACAGATTGTGGAGTTGGGAGGCTTCGATTACATCTTTTATTTTTATTACATCTACATTTAAAAATCTCACAGAGAATCCAACAGAAAGTGGAGTAAGAAACTCCAGTTTTCTGCAACTGAACTGCATTGTTAATCATTTCCTGCATAACTAACAACAACAAAAAAGCATATGTCTTACCCTTTTGACCAAGATCCCTGTTTCTCTAACGTGGAAGATAAAAGTAGGAACAGATTTCCCCTGTTTTGTACATTATATATTCCTTTATCCCTGAGGATGGTAAGTATACCACTGCATAGAAAGAAAGGTATTAAGGAACTGGATCCTCTGTTTTGCCTGCAAAGAAGTAATCGCTGCCAGATATGTTTGTAACTAAGACGCCTGTCGGTTCAACCTGGCCTGGGGGTAGGCTTAGGGAGAGAACTTAACATATTCACTACGATGGATATAGGCAAATATAGAATACTATTAGCAGTTACGCCAGTTTTTATTTCTGCAGCTGAACCTGCTGAAAGACAACTGAAATGTAAACACTGATTACTAGCAACAGCATTTTTGTGTAAATACTTTTTCTAGCGCTATTATTTGCTGATGAGTACACACTGCATTGCATATTCAATATGGGTAAGCACTCAAATAAATCAAAGTTGATGTATTTGCAAAACATTTTCCTTTTGCTCTTTAAGCCCAGTTTTTAAAGGTTTAAGTAATTGGTTTTCTTTGTAATATCTCACTCCAGTTGGATGAAAAATGAATCTTAATTAAGCTGTTTGAAAGCACTTAAAGCATTTTCCAAACACTTTTCACGGCTTGGGGATTTTCAAAAGCAGATTTTAGTCTTCTTTTTGTGAAAACTCAATCTTTTCTTTCAATTATATTTTATACGTATCAGGTTCTTTTACTAAATAATGTGTTTCTGACAGAATAGCATCAGCAAGCGTTCATTAAAGCTTTATGGCTGTTACACATGAACTTCTAGTTTATACATTAACTTCTGAAAAGCCTCTGGTTATTTATCCACATCACTTTTTTTCAAGTAGGTTCACTCTACAGAGAAAAGTTAAGTCTCAAGACAATCTTACACTCTCCTCCACTCAGTCCCATGCAGACATCTTCAGCCAGAGTGGTGTTCTCCAGATGGATGTCCCTGTAGCAGGCCAGTCTGTATTCACCCAACTGGTGGTCAAAGTGGTTGCTGTAGTAGGTAAGATGCGAAGCTGAACCTGGATCATTAACATCGCCCAACGTGCTACTGCAGGAATGAGAATGCTTCTGTCAGTTCTTCGTCATGATCCAGTCACAGTTAAGGGCACACTGTCTGAAACCTCCCTGAGAATTTCAGATGAGTAATGTGTTCCTTGCTGAAATAAAATACTTCATAGAATCTTGGAATCAATTAGTTGGAAAAGGCCTTTGAGATCATCCAATCCAAACATACCTGTCCATTACTAAGCCATATCTCTGAACATCTTGTCTTCTGAATACCTTCAGGGATGGTGACTCAACCACTTCCCCAAGCAGCTTGTTCCAGTGCCTTATAGCTCTTTCATTGAAGAAATTTTGTTTTAGTACCTATTCTGAACATACCCTGGTGCAACTTGGGGCTATTTTGTCTCATCCTGCCCCTGATTGCTTGGCAGAAGAGACCAACACTCTCCAGTAACAGCTTGTAATGCTGATGGAGTTCTTTTGCCAAAGCAAATGACTTCTTCTGGCTTTTAAGGCTCCTTCCAACCCAAGCCATTCCATGATTCTATAATTCCATTATTATTGTCTTTAGTGAATCATAGAGTCATAGAATGGTTTGGGTTGGAAAGGACCTTAAAGATCATCTAATAACAAACGCTCTGCCATGGGCAGGGACATTCCACTAGATCAGGCTGCCCAAGGCCCCATCCAACCTGGCCTTGAACACCTCCAGGGATGAGGCAGCCACAGCTTCCCTGGGCAACCTGTGCCAGTGCCTCACCACCCCTACTGTGAAGAATTTCGTCTTAATGTCTAGTCCAAATCTGCCCCTCTCCAGTTTGTAGCCATTGCCCCATGCCCTATCACTACAAGCCTTTGTAAAAAGTCCCTCCCCAGTTTTCTTGTAGCCCCTTCAGGTAGCTGTAAGATCTCCTGGGAGCCTTCTCTTCTCCAGGATGAACAACCCCAATTCTCTCAGCTTGTCCTCACAGGGAAGGTGCTCCAGCCCTCTGATCATCCTTGTAGCCCTCCTCTGGACCTGTTCCAATAGTTCCAAATCCTTCTTACGTTGAGGATTCCAGAACTGGACACAATACTCCAGGTTAGGTCTCACAAGAGGAACAGAGAGACAGAATCCCCTCCCTCACCCTGCCGGCCACGCTTCTTTTGATGCAGCCCAGGATACAGTTGGCCTTTGGGGCTGTGAGCGCACACTGACGGCTCATGTCGAGCTTCTCATCAATCAGCCCCCCCAGTCCTTCTCCGCAGGGCCTCTCTCAATCACATCACACCCCGCCCTGTATTTAAACCGCAGGCTGCCCTGACCCAAATTGCTTAATTGTCTTGTAAGATGTAGCTGGCTCGGGTCAGGAGTTAACCTGAAGGGAGCGTCCGGCTGGCTGGATAACCTAAAAACCAGACATTCTTTGGGGACTTCTGGGGTTCTTTGTCTAAAGCCCGTATCTCCCCCTGCCCGTCACAAGAAGAGGTGCCATGTTTACAAGGGCATCGGATTCTGCGCCGAACAAGTCCCAGAGCCCCGCTCCCCCGGCGCGGCCCCGCCCCCCGGGCATTGTGGGGCTCCCGGCGGCCGCGGGGCGGGGCCGGGCCCGGCGCGGCGGAGGGAAGGGAAGGGAAGGCAGGCGAGGGCCGGGCTGCGGCGGCCGATGCGAAACTGGCTGGTGCTGCTGTGCCCCTGTGCGGTCGGGGTCGCGCTGCACCTCTGGCTGCTGCTTGGCGGCACCGGGACGGACCCGGCAGGTGCGGGGGAGCGGGGAGGCGCCTCGGGCAGGGGGAGCGGGGCTGGGGGGGCTGGGGCTGGCGGTGCCTGGCGGTGCCGCTCTGGTGGTGCTGGAGGTGCCGGTGGTGGTGCTAGTGCTGCTGCTGCTGGTGTTGCTCTGCTGATGCTGCTGGTGTTGCTCTGCTGATGCTGCTGTTGTGATACTGGTGGTGCTGGTGTTGCTCTGCTGAGGCTACTGCTGGTGGTGTTAATGCTGCTGTTGTTTGTGGTGCTGCTGTTGGTAATGCTGCTGATAATACTGCTGATGGTGCTGCTGGCATTGCAGCTCTGCTGCTGCTGCTGGTGGTGCTGGTGTTGCTGTCCTGGGGATGCTGGTGGTGCTAATGCTGCTGGTGGTGGCGCTGGCATTGCTACTTTACTGGTGCTGCTGGTGGTGGTGCTAAATTCTGCTCTGCTGGTGCTACTGCTGGTGGTGTTACTGCTGCTGGTGACGGTGATGGTGCTGGTGGTGGTGCTGGTGTTGCTGCTCCACTGGTGATACTGGTGGTGCTAATGCTGGTGGTGGTGGTGCTGGCATTGCTACTTTACTGGTGCTGCTGGTGGTGGTGCTAAATTCTGCTCTGCTGGTGCTACTGCCTGTAGTGTTACTGCTGCTGGTGGCACTGGTACTGTTAGTGGTGCTGCTGGTGATGCTAGTGCTGCTGCTGCTGGTACTAATGCTGCTGGTGCTGGTGTTTCTGCTCTACTGGTGCTACTGCTGGTGATGCTAAATACTGCTCTACTGGTGGTGGTGCTGGTGGTGCTGCTCTGCTGGTGCTGCTGCTGGTGGTGCTAGTGGCAGTGCTGGTGGTGGTGAGGCTGTGGTGGTGTTGGTGTGGCTGCGGGCAGCACTTCTCCCAGCGGGAATGCCTGCTGGCTGGCGGGCTCACAGAGAGCCCACTGGGAAAAGACACCCATAGAGCCATCGGTAATGGATCCTTACATGGAGCTGGGGAGAGCAGGGCTGGTTCGGTGGCTTAAACTGGAGGTGATGACCAACAGCTACTGCTTTCTGTGGGGCAGTAGCTTCCCTCAGAAACCCCTGCTCCCCTTCTGCTCCCACTGAGGTGTGTGGAGAAGGAATTCCCACCAATTTCACTTGTGTCGGGTCATTCCCCATCCTAGGAATAGTGCTTTGCATGATGCTGTGATTGCGTTAGCAGTCTTTAACTCCCCTGTGGTGCAAAAAGCTTTTCATAGGATCATAGGTATGATCTGACACAAGTGAAATCAGAGCCCTGATGGCTTACACTGCACTCTGCATAAAGCAAGTTGTAGTTTTTAGGCTGCAAGTGTGCGCGCCTGGTAGAAATGGGTATCCTTTGGAAGAGAAACTTATGTCTGCTTCCCATAAGTGCTGTTTGAGAGCAGTAAGAAATACTCTACAGGGCATCTGAAAAAAAAAAAAAAAAGGAAAACGTGGTGTGTTATTTTTCTCTTGAGATCTGCTTTCCTCTCTATTTAGTGACCCAGTAGCCTGTTCACTAACAAAGCCTCACTCTGTCACTAGCACCTGTTCCCTGTGCAGAGCGTGCACAACTCAAAACTGTGAGGAAATGAGAGGCTGCTGATCATAGAATCATAGAATGCTTTGAGTTGGAAGGGACCTTTAAACCTCACCTAGTCCAATTCCCGTGCATGAGCAGGGACATCCCTCACCAGATCAGGTTGCTCAAAGCCCCATCCAACCTGATCTTGAATGTTTCCAGGAATGGGGCCTCTGCTGCCTCCCTGGGCAGCCTGTCCCAGTGTTTCACCACCCCTCGTTGTAAAATATTTCTTCTTTATATCCCGTCTAAATCTACCCTCCCTTAGTTTAAAACCTTATCCTGTCACTACACTCTCTGATAAGGATCCCCTCCCCAGCTTTTGTGTAAAGGGGGGCTTAAAATACTGGAAGGCTTCTATAGCATCTCCCCAAAGCCTTCTCTTCTCTAGGCTGAACAACCCCAACTCTCTCTGCCGCACAGGAGAGGTGCTCCAGCCCTCAGATCATTTTTGTGGCCCTGTGGTAATTACTAATGCAAGTGTGAAAGGAGCAAGGTTAGTGCATTCAGTCAGTCTGAAGGCTGCAGAGTGGTAGGCGTGCTGCTGTGCCCCTATTCTGTCCATTGCATATCGAAGGAGGAGTGGTCACGCTTGAATTGTAAAAGAACAGGAGTTCTCGTTGTTAGTCTGAAATGTCTGAATGAATGGTCTGGTTGGTTTTGTTCTGTGCACTGTGCTGCTTTTGTAACTTCAGTGCATTAATTAAGAGTTGGAAGTGGCAGTGTGGAGTCTTTCCTGGAGAAATGTGTTTTCCACTAACAAACATTTCTAAAGAAAATGCCAAAGTTTCTCAGTTTGGGAGAGGGAAGAAGCTTTGCCCTTCAGAGATTCACAATTACAGGCAGTTATTGGAGTTTGTTACTGTGAGACTGTGTTGCATTGGGTAATGTTAGGATAAGGGCTTGAAAAAACAGTAGTGAAAGAGTAAGTACACGTTTTGTTTATGTAAGGTTTATTTAATTGTAATGTATTGAGTAATGTATTCACACCAGGGAGAGGAAAGCTGATGCCTCTTATAAAAAGAGCACTTGAGTTATCCATAGGAAAGAGCTCAATGCTGTACATGTGCTGTGTCTTTGTAGGCCTGATCCTTGCTAGATAATTTAAGGAAGAGCCTACCTCTTAGCCCTCAAAGTACAGCAAAATGTACCGGCGATAGGGATGGCTGCCTTAGCAGAGGAATGAAGCATGAGCTAAGAGACCTCTTTTATTTCTGAGCCATTCAGGTGTTTTAGAAACATTATTCACATACAAGAGTAAGAAATGTCCCAATTTATTAAAATGCTTCTTGAATGTTAAGCTAGTTAAGAGGATCTGGTACTGCCTGATAAAGCCAGCCTTATTTCCTTTGATTATTGAGTAATCTCTTTGGTTTTCTCTTACATGCTGCACCAGTTGCTCTTTATTACCTACTACTTGTAATCACTGGTATGAATAAAGATTAAATCTGATCATGGGACAGTGTTGTCATAGAATCATAGAATAACCAGGTTGGAAGAGACCCATGACATAAACATGCATTATGAGTGTATTTTTTGATATTTCAGTGTAGTGTCTGTGTGTCTCAACAGTTGCAAAATCAGGTACCAGTGGAGCTGAAAGGCAGAGTGAACAGCAATTCTGGTTTTTGAGGCTTTTAATTCCTCTCAATAGTCATCATGCACAAACACACACATGGAAATTTGTCTAAAAGTTAATAACCTATTTTAGTGTTTATTTACCCTGACATCATTTACTTGCTAACACAAGACTGGGGTAAACATGTCTGGCCATCAATTCTGCTTATTTTTTCTGATCTCTACCTTAAAATGGCAGCTGAGCAGCCTACATTTATTTAGTGAAGGGTTGGGAGTGGCTTTTTGTTTGATTGCTTGAATTCCTAGCAGTCTTAGGAAAAGGCTGTTCCAGAAACTTGTCTTCATCAGAAATGTTTCCTCATTCTTAGCCTGAACTTACTTGCAACTGGTATATGCCCTTGTGTTCTTAAGGCTTTCTCCTCCTTAAAGTACACCTCCACCATGTAACCATAGAGATCAAAGGCATCTGTTTGAAACCTTTGTTTTCTTAAGCTGAGCAATCCAGGTACTTATAATTTCTGCTGGCAAAATAGGCTTTCCATTTCTGGAAGGCAGTTAATTTTTGTTTTCTATACGTCAAGTGCTTTTAAATATAAACAAGTGTTCCTGTTTTCACTCATTCCATCTACTTCTCTTCCTCTGTTGGAAGCACCTCCTTTAATAAGACCTGCTTCGTAACTACCCTGTGTGAAAGGTCTGTAGTCTGCCTGCCTGCTTTGGCCCTCAATTGTGTCTTTCTTTGTGTGGTATTCTGACTTTCTCTGTGATCACTTTCACTGTGGTGTAACAGGAGTGCACTTCTTGTAGGCAGTACTCATTAACTGGAAAAAATAAATAAGATTGACTTTAAGACTAAAGGCACTGGCCTTTGTTTGGGTGTCCTGACTTTGATGTCTTCCTGCTTTCTTTTTGTTCATCTGTAATGGGACTGCAGCTCACACTTCTGATCAAGACTTGTGCAAGAATTTGCTTTTAGATTTAATTGAATCATAGAATGATTTGAGTTGGAAGGGACCTTAAAGATCCTCTAATTCCACCTCCCCTGCTATGGGCAGGGACACCTCCCACCAGCCCAGGCTGCCCAAGGCCCCATCCAGCCTGGCCTTGAACACCTCCAGGGATGGGGCAGCCACAGCGACCCTGGGCAGCCTGTGCCAGTGCCTCAGCACCCCTACAGTGAAGAATTTCCTCCTTACCTCTAGTCCAAATCTGCCCCTCTCCAGTTTGTAGCCATTGCCCCATGTCCTATCACTATAAGCCTTTGTAAAAAGTCCCTCCCCAGCTTTCTTGTGGCCCGTTCAGGTACTGGGAGGTCGTTAAAGGTCTCCTCTGAGCCTTCTCTTCTCCAGGATGAACAACCCCAATTCTCTCAGCCTGTCTTTGTACGGGAGGTGCTCCAGCCCTCTGATCATCTTTGTAGCCCTCCTCTGGACCCATTGCAACAGCTCCATATCCTTCTTATGTTGAGGATTCCAGAACTGGACACAGTACTCCAGATGGGGTCTCATAAGAGCAAAGTAGAGGGACAGAATCACCTCCCTTGCCCTGCTGGCCACACTTCTTTTGATGCAGCCCAGCATACAGTTGGCCTTTGGGGCTGCGAGCGCACATTGCCTGTGCAGTTCCCTCTTCTTCAGTCTGACCAGTAGGTCTCAACTCAGCCATGCTGGTCTCTTCCCTTTCCTGCCTGATTTCCTACATCTGGGAACTGAGCGCTCTTTTGCCTCATGGAAAGCATCCTTAAATATTTGCCAGCTCTGTTCTGCTCCCTTGTCCCCAAGGACTGTGTCCCTGGGGGTCCTACTGAGTAGCTCCTTGAAGAGCTGGAAGTCTGCTTTCCTGAAATTTAGGATCCTGACTATATTCCTCACCTGTTCCATGTCTCCCAGGACCTTGAACTCCACCAGTATGTGATCACTGCAGCCCAGGCTGCCTCCAATTTTATTGCCACTGATGAGCTCACTTGCATTGGTGATCATCAGGTCCAGTATTGCATCCTCTTGGGTGGGGGTCTCTATTAGTTGGATTAAGAAGTTATCTTCAATGCACTCCGAGAATCTCCTGGATTGTCTGCAGCTTGCTGGGCTGCTTTTCCAGCATATGTCAGGGTGGTTGAAGTGTCCCAGTAGAATGAGAACTTGTCTAACCGGTCTTGTCTAACCAGTTACAAACAAACGCTATCCAAAGGAAGTTCGTGGGTAGGAGGTGTTAGTTATTTTATGTAAAAATCTTACATAAATGCTAATTATAAATTAACCTCAGAAACCTGACAAAGAACAGACAGACCTGCTATTAGCACTCCAGGTGGATTCATTGCTAATGTTGTGTTTTAATTAATGGCACAAATCTTATTATTCATTGTAGGGCTTCAGTTACAGTGTCTGATCAGAAAGCCGTACACACTAAGTGCAACGTACTCCTTCTTTGCTGATACTAATGCCCTTTTAGACGTTTTTCCTGTGACATATCTGGGGGAGTGTGGCAGCTAAGAGCTGGCCCTTTTGGTTTTGTTGGAGTCGAGCATTTATTAGTGAATAATTATTCAACAGATTAAACCCCACCATTTTCTAGAAGCTGCTCGTATGCCATCTGTTGTCTTGTGGTTCAGCACGTACTTCTCCAGGCACTTGTCCTAGTGGAAGGTTGGTCAGGCTGGCGTTTAATGATCTGCCTTGCAGAATTAGGACTGTGCCCCTTCATAGACTAGCCTGTGTGCATGACAGGTGAGAGAGCAGGAGAGAACCTGCTTTTGGCTTTTCAATACTGAAGTAACAAAATGTAAAAGCAGCCTCTGAGGATGAGTGATGCCATACTCTGTAAGGAGAAATCCTGCCAAAAGATTATACTTTCCTAAGAAAAGATGAAATATCTTAAGCCTGTCTGTCAGGGAGTAGCATGCACGGTCACAAAGTTATTTCATCTTTTGTTGGCAGATAAAGACTAGTAGGTTGATGGCCTTGGAAACTGAAACCTTCCATCAACAGGTGAGGTTTGGCATTGGCAGTAGCCGTACAGTTCTGCCTAAAATGCCATTTGTTCCCCAGTCTTATCAATTAGATCTCACTATAACGTTTTCCAGGGATGGATGGTCCCCAGCAAAACAGCCCACTCACCTTTGCTGGGTATGAAGTAATTGACAAATAATCCACAACAAACCTGACAGTATTTTCAAGCTGAATTGGATTTTTTGTTTTAGAGTTTGTAGTTGTTCTGTGGACTGATGTCTGAGACTTTGGCAACTATTAACAGGCAGCACTGGCTGCATTTTTGCGATTTGGAATTGGAGTAGGGGTCAAAGAGTACCAGTTCTGCTAGAGGTGGAAAGCAAGGCTTGTAGCTGAAGGAAGCTCTTTGCCAGTTGTCTTCTAAATTGCCCACTGAGTAGATCAGCCAGAAAGGAGCAAATAGCCTTCCCTGAGAGTTGCCTTTTGTTTTATGTCTTCAGAGTTGGGTGACTACTTTTCAAAGATAAAGGTGCTGTGCCCCCTTCCTGCCCTTCACCCCCTAAAAAAAGTGAGGACAGCATCAGATTAATTGCTGCATAAAGGATAATGCTTTATTCCTTTTGTGTCTATGCTTCTAATGCTTTGGCCATTTCTCCCAGGTTTGTCTAGAAGTGTCTAAGTGCTGCATCACTATCCCAACAGTATTAGTACTCTCAGTTTGCAACTCAGAAGGACCCTGCTGTCCTATTTCTTGAATGGAATGCTGTTGCTGTAATAAGTAAATAAATAAATAAATCTATCTCCCTACAGAGTTTTTCCTCTTTGCATCTGTGAAGCTGGTTTAAAAGCTTGTCTAAAGGCTTTTCTGTCTTCAGGAATACCGTGCCCCTGCAGAAACCAAGGATGCACATTCTGGTGATTTTTAGCTCTGGTATAAAGTAAGTACTGCAGGAGGGTCATGTAGCTCTGCTTGCAGAGAAACCTGTAATGCAGGTGAGCTATAGCAGATTACTTTAAGTGAAGAAGATTAGAGAGGGGGAAAGAGCTGCTTTTGCTCTTTGATTTGTTCTTTTTCTGTGTGTGTCAGCATTCTGTGAATACAAACCTGCTTTATATTCAGTTAATTCCTTCCTGCATGTTTGTTTGGATCTTTCACAAAGCACCGAAGAAGGAGAAAGGCATTTAAAAACAGGAATATGGTTGCAAAGTCACAAGAATAGGCAGAAGTAACCTGAAATGTGTGGGTTTTTTTCTGGGGGAGGGAGTGCTCTTCCTTTTATGTTTTCTCTTATGAAGTGGATTAGTTGAGAGTATTCTTAATAACTTCTGCCTGGCCTACTTAGTTCCATTCATTGGTTTAAAAGAAAAAAAAAAATGAAAGAAAAGAAAGAAAAAAAAGAAAAGAAAGTGGCTGCATGGGTAGCAGCAGATACAAAGCCCAGCCTTGTGTGGAGCTCACTTATTCTAGCAGCCTCTAGCTGAGGTTCTCTGGTGCCCAATAGTGCAGGTAAGCCTACACTGCTGTGTTTCTTAGTGCAGGGAAATGTGTGTACTTAATTGCTTTGGGAACCACACATTATGTCATACTTTACTGAAAATGAGTGACAAATTTAGTAGCTGGTTTATCTCATCAATAGAGAGATGTGCGGCAAGATTATATTTACCTTGTTTATTGACAAAATCAAGCTAAATGATCTCTCAATCTTTTCATCTCCTTATAATGACAGCAAATATAATTAAGAGCTTAACTTGACATTATACTTGAGAATCAGTCTCACAGGAAGAAGAGATGCATATTAATCTTTGTAGCTGGGGATTTTGAAAAACTTCAGGAGATAGTGACTGCTGCTGAGGTGGTTAAAATCTGACCAGGGCCAGCAGACTGCCTGCCAGTGCTGACCTCTTTCTGTGGTCAACTCAGCAGGAGATGCCTTGCCTTCTAAGGGCACAGCTTTGTGCTCTAAATATGCAATTTTTTACCTCTTCCTGCATCTCTCCCTAACTTTGATCTGTTGGTAGTTCTCAGTCAAACTTGGCAGATAGGTGGAGGTCTCAAAAGACCAGTGTTTTCACTAAATTTCATGAAAATTGGTGACTGAGAAGCCTGTGAAAGCTTAATGCAGCTCATACTGAAGTGAAAAACTGTACTAATAGAATTATGTGTGTGGTCAAACATCGGAGAATTGCACGGGAACCCGTCCTTACAAATATCCCAGCCCAAGAAAGCTTCAGTAGGAGCTTGTTATTAACTGCATGGCACAAGACTCGGGCAGATCAGACATCGGCAGTCTTAGAGCTGACAGAAGTACACTTTGCAGTTGCTGTACAGAATTAAATGGATCTCAGCAGCTGAGAGAGGGCTGTTTCCTTTCGTGTTTTTGTACCTTTTCCTGTGGGTTAACAGCCTCAAGCGAAACAGCAAAGTGACAGCAATTTTGTTCCTGATGCTAAAAGGGTGTAGGGTAGTCATTGCATGTCTAGCTACTTATGTTCTTCTGAGAAGTTTTGGGCTGTGTGATGCAATTGAAATACAGCTTTAAGACGGTAAGAATCTGAAAGCAAGACAACTAGTGATAACGTGACCTTTGAATTGGGAAGGCTTCCTCTTCTTCTGCATCCCTTTGGTTAGCAACACTTCTAGGGTTTACTGTGGAATGTGATATGTAGCTTCCCTCCTAACAATTTACAGGTTTTTTGTCTTTGTAATTGGAAAATGTAAAAGCTTAATTATCTGGCACAACCAGTTGAATATAATAGGAATATAGTATGTATTTTTTAAGCCTATTATGAACACTTAAATATATCAAAAATAGAACATAAGATAAGTAAGTTTGGTCTACAGTCACAAGGATTTATTGCTTGTATAAATTATTATTATTATTGACTTGGAGGTCAGCAGTGTTTTCTCTTAAGTTATGCTGCACTGGATCATATTCTTACACATTCCTGAATTATCCATATAAATGAATGCCTTAGTCTTTTTTCCCCTGTACCTCTCACTTTATCTCCCATTTTTAATAGTGCTAGTTCAGAGAGAGATGAATCTCTTTTCCTGAAAGTTTAGCAAGTGTTATTCCTACTGTTCCATAGGAAGTAGAAACCTTTGCTAACAAGCAGAGAGCTTACTCATTACAATTTTGTGAAAGCAAGTTTTCTCTTTTTTTTTTTTCCATTTTTCAAGTGTTTTTTAAAGTAAAAACTCTTGGGATAGAGAAGACAATCTTCTGAATATAGACCACTGTAATGTTATCTTACTAAAACAAGAAAGAGCTGTCTGTTCTAAAAGCAGTAGGATATTAATTCTGAAGCATCTGTTACATTAACATTGTTCCCACGTGAATAGTTCATAAGGAAAAGCATAACTCATTTAAAATATAAACTAATTAAAGTATGTATATTTGATTTGAATAGCTTATTTTTAGGTTTTTTTTTTAAATTGATTTCAGCCAACTTATGCTTTTCTGAGTCAAGCCACCCCATAGACTTCTGCTCTTAGTTTTATTCTTCTTTAATCTTGGTTTAATGAAATAGTTCTGCTTCTAATTAAAAGGGATGTCTTAAAAAACCGAATCTGTGTAAACAATACTTTGTGCATTCTACAAACATGTTAGTCCTCCTGTGAGACTTGTTATGGAAAGCTTGTTGTTAAGACTGCGGAGGCTCTTGAAAGAATAATCAAAGGATGGAAGAATAAGGAAAGAGAAGGGATGTGTGAGAAAGAATTACGAAACTACAGAGGAATTTGCTATAATGCTGTAGTTGTCTGAATGTGAGTCTGTCTCACGTACCTCTGCTGTTGTGGAGACCTGGTGGATCTTGGCTATGCAATGATCTCTGATGACATACAGAGCCTCTGGATAGTTAGTGTTTTCCAGCATAAAGGAAAAATAAAATTGGATTTGGATTGAGCAATGCATTTGATTTACAAGTTTCTGCGGATGTTGTATGGGCTTGTTGCCCTGTCAGGAAACCAACCATATTCCTGAATCTTGCCACCAATTTGATGCATGGTTATTATAAGAAATAAACAGTTAACATCAGTGAAAAACTGAGGAATGGGACTTGTGGCTTGCTGCTTGTGTTTTTAAGTTGTGCTGAGCGTGAGTTGATGTAAGCTTATCCTAATAGGTTAATGCTCGCCTTAAGTTATTGATAAGCTTGTAGCTGTTGTCGGTACAGATTAATTTAAATAACTCTGAAACTTAGCCTTTTTCTGGAAGATCAGTGTTTGCTGCTTACAACTAAAATATTTAATGGGAAATAGATGGGAAAGTTTGGCCATGAAACATCACATGTAGTATTGTTCTGAGAAGCAGTTGCAGAGCACTGTTTGATTTGTCATGGACAAACCAGATTCAGTTTAGGGGGAATTAATATAATTACCAATCAAATCAGACTAGGATGATGAGAAATAAAACCTAAATCTTAAAACAGTTTCCCCTAGCCCTCCCGTCTTCCCAGGCTTGACTTCACTGCTGATATCTATACTTTCTCACGGGAATAGGAGTTGCAGTCAGCTCATCAAATGTTACCTCTGCTGTCCTTCCTCCCTGGGGCAAACTCCTCACACACTTCCCCTGCTCCAGTGTGGGGTCCCTCCCACAGGAGACAGTCCTCTATGAACTTCTCTAACACGAGTTCTTCCTGTGTGCTGCTGTTCTTCATGGACTGCCCCAGCACGGTTCACTTCCAAAGGGTGCGGTCCTTCAGGAACACACTGCTTCAGTGTGGGTCCTGTGTGGGGCCACAAGTCCTCCCAGAAAACCTGCTCTAGCATGGGCTCTTCTTTCCCCACAGGGTCACAGCGCCCTTTGGGTACATCCATCTGCCCTGGTGTGGGGTCCTTTGTGGGCTGCGGGGGGATATCTGCTTCACTGTTAACTTCCACAGCCTGCAGGTGGACAGAAGATCTCACCGTGGTCTTCACCACAGGCTGCAAGGGAATCTGCTTGGGTACCTGAAACATCTCTTCCCCCTCCTTCACTGATCCTAGTGTCTACAGAGTAGTTTCTTTCACACGTTCTCACTCCTCTCTTCCGCTGCAAATGCCATTGAACAGCAACTTTTCCTCGTTTTTAACTATGTTTTCCCAGAGGTGCTACCACTGTCACTGATGAGCTTGGCCTTGGCCAGCAGCAGGTTTGTTGTGGAGCCAGCTGGCAATGGTTCTACTGGACATATGAGGGGATTAGTGCACGGACTTCAATCTGATGGATCAAAGACACTTTATTGAGTTAGCTGTTTCTTTATATACCCTTTTGGGTTACATAACAGGCTGTCCACAATGCTATCTACAGTGTATTACTGGCTAAAGGTAGCTGTCCATAAGGCTATTACTAACATATAATTGGCTAAACAATTGCACATGCTAAAAAAAACAAGTTACACTAAAATTAACTATGTTGATATTTTTCTTCTTTTGTTTTTCTCTCAGTTGGTACTTGTTCCCACGGAACTAGCTCTTGGTTTTGTCTCAGCTCTCTGTTTCAAGGTCTTGTCAGAGTTACTTGATATCAACAAGGCCTACAGCATCGAGTCCTTCTTCCCTGTAAAACGTCTCCACAGATATAGGGGAAGCTTCCTGCAGCTTCTCGTGCAAACCACCCCCATAGCCTCCCTGCTACCAAACCCTTACCTTGCAAACCCAATACACCCCTAAAGCAAAACCAAAAATGTTCTAAAGTCTCTTGAGGTTTTTTCAGAGCAGAACAGAGCAACACCAAGGCATCTCTGCTGCATGCTGAAGATGGAATATAAGGCTGGGTGGATGACTGGTGAGATTTGGCACCGTAGTCCTTGTGGCAGGTGCTGTGAGGTCCTAGGTTAGTCATCAGTTGAAACAAAACACAAGTGGAGAAAGAGCATGCTGGTACAGAAAGTAGAATCTGGTTTATAATTCAACTCTTTTGAGTAGGAGCACACAATACAGACTTGGTGATATTTTTGGTCTCTTTAAAATTGCATTTTAAAAAATCATGTCTATGCTGTACACAGTAGTTTAGAGGGCACTCATATTTACATTTATTTTATTTATCTGTAGCCTAATTAAAAAAAATAGTGAGATGAGAGGAAAGCAACCCTATGCTAAAGCTAAGTATAAATCTCTCTTAACTTGAGAACATCTGATCAATTAAACTAAAAAAATTCACTTTAGCTACTTGCCTGACTGCTTGCAGGCTTTAAGTCAGAGCTTCTCAGGTCTCTATCTGGTCATAACCTTGCTTGAAATGAAGTCCAGCTTTCATGACTGCTAAATTAAAACAGCACAGGGTAAGTTGTGGATTACAAGTGTTGGCAGTGACATCCAGCTGTGAATAAGCATTCCCCAGCTATGAATAAAGCCAGAGCATTCCCCTGCATAGGGATGTAATACCCTGCGTGAAGGCAGAGTGATGTCCAACTTCAAAATGTTAGAAGTGATGGGCCTTGACATACGAGATTGAAATGGTGAGGCAGAACGGTGATCCAGCAGTTTTGAAAAGGGAGGAAAGGAGCATATTTCTGAATTTGTCAGGCCTTGTTTAAATGCTTTTTTTTTTCCACCCATGGGTAGAATAATGGTGAATTCTAATAGTGAAGGCTTGGCACTGGCAATGACAAGCCCCGAGGCTTAAATCATGCTGGTGGAGGTATCATTGGGCAAGCAGAAAGACCAAGCTGTCTCAAGAGCGTTGCAGATGGAACAGTAGAACCTTCTGTCTTGCCCACAAGGTGTCTGATGACTGGAGAGGCCCAGCAAGAACACGTTCTCAGGGGGCTGATTGCTCCCAAAGCAGGGAGACAAATATTTAAAGAATAAAAGATTCTGTCAGTCAAAAGCAAGGCTTGTGTTCTTGCATGCTTTGTGAATCCCAGTTTCTTAGTTTTGTTTACCTGCGGTGACTTGCTGAGATCATTGCAGTAAAGTTTTCCTAGATTGCTAATGAAGGTTTTGGCATGTTGAAAATGTTTCCCTGATTGTGAACCAAGAACACAATAGTAATTCAGTTTCTTGGTTTTAGTGTTTCAGGTTCCCAGTACTCTTCCTTCTGAGATGCATTTTAATTATTGCTTGCAACTCAGGCTTGTGGTAATATGTGCATATAATGAATCTTTGTCACTTTCTATTTCTAGGTCCACTGGCCTTCTTCCCTCAGTGGAAGCTGAAACATTATGATGTTATCGTAGGTGTTTTGTCAGCTCGACACAATCATGAACTGCGCAGTGTTATAAGGAACACTTGGTTCAAACACCTGAAACAACATCCTGCACTGAGCCAACGGTAATCTTTAGTGTTTTGACATTTGGAACTTCTTTTGGGGGAGTGGAAGATTATAATGTTTAAATACCTTTATTTAATCCTTTGTTGTTGTTGTTATTTCCCCTTTTTGCTTTATTTGTGAGCGTTTTGTACCTTGATAATTTTTTTTAAATCTGCTTAGTAATATATAAGAATACTACTTGTTCTAGCTGAAGCTATTTTTTTTTATTCAAGGAATAAGAGTAATTGTCTGACCGTTCACTGCTGTTTGTTTTTGCAATTAGTTGCCTCTGACTACTAGTGATGTTTAAGACTATCCCGTCTTTTGTTTTGCAATGTATGCTTTGTGTGGTGTGCAACTTGAAATACCTAGTAATCCAGGATACTTGAAAGCAAGTGGGATTGCATTTGGTGACAGAATTGAAAAACCCTCCTTTACAACAGCCTCAGCTGTTGTAATTCAGGTTTATTTCCCACTGAACCAGGTGCATCAAATTGCAGAACCAGCAGAACCCTTCTGATTGCTTGCATAGACCTGACAGTCTATGTAGACAGCTCTATTCTTGCAGAGAAAGTTCTGCTGCAGTTCATTCCTGGAAATACCTTGGTACCTGCCTTGCACTGAAAGCCATTTACTGTTCACAAATTTGTTGTCTGCATGCAATTTAAAGTGAAAGCAAAGCTACTTCAGTCATCTAAAAATGTGACTTTTCATAGCTTATGTGGGGTTCCAGGAGGATATTTAGTTAATGGTAAAAGACTAGGCTAAGGTGGATCCTCTTGCTTTTACATATTGTTTGTTGTCTTCTGACTGTGATACAGCCATGATTGAGGCTGTTGTTTTGCTGCAACCCATAATTGAGATTTTTCATTCCAATGGTTAGTCTGGAGTTCTTGTTCCTGCTTTGATGCTGTGTCTTGTTTCTTCTTATATTTTTTCCTTTGCATTTTGAATGTAGAATATATAAAAAATCTTGAATTAAGTAGCAAAACCAGGTAGGGAAAGGCAGGTCTTTAGGATCCTATGGTGTTTTTTTTTGTTTAGTTTGCTGGTTGTCTTGAATCTCG
Organism: Clamator glandarius; assembly: GCA_033459285.1. NCBI lineage: Eukaryota > Metazoa > Chordata > Aves > Cuculiformes > Cuculidae > Clamator > Clamator glandarius. Next base: position 3,311,592 of record JAUNZM010000261.1, on the reverse strand, counting down.
TTCCTAGTTGCCAATTTTCTTGCATCTTCATTATGAAATGTGAAACATTAATGTAGGTTTGGAATTGAGACTCTGTGAGGGGATTCACGTGGTTGCTCTACATACAAACTCTCATCACTAATATTTAAAGGGTGTAGAATCTTAGTCCTGTGAAAGGCACACCATTGTGATTAAATAAATTTATTGAAGATGGAGGGAGGAGGGAAGAGAACCGGTGTTAATAAAACCAAATTATGTTAGTGTCCTTGTGAAGTTTATAATAGGTGCGCGTGGTTGTGCTGTGCCGGTGGAAGACAGAGAAGACCCCTACTCCTGCAAACTTCTGAACATCAGTAACCCAGGTATAGAAGTTAATGTTAAAAAAATTTTCCATGATCTGAAATAGAACTAATTGTCTTTTCTGAGAGTAGTTTGGGGTTCTTAACTGAGACAGCCAGTCTTGAAAATAAATGTTGCCTAGAATTTGCTGTCTTAACAGTTGCATAATCTTCCTGTAAGCACCATGTGAAGGCATGAAAGGGAGAAATTTGGAACGTGAGGGGGAGGCCATTGACTTCCAATGGATTTGCATTTTCCTTGCATCGGGAAACAGTGTCTCCCATATAACATAAATTTTTACTCGATCTCTGTATAAGAAGAAGTTGGATGGAGTCAGAATGACCTTATCTAGTGTCATATGCGAAGAAAGAAGCAAGATGCCAGAGTCTGGAGTGTCAGATATACTTCTCTGATGATGAAGTGAATTCTAAGCAAGTCTGACTGATTCTCAGATTCTGCTCCAGAGAGAGAACAATTAAGAAATGTCCCATAAGGAAAAATGAATTACTGCCATACAAAAATTTCTAAGTAAAACTGTAATTCTTTTTTTTTTTTTTTTTTTTTAAATTTTTGCTCTTTAATTGCAAGTTAGCTAAGGACTGCTTGCCACTTAAGTCGTGATTTACCATAAAATGAAATTTCTGTTACTTTTTCTTTGAATGACAACATCAACTGCTTAACCAATCTCCTGAGAATAAATGGTACCTTAGGGAGGTGATAATGCCAAAAAACAGGCAGCTGAATTAAGCTGAAGTATATGCCATTTTGATACGTGAATAATTACTTTAACATGCCAATATACAGATACTCATGCAGTCAAATAGCATTTTTGTCCTCATTATGTGGATTTATTGTTTTTTTAGTCTTTTCCCAATGCAAGCATTGACTTGCAATTCCTGGTAGCCTGCAGACTACTGTATCTCTCTGAGTTTCTACTTGCTGCAGTCTGCAGCCAGTTGTATTTTCTTCTCCTCTAACATTTGATTATCCTTGTGCACTTGCAAGCTGTGCTAATCAATCAGAATGCTTTTCATGTATCATGTTTTGTGTGCGTCCAGTTCAAGAACTATGAAGTCTTCTCAAATTACTTCGGTCCTTTCTTTTTCATACAGTTTTGAATCAGGAAATCGAAGCATTCAGTCTCCCTGAGGATGAACCTTCTGTGCTGTCTGAAGACAGAACTGTCAGTGTGAATTTCCGTGTACTTTACCCCATTGTCATTACCAGTCTTGGGGTATTTTATGAGGCTGATGGGGTGGGATTCCAGAGGAACATCACTGTAAAACTGTACCAGGCAGAACATGAGGTAAAGCATTGTAGTTATCTTTTGAAAGTGGATTAAGGCATGTTGTGTCTTTATTGTGGATTAAGTTCTTACAGAAAGGGCCATGCTGTGTTGGTGTTTTAGAAGAGAAGTACTTAACTGACAGGCATATACATTATATTTTTCTTCTGTTGCATTGCAAATTCTTATTTCACAGATACATGTGTATACACACATACCCCCTAGATAAGGAAAAGATGAAATTCACAAAGTGATGTGAGTTAATTTAAAAGACCTTTCAAAAGAGCACTTATATGTAATTCCAAGATGCAATTTCCATTGCACTTGAGGCTCTAAAGTACTGAGAGGTATTAAAGAATAAAAAAATAAACTATTGAATAAAAACACACATATACCAAGACACATTTGGTGCCTTCAAGCAGAGAAATGCAGGACAGATGTAATTTTTTTTGTGTCTGTCTTCTGGCAAAATATTTTGACATTTCTAGAAGCTGGCATTATTTACATGTAGTAATAAAGCTTCACTGATAATTCCCCTGACTCCCAAACCATTATGTGTTTGATAGAACAGCTTAGCAATATCCTGAAGCTAAAAAATCATTGAGTGTGATTGTTGCATTTGGTAGATTGCATTTACCTCTACCAATAACACAATAGCCCAATTTCAAGGCTGTCCTGCAGTAGAAAGAATTTAAATTTAATCTAATAATTAAAATCGAGATGGAAAAATATATTGATATGGCTTTTATGATGTATTTCTGAAGAGTTTGGTTTATAATAGCAAAAAAAAAAAGTGTGTTGTAATCAGGTTTATGTTTGAAAAAAGGTAGAATTCTAAACATTGAGAACCTAATACCTTGAACTGTATTGTCTTTTTTACTTCCAGTAAGGAATAAAAACAATATCATAGCAGTGCTTGGAGACTGGAAATCTGGCTATGCCACATCTTTGTCATTTGTTATTACCTAAGAGCCATTTGGTGGCATATGTAATATAGGAGCAATTAGGTTTTAAGGGTTTGCATATCCTGTTGCAATTAATAGTAGTCAGCTATTTAAACAAAACATAGAACCACTAAACTGGGAGAAGAGTCTGAGTCTTCCAGGTGATGTGCTCCGTTGGTTTGATTCAAGTTGAACTTGTACTCTTGTTCCATTGTCGTTTGCTTCCACCATGTCAGCACTTGAATTCTGGAGAGTCTGATGTGAGAATAAAACTTTCACTAAGTTTTATACAATCCATAAGCCTCTTTCCATTGTAACTAGTTGAGATGGTCAAGATTTGCATAATCTCACAGTACTTTTAATGTCCGGGTGTTTTTTTTTTTCTTTCCTTTTCTGCTGTTTGCAGGAAGCTCTCTTCAGTGCTCGCTTTAGTCCACCAAGCTGTGGAGTGCAAGTGAACAGATTGTGGTACAAGCCAGTCGAGCAGTTCATTTTGCCAGAGGTATGTGCCATATTGGAACTGCCAGCAGTTCTTTTAAGTTGAAGAGACTGACGGATAAAACTGATGTTTGCTTGAGCCAGAAAAGGACAAGTGAAAACCTCTAGAATGTTATTTGAAGACACACACTAAAATCCAGAATTTCTTTTTCGCCATCTCATCACCAGTAGTTACGAAGCAAAAGCCTGAAAAAATGCAAATTGATCAAAAAAACTACATTGACAAAATAGTTGCAATTTCAGGAACCTTTTCAGTTGCTGCGTAAAAATTGCACCTGCTTTGATTCTGTGGGAGGGTTTACCAGAAAATGGGATGCTTCTTTCTCCCTCCTGCTATTTCAAACATTAGTACACAAGATCGCGAGGGGAGGATGGCACAGGTTTCTGGGAAATAGCTGGAAAAGATGTTTGTTTCTGATGTCTTGGACGCAACAGCAAGATACTGTGTGTTATGTTCGCAATGACAGTATTAGTTGAATAGTTGTAATTGAGAATCTCTTACTGAGGGCTACTTAAATTTTTGTTATTCCTTTTCTGGTAACACTCATGAGGAATTTTTCATTCATTGAACCACACAAGGAAACAAGAATTAGAACTTAAAGATCTCTAGTAGGATCTGGATGGAGTATGTGGTGCACAGAAATCCGGGAGGTGACTGCTTTTTGGGCAGTAATGAGTCCTTGCTTGTCTAGAAATCCCATTAGCTAAGCTAATGAGTCAGAGTCTAAACTTTTGGGGTTTTTTTATCCTCTTTGGGGTTGAGGTGCAGTCCAAGAGTAGAGTTTTGGTATAGGGGTATAGAAGCCACTTGTGGCTGCTTAGGAGGAAACATAAAAGGATTAAACAGATTGAACATGGAAGAGAATAGAGGTAGGAAAAAAACCTGATACTGTTACAGCAAAGGTTTGGTGAATACAAGTTGACTCAGAATGGGAATTCTAGTTCAGCGGGCACTGCAGGCACAAGGAATTGTTCCCAGTGGACCAGTGGATTTTCACTAGATGTGTTAGCTGCCATCTTAGGCTTTTTCCTTTCATTTAAATATTCTCCTATATAACTCAAACTTGCTGCTATTTCTGTAAATTGTTTTTGGATCTGGGTTGCTTTGTTATGCAAGAAATCAAGTGTATCATGAAAGAATGGGGCAAAAGAAGACTGAAGGGGGAGGAAAAGGCAATTGGGGTTAGTTTAACTCCTGGATCTATAAAACTGAATATATTTGGAAACCTTTTCTTTTTAAGCGTAGTCTGCAGTGGATTAATTTATTATAATCTTAAACACTTTTTACTGAGTATTGTTTAAGTTTATGTTGGCAGCAGACCTCTTGCAGTGTTTTGTGCATATTTTTTGACAGTTTTGATATCAAAATTATTCTTTTTTTTTTTCCTTTTTTTCAATGGAGTATTGGTTACCTAGTAACTTTTTGGTATAACATGTAAGCCTTTTCCCTGTAAAACTTTGTTCTGAGGTAGTAAAATTCTAGGCAGTTGTAACTTTGCTATAAATGGTTACATTTTTCCTGTAAGGCAGATGGGAAGTATTTGATTCAGAAAGAGGATATTAGTATTCATATATTTCTTTGTGTGAGCTTCTTTAATCTGGTATCTGTCATGGGCTGAATGCTTACAGGATAACGTGGTGTTTCTAATGTAGATTAATAGGGTTTATGCACAGCGTGTAGTCTTCTGTCATACTTAGGATGCTGAACCATACAAGATGATTCAGAGGAGATAGAACACCCACATGTTCCTGTCTGCCTGTTGGAGAGCAGTAAATTTAGTGAACTGTTTAATTGGCACAAGATTATTTCTGAGACAATATCTATTCTCCGCCTTTCCACCTTCAAGAAGTAATGGATTGTGCAGGCTGCTGAAAAGCATCATTCATCTTCCAGCTGAAGTGCTGCTCTTTCTGCTCGACTTGGGGAAAAGAGGGGGGAATGTAGTGTTAGAATAAGCATCTGGCAAGCCAGATTGTCAAAGAGAGAATCGATCATTCAGCTTTGGAACGACTGAAAGCACAGAAGAGCAGAACCACTACCAGTTATCTGAAAGTCACACAGGGGCTCTTACAGCCAAGTCTTAGCAAGGCACTTATTTTGTCAAAAAGCCACGGGCCGCTTGCATGAAAATGGGACTCCGTACTATGCATTCTCTGTGTTACTAATGAGGAGTAGTTGGAGAAACAAAAAGCACAGCGCTGTTTCACATTAGGAAGGGAGTTTGGCAGAGCTGCATTATGTCAGTACACCTGTTCGGTATTCACTGTAAATGCCACTGCGCTCTGGCAGCAACAAGGCTGGAATTTAAATGGGGAAGAACAGATGATGTAGTCTCAGGTGTGCCACTGAGTTTCGCTTTGAGCATTTTCAGGCCTCAGCTTTCATTAAGCAGCTTAGAGTAAGAATAGCTGAAGGCTGGAGTCATTAGAAAATTTGCTTACAAGTCTCTCAACCTGGAAAGTAATGGTAATTTGCACCTTGAGGACACCCTGCACTGAAGTTCACTAGTAATAACTGATTAAGACTCTTAGTACATGTTTGAAATCAGTATCAGTAATAGTCAATGTGAGAATTTTAGCGTTTCTGGTTGCCAGCCAGTGGAAGGGCTCTCAGGCTCACTAAACAACATGCCAAAGGTTCTCTGCAAACAGAGAAATTGTGTGTGGGTTTTACTGTGCAGGGTGTTCGGGGGTCCTGCCACTTAAAAAAAAAGTCTTAGCATTGGTTGTTTTGTTTTGATAACTGAGAGGTGAATTAACAAAAAAAAAGGAAGGCATCGAGCGTGCAAGTCAGGCTTGAATAAACACTGACTAGCTCCATTAATACATTATAAATAATTGATGGGAGGCTTCTGAAAGACACGACTGTCATTAAATAGCAAGATTGCCGCAGATGTTAAGACCTGTTTCTAAATGAAAACAAAGAGTGGACCTGAACTTTAAGCTAGACTTAATGGTGTGTCAGTAGCTGGAGAGTTTCTGGAGAGCTTCTGGAGTATGAGGAAGCTAAAATGGGGGAGAGCTGAGAGCTTAGTACAACTAAGCAGACTTTCTGCAGCAACAGAGCTGCATTTACAGGTAGTTGAAAGAAGTTGTTTCTCTGTTCCAAGGTCCATGCATAGTGTTTTTCCTATGGAATTGGGAGAAACAAAATGGAGTGTGCTCATCTAGCAGTCAGGAGTATATATAGACCTACAACTAGTCTATGTAAGGGTGAAATTGATTTAATAAAACTAAAAAATATAATACTACCAGTACTCTTACCTGTGTAATGTACCACTTGTCCGTTTGCATGTTCTTGGGGGTCTGCAGTGAACTCTTATATAAAACAAGTAATAGGTGAACTGTTCGGTGGGTTAGATTCTGGTTGAGTTTAAATGCTTTTAAATGCAAGAATTTACACACACACACACACACACACAAGCAACGTAACTTAAACTGGCAGCTAAAACCAGAAAACATTAAGGATATTCACTTTTCTTTCTCTTCCTTTCTCTACCAGCCTTTGAGAGGTCAGAGTTCTGTGACTCTCCCACAGTAGCTTGTGACAGCTTTGCCTGGATAAAGGGGGCTGTATTTTCCTTTGTATTTTGCTGATGTCAGGATTGAGTCTCTGATCTCCGGTTTTGGCAGATAACTAAAAAACAGCACTTATTTCCAAATCAGTTTAACGTGTTCTCTTTGTAACTTGGGATTTTATAGTTGATTTTTAAAAATTTACTTCAAGTCACCTGTAAATGCCATCCTAACGATGTTAGAAAGCCAAAGCCCTTTACGCTAGACTTCTGTTAAAAGTTTAATGTTCCTAATATAGAGATTCATGTTTAGTCTTAAAAGCGTGATTACGTGTTACTGAGCTTCACAGATGTATTTCTTTTATGTGTAACTTATTTTTATTGAAGTGGAAGTAAAACATTTATGTCATGCGTTTAAGCTATATATTATGTGGAGTATTTTAAAATAAAAAAACCCAAACCAAACTGTTTGAGTTTTGTCCTTTGAAGTCTTTGAATACTTGCATAACAGTGTTTTGCTCTCTTCCCAGAGTTTTGAAGGTACTATTGTGTGGGAAAGCCAGGATCTTCAGGGTCTTGTTTCAAGAAACCTTCATAAAGTGATGGTGAATGATGGAGGGGGTGTTTTCAGAATCATTACAGTGAGTCACCTTACTTTCTGTTCCACCGTGTTTCTGTTTGTCCTGTAAGTTGTGGGTATTTAGCATTCTGCTTTCCTGTGTTTCTCTGTAAAACGTTAATTCAGTTGGGCTTCTCCTGTTGTCTCAGTGGGGAAGTTTGCTTTGCGGGGAAAAAGGACAAGGGCATGCAAAAAATGATGCTAGTAAGTAGCATTTTCTTTTATTTTAAAGAGAGTGACGTTCACCTGTTGTCTTTGTGAGGTGTGGAGCAGTATTGGTATATTGGAAATGGCAAAATATGGGTCAAAAATCCTGCGCTGAAATCCCGATCGATGGGATTAAACCTGGTTTTTTTTTTGCTTTTTAGCAGTATGTGCCTTTTCCTGTCAAAACATTGCTTGCTTAAACATGCTGTGCTGTTGTAATTTAACCAGAATAACTTTACATTTTGCTCTTAATTTCAAAATTAATTTTCTAAAAGTTTCAGTGGTACCGCTAGTTTTAGGTGAAATTGAAAAAAAATGCCATTTTATAGTAAAAAATCTTAGTCTTAGTCTTCGATTATGCAGATATCAAAACCAGAAGAGGTTTAAATTAATTTAATTCTCAGTTACTAGAAATCGTCACATCTTAAAATTGTAGAGAAAAACACATCAGTAATGTAAGATGAACTAATTTATTTCTTTCTGGTCATCTGTCTGTAGCAAGCAGGAGAAGGGTCACTGCCACATGAACTCACAGAAGGTGTGGAGGGAATAGCAGGTGGTTTTATCTACACTATTCAAGGTAAGTCTGCAAAACGTAGCGTCAAATTTGATGTTATGATAAAACAGGAACTTTAAATTACATTTCTGAGGTAAAATTCATTTTATCTCTATAAATTTGATCACCTTAAGTTTTTTTTTAGTAGAAACAATTTCTTTCTAGATTTTTATGCCCAATATCGATGTCTTGATGTGATGTCTTTGCTTGCCCTTTGTCACCCACTCCAACTGAGTTCTTATTAACAGAAATACCATTTTTATCTAAACTCTCTTATCTGCCCTTGACCCAAACCCAAGTTAAAAAATGTTGCGCCATGAAGTTGTTCCCTGATTATTTTCACACCTTTTTCTAGTCCTGCTACTGTGAGAAGTGCTGTGTCATGATGGTTAATATTAACTACCGACAAACAGTGACTACTTAACACAGCTTTTCCGTCCCTGTTGTTGCTCTTTACACCTATTTCAGCAGGATGTTCAGAGGCTCTATAGGAGCCACTTCCAATGTCTAAGATTTTGGCCACACAGGACTAGAGTTGATGTATTCTCATCGGTCCATCATAGTCAACATAAGCAGTGACTTTCAGAGCATTATTCCTGGGTTTTTGTAGCTAGACCTGGCTGATACAGTTAGGCAGTTGTGTTGTCATCTGCCTAGGAGCCTAAATCGAGGTGTGCTAAATCTCTTCTGTCCTGTTTGTCAAAAAGTTCTTCAGTACCACAAACTCACTCCTTAGCAAGAAGTCCAGTGTTCTCACAATATTTTTTAACTTTTACCTACAGTCATTTATGTGATGTGGTTCAGCAGGGACCACCCATGCCACATCAAAGCAATGCCGGTTTTATTCTCTTTAGGAATAGGAATAGCATAGGAATTTTTGGTTGGTTGGTTTGGGGTCTATTATGCTAGATATATATGCATAGGAGTAATTGGTATAACAGTAGCCTTTTAACTACCAGTAAGAATCATACTGAAGTTCCAGACAGCTCTTTATATTAAAGAACCTTAAAAAGCTGAATCCATTTTATATTATAGAAGAGAATGCGTTTTTCATTTAAACTTTCTATATAAGACCTTATGCAAAATTATATCTCTTTGTTGTTCTGCAACTTTTAACATTTTGTAGAAATTTTTAAATTAATTTAGGATTTTCATAACCCTATTGAGTTGAAGGCTTCTTCAGATTATTTTGCATGTTGTGTATGACCCAAGAGAAACATATGAAGTACCATGTAGGTATGAATCTTTTGTTTAATGATGGGTGCTGCTTCTTTCAGAAGGAGATGCTCTTCTAAAAAGCCTCCATACTCGCCCAGAAAGGTTTACAAGTCACGTAAAAAATCTTGAAAATGAAGATGCTTTATTGAAGGAAGAAAGCAGTACCTATGATGATATTGTTTTTGTAGATGTTATTGACACTTACAGAAATGTTCCAGCCAAACTGCTGAACTTCTACCGTTGGTAAGTTGAAAAGTAAGTATTTTCTCTTAGGAATGTTGCTGTTTGTAGTGCAAGATGATCCAGCGTGCTACATTATGTGACAGGTGCCGTGAAATACATGCTTTATGTGATTTACTTCATTAAGTTGTATTTCTCTTGCACAGTTTTGGGGACATGTAGTGAATAAAATTAACAAGATCTATATTTATTGAATGCAGACCCTTGGTGCCTTAAATAAGCACGAGCTGGCAAGACAGGCTTCTGCTCCAGGAGTCTAGGTGTGGAAAACTTTCACGTCTCCTTGTAATTTCTTTTAATTGGTTTCTGGCTGGAAACCATCAGTTTTAATGTTTTAAAGGATGGCTTTTGGCCAGCTTGTAAACTTAGTGTTTTGGTTTGTGGCCATTGATTCTTGTCCTGTCACTGGGCACCACTGGAAAGAGCTTGGCTCTGCATCTTCACACTTTTGCTTTCAGGTATTTATATACAGTGATGAGCTCCCACCTGAGCCTTTCCTTCTCCAGACTCAACAGTCTCAGCTGTCTCAGCCTTTCCTTATAAGCAAGATGCTCCGGTCCCTTAATCATCTTGGTGTCCCCGTGCTGGACTCTCCATCCAGCATGTCCGTGTCTCTTGTACTGAAGAGCCTAATACTGAACTCTGCACTTGGGATGTGGTGTGACCAGTGCAGAGCGGAGAGGAAGGAAAAGAAGCTTGTGTACAGCAGGGGTGGAAGGTTGAGAGGAAGACTTTTCATAGTGCATTACACTGTCTGTAGTGAATCTAATAACTTATTACCTCTAATTTACAGTTCTGTCCATTACTCTGAGGCAACTGTTTCAATTAATTGACGTTGCTGTGGAGTAAGAAATAGAGCTGATGGTTTCAGTTGTTTACAAGATTATGCACCTAATTAACGTACGGATGTAACTGAAAAATTCAACCATGTTTCCAGTTCTAAAAAGGGAGTTTAAATGTCAAGACTTAGATCTTTATGATCTAAGGCTGGAGCACCTCCCGTATGAGGACAGGCTGAGAAAGTTGGGCTTGTTCACCCTGCAGAAGGCTCTGAGGAGACCTTATAGCGACCTTCCCGTACCTGAAAGGGGCTACAGGAAAGCTGGAGAGGGACTATTCATAAAGGCTTGTGGTGATAGGATGAGGGGCAGTGGGTATAAACTAGAGAGGGGCAGATTTAGACTAGGCATTAGGAAGAATTTCTTCACCCTGAGAGTGGTGAGACACTTGAACAAGTCGTCCAGGGAAGCTGTGGCTGCCCCATTCCGGGAGGTGTTCAAGGCCAGGTTGGATGGGGCCTTGAGCAGCCTGATCTAGTGGATGTCCCTGCCCATGGCAGATGATCTTCAAGGTCCCTTCCAACCCAAACTATTCTGTGATTCTATGATTTCTTACAGGTTAGCAAATTTTTTCAAGATTAGGAACAAAAGGCTTAAGGAAAATGCCTTTCCTGTTAAAAGAAAATACCCTTAAAACCAGTGTTTATCAGTCAACCCGGGAATGATCCCTAGAATCTCAAGCTTTTTTGAATATTTTGCAAGTGATATATTCCACTGTTTCAGACAGTTAATGATTACTTTTCATATTTGAGGGGTGCTTTACTGAGGAAAAGTACGAAGTTGTTTCCACAGATTTTTTTACCACCTCCTACAGTTATATTGCCCTTGAACTTGCAGTCTCCTTGTGAACAGTAGGTTCCTGATGTGTAGCCACTGGCTTTTAACAGCTGTGCTACCATCATCGTCAGGAATTCATATCCTTCTGAGGTCAATGCGTTTTAAGATGGATTTGTTAGTAAATCCACCATCTGTCCTGGAGAACAAAACTTCAGGTTTGTTTTCTTCAGCTCGTGCACAAATCCATGCTGTATGATCATCATAGGATGCAGCTGGCTCTCCTTTCTGTAAGACAAGCAGCCAGCCTCGGTCAATGGGGAAAACATTTAAAAGTCAAGGGTAGGTAGGAAAGACATTCCTTCCCTCTCTGCTCCCCAAAAAACCCTTCTGGAGTGTTCTGTTGCATAACTGTAGTTTGTGGGCTGCAGCTCAGCATCTCATCACTTTCCTCTTTGGCTACAGGACAGTTGGATCTACAAGTTTTGATTTATTGCTGAAGACAGATGATGACTGTTACATCGATTTGGAGGCTGTTTTTAACAGGATAAAGCAGAAAAAGTTGGACAAGCCAAACATTTGGTGGGGAAAGTGAGTTTTTTTTTTTAAACTTGTCTTTAAGAGATACCATGTTTTTAGTGAACAGTTTACTGCTTTAAGCCTGATTTTTGTGGGTTCCCCTCTCCTGCCTGTGGAAACTACTTAAAAAGCAGAGGTCCTGCATGTGTAGAACTTTGAATCTCAGAATACAGAGACCGGTTCTTTACAGTAGCTCTCCGGAGTGTGCCTTAACAATGAGCTGAAATTGCTGAATATCTTACCTAGTTTTAAAATGTCTTCTCTATAGTGCTTTGTCATGAAACTTAAGTAATCAAAAGTATTCCAGCAGCACAGTAAAGTAAAAATGCAAATATGTACTAGAACTGCAAATGTTACTTTTTTTGCATCTACTGTGATTTTTCTGGTGGGCTTGAGCAAATGGGATAAACAAGAGAAACAAAATTGCCTTTCTAATCTGTACTTTATTTTGAAGTCTATGAATGGCAAGCGTTGCTATCTATTTTGCTGCTGTCTGAAAGGGTAGGTCTGATTCATGAAATCTTGGGTGAAGTTCCCCAGCCTGCTTGTGAGTAACAAGGAGGATCGAAATAGCCCATCTCTGCCCTTCCATCCATGCAATGTTATATTATACCATTACACACTGGTATAACACCCAATATAACAAAAATTCCACACTGTTATAACATTCAGCATAGCACAACAGCATGATGTGTCTTCCTGTTGCCGTCTGCTTACTGAAGAAAAGCTGCCCTTTGCTCCTAAAGGTGTCTTGCTTCACAGATCTGGTACTGACTGCTGCTTACTCATAAGGTGGTTTAATAAAGTGTGTGTGTGTGTGTCTCAAAGTGCGTCTGGCTGTCTTGTGATGATCACAAAGATCTTAGTGCTAGGGGTGTGTTGTCTTTCCTGTACAAAACCCCCAGTTGCCTGGTGCCTGTTAAATTTTCTTAGAACTACCTTTACTGCAAAGCAAGGCTAATGGTGAAGGTAGGATCGGTTCATTTGAGCAATGTAAAAGGTCAGGAACTTGATGATAAGATGGCAACCAACTTGCAAAAGGAAAAATGGCACAATGTATAAGCTACCTGGGCTGGTGTTCCAACTGCTGTAGGGAAAGCTCTTCTGGAGCATGTTCTTGGCTGTAAGAGCTGAGGAGGTGATACCGAAGAGATTGCCTGCCTTCCTGGTATCCCTGCCTTTGTGTTGCAGACTACCCCAGGCCTGTTCCTTGGCCAGAGTTTTGTGGTTATGTGTACAGGAGTCGTCTTAGTGGGTTTGGGGAGTGCTTTTAAGCTCTCCTACCTTTCAACTCAGTTACATCTTGTATACTGAGCATGTGTCTGAGAACTCAAACTTTGCATTCTTCGTCTATACCTTATTAAACTCTGCGAAGAAATTCTCAAGTGTTTGGGTTTTGTCCAGTGTTCCTTATAACCTGCTAATTCATTCCTGTATTCTTAGAGAAATCTGTCAGTGTTCTTGTGAATTCTGAAGTTATCAGCTTAGTCTAGGAGAAACAAAGGATGAAATTCCAGTGAAACTGGGAAAGGGAATTCTTTGCATTGGGCAGTACTTACATGTCCTGTCACTTAATAGGTCTTTTCTGTCTCCCACTTTATATTGTGTAGTGGTTTTGTTCATTAGTTTTAAATCATTTTAAAAGCCTGTCTAGCAGATCTAGAGCATTTCAGGACTTCAAGCTGGAAACCCAAATTGTCCAGGTATCCTACTTCAGAACTTTGGCTCATCTTGCAGAGAACATACTTAAGTTACTGCTATTCTGTTCTTTTAAAACTGCAGTCAATAGATTAGTCGCCCTCAAGCACAGAAGAGGTGTTTTTGATGGGTCACTCATCATGTCTGCAAATGACCCAATTAAGGATGGGATAGATTGTACTCTGAGGAAGACTGAATCAGATGTGAACGTTGTAAATGAAAGAGGGAGATCACTGAAGCTGGCTTACCTGCCATGTGGTGGAAGTTGAGAATGGCACCTTTTCTTGGCCTTAATTAGGCCAAAAAGAAACTTCAGATACTTGAAGTTTCTTTTTGAAGTGTCATTTGTAAGATGAACTTCCCCTGTTCCTGAGGTGTGAGATATGCTGTTGAATGCAACAAGCTTCACGTTCTAGCAACGTACTCCTAGGCTTGGCTTAGAATCACCATTGAATCAACTAATGAGGATTGATAATGCTTCCTTCTGCAGACTGAAAAATGAGTTTTGCTGAGCCTTGCTGTAAAAATGGTGTGTGAAGGTATCAAGTAATTTTGTTGGGTTGTTGACAAAAGGAGAAGAGTTGGGCAAAATGCCACCTTTTTTGTATGTCTGTGGTGAGCTTTAGGTAAGGGTGACATCCTCAAGTGTCAGTTCTCTAATAATTACAGTTTTCAGGTAAAGCAAGTGTGAAGTGTAGTGAACAATGCTGAAATCACTACAGAAGTATAAAATGACTAGCAAAGCAAGTGGCTGTTCCTTTCCTGCTGTGACTTGCTGGAGTGGAAGATACCGAGTCCAAAGTGACTTCAGGTATCAGGTGTGACTTTTATCTGCTGGGTGCTTTAACATGTCACCTTCAGGTGCGATTGCGTCTAGCCTGATAACAGACCTGCCACTCAACTGTAATTCCTCCTTTATGGGGCTCTTGTCTGAGGTGACAGCTCCTAGTAGCTCACTAAAGCTTTTTGCTGCTTGTGCTCATGGCTGAATTGGGCAATGCTTGAACCCGTTTGCTGCTGTGGAGAGAACCTGCTGGATCGACACAGTGACGCCGTATAGCTGTGAGCATGAGGTGCTTGTAAGGCAAGAGGCGCGTAACACCAACCTGCTCCTGAACAGGAGAAGCAGGGCCCTTCTCACGGCCTGACACAGGAGGTTAATGGGGTCTGTAGTGCCACGTATGGTGGCAGCTTGTTAAAGCCCCGCTCTGTCACTGCCTGGGGTGGGGGTTGGTGCTGCTGGCTTTCTGCAGGCCTCTAGTAGTAAGTACAATCTTTCTCAGAGAAGACAACTGCCAGGAAGGCTTTTTTTGTAATTCGGTGACGACAGCCTTTGTTGAACATCCACTTTAAGTTTCATTTGGAAAACAGCTTAGAGGAAGGATATAACCAGTACTTTGCCTTGCTTCCTCGTTTTTAAGCAGCCACTAGTTTTATCGGGAAAATGGGTTGTGTAACAGTGCTGTGACTGCACACCTGCTGGAGGCACCAACTTCACATCATATTCATTAACCAAAGGAGGTTGGACACAGGTGTGCCTTTTATAGAACACAGGTAAGGACGCTTGTGCTTACGTGGATCAAAACACAGCAGTGGGTGCAGACACGCTGAAGACCTGACTGTCAGTGTAGTGTTTCTGTTCTGAGAACTTTCTCTTTTTACCCAGGATTGAGACCAAATGATAGTTACTTTCAGCTGTTGTGTTCGATCAGATTTGTGCCCTTGAGAAACAAGGCTAGGAATGATAATTAGGATCACTTTCTACTTCTTCTTAATATAGCTTATTATCTTATGTGCTACTTCAGTTGTTAGCAACTGAAGGTTTCACAGAGGGCTTTGTATAAATACCTCACATGTAACATGGTCTTCAGTTTCAGACTGAATTGGGCAGTTGATCGAACTGGGAAATGGCAAGAGCTGGAGTACCCAAGCCCTGCATATCCAGCCTTTGCTTGTGGGTCTGGCTACGTCATCTCCAAAGACATTGTTCAGTGGCTGGCAAGCAACTCTGAGAGATTAAAGACATACCAGGTAGTAAAGCGTTGGTTCAGTTTTTCTATCTTAAACTGGTCTGGGGAGCAGCATGTACTGGAGGAGCTAGGAAGAACATTGCTCAGGTGTTGGTGTTGGGTTCTGCTGGTTAGTGCTGGTGTTTTGCAGTGCTTTTCGTTGCTACGTTTAGTGGCTGTTCAAGGTCAAAGCCCAGCTGTTTTGGACTGAGAACCTCCGGAGCTGCAGTCTTGGGTTTTGTACTGTCTTCTTTTAAAAACAATGTATTATCACAGAAAATCGGGGATGATTAATTTAACACATGTAAAATAGTTAGACATAGGGTTTTGCAGTTCATGTTGTTTTACTACTGGCAGATGGTACAACTTATTCTAGTTCACAAACTCACACTTCATGCTTTCCTGGTACTAATGTCTGTATTTTTCATTTTAATGTGCTGTCTCAGGGTGAAGATGTGAGTATGGGCATCTGGATGGCAGCTGTAGGACCCAAGCGATATCAAGTAAGTCTGAAGAAATTCGTTGATCTTATGGTAAGAGAACGTGTCTGTTGCTCCAAGTAGCATAAAATAGGGGAAATGTTTTTTCTTTAAAAAAACCAAACTTGAAACAGACATTGGATCAAAATCTAGAGAAGATTTGTTAAGATGTATATAGAAGAAAGATCACAACCCCTCCCCCCCAACAAACCAATTCTTCCCACCCTGCAACTTTTCTGACTAGGCCTACCAGATAAAGGGGGACATAAACCTCCAGCTGGTGACCTTTGTGGGCAAAGTTTGTTGCTAGAAACAATGAAAACCTGACTCTTGGAAGTAAAGATTGTTAAAAGACTAAATTATTTTGAAAGAAAAACTATTGAAATGGCTCTGTCTCTACCAGGACAGTCTCTGGTTGTGTGAGAAGATGTGCGAGAGTGGCATGCTGTCTTCCCCCCAGTATTCTCCACAGGAACTGAATGAGCTGTGGAGATTAAAGGAACTGTGTGGAGATCCTTGTAGATGTGAGGAAAGATGATGGACTTGCCTTGGAAAACAGGGTAGCGTATAATGATCATGGTATAGTGATCATGGAAAAGTGTATATTTGGATTCATTCTTGGAACAATAAGGAATATTAAGGTGTCTTTTAATGTTGGGTTTTGACTAAAGTATAATGATATTTGCACATCCCTTTTGATAATTACGAGTGGACTGATACTCCTCCTTTTCTATAGTAGGTGTTGATCTGACAAAAACCAAAATGTTTAAGCTAAAAATTTTCCTTTTTATATAAAATCAAAGTCCTACCTGTAATTAATAAATGCACATAAGGATGCCAACTAGCCTGTCTTTTGTAAACTAAAGTCCTACTGATTTAACTCAGTACAGAGCTGTACCAGGATCCAGCCAAGAGCTGTGCTCAGCACCAGAAAGAACATCTGGTAGGTCTTGCTGCAGCAGGTTCTGTGCTGGCTGAGGGACAACCCTCATCTGTGCAGGGGCTGGGACAGCTAGGGATTAGGATTTACGTTTGTTTATACCATTGTCATTTTAGATAAAAACAGTAGCAAAGTTTGCTTATACCAAATCTGGAAGTACTGCAAACCTGGCCTGATTTGAAGAGATTTCGGATAGCTCGATGTGTTGTTAGATACGAATGTGAGGGTACAGGAGTGAAAGTAAAATAAGACCGAGGAACAGCACTCTGAAGAATGTGAAATAAATAACAATGCCTTGCAGTATGCTGAGAATTTATTTATACTGTGGCATATTGATGGGGTAGAATGAAAGGTCTGTCAGATTTTGACCTTAAATAGTCTAAGGCTGTGTAGATACTTCTACAATTAGTGCTGTTTTACTTTTGTTTGCTTTAATGTCTTTGGAAGTAGGTGAAATCAAAAAGAGCAAGTAGCCTTTTGCAGCACGGCACTAATGGTGTCCTTTCATGTGCAAAGAGATCCCAACTAAATCATGTACTCAGTTCAGTAAAACAAATTCTCACCGCTGCAGTGGGAAGGCAGTATAAAATATTGGCGAAAGGGTTCCCTTGAGTTTTATTTCATTGAAGCTTTTAAGCACTATTTGGTATCTCTCAAGCACAACCATTCAGCCAAAAGCAAACGCTTTCAGGGAGACTGACAATTAAGTTCAGGAGCTGGACGATTACTGTATGGCTCCCTGCGCCACATATGAAATCCATGTTCTGCCCTGTGTGTGCTCAGGCTGAGGCTGAGGCTGTCCATGCTGCCTGCAGGCAGTCTGTCACTCTGCTGCAGCTCCAGTGGTGGCTTTTTCTGTCAGTCTATCAAGAGAGTCCCTTCTCACCACCGTACTAACATGCAGTCTCCATCTTCTATTGAGTAAAACTGCAAAGGCTTTAAGTCATTGTCTAGCTCAACTTCTTTTCCTGCCAGCTAGAATAAGAAAGGAAAAAAAAGTTATCATACTTAAACTGAGATCTCTCCATGTAAACCAAACATAGATCAGGCAGTTGTTGTATTACAGGAATGAAATTAGGTCCTAAATTACAGCATGAAGACTGCCCTCCTTAAAAGAAATCACTTCCATTAGGTAGGACTTTAGAATATGCTCTTGACCTTTAGCAGCATGCAGTATTTTATTGCTGAATTATGCATTTTTAACTTACTTTAGAACTTTCGTAGGACAGTTTCAGTTCTGAGCCAGGAATTTTAAGTAGACGATACAGCAATCCTTTGACCCTCTGAACAGTCATAGATTCTGTCAAGAGCGAAAGAAAAGTTATTAGGAAAATGCTGCTGCCACTGATTAGTGGCAAAGTACTAGTGTTTCACTGCACTTGCTTGTAGCAACAGTGAAAGGCTGTATTGCTGCTTCAGTTCTAACACTGCAATAATGTCTTTTGTACCCCAAACCATAACTGCTAGTATCAAATTGAAAATGGTTTAATCTCTGGTGGATAGGACAGGATATGCTACTATGGTTTAAGTGCTTTGGTCCCATATACCAAATTAAAGTGTTACGGCTTCATAATTTGACTTTGAGTTTGTATTTACTACGCACTAAACTAAGTGACCTTTGGGACACAGACCAGTCGGGTTCTGACTTGCTCGCATCTGGTGACTGTTCCGTGAAGTTTTCATTACCAGGAATTGGCTTTCCCAGCACAAATAAAAGAATGTCACTGTGGAACTAGCACCATTCTTAGAAATACTGTTATGTTAGTTAGTCCCAACAAATTGCTGGCAGAATTGTGAAGTGGTTTATATTACACAGTCAGTTACACAAAGAGATAGTTTTTGTAATGGATCTTGAATGAGTAAAGGTAGTTTGTTCCAGAGGTGAGAACCTGTGTTTGCAATAGATACACTCAATGTTTTGGTTGAATTTTAACTTCTTTTGAAGCTTTATCTAAAGGCACAGCAATAGTGAGTTATTCCTGTATTACCACACATTGTACTTAGACAAATATTTTTCTATCAGAAATTTTTGTAAAAGCTGTATCTATCTGATTTTATGCAACTTGTGATAATAAATGTGATTTTTATTTTAGAAGAAAGCCTGAGTACATCATTTCTCTTAGATTCCACTCTGATACATCTTGCCGAAACATCACTTTGATTTACAACAAAATCTACTCATTCTAGTCTCACTACAGGTACTAGAATTAGGTTTCTAACTTAATTTATTGAATACTGTTGTTACTTGTTTAACACAACCACCAGTTTTCATACCAGCTAATTAGCTTCAATTGCCTCATACACATTAATCATGAAATCAACAGCAGAGGTCATAAGACAAGCATCAACTTTGGATCCTCAAGCTGGACTGAAAGGTGAGAAAAATAATGACTTTTTCAAACAATTTCTACCTTTATCAATTCTTTATATGACAGAGTCTTCAGGGGAGAATCTTCAGGAGCTGACAGAGCCAGAGGCAGCTGTCATTTAAGAGTTGAAAAGAAGCTACAAATCAACTGCTTAAACACCAGCTAAGACTTCTTACCTGGTAGCTTTTTCTCTACTGGCTTCTGTTCAGGCTTCTCAGGACATTTAATGGTCAAACCTTAGGGAAGAACAGTGAAGCATTAGTGAATGACCATTAAAGCCTGTTCTCTCAGGAGCACAGTCTTTGTAGTCTGTTTCTATTACAAATTGTTTCCCCTAGCTCAGCCTGATTTCTAAAAATAGTAAAGGAAAAAAGATGTACCTTGTCTCTGAGCAGCTAAGATAGCATTTAGTCTTTCTCTGAAAAATTAAAAGTAATTTTATTAAAATAATCATGTTTTTATTCATCTTTGGTAAGTCAGGGAATGTATTTTAAAAGTGACTCCCCAATACTTGACCTTATTTTGTCAAAAGGAGCATTTACCTAAAAATGTTTGCTTTTTCGTTAACTTTTTAAGATAACCTGCAGTAGAATGGAAACTGCTTGCTCAGTTAAAAGCAGGTTTTTGACACACAGTATCTCAAAAGCACCATACAACCACACTTTTAAGGATGTTATTAGCCTAATCTTTTACAGAGATTAAAAGACTCATCCTTAAAAAAAGTCTGTGTTACATCTAGCCCACTGGATTAATTGTTCTATTTAGTCTTCTACCAGAAAGCATTAGAATGTAATGCCTTAAAACAGTTTTTTGCTCATGGAGTAATAAAAGATTCAGTTCCTCCATTAACTGAGAAGCAAAGCTCAGTGAATTTTTAAGTCTGGGATGTAACCTAGTTTAAATATGTAGCCAGCTCCAAATACCAAATTTCGTGAGCATCCTAAATTTCAGAAGATATTAAAACCCAATAATCAGAAAATAGTGCAGCTACTGAGGTTAAAATCTCAGATGTCTTCTGAAGAGAAGCTCTTCACACTGTCAGAATGGAGTATTGATTACCTCTATCCTCCATTACGTCTCTTAATTAAGAAAGTCATCCAGCTTGGGTTGAGGGGGAAATGAGATAGAGGACACAGAAGCAAGTATCTAGTCAAACTCCTTGATACGCACAGTTCAGAGAAACAGAATTACAAGCTGGAACTCTGTGATGTCTCAAATGCTTCTGAACCTTTTGTTCTCTTACACATACAGGAAACACTAAGCTCCTAGTAAAATATTTTAAATTAGGAAGGAAAAGTTTTGACCAGTTCTAGCCTCTTACTCAGAAGTTGACTTTTCAGAGTCGACGGCTGTTGTGCCTTCAGTTCTCCTTCTTCAGGTGAACCATATTCTGTGTGAAAGAACATACACGTAGACACAAACTCTTCAAAGACTGAACTCGACACCACCACACCTATTAAACTGTGTCCCGAATGCCATGTCTACACGCTTTTCAAACACCTCCAGGGATGGTGACTCCGCCACTTCCCTGGGCAGCCTGTGCCAACATTTCACCATTCTTCCAGTAAAGAAATTTTTCCTAGTATCCAATCTAAACCTCCCCTGGTGCAAATTGAGGCCATTTCCTTTCATCCAATCATTTGTTACTTGGAAGAGAAGACCAGCACCCACCTTGCTACAGCCTCATTACAGGTAGCTGTAGCGAGCAGAGAGGTCTCCCCTCAGCTTCCTCTTCTCCAGAATAAACAATCCCAGTCCCCTAAGCTGCTCCTCATAAGACTTATTCTCCAGCCCCTTCCCCAGCTTTGTTGCCCTTTTCTGGACTCACTCCTGTGCCTCAATGTCTTTCTCGTACTGAGGGTCCCAAAACTGAACAAAGCATCTGAGATGCAGCCTCACCAGTGGGGGCCAATCCCTTCCCTACCCCTGCTGGCCACTCCATTTTACTGTACTTGTACTTACTAAGACAAAGAGATGGGTATCTGGGATGGGCAGCAAGAAATTCTTCACTTGGTTTGTTTTTCTCTGGGTCCCAATGCCCACCAGCTGCTAACCAGTCATTTCCAAAAATTTTGCGATAATCAAGCTCTGCTCCTTTCCTTTCAGCAGGAAGGATCTGTACCGATACAGGAATAGCACATAATTATACAACTTTCCAGAGAAGAAACTCTTAATTAATGACACTGACTCCTGCTCTCCTGCTCTTACTTAGGCATTCAAGATGTCTTAATGCTACCAAGAATCATACAAACCCTGTCTCCAGCTACTGACTGATCTAATGCAATCAGTATATTTTAAAGCTGTTGAGACTCTTACAACCTCTACCTCCAGGTACTGACTGATCCATAAACGAAAATCTAAGTAAAGATGTTACTGTATATGATGATGCAAGAATATTTCTTGTCGCCATGGAACAGATGTTGGTTCTCTTTTCTATGATAAACATTTCCTGAAAGTTTGATTTGGTTTAGTTAATGCTATTTTCCTGTTACAGGAGGTAAACGCTTGCATTACTGTCATTGAAAGAGATTCAACTATGCTGCTTTTTCTTGGGGTTTTTTTGGCCAGAGCATGGGGTTTTTTTAACAGTCCTGCAACTTCAGCACGACTCAAGCACTTGGAAAAAAACCACCACCATTCCTCCATCTTCTCCTAGTCCCCACTGAGCTGGCAGCCACCACGAACAGGGCTGGATCTTGCAGCCCTACAGATGCCCCATTGACTAGGTGATGGAATAGTTGGCACTTTACTTTTTCTGAACCCAAACCAACAGTAATTTTAGAAGAAACTGAAAATAGTTCCTCAGGCAATGATTTAATGTTTTGCCCCAGATTCAGGCAATTTGTTGAAATATCACATACCTCACACTTGTTCAAAACCTCCAGTTGACTTATCTTGGCAATAATTAGCTGTCTCAGGGTCTCTGGGTTCTTCTCTGTGTCCATGACAGGGTTATTTTTACACTGTAGTGACTGCAAACTTTGCAGTTTGTCAAGCTCATTGATAGTTGACCACTGAAATGGAAGGGGACAGTCTTTTGAGGAAACATAAAACACAATTCATTTCAGAGCAATACGCTGACTTTTCCTGTACTGTGACTATGACTGAAACTATTCCTTTGGTCAGGAAAACCAAGTACTGTCATCCTGTTTACCCAGTTTAAGAAAAAACTGCATCATGTTGTATTAAGTAGAAAAAAACCTCAAACAAATGAGGAACTACCCAGCATTTTGGATCATTAGCATTCTGCAGAAGGAATGATAAGGTAGCAGGGGGATATGACCAGCTACCATAAACATGTTTAATTCAGATGTTAAGAAATTATTTTAATCTTTTAAATTATTCACACGTGTCTGTGTTGATCAAAGCAAACATTTACCTTGGGATCCTAAACACACTATGTAAGAAATATTACAAAAGAAAATTGCAAGGTACTCTTAAACAAAGATATACGTATTTATAAAATGTGAAACTATCACAATCTAACCTACCTGTGATATTTTATTGTTATTTATTGCAAGGTGTTTTAGTGAAGGAAACATTTTAGTCTTGCATCCTAGGAAAAAGAGTAGATTCACAAGACAACAGTGAAAATTTTAAATAAACATAATTATAAAGCTATAAATAAATTGTCTTTTACATACCAAATCCAACATCAGGAAAGTGTATAGAAGATATTCCAGTGTTGCTAAGTATTAGCTGTTCTAATCTGAAATTTAATAGATATGATGATCACTGTACAGGGCTCAGAAAGATTTGCTATAAAGAAATACTTCTGCAAATTTTTTTAAACAAAGATAATAAACTTCTGCCATAATGCACAGCCACTGACTAGTGAACAGCAGCCTCACAGACAGTGCCTAGACTCAAGCTGAGTGTTCACAGAACAAATTTTTCAGAGAAAAAATGCAATAATTTGTCTTTCAAAATGAGTTCTGGATTTAAATGGTGTGAGCTTCCAAATTATTTTAAACAGCTTATTGCTATTTAAAATCATGGCTGCTATTCTGGTGTTCAGTGCAAGATAATGATTCCACAAATTAGCTGAACTATTGTATTAGTCCCACAATTTTCCAGTCACTGTCATTGAAGTGCTTAAGGAACACACACACCTATTTTCCCTGAGTGGTGACCCCAAAGCAAGGAATCCTAGCTCAAGTCTGTAACTACTATAAAGACGCTGCTCTTGAGAGTACAGTAAACCAGAAGAATGTGTCTAAAGGGTAGTACCACAGACAGGCTTTTGAGAAAGTGGAAATACATTTACCCAACACAGTATAGGAATTATACTGGTTTGGGTTTTTTGTTTTGTTTTGGTTTTTTTTTTCCAATTTTGAAGCCTGTCTCTTTCAAAATCTTCAATCTACCCAAAAAAGCAGTGAAACTTCCAAAAGAAACTTCCTGTGCAGAGGGCATGCCACACACCTCGGCCAGTCAAGTAACAACAGTAACCTTCCCCAAGGTTAATAACAGCAGATAACAGAGAAGGGGGAAGAATTATCACCACACTTTTTTTACCTCCCTCCAGCTCCTTTCTGTTTAGCTTTCTTTACAAAGGGCAAATAAGTAGGCACGGTGTAAAGTGCTCATCACCAAGTCAGCCTTGGGAACGATGCCTTCCAACAAACCAATAAGGGCTTTCTGCAGGCTCAATCCCCCCTGAGATGGCTGCACAGCTAATGATGAACCCGTATTACACTGTCATGGCCAAAAAGCTGTTCCTCAGAAATGACTTCCATAGCTCCTTTGCTTTGCCACTCCATGCAAACTCTACAGTCCTGTCATCTTGGATGAAACACAGTGCATAAAAATTGCTGAATAATGTGATAAATCACTTATGTTCCATAAATATATAATGAAAACCTATCAACATATAGCTTAACAATGTGTTAACTATACAACAAAAAACCAATTACGTTAAAGTAGCTCAATTAAATAATTCTGTTACTCTCCTCAAGAGGGCAAAATACCTCTATCTCATGATTCCATAAATCTTCCATGCAACATCAATACTATCACATTTCAGTCAAGAAAGGCTATGGAGATGAATATCCACAACAAAGAATTTCCAGCAAATTTGTTTAACAGCTACCTGGGAAGATGTGCTATTAGATGCAGCTGATTTCCACCCAGTAACTGGTTACCAGAGAGGTCTAACAACTTCAGAGTCTGCAGGACATTATCAGGCCTACCACGTTGGAAAAAAATAAACAGAAACGCAGAACGTTTAAAGTTATTTGTTAATGAAAACACTAGTTTTCTAAGCATATAACTGCATGCAAGCAATTGTGTGCATTCATAAATGTTTTGAAGTACATCACATGAAGTTTGCATCATTTATATGTTACAGTGATGTAAATGTAACAGGAATGTAACTTTATCTGCTATAAAACTTTGATGTACGTTAGTCATGAATGACTCATGTTACTCATCTTACCTTTCCAAAACTGTAATGTTATTAGAGGCAATGTGCAATTCTTGAAGCGCTGACCATCCTGGAGCTAAAAGAAGAACCTAAAAGCGAAACTTCATTTAATGTAACAGAAATTGAGAAAAATTATTCCAGAAAATATACTTTATGCAGATTTCCTCAGAACATGCTTAGAACGAACCATAGCTCCTAAAACCTCAGAAACAAGTATTAATGATTGCCTAGCCTTCCCTTTCTTCCAGTTGGCTCTTTCCTGTGTCTGGATCTACCAGCAGAGACGACATCAAACGGGTTCTGCACAGTCACAGGACTTACAGTTCTAGCTTGAGACTAGCAGCTGCCCTGCCTCAGACTGTGTGACCTGGAAATAGTTTATTTTATTCAATAAGGTTGTAGTGATGAGATTTTCCCTATGATGTGGTGAGGATATGGCAGTATATGTCTGACTGCTAACGGTTCTGAAACTTCTGCTCGTCTCATCAGGTCCAATAGACTTTTAAATGTCTTAATTTATCTGAGCTTGGAGGCTTCTCTGTCATGGGACTGTGCCAGCATATGATATCACTGAAAACTAAGAATTGCATTAAGTGAGCTCCTATCCTGAAGTTTTCAAGTACTCTAAAGAAAACAAATTAGTTCAAAAAAGGCTACAAAGATGCATCTCAGTAATAAGTTCTTTTACTGATATATTACCAGAAAGCTCAGATTTATTTAGATATACGCATATGCACTAGTGTTGGCTGGGATGGAGTTGATTTTCTTCATAGTAGCTCTTATGGGGCTATGTCTTGGATTTGTGTTGGAAACAGCGCTGATAATACAGGGATGTTTTAGTTACTGCTGAGCAGTGCTTACAGAGTCAAGGCCTTTTCTGCTTCTCATTCAGTTTTCAGTATGTGCAAAGAAACTAAGCCAATCTCCTGCTGAGGTAAAGTGATGCCAAAGCTTTGTACTTGGTGTCACAACAATGCATGTTTTTTCCAGGTGCATTTGTTCTATTACATGCATAAAAATACAGATAAACCATTAGCAATTACAAGGCAACAAAAAGTTTTCATTCACACAAAGCTTTGGGACATGAAGTTATATTACACTCCAACTGTTTTATCTTGAGTTAGTAATCATAGGTGAAGTTAAATGTTTCTTATTAGACTCCTGTGCCAATATAATTTCTTAGATTATGTAGGAGCTACACCAGTTACCACGTAACTAATACAGTTAGGCCACAGCACCTTTTCTAAGGATGATTACGTTCCAATAGAATACTAGAAATAGTGTTTATAGTGCTTTCCTTGCCTCAAAAATCTAAATACAAAAAACAAAATCAGGAAAGGTTATTACCTCTGTCCACATTATCTCAGTTTTATTAAGTGCCAGAATCCTCAGTTTTGAAAACACGCAGGATACAGAAGTTGATGTAGATGGAAATTTTATTTTGTTTTCACTGTGCAAAAGGAATAATTATTAGCATAATGAATAATTGCTTTTATTTAAGTCACTAATTTGGAATGACATATTAAAGACAAAATCAATTCACACAAAAAAAATTAAAATGTCACTGCCAAGGTGTCACATATTTTAAAATATTATAAAATATCCCTCTAGTTATATTCAAAGGTACTCTTTCCCAGTACGCCGGTTGGCAAACCCAGAAGGCAGAGAGCTAGCTAAAAATTGTTAAGCGAGATTTTTAAATGACAAGGATGTGTCACTAGTGCTTTCGCAGCCAGGCTGCAAACTCCTGCAGCAGGTGCCACCTCACGGTCTCGCTTTCTTCTGAGGAGCCCATCTGCCAGTGGAGGCTCAGTGCTCAGCCAGTGCCAGGCAGACCCTCCACCCAAGTATGCAAAGAGTCTGACCTGCTGCACACGCACGCAGCCAGTTTGGCTCTATCTGCTCTGGAACCGGCCTCCTTGCTGCAAACCAGACTCACTTCACACATACAATGTGGATACAAACACATCTTAAGTCAGTTCTGCCATGGGGCAAGCTAAGCTTTAAATCAAGAGAATTAATTGTCTCAGATGTCACAGAATTGTATAAGGGCATCTTGTGACACTGTAAATTTAAGTTTCTATAGTCCCCGTTTCCTCATTTCTGTAATAATACTCTGAGTAATTTTTCTTTTTTACCTTCAGTCTAATGGCTTACTAGAGTTTACAGCATCCTGTAAAAATCCAGAATGCACTTTAATCCAGTCTCCCTAACCAACAGTCCAATTTGCATAAAAATGATGAAATATGCTATGTAGGACACACTGCCAAATCCCTACACTCCCGAAAATGTTCAATGGCTGAAATCTGTATTCTATTTTTCGGACAACTGTGTTTTTTATGATTTACAAAACTCCAAGAATCATCCATCTGTCCCAAGCACTTCTCCAGAATTTGGTTTTACACAAATCCTAAACACCTATGGCACTAGTCTTTCCTTTCAAAGGGATGTCTCACCAATACAGCACACGGGCAAGTGGTTTAAGGACAAGATAAAGGGGAAAAAAAAAAAAAAGAGTATTTAAAAACTTAGCTCCCATTGAAATAAGTACCAAGAGACACGGTTACCTTTAGAAAACTGACCCCATATCTACAGGGGTGCTTCTTTTTCATCCCTACCCCAAAAGGAAAAGAAACCCAAATATGGATATTTATACCTGATATCAAGTGTTTCCAGATTCTGAACTTGAGAAGCAATAGCTGTTACTGTCTCCCAAGATGAGATTAGATTTTTTGATAGATTTATATATCTGATATCTGAAATTTCACATTAAGAAAAAGAGACTTATCTCAAATCTGAACTTCTGTTTTCAGAAATTAGAAATAGGATTTTGTTTTGAATCAAATAAAGAGAAACAGGTTATACTCATTTGGGCTAAGAGATACAACTGCTCAGTTACAGCAAATTTTATTTTGTTTTCTGGATAGTTTTATAGAAGAGCTTAACTTTACAAACCCCAAAGTGGATTAATTTCTGTATTGACAGGAACTCTTACTAGTCCTTATAAACAAACAAAAGATACTTGATTTGTATTTCTGTAATATTGCTAAAACATGCAGTATATTGAATACATTATTTATTACACATGGGAAACCTCTGGTGCTTACAGAACATATTAGTTGTGGGTTTATGGCGTTACCTATTCTAGACTTAAATTTAAAAAAAAAAACATTGCTAGAGCTTTCTGAAATTGCAGTCACAGTAGCAACCTATGGTAATATTTTTTTGTCCACAATTTGCATTCCTTCTAAAAAATTGTAGGCATCTACTTTTTAAATCTGTAAATATTGCATTAAGGTTCTAAATATAAACTGCAGCTTTAAACATTTTTTTTTAATAAAAGCATAAAAATACCATTCATTGAAGAAAACATTTGGAATGTTAAAATTTATACTTGATTCACGGTGTCACACAATATAGCAAAAAAAAGGATACTAGTACACGTTCTGCCAATTTCTTCTTTCAGACCAGCGTGGCTCACTGCATGCTCACGCACTGAGATATCTACCAGTTGGTTCAGTCGGCTAAATTATAAAGAGCATTCTGTCAGGCCTTATATAAATACCTGGTTGTTACAACTAAATAATATCCTTTTCACACATATGGTCTCCTTTAGAATTAGCAGTGTGCAAATTGCTACATCACAGTGTCATTCTTACTCAAAACCAGGCACATTGCCTGTATTTTTTGCCTTTACATTGCCACTACAAAATAGGTCTGGTTGAACCACAACTCCTCATCCCCTTCAAAAAAACCAACAAACCTCATCTAACTGAAAAAAAGTAATTAACCAGACAAAATACAGCCATGTAAACTGGAATTTAATTAGAGGTTCCAAGTTAAACAGGCTTCTTGTAATACTTCTTCCAAGAGGTTCCAAGTTATTTGGGCATTCTTTATAACATTTATCAAAAATAAAAACCCAAAACCAAAAATGACCCAAAAAGACTGCTTAGAATGTTCTAGGAGACAAAGGAAGATTAGTGGTGGAATATCAACTCAGAAGGAGACTGCCACTTACTGAACTCAGTACCTCTCTACTGCTGGTGGTCATTAAAGCTGCAATCTACACATTATTAATTTACTTCCATTCTTACCCTTCCATGAACATGACATGAACTGACTGAAAGACTTCCTCTCTAATAGCGCAGTTCTCTTAGTTCCTTCTCTTTGTTTACTTATATTGGTATTGACTTTGCAACTAAGATGAAATAATATTGTACAGTCTTATGAAAATATTAAAGCCCATCTGTTTAAAAATGACCATGCACATGTATAATGATTGCCAATGTTATGACAATTTATCTCACTCATTCCTCCCCAAAATATCATCACCTCCTACTTCGTGAAGTCAAAATTAGGATTACAAACACTCAAACACGACATAATCCCAGTTCCTATCTGTACAACAGGTAAATTAGATAGCCACCATAGTGCAGATTGGCTTATTTCTAGAGATATGACAATATTATATGTAAGGCAGCCAGCTTCCTTTCCTTACAGTTGAACTGCTAATGACTAATCAATTGTTAAGAGTGTATCTTACATTTTCATATATTACACTTACCTTTGCCGTTTTGCAAGAGAATCCATGCCAACAAATTCCACAGTCTTTCCAGATACCGTTACATCCTCTGTCCCATGTTGAACATCTTGCTCATTATTCAATCCATACCGATCTCTTACTGCAGTAAGAAAATCTACTCCAAAATTTGCCTTGTTTGGCCGAATAAACGATCCTCCTTTTGGATGCCTAGAAGAAACCAGCCAGGAAAAGGTGAAATATAAAAAAGTTATCATAACAGTGACTAGTCTCAAAAGTACTAATTATTACTTTTAAAAAAAAAAATAGTGGCAACCAAAGCAGTCAAAAGGCAATTCTACAGGCTAATTCTAGATATCACTGTTCCCACTTAGTGAGACCAGGCAGACTTACAAAGTATCTTTGACAGTATTTGACCCCACAAGTTCACATTGTGAGATGCCACTAGAACTGAAGCACCAGATCTCCAAATGTACTTACACATCAGAATTACAGTGTCAGTGCCATTATTAGAAATAACTGCTCTGTTGTTTCCGAACTCCTTATGAGCTCAGTTTTTCCAGAAAATTAAGTTTTTAGCTATGGATAGACACAGAAATACCTAAATCATACAACACATGTGTCTAGAGCCTCACCATAGTCTAAGGCCCCTACAAATACTCAGAATCATAGTTGTCTTATTATATTTGACTTGAGTAATTCACTTGTAATTCTAAAAGAATGTAGCCTTGTCTTTCCATTCACACAAATGACATAAGATGCAAATTGGACCAGTTGGAACTCCTATATACTCAAACTTCTAAAAATTCTGCTACTAACTTGGTAATAATTTTCAAACTGAATATTCAACAGAATTATCCACTTAACGTGTGTTCTATGCAGTCATATGAATTTTCTTAGTTTTTCTTTAGCACCAAAAGAACTTGTTAGTGTAACAATTTCTTGCCATGCAATTGCTTTGACAATTTCTATCAAACTTAGGAAACACAGTATCTGGGAAGAAATGGCAGAGATAAGTTGTGGGAAAGGTATCACAGAGCAAATGAAGGATCCGATAGGATGATCAGCCAGAAAACAGCAGGAAGAAAATTGGTAGTTATGATTACCTGTCTGCCTTCCAGCTGAGAAGAGTACAGGCTTTGGTTGGAAAGTACCCAGGAGGAAGAAATCATTTATGTAAATAAAACTCCTCTTTGCAAAACCTCATGTAAGTCAAGGTTTTTGCTAATTTGGCTAATTAGCAAACCATAATATGAGCCACCAATACTACAGAGTTCAAAATTCTCTCAGAAGAACAGTACCTAGAGACCCTGAATCCTACAGACTCATTACAAGTAGATGGAATAGCTTGGGCACCATATATTCACATTTTCCTTAAAGAATCAGTACTCAAAATTGCCTGTGCCAGTTTCATTTATCAACATTTCTAGTACTTATCTAAGCACTCTCATATCCTAAAGAAGGATCTGGATAGAAACTAGATATAATTTATTTAAAAAATATTTTCAGTCTAGTTTTGTAGTGACTACATTTAGAGTGCAATGATTACAAAAGAAGCTGACAGAAATGCATACTCTTGGAGAATGTAAATCCAGTGTGTACTTTCATGTTCAATATGCATTTTCCACTGTCTACATTTTTAAACCAGTAATAACCTTCTCTTAAGTCTTTTTTTCCCATTGCTTTTAAGTTCTTCATAGTGTGCAAACATTTGTCTAGTTTAGATGTTAAATTTCCTCAACTGCAAAAACTACGTGAATCTTTCTTAACATCACTTCTTAAAACAGTAAATTACATTTTCACTATCTTAACTATGACATCTTTTACCTGTGAACTATACCACTTTTGCATTTAATTAAGTCAAACAGCTTCATAGATGGCAGACAGTGCAGGATTCTACATGGGGCTTAGGAAAGAAAACCTGAGCTCTTGCCTATCTGTAATTCACCCCAGGTCCTGCTGCATGCTTATTCTGAAATCACCTGTCCTTTTTCCTATCACCTTTATCCTCCCCATTTGGTCACTGTTATCCCTCTGCAATCAACGGTTCTGTTACTTTAATTCCTCTGCTGTCCCCAGCCCTCATCACCAGAACTAATCAAGATCTCCACATCTGCATCCCTCTTGTCATGAGATTTATCCCTGGTGTAGCCATGCCCTTTGGGTCTCTCCATCACTATACCCACTCCTAGGTCCATTTCTGTCCTCTGGTCACCACTTCTATTGCCATCTCCTTCTTTACTGTCTTAGCTGGAGTCACTTCTATCAATAGGAAAAACACAAAGGAAACCTTGTCATTTGAAGCTACAGAAAAAGTGTGGTGCACTTCTCTCTCAAGACCATTCTAGTATTATTTTGATCATAACAAGATCATAAGGTTTCTCTGCCCTGTTCCTATTCCTTCCAAGCACCATGAATGCTATCTTATCTATTGTACACACAAATCCATTCCACTGCCTAAGTTTCTTTTTCAGTTCCATCCTATGAATCTGATCTGTTTTTTAAAAAAACTGTCACAGAGAAGGACAGGAAAGGAGACTGTGATAGGAACCTATTTTCAGGCAAAATGATTGTGTGTTCAAGGAGAGAGGTTACTTACTGGTAACTCAGTTTCCTAAAATACACTCCTTGTATTAATTTTTACACTAGGGAATACAAACTGTAGAAGCAGTGTGAACGTATCAAACAACTAACATACAGTACTCATGAAAAAGCACACCTATTAGCAACTAGTTTTCATAAATGGGCACTAAATAGATAAATCCTAATCCAAAGAGTCACCCAACATGTCTATCATGAGATGGAAGACCCTGTGGACTACTCATCAATCTGACTTAAGCTGAACATTCAGAA
This sequence comes from Clamator glandarius, assembly GCA_033459285.1. NCBI lineage: Eukaryota > Metazoa > Chordata > Aves > Cuculiformes > Cuculidae > Clamator > Clamator glandarius. The sequence goes on along the minus strand of JAUNZM010000261.1, from coordinate 3,279,684 downwards.
GTCTGAGAACAGGGATTTTGCTCCCCTGTGAGTAAAATGTCCTGTAGCCAGGACAATACACTGTGCAGAAATCAAGTGGTAGAAGATATGTCCCAATTTCCTTAAGCAGAAAACCTGGAATATGCCCAATTGGGCTCTGACAACCTGCTGGCTCTGGTTAATACTAACACTTCTTACTGACTTAAAAATCACTGAGGCTGACCCCAGTCACAGAAGACAGCTTGTAGGACACTTTCTATTCACAATTCAGTAGCCTGAAGCCCATCTGCTGGCGTGCCTAAGGCCCCTGAAAGTTATTCATTACAATTTAGATTTGCGATCAGTGGTTAATCATCTCCCTAAATAAAGAGGAAATTTGGCACCGTTCTTCTTTGCTAATGTAAAACAAAGTGGAGCCACTGCTCATCATTACAGATACGTGCTGGCTCTTCGTATGCTAGAGAAGTGTCACACACATACACGTTTCAGTACATGAAGAATAATTCAATAATACATAAACTGTGTTCTGTCAACAGTGACACACTTGAGCTGCCTGGCTGCAGAAGCAAGCTTCTGAGCCAAGGAGAGATCTCAGCTTTATCAGCCTAGATAGTAAAGGTGGATGGAAGGACTTCTTTGCACAGTGCTGGCTGTTTGCAATGATTAACTCAAGGCAATTATTGTCATGACTGGGGCACGCACACTACAAACCTCATAAGTTGTCATAATATACAGCCAGTCAAATCCATGCATGTCTTATCTAGAGAGGCTCTGAACAGATCTCTTCATTTTAGGGCAATTTGCTCTACAGACCAGACTTCTTTTAGAAGAATCTATGCACTAAAGAAAATCCCTCAAGTTTTAGAGCAGCCTGTGGCAGTTGTGGCATCAAACAACGCTTGTAAGTGACACCTAACACTAATCTGCTATGGTATTTCGAATTCCTGATTGCACTGCAGAAGCCTTGCAAACACCAGCAAGCACTTTAAGTTCTTGCAAGGTTACCTTGGCCAAACAGACATGAAAGCCGAGTCTGAGATTTCATAAAATAAGGAGAGAGAGACATCTGCAGTTTCAGATACTATCTTAGGGTTCTGCTAGTGCACAGGACACATTTGAATGGTAATTAGGGACAACAGTTTTCTTTCAACACAGTTCTATTGACAGCAGAGAGCAGAAGTCTTTGATGAGTACAGAGACACACAGTGAAAAAATCAAAACTTCCTGAGACCTTCAGAGGCTAAAAGGAACCTTGCATTCTCCCCTCACTAAACGGCAATCACTTTTTCCTCATGGACACTAAAATGGTATCCACATCTTCCTGTATTTGAAAAGTTTGTTTGTGCTCTAGACAGATTTTCCTGGAGGTGAATCTGTCATTCCTGAAGGAGAGATAGTCCAATTTAAATCTACTTTTAAGCATGAACATAAATTTCATGCAGACAGTAATATCTGGTCACAACTGCTGCCTGCGAATTAAAAAACCATGTCCATAAATAACTGATAAAACTCACTGAAGAAGGAAAAATTGAAAACATGTACTGCCTTTGCCAGGAACACTAGGCATTTCAGGACTACACAAATATACAGAAGTAAAAGTTTCCACTAGGAGAAAATTTAATAACATGAGGGGAGTGGGGGTCATCTGAGAAGCAATTATAACTCTGTCAGGCTGAAAACATGATAGAAACAAGCTTTAGTACCCTCCATTTCTCTAGCTTGCTGTGAAAGTCAAACCTGAGGAAACTGATTACAATTCAATATGGTCAATACTTCAAGCAACATCATCTGCTGAAATATGAGGATTCCTCTGGAAAGTTATCTGGGAAGAACAAATCAGGGGGGACGTGTTCCTTTCAATTATGACTCTATGTGATACACCAGAATGTATGATACACTCCCATCTTATGACATAAGCAGAGAAGAATGTCATCTACTGCTGGAGAATCCACCCATCTCACCCAACAAAATGGGAAAAATAAAAACTAAAACAGAAACGCTTGTGTAAACACTATGCGTAAAAGGAATATCCAAAACTGACTGAGAGAAGGGTTAAGAAGGCAGATCTATCTCTGTCAGATTAAACTGGGGCAGCACGGGGAGAACTTCATTTGATGGGAAGCATAAAAGAAGCTTGAACATATTCAACCATGGGGAGAGAAAAGAGGATACCAGCGCAGCAATGAAAACCTGGTTTGATGCCATCAAAAGCCCCTCCACCAGCAGCACATCTCTGCCTGGGCCATAAAGAGCTGCCTCGCAGTCAGATGCCAATATGAGCCTCTGCCCAGCACGGACAGACATGGTGGGGAGCAACATATACACCCCACACCTCAGTGTGCACACGATAACCTCAGGGGTGCAGGGACACAGAAGCTGGAGGATTCATGTCACCCACAGGAGGTACGTGTGCTTGTAATCCACACCTCCCAGGGGAGGATATTCATATAACTGTATTAACGGTTCTGTGGGAAAAAAAAACTCATTTGAAAGCATACTCACGTTTCAAATGCGGTATGCAACTTTTAACAACATTTTAAGGCTTGATTACACCTCATTTCTCCTGAAGGGCTGTAGAACACTGCTTATTTTAATTACATGATACACTACAGCAACTGACAGCCAAAATAATAGCTTCCTCAGTTATTAAGAAAAAAAGAAATCACAAAAATGTCAGTAGAGCATGCATTGCCATTCCCAACTAATCCAGAGTTGATGAATGCGTTCATGATGCCAGCAAATTTTGAAGTATAGCTGTTTTGTTCTTTGGTTCTCATAGTCTTAAGAAGTTTAATTAGCATCACATAATACATGACCCAGATAAATGTACTGCCATGAAACAAAAGGTTAGGTCATAGTTCCAAAAAACTTCCTACAAAGACCACATAGAGCTGTAAGCAGGCCTACTGATTTACCCAAATAAGGACTACAAAGAACCACCTCTGGTAATGAGAATGTCAAAATCAGTTTGATTTTTCCTCTTATGGTCTCATTTTGAAATGTCACTCTGAATGATATATTATTTTTTCAAAAAACATTCTTTTGAAAATTACCTCAAGAAGGTTTAAAAGAAAAAGTCCTTTAACAGCATTTGCTGACAGTACAAGCTACTCCTGCAACTGCTTCTACTTATCAGAGTTCAGAGAGCAAGCAAAGTAGGAGCTCTCTCTCTCTCTATAGAAATACTTATATAGATAAATAGATAGAAATTGCATTTATTTTTACATATGTATATACATTATATAAACAAACATAATTTTGCTCCCCATCCCTCTAGCAGTAGTAGTAAAGAGGTGACATTTTAGGTGGTGGGGTTTTTTAGCATCTTTTTAATTAAATAAGGCAACAATTTTTTACTTAAGTTTGCATGCATCTTCACAATTGGTACGTGAATTACGAACTAGTGTGCACACAGAAAGTTAGGTCAGGGAAAAACGTCCACAATATTTTCAATTATTTCTTCTGTCCAGAGAGATTCAGAATGGTTGGCCAATTACTTTTATTATTTCTCCTACAGCATAATATAACTAGCTTCAACATGGAAACTGCTTCAGTTAAATTCAAAGCATTTAAGCAACTTCTGATAATACATTCATTGAAAAGACAGAGTTGCTCTGAGACCACAATTTCCAATTCTTTAGCTAAGAAAAATCTGACAACATTGGATTTTTTTCTTGCATTAACTGTACTTATCCTCCTTAGGCCTTGCTTTATTATTAATATTATTAGATACAAGGGGAAAAAATATCCAGTCCTCACAGGCGTGAGGTTTTTTAAATATATCTTTCTAAAGAAAAGATTTTGGTTTATCTTCTTATTTTCTGATACTGAGGTCTCTAGAGTTTCCACCTTGCACAAATGTAGAAGTTAAGAAGACATAGACTACTGAACGTAGACATTGCACTACTGAACGTAATCTACTCCTTCCCTGTTTATGCCTGTTTGGCTAAAGGTAAGAGATAGTAACCCAAGAAAATATTTCAAAATAGTTACTTTTAAATTTTGAATTATTTAACAGATAAATTCTTCTGCCAAATCAGTGCAAGACCAAATGGCTCTATTTGCTGGCCTGAGAACAACTTTGATCTGAACTGATAATGAAATATATTCTTTAACAAGCCCTGAACTGCTGTCAGCTCTCAACATAAATACAGCAGCCTCCCTCACTACCTCGGCACATTGCAGTTGCCTCCAAAGGACGCTTTGGCAGATACAAAATTAAAACTACTTTTGCCACAATATAGAAATAATAATTTTATTCTCTCTTTTTTTTTTCCTTCTATGTGACAGTTCACAGCAACAGCTCAAAGCCCCTTCCATACCATATTCCTATATTCAGACAGGAGAAAGTGACAAGACTCATCTACTCACAAAAATGGGAATGATCACACTTTTCACAAGCTGCTCAAGTGTTAGCAAACACATGCACTGTTATTACATGCTTCTAATAATTCATTTGGAGGAAACTCTCATAAATTTTCTCTGTTAAATCATCCATTGAGAGCAAAACAAAGTGCATGTGCAAACACACCAGCTCTGGCTCTGGAAAAACCTTTGACCTATGACTCCCTAAAGCTAATGAGACACTGAAAAACTGTCACTACTGCCTTCCTTGTTCTTTCACACTCCTCCAGTCATCTGCTATTAGTCAATGTCAGAGGGAGGAAACTAAGCAAGACAAATTTTTGGACTGACTTAATCTAGCTATTCTTACAACTTTCAGTTACCTGCAAGTTGAATAAAAGATGATTTCCTTATTCTCTCATCAATGGCTTTATCTTTTTCAAGATAATTAACATGAGGAATTAATTTTGGAGAAAAGCCTTCTTATGTTTTCCCACAAACCAAAGCAAAAACACATCCAAATACAAGACCACAGAAAACTTTTCTTTTTTTTGCTTGGTTTCTCACCTTCTTTCATATTTTCAAAAGCCTTCTATTAATTCTGAGTTCATACTGTCACAGGATTTGACTTAGATTGATTTCAGTTGAATAAGCACTTGAACAGTTAGGAACAAACTGTAATCAAACTGTTCTTCTGCAGTATTAGCAGCCTCAGAAGGCAGGAAGTGGAAAAAAACCTAGAAATCTCCCACTTTTATTACATTAACATAAGACTGGCTATGATCCAGTGGTCAAAACAAATATCCATGTAACACCACATCCTTTCTCCAAAAGCTGGCAACAGAAAAAGGTTGGGAAAAATATGACAACAGGACAAGTATTTTAATTATATGGTCACAGAATATTCTCTCATCCTTCACCACTTCAATGGTCAGGACCTTACTGAGCTAGCAGCCCTTAGAATTTAGCATCATTATTGATGATTTTTCTTCTACAAATCTGTCCAGTTTATCCACTGTGGTTTGCAAGTATTAAATGCAAATGAATATACTTAACAATTCTTCATTGATAAAAACATAATCATTATCAGGAACTTGGTATTTTCCCTTAAGAAGATATACACGAGTCACTCTAAATCCAAATCTAAATTATATTTGGGACAGTTAACACAGACCAATACTTCACTTTAGAATTACCTGAGGAAGGTAGGTAGGACATACCGATTTCCTTATTAAAGCAGAAGGTCTAAACTTACTAAAGGCAATATTAATAACATCCAGAAGTCACATACCTCTGAAAGCGTAATTTGTATTTTCCAATTATTTGCCATATTCTAACCTCTGTAACTGGATTAATAACAACACAACAGCCTTTATGGCATAGCTAGTCACAGCATTCAGATTTATTATCTTTTTAACATCAGCTAACTGATAAAAAAAAAGGTTTGCCCTAAAAACTGCAAAAGAGCCTTTTCCTGTGACCATCTTGTTACTACACATGACATGGCAACACTGCGAAACAACTCACCTGCACTCAAAATATTGGGTTCCTTCATAAGTACCATCATGCTTTCCTCTCTGAGGATCGTCCCATTCCACACCAAGCCAAATTCCTGAAAAATACAGCAGACACATTTTCAAATTTATGGCATCATAGTCACAGAAGCCATAATTGGAAGGAACCTCTGAAGCTCATCTAGCCTAAAATTTCTTTCTCAAAGCAGGAGATTATCACCAACACTAAAACAAATCAGTGAGGTAAGTCTTTACGTAGCCAATCTTGAAAATCTCCAAGGACAGAAAGGTTCCAGTTGGTCTAGGCAGCCTCTTCCATTACTTCTGTAGAGAAAAAGATTTTCATGCTGTCCAGTTTGAACCTTTCCAGACACAGTTTGCGGATATTGTCCTTTATTATATAATCTAACACCAGTAAGAAGAATATAGGTCTTTCAGCTTTGAAACCTTTTGTCAAACGGCTGCAGGTAGCTACTAGATGTCACTTAATCTGCTCTTCACCACACTTACCAAGCACATATCCCTAAACCTCTCTTCACAACACATGTATGTGCTCTATACCCTTGACAAGCCCTCCACTAGATCCTCTCAAGTTTATTCATACCCCTCTTGAACTGGGATGGTCCGAAACGAGGAACATTACTCCACATGCAACCTTATCAAGAACCGCTGTTCTCAGAGGAAGATAACAGCTTCCTTTGATTTGTTGGCCATGTTCATTGTTCTAGGGTAACCCAAGTACAACACATAACTTGCTTGTGACAAGAGCTGTTGGCTCCCAAGTCCTTTACAACAGACTCTGTGGGTTGCTAGTGCTTCCCAGTCTGTACAGATTTACAGGTTTATTTCACACTACAGGTGGCAGATTCTCCTTGAATCTCTTAGACCCAAACCTTAGACTTCATAAAGCTTGCTCTGGATTGCAATTCTACCTTTTGTCACATCAGGGTGAATGCTGTTCATTATCTCAGACACTGATGAACATGTTCCAACAACACAGACCCCAGCACTGATTTCCAAAGCACTTGGTTATGACCCAATATGAAGCTATTGATTACCACTTTTCCACTTGACAGACCTGCAGACTTTCAATCCACTTAACAGTCCATTCATCTGGCTTGTATTTCCCCAGATTCCAAGTAAGATACTTTGCAGAGACACTGTTAACAGACTTCTTGAAGTCAAGAAATATTGCATCCCTTGTTCTCCCTTTGTCTACGTTCCCAGTCGTACCATCACAGAGGATAATTAGGTTTGCCCAGCACAACTTGTTCTCCATTACAAGTATCAAGTATTCCCAACTACCATCTTGTCCTTCATAGGCTTGGAAAAGTACTCTAAGGAAATATGCTGCATGATCTTTCAAGGAACTGAAGTGAGGTTGGTGAGTCTACAGTTCCTTAGTCATCCATCCTGCCTCTTCCAGAACCATATGCAAGGCTAGTCTCCTTCCAGGAATCAGGAATCTCCTCAACCCATCACCACAATTTTTCATAGACACATAGTGCTTTTACAAGCAGACTAGTCAGATCTTTCAGCAAGCTGTGCTGGGCTTTATTTGCCACTTTGCCCCCATTTAAATACGTTACAAAAGGAGCACTTAGACTGTTGATCTGCTGCTGCTGCCAGTGTCTCTCCTTCCCAATCTGCCAGTACATAGAGACCAGGGAACAGACTGCTCATGAAAACCAATGGGAAAAGGAAAGCAGTAAGATCTTTCTGCTGTAAGGAAAAAACATAACCAATTTCCACCAAAAGTAATTCTCGCACTCCTTTTGACAACTCTGACTTCTCAAAAAAGCCAACAGCTTATCTGGATTAGAAATTGCCATACTTACACAACAGCAAATAGCAAAAGACAACCCTTTCCTTTAATTAAGAAGAACATAATTAGAATTGTGGAAACACCCATAGAACGTAAAGGCTATTTGGCATCACGATGCTTACCTGCTGTAGAGGCAACGCTGCCAACATAGCGCACGGTTGCATAATGTGTGCCACACAGCACCCTCCGACCCACTGCATCAGGTGGCACCATGGCAGTTATCGTGGGAAAGCCGGCGCCTGAGCTGCTCACACACCTGTGGAGACAGGAGAGATGCCCTTAACACACACACACGGATGCAAACGCACAGAGGTAAGAGACACACACACAGACACACATAAAAACCACGAAGACAGAGACGCAGACACAAACACACAGAGACAAACACACACAGAGACACCTGGGCCCCCGCCAGACAGGCCCGGCCGCAGCCAGCGCTCCGCGCGGACCCCCGCCCCGCTTCCGCCCCGCGCTGCCGGACAGCCGCAGCCCCGCCCCCTCCGGCCCAGCGGCCCCTCCGATTGGCCCCGAGCCCCCAGCACCGCCCTAGCTGGGCTGCTATTGGCCCACCCCGTCTTCCGCCCGGCTCCAGTCACCGCCCCTGGACTACAGCTTCCAGCATGCCTTGGGGCGAGCGGCGCCGCTGTCTCCGGTGTTGGCAGAGGGGACGCCGCCGGCCCGGAGCGCGGCTCGGGAGCTCGGGCGCTGCCGGGGCTCCGCGGGAGGGCGCCGGGGCCGGGTACCCGCGGAGCAGCCGCAGGGAAGCCCCCCCGGCTAGGAAACTGCTGTCGCGTTGATGTTCTGAGCAGCGCGTGGTTGACCCTGCACCACCGCCTAGTGCCGAGCGAGATGTTGTAGCAAGATTCGGCACGTAGCTAATTAGTAATTAAAAGAAAGCGGTGGATTCAGCGTCGAAGAGGACAGGTTCACAGGACTTGGTACTGTCAGGCTATGCTGGCCGGGCCTCTTCGGGCTAAGACCACTGGTTTGTGATATAGAATCATAGAATAGTTTGGGTGGGGAGAGACCTTAAAGATCATCCAGTTTCAACCCCGCTGCCATGGGCAGGGCCACCTCCCACCAGCCCAGGCTGCCCAAGGTCCCTTCCAACCTGTCCTTGAACACCTCCAGGGATGAGGCAGCCACAGCTTCTCTGGGGACCCTGTGCCAGAGCCTCACCACCCTCACTGTGAAGGATTTCCTCCTTGTGTCTAGTCTAAATCTGCCCCTCTCCAGTTTATAGCCATTGCCCCCAGTCCTGTCACTACAAGCTTTTGTGTAAAGTCCCTCTCCAGCTTTCTTGTAGCTCCTTTCAGGTACTGTAATGTCGCTGTAAGGTCTCCTCAGAGCCTTCTTTTCTCCAGGCTAAGTAAAAGCCCAACTCTCTCAACCTGTCCTTGTATGGGGGGTGCTCCAGCCCTCCTCTGGACCCATTGCAACAGCTTCCTATCCGTCTTATATTGATGATTCCAGAACTGGACACAATACTCCAGATGAGGTCTCACAAGAGAGGAATAGAGGAGCAGAATCACCTCCCTCACCCTGCTGGCCACGCTTCTTCTGATGCGGCCCAGGACATGGTTGGCCTCCTGGGCTGCGAGCACACATTGCCAGCTCATGTTGAACTTCTCATCACTGAGGGCCCCCAAGTCCTTCTCTGCAGGGCTGCTCTCAATCACATAATACCCCATTCTGCACTGAAAACGTTGATTGCCCTGACCCTGATGTAGGACCTTGCACTTGGCCTTGTTGAACCTCCTGAGGTTCGCACAGGCACGCTTCTCCAGCCTGTCCAGTTCACTGTGGATGACACTCCATCCTTCTGGTGTGGCAACTGCACCACTCAGCTTGGTGTCATCTAACATTTAGATGCAACCAAGCAACGTGCATTTTTCTGCCTGAATACAAGTTATGTGTTGAACAAAGGCAGCAAGGCCATATTTAAAGGCTGGAACACTCTCCCAGAAGACAGCAACTGAGAATATGGGCACCTCAGTGAGCAGCAGCAAGTTCCTGAGCATCACCTGGCCAGAGGAACTTGTGTGCTGCTTGGTTTCATGTAACAAACACACAGAACCCAGAAAGTGCCTCACCTCAGTATCTGGCACTGCTACATTTACTGATGAATTTAGAACCATAGAATCATTTATTTGGAAAAGACCTTTGAGATTGATTCTGGCCATATCTGTCCACTACTAAGTCATATACCTGAGCACCCCCTCTACCCATCTTTTAAATCCCTCCAGGGATGGTGACTTAACCATCTCCTTGAGCAGCCTCTGCCAGTGCCTGATAAACCTTTTTGGTGAAGAAGTTTTTCCTGATGTCTAATCTGAACCTTCCCTGGTGCAACTCAAGCCATTTATTTCAATATTCACTACTTAAGAAAAACATCAATTAACTGGAAGATCCAGAGAAGAGCCCTAACAATTCGAGAACACAGCTTATGGGAAAAAAAAAAAAAAAAAATCAAGATGCCCAATGCATGTAGATTAACAGCAAAACCTGAAAGACTTCACTGTCTTCTTTAAGCAGTTGTTGCAGGGGACAGAAATTTAGTAAGTGCTCTTCAGTTTCATAGGCAAGTATAACAAGGTGTAATAGCTTTCACACAGCTCTACAGTTATAAAATCAAAGCATCTTAGTTCACATTTTCCACATTTGTTCATTGCTGATGTGCTTCATATTTCAAAGTCTCATAACAACTTAATTAAAACAATATCATAGAAACAATAGTGATGGTAAGCAATCAAGAAGCTATTTCAGTGCTGTGCCTCTCTCTCTTCTACATTAAATAACTCTGTACACTCTCTTAGCAGGCAGCATATTAGTGCTCTTCGCTCTGATGCTGTGATACTGAATACAGAAATAAAATACATGTATTTGGCAACACTACTACGTTCCAATCAAAGTAATACAGAAAAATACATAAATTCTTTGGCACACTGATAGCTTGCATTTTCAAGCATTAGGATTTGAGGGCATGCTTTACTGTTTGGCATAAAGCAGTTACTACCAACAGGGTATTCCAGTGAAGACCTTTGTTCTTTTACCTCAGACTCTTTCTTTCCCAAAGGCAACGTGTTTTCTCAAGCCAACTAATGTCTTTTGGAAAACACAGATACCTTAGTCCTTCACCTCTGGTGGCGCTGCCCTCTCACCTGGGTTCCTGAGCCCATTCGTCTCCTGCAGAGGGCACCCTTTAAATGATCCGTTCCAGTTTTGAACCATGCTGAAGCTACACACGCGATACAACTATGAGAGCAGAAACAATGGCAGCAAGCCCTCTTGCTCTCCTTTTCAGACTCATTCACTGTTCTCAGGTACAACTGCGAGAGAATGCTCCACTATCACTGCACATCAGGAAAGGTGTTGAAAACAACAAAATACTTTTTTGCTATTTTTTTTAGCCCAGCAGCATGTTTTACAGGCAATTCTGCCATTCTAAGAATCTATATGCATGTTACTGAATTTATGTATTTAGGATTTCTCTATTGAGAATAGCATAGCTTACTGATTAGTCTATTTCTTTGCATTTCTTGTTTCTTCTGTTTTAGCACTACAGTCAAATAGCTATGGTTCATCCAATGTACTTGACAAGAAACAGGACAGTTCCAGTACTGATAAAACAAGACCAATTCAACATTTTAACCTTGTTACATAGAACTGCAACTTGTGCATAGTATAAGCTTAAGTGGAAAAGGATTTAATTTCAGTTTATTGAACACTGAATTAGGTTCATAGCACAGTTTTTACATTTCTGGGAATAAGGATGACTATTCCTCTGTATGGTTTTTACTTTGACCCGTATACCAAATCCTAGCCCCCAAAAGAAGAGAGCATAAGTAGCCAATAGGTTTTCCTTTCAAAGCCACAAAGAAAACCTGTAGGAGTTAGTTCTATGTTTGATATATTAACTCTGCAATTACCTAAAATTCTATTTTTAAAGAACTTGCTGGTTTTTTTTCCTTTTAATTTGTTCACATGGCCCTTGTGTCAGCCCAATTTTAATAAAAAAGTTGTTATTCTGCAGTGAATTTATTAGCCGAAGGGAGCATAACAGATACTGGATTACAGCCAGAGAACAGACCAGTTTTTATGCGCATTTCTGAACAGCATAACCAAAACCCTATGCATTCGCCATTTTTAATTTTTATAGACTTTATAATTACCTTGCTGAGTGATTAAGTAACTTATACCTTTATGCTCCAGAAATAACAATTGAAACATCATGAAATGAGTGAAAATAATTTACTGTGCTCAAAAAAAGACATAACTGCTTACTAGCAACATATAATTCATATACTGACAAAGCAGGGGAGTATTTTCGTGGGTTGTTGTAGAGTTCAAAAGCAGAAAATTATACATGATTTCACTTCACATCAGAGTTAGTCTTCCACACAAATTCACATAGGATTTCGCAGTGCTCTCCCTGGAAGTGTCCTGTTAGGACTTTTTTTTTGATAATTCCCATGGTTCTCTATGCTGTAGTAAACAGAGATGCTTAGTAAATGCCTTTTCAACGAGTTAGTTGAGAATTTATTTGTTCCACAGGTGAGGAATGCTGTCAGGATTCATGTGGTTTAACCTACACCTTTAATATAAATCTTGTAGATAATATGCTTGAATGAAAGTGAATTAATGCATCTTGAATTACTTCTAGACACACCTGACAAAGGTGCATTCTGAAGTAAGTTTTAAAAAAATGCCAAGGAAAGAGTGAGCTGAGCATCACTGCTATTATAAAAGTTATTCAGGAAAAATGTTAATGTGAGGTAACAATCAAGTCAAGCAGGCACATAGCAGATTATTTTTCCCTGGCTTCAAGAATAGAAAAATTGATAAAAGGAAGATATAATCATGAAAATGTAATCTTTGTTTCATCAAAACCTTATGTAAGCAACTTATATAAATAACTATCAGAATAAATATTTTTTAACTTCAATATCTCTGACATTCTATTTGGAAAGCAAGAAGGGAAGCTCAGGGAAACTAATCACGCTCTTTAGCTTATCCAAAGTGAATGAGATGCTGCAAAACAAGGTGAAATTACATGAGACAGTCTCAGAGGCTAAAATGGGTTTTCTTTTTCTTTTTCTCCTAAAGCCTTTCCCAACTCTGCCCTTGTCTCTGTCCACTCTGACATTTATCAGGCTCTTTCCAAGTGGGATAATTCATTCACCCAGACAAAAAAATAACTCCTCTCCCCCAGGGCTAGTGAGTTGTTTCACAGAAAGGCTTAATAAGCATTACGACCAAACGAAAATAGGTGTTGAAGGCAAATGGGTAGCAGAAGGAAAGGAGCTCAAGCTACATGGGATAAAAATAACGTATGGCAATACAAAATATGTTGCAGGCTTCTTGGAAAAAAGTCTTATGGCATTTCAAGACTGCAGAAAATCTTGGATTAGTTTTTTTTTTAAGGCATATGATGAGGCATGATTTAATGTTTCAAAAGCAGAACCAGACTATTTTGTTTGTCTTGGTTCAACAACGAGTTTGATGGCATTGAGCATGATACGGTGTTACTAGCAGAACAAAAATAGCTGACAAAAAAGAACTGCAAAGATAGTACTGAGCAAATAATGCTGGAAACACATTGCAGTTCAAATGAGTTTTAGATAAGAAGGTGAAAAAAATACAAAAATCATGGTTTTGTGCTATTTTAGCATTTCAATAGTAACAGAGGAAAGAAGCCATAATACAAGAAATTTCCATACCACGTGGTATGGTATTTCATAATTAGCAAAATCAACTATAAAGTTCATGGAATCATTAAGGTTGGAAAAGACCTCTAAGATCATCAAGTCAAAACTGAAGGCACAGCTACTCTCCCAATGCCATCAATATTTTTAGGCTGGCTGCATCAACAACTGGCAGATACATACAAAGTTGCTCCTAGTGCATACCTGAACAGCCTGAGCTCAAAGGCAGAGGTGGAAGACAAGCAATCTCCTCAGAAAGATCCTGAAATCATGCAATTTTCACTCTGATTGTGACAACATCAGCCTTTGAAGATGTTGAGGCAGACATGTCACCCAATGACTGGCCGTTCAAAGACAGGTAACAGCATTTATTTACATGCAAGCACACAGTCAGAAAAGAGCTTGCAACAGGGGGAAATGCTGGAGACTGAGGATTTGCATTCACCCCGAGAAATGTGCTGGTAACCTGATCAAATTAGAACTTGTTGGCAATGGCAGGAAGATAAGGGGAAGAGTTCTGGCTCAAAGGGACTGACATTGAAACCAGTGTCTCCTTTCCTTCACTATGGGCATCTCTACTTGCAACTCACAATCCCCATTCCACAGCAATGCATCTCTTGTCAAGATCACTGTAAAAACCCCTACTCCCTATGTGGGAGGCATGGCAACAAAAGCCAGACTTACACAACTAAACTAACTCTGCAGTCACAAGAATTCTCATGCTGCTTTAAAGAAGTGATCTTCCTAACATGGCTTAAGACTGGGAGCTTGTACCTGAGTCAATATTGCAGAATATTGATGAGGATGCACAGTCTCATCTTATGGCACCAAATACAAAACCTACATTGACTATGAGGCATCATCACTGCTGACATTTAATCCTTAAAATGCCCTACTGCTTGACAGATGAAGAGGAAAGATGTTGGTTTTTTCCTACTCCTGAACACATCAAGAAAACCTCAAGAGACCTCATCCTAACCAAAGAGAAGATCAATGATACACAGCTTCTGGGCCTTTTACACCTTCAGGGTATGCTTTAAACACTACTATCGGAAGCCTGTCAGAAGACAGAATAGTAAGAAACAGTTGTATAGTTTCTGGCTGGTCCAGCTTTCTTTTCCCAGGATACTTTTCCCTTCTTACTCTTGTAGTTTAAAGGGCCTGCAACTTCTGATCTACTTTTTCCTAAGTTAATGGAAAGACATTCTACTAGATATGGTTTCTGAGTAAATACTGGGGTGAATTGACAGAATTAACCAAAGAAGTGACAATATATCAGAGGTCTCAGGTGGTAAAGAAGTCTTATACAAAAATAAGAAAAGCCATCTCCTTAGGAAAGCCTGATTACACAAAACTGTTTACATCCAGCAATTGAGCAGACATGAAATGGCACAAAGTGCCCTTTGCGTTGAATATATTAGTTACGACAGCCTAACAAGCACAAGGAGAGCTTTTACAGTAAGACTGTCAGGGGAATCTCCTGACAATAATAGTTTTTCCAGTGCTCTCCTTCATTCAATATCAACGGCAACAGTGCTTAGAAACTCCCAAAACTCAGCACAAAATAAACATAGTGCTTTGCTGCAGATAGTGTTTTCTCACAGAGCTTCAAAAATTTGCAGGGTTACTACTAATCTCTGCAAGTTATAAAAAAAGTTATAAAAGGAATTACAATTCACCGTCATTAACATGAAAAGAAAAGATATCTTTCAATAACTTTAAGCTACTCAGTCCTGGCAACCAGGGCCATTCAGTGAAAAGGCTATTATTCTGTGCCTAATCACAGAGCAGACAAAGATTCCTCCTCAGCATGCAGATAAAAGGGAAAGGCTATCATCCATAACTACATAATGTTTCTGACTGAAAGCAGTCATCCTGGACTTTTTCATGCTTGAACACTTTCAAAAGAATCTTAAGGCTGCCCAGTGAAGACTTTACAATGACGGGTGAAGGCTTCAGTTCATTTTCTCAGTGGTTGAGACCATGACTTTTCCTGCTTTCCAGGTACAGTAAATGAACACCTGCATAAAACTATCCTTCAGCTGACAGAAGTCACGTACCTCTGGACATTTCTCTTGAGAGTATGCTTGAGCTAACACCACTGCTGATAGCACCAGTCCTAACTTTGATCCAAACTATTACCTCCCTACACCACAGCAAAGCTTTATCAGTCTTTAAAGACTAAGGGAACTGAACTCGATTAAAGGCAGCCCAACCAAGAAGAAATAAACATCTCTGCTTATCTTTTGTTCTCCTATTTATATATAGATGAGCAAATAGTTCTGTCACTTACCACACCTCCCTCCTCCCGCATTCAACCTAGCTCTCAGTTCCTGTTTTATTTTGGTACGTCTGTATAAACAATTTTAAAGTACTATTTAAGCAATTAACAAAACTGAAGTGGTATTACAGCTTGTAGAACAAGATGCTATACTTTACTTGAGCAAAAAAATTACAGAACTTGTGTCTTTGGAGAGACCTATAAAATGCCTCCAGATAGCAATTCAGAACAGGAAAGCAGTATGAATTATGAACCAACTCCTAGAGAAACCCCTCTCAATTATAAGCAGAGATTAAAGAGAACTGCACCAATCAGGGTGCACTAAAGTTACCTGGATTGAATCCCATTCTATTTCTAGTATCAGCTTACTGTGTTGCTAGTTACAGTTATGAACTCTAATGCACAAATTTAAGTCCCTGGACACAAAATATTAGACAGTTTAAAAATCTAGAACCAGGTGATCAAAATTATTCACTGCAAAACTGGAATCATCAGGAAATTTATACTGTGCTGATGCAATGGAATCTTTTCTTTAAGGTACTTAGAAGTTTTTATAAACCCGCAATTTCAGACTAAACATTAGTCTTTTTTGCATATACAATACTATCTTTCATAGTTTGCCTTCCCCTGAAAACAACCCCAGAAGCTGGATAGGATATTCACTTTAGAACTTAGGAAGCTGATCCATCTGATCTTCGTAGGTTTAGCATTGAAAGATCACACAATAGTCTTAATATGCACTGTGATTGGAAGTATCTCTTGTTATTTAACGCTGTACATTTTGATTTACCAGAGCATTGTTTGAAAATGCAGAATACACTCACGCCAATCTGATTTCGTCTAACATAATTGCAGCCAGAAACCTTCAGTAGCCTAGTTAAAGATAAGAGTTTTAGACCAGACCTGATGTCTGTGTAAAGATTATCACATTTGGACTCAGAACTTGTTTCAGCTCCTGTACATCTGCTTTAAACAAAGCTATCTGTAAGCAGTTACAATTAAGACTGTACAGATATAGGGTATATATTTCAACATTCAGTGACAAATTTGTTTTAACAGTAATTTCTGTAATGTGGCTAAAGGAGAAAGTTTTAAATAAGACTGATTATTACACTACTCAGTCTGATTACTGTCCTATTTAAAGTTTTACTCCATCCCCAGGAGCTAAAATTCTTAATTTTCAGCTTCTTTGAACATTTTGCTCAGCTGTTCAACTAGTGCTACAAGCTCAGGGTTTCCCCCAAGTGACTCAATTTGTTTGTAGGCTTCAGATTCAAGCTCTTTCAATGTATTCCGAGTGTACTCAAAGGAACCCACATTTTCAAGGTAATGTACACAATATTTTTTAATATCTATGTTCTCTGTCCTTTGACGTAAAATGTTTTGCACCTGAGTACTTTCAGGTCTTGACCAAATTGCATGAATGGTTGGGAATGAGAACTTGCCCTCGGTTAAGTCTTCACAAAAACTCTTGTTTTCACTATATTCTTTGGAGTGCAAGTTGGCATAGTCATCTCTTATTTGGAAGAAGAGGCCAAGTGTGTTAAGAAGTGGCTTTAAGTCTTTTTTATAATTTGAGAACAGCTGCATGAGGCCTACAGCTAATCCAAAAAGACCACCTGTCTTTTGCAGTACCATAGCTTTATATTCAGCTTCTGTAGGACATGTGTAAGTATCTCTCCAATAAATATCCAAGCCTTGACCTTTATGGAGCTCCAGAAGTTGACGGGTGAAAACTTTAACAGCATCTGGATGATCAAGGGTTAAAACCTTCTCTAAGCCAAGGAAATACACGTAATTAGCACAGTTGATTACAGATGGAATTCCATAGATGCTGTGTGCCACTGGAAAGCCCCGTCGTAGCTTTGAGTTATCTTCGATATCATCCACAAGTAGGCTTGCATTGTGCAACATCTCTGTCACTTCAATGATAACCTATTACAAGAAGAGAAAATTAAGTTTCCCACTGTAATTTCATCCCCAGTTTTGCAAAACCTTATTTTAAAGGAATAAGGTTTTAAAGAACAACATTCTCTATCACTGAGGTTCCCCCCTCTAGGCCACTTGCTTTTACTGTTAATAGAGATTTATGATTCTCTTCATTAGCCAGCTTGCTCTAAGTCCTGGATCATGTGGTCTGTCTTGTGTATAACATTTTCAGATTCAAAGTAAACTTAATCCCTGAAGTGTTTCCACTTGCATGTTCCTCTTCATTCTACAATTCTAAAATACACTATTGCCTATGAGTCATGCAGTTAACTTTTATTAGAAACATGAAGAGAAGAAAAGCAACACAGTGTTGTGACAAATTTTGAATCATTAATCTGAGATCACTCAAAGTCAGTTCTTGAGCACCAGATGTCATCATATCGTGCATTAATAAGTTTGCCTCATAAGCCTTGTTTTGATAAGTGGAGAGAGTTCATCTTTCTTTCCTCACACTTTGTGTGGTTATCTTCAGTACTGAACTCTTAAAGGACAGCCTATTCCCTCTGAAATATCATTTGGAAAGTTTGGGGTAGAAAGGCAACAGCTGCAACATCTTTTGGGAAGCTTCCTACACAATTACTACTTGCTACTAATCAGATCAATATCATATACCGCTCCAAGTAAACAATAAACTGTTCGATACATCAAGCTTGCAGCTGACTACATTTGACCAAAAGTGAACTTTTAACAATTCCAAAGCAGGACAATTAATCAAGAAATTAAGAGTTTTAACAGTATACACTGGTTTTTATGGCACAGTTGTTATGCAAGGAACAGGTATATTCAGCATCTGCTTAAATGGAAATATGTTTAAGCATGTAAAACTGCATACTGTAAAAACTCACTGCAGTACACATCTGATTAAGATATGATTTTAAAGCTAATGATCCAATTACACTTGCTAGCTACAAACACTGCTCTCAGTCAATTATCAAAACAACTGCTTCCAAAATATACTAAACCCACTATTAAATAGTAGCAAGTACCTTGTATTGGTCAGTGAGAAGAAACTAAGAGGGACTTCACTGCAAGCATTTTCATTAGCAGCAAGTCACCTAGTGGTCAGTGAGTGCTGTCCCCCAACACTCTAACTGACATATGACTGCAGGAACAAGCTATTTAAGAAGCACTAAGGACTCAACTTCTAGTTAGAAGTGAACCTCTCTTTGACCTGTAAAGATACATTGTTGCACACCGACATGAAATCAGAGGATGGAAGAGCTACTGAAAGCAACTTTGCATTCTTATTTGTCTGAATATTCTTTCAGTCCATGATGTCATTCTCAGTAGTACCAGGGAAGTTTCCCTATATTCTGTGAATTCCTTGGATAAGCCTATTCTAGCACTTCTCTTGCTAAACTATTTCACATCCCTGTCAGTTTCATGAACTTTTGCTGCTTCTAGATATTTAACATTTAAGTGAAATAGCGCTTGATGAATGTGCTTGAATTTTGTGAAATTAAGACAGTGTAAAAAAATGCTTCGAACGAGTACAGGCGGCAGCAAAAGCTTATTTTAGAAGCTATCAGTAAGTAGCCTGAGGAAATTGAGACTGCTCTTCAAAATGAAAGAACCACTAGAGAGTGTTATGATTTCTTACAACCTAAGCATAGGTAATCAAGGGTTGCTGCCCTATCGCTCCAACACATGGATTTCTACCTCCTTACCTGCAATAGCTTTGAAATTTGCTTGGCCTTGTTCTAGGCCATTTCAGTGCCTCCCTAGAGCAAAGTTCTTAGAGGAAAGTTCTGACAAAATCAGTGTTCTCCAATTCAACAAGCTGAAGCCTATCAGTGCAGTGTCAGATGAGTACTTGAGATGCAGTAAGTGGGAGGGGAAAAAAAAAAAAAAAAAAAAGAGACCACCTGGCTGGGAAAAGCGTGACATGGTGGCAGCCAATAGTAAAAAAATCAAGGAACAGCTTCCTCAACTGTATTCATCTAAATAAACTACATGAAGACAAACAATCTAAGTTAAAGAGAAATAGAAGAAGGAGTGCCAGAACTCATATTTTTAATAGGAAGAATACAAATAGCTGGAAGAGAATCAGGCTGCCACATAACTGGGTTGTATTAAGATTAAAATATGTGAAAAAGATGACTAAAGGTGGTCCTGTAGAACTCAACAGCTTTAAGTTATTAAGATTAGTACAAGTGAGCATAAAAGCAGTAATAATTGTGACATGATGCAGAATAAAAGATGACAGGGTCTTGCTTTTGTCCTCAAATGACCTCAAAAATAAAAATATTGAAGTTCTATCTCAAACAGCTTAAGTGGTAAGGGAAACATTAAAACATCGGTTTTCTTCATAAAGTTAACTAGAACAAACGGTCTCCCTCTCCCTAACAGTTTCACAATTATCAGTTTAAAACTAGCAGGTAGAACTGGCAACTTCTGTTACCAGAGAGGCACTGCAGCTTTAGTTTGCTGTGGTACATGAGAGAAGATGAACTGGTACTGTTACAGGTGCTCATCAAAAGGGTAAAGGCAACAGTCACACTGTAATATAAGAAAACCCAACTGGACAAAATCATGGAATAGTTTAGGCTGGAAGGGACCTTAAAGATCACGTAGTTCCAACTCCCCTGCCATAGGCAGGGACATCCCACTAGATCAGGTTATCCAAGGCCCCATACAACCTGGCCTTCTCCCACCTCTCAAGTACTCGCCTGACACCACACTGAAAATGGAAGAGTTCGTTCTCATGGAAGGGGTTCAACACAGGAAGACAGGCCCAGAGAGGCTGTAGAATCTGCATTTTCAGATTTTAAAACTCAGCAAGTGCCCCAGAAGCCTAAAGTAGCTATGTTAACTGAGTTATGTGAAGTGGGTAACTATGTTAGCTGCTTCTCTACAATTTAAAAGGTTAAGCACACTTGGAAAGAAGTAACTACAAAACAAGTCACAGAAGCTCTGCATTTAAGTTGATTTCCTGAAAGTTTACTTCAATATATCCAGAAATTATGTATTTAAGACTTCTGATCATTTATGCTATGCAAGACAATAATCTGTTACCAGTAGTATTGGAAGAAAAGTAATATCCCTTTAAAAATAATTAGTCAGTACCTGTATTTTATCTTCTGGAACATTCAGCCAGTGATTAAAGGCCTGTGACAGTTTGGTTCTTACTTGCTTACCTACAATAAAAATATTATAGGCATTTATAAAAAAAAAAACCAAACAAAAAAAAACCCCACACCACACACAAGCTTCATTACCAGGGACAACAGTGTGTCTTAACAACTATAGGCGATTTGAAAGCAGTAAGCTGATCAGTGTGATCACTTGAAAGCAGAAAATACCATAGCAGAATCACAGAATGGCTTCGGCTGGAAGGGACCTTAAAGATCACCTAGTTCTAACCCCGCTGCCAAGGCAGGGGGTAGTAACTGTGTAGCTTGTTTCATCAATGTATAAACACCACAATTATCTACAACTTCAGTTTTAAACATTTCACAGTAATGTGCAAAACACATTTACAGGTTACTGGATTTAGATTTGGCTGTTTAACTAGTAAGAAATCCTGATTATGCTGGTAACCTGTACATGTTAGGTTACTACTTCTGAAAATAAGCCCTAGTTTGCCAGACATGTTGTGTATGTAACAGATTAAAACGTTTTAATCATGCTTCATTATTAGTTGAAGATATGACTATTTATTGAATACATATTTCTCTCCATTCTTAGGTCTTTCTCCTCGAGTACTCTTCACTTGCTATTGACAATTTGTAAAACAGGAAATCAACATTTCACATGCATACTAAATAGCTCTTCAAAATCTGCAGAACATTATGAATGGAACAGAACTTTCCAGGAATTTAGACATTTACCTTATTCCAGATAAGTCTACCTATGAATTACAGGATTTGTTCTGCTTTAGGTAAATCTAGTTGGGTGGAGCCAAGCAGCTGTCCCATTTCATAGTGATGAAAGATCGAAAGTCCAAGGTGGGCGTTAAAACAAGCATTGCTGTTGATTGCAGGTACATTTTACAGAATGAGGTTAATTCTCATAGCATTTAATCTACATGCCTATAAATTTTGAGGCTAGCTTTCGTTAATAAATTGCTTGGAGTCATGTATAAATATATGTTCAGTGTCTACTAATGATCACTATGAAAAAGTCACCCCTGACCCACACCGAGACAATGCTGCTCTGAACTTTGAGAAGCTCAGCTACATAGAAGATCTTTGAAGAACTGCAAGACAGGTTTAGACAAACAGCTCTGCATATGTAAGTCCCATCAACAAGGTCTTTGGAAAAAGTTTTAAATAAACTCCAAAGCAGCGTAAGGCAGACAGGGGGTTCTGTACTACTCATCTCAAGATCTACTAAGAGACATAACTTAATGACTCTGCAATGTTAGTCCTCACGTTGATCTTGCCCACAGACCTGAAGAAATGTCAACATTTGAATCTCTCCCTAAGGCTTTTCTATTGCTGTGGGACTACATACAGTCCAGAATAATAAAAATGAGTACATTCACTTGCAGTGATATACCCTGGAGAAAAAGAAAAATCTTCAGTCCAATTTTTAATTAAGTCCCTACCGAGTCAGCAATAGCTTTGTGGTTTGTGCTCTGTAGCAAGGGTGACAACTTTTCTCCTTGGCTCACAGGGTTTCAATTTTTTGTCTCAGTTCTTAAAGATTTCCACTTCTTCCCATCACCACTATCTTTTGGGTTGTACTAGAAGAGACTGATGAAAAGGTGCTTCTTTTCCCCTCCAACAGCTTTGTCCTCCAGCTCTGTTCTGTATGAAAGGGCACTCCTGCCTGGACACACACCGTAATTAGCTTGTGCTCTCTGTTTTTGCTTTCTGTGCTTAGTTTTAAAATATGATAGCTCTCTGCAGGAGGGAGGAATTGTTTTGTCTCTCAAACAGTAGAACAGATATTTTAAGTTTCCCACATCAGGCTGGTGGGCTATTAGGAAAGTGCATATCTAGGTCTAATTTTTTAAAAATTCTGTTTACTTAAATGAATAATTTGTTTGCTTTAACATAAGTAACCAGAGCTCAAAGTTAAATAGAAAATTAGAGTAGTGCCAAAGAGTTTTAATCCATCTCATGTTAACTAAGCACCACCTTTTCCCCATGTGGTTAGGTCAGATTTTGGCTGGACTGGTTCCTTGATTCACTATACACTTGCGACCACCAACAGTGAATGAGGGAGGGCCACAAGGTCCTGCATCAGGGGTTTAATACTTAATTTTGAAACAATTGCATGAGTGCACTGAGGAGAAAATACTGCTAAAAAGTATTGAGAATAACTGTTACAAATATCTGCCAAACTGTATGGTTTGCCAGTGAAGTATTAATAAATATTACATCCATAAAGAAAATGACTCAATGATAATATCAAACTAAGGATGTTTACCTGATCTACAGCTGTTTATTCTGTAAGTTACATTGATACAGACAAAACCTACTTTTTTACATTAGGCAGACAATTCTGTTTTTAAAAAAAAAAATTCAGTTTCCTAGAAAATATGCTTATGGAATGCTAGATGTTCAGCAACAAGTGTTATTACATCATGAGGAACACAACTACTAGCATATGCTCTTAACGGATTATTAACATGTACAGTGGATTTAGCCACTTCAGTTCCTTAGTACTTCAGTTCCTTGAAGGCTGGTCGGAAAAGTCCCATGGGAGGCGCTCCTTGAGGGCAAAGGTGTCCATGAGGGCTGGGCGCTCTTCAAGAAGGAACTCCTAGCAGCTCAGGAGAAAGCCGTCCCCAAGTGCTGGAAAAGTAGCCGGCGGGGTAAGAAACCAGCGTGGTTGAGTAGGGAGGTCCTGAGAGACATCAATAGGAAGAGGAGGGTCTACGACCTCTGGAGGAAGGGGCAGGCATCCCGGGTGGACTATAGGGAGGAAGTGAGAACGTGCAGGGAAAAAGTCAGGAGGGCTAAGGCCCAAGTAGAAATGCGATTGGCCAAGACTGTGAAAGACAACAAAAAGTCTTTCTACAAATACATCAACAGCAAAAGGAGGGCTAGGGAGAATCTCCAGTCCCTAGTAGATGCAGAGGGAGCAAGAGTAACAGGGGACGAAGACAAGGCTGAAGTGCTCAATGCCTACTTTGCCTCAGTCTTTAACAGTAAGGAAAATTGTTCCCTCTGTGCACAACCCCAAGGGTTGGAAGAGAAGTATGAGATTCCCAAGGTCCAAGAGGAGGTGGTTAGAGACTTGCTTGCCCAGCTGGACGCCCACAAGTCTATGGGACTGGATGGAGTCCACTCAAGAGTTTTGAGGGAACTGGCAGATGTACTGGCCAAACCCCTTTCCATCATCTTCCAACAGTCCTGGATGACTGGGGAGGTTCCGCTGGACTGGAGGCTGGCTGATGTCGTGCCCATCTATAAGAAGGGGCGCAGGGAGGATTCGAGGAACTACAGGCCTGTCAGTCTGACCTCAGTACCGGGGAAAGTCATGGAGCGGGTGATCTTGAGTGCGATCATGAAGCACTTGCAAGAGAACCGGGTGATCAGGCCCAGTCAACACGGGTTCATGAAAGGCAGGTCTTGCCAGAGTAACCTGATCACCTTCTATGACCGAGTAACTAAACTCTTGGACGAGGGAAAGGCTGTGGATGTGGTCTTCCTGGACTTTAGTAAAGCTTTTGATACAGTTTCTCATAGTGTTCTGCTTCGGAAACTGTCATCCTCTGGCCTGGATGGGCGCACACTCTCCTGGGTGAAAAACTGGTTGAATGACTGGGCCCAGAGGGTGGTGGTAAACGGAGTTAAATCCAGCTGGAGGCCAGTGACAAGTGGGGTTCCCCAGGGCTCAGTCCTGGGTCCTGTCCTGTTTAATGTCTTTATCAACAACCTGGATGAAGGCATCGAGTGCTCCCTTAGCAAGTTTGCAGATGACACCAAGCTGGGTAGAAGTGTCGATCTGCTGGAGGGTCGGGAAGCTCTGCAGAGGGATCTGAACAGGCTGGACTGCTGGGCTGAGACCAACGGCATGAGGTTTAACAAGGCCAAATGCCGGGTCCTGCACTTGGGGCACAACAACCCTGTGCAGAGCTACAGACTAGGAGAAGCCTGGCTGGAAAGCTGCCAGGAGGAGAAGGACCTGGGGGTGTTGGTTGACAGCCGACTGAACATGAGCCAGCAGCGTGCCCAGGTGGCCAAGAAGGCCAGTGGCATCTTGGCTTGTATCAGGAACGGCGTGACCAGCAGGTCCAGGGAGGTTATTCTCCCTCTGTACTCGGCACTGGTGAGACCGCACCTCGAGTACTGTGTTCAGTTCTGGGCCCCTCACCACAAGAAGGATGTTGAGGCTCTGGAGCGAGTCCAGAGAAGGGCAACAAAGCTGGTGAAGGGGCTGGAGAACAAACCTTATGAGGAGCGACTGGAAGAGCTGGGGTTGTTCAGCCTGAAGAAGAGGAGGCTGAGGGGAGACCTTATTACCCTCTACAACTACCTGAAGGGAGATTGTGTAGAGGAGGGTGCTGGCCTCTTCTCCCAAGTGACAGGGGACAGGACGAGAGGGACTGGCCTCAAGCTCCGCCAGGGGAGATTTAGGCTTGGATTAGGAAAAAATTCTTCACAGAAAGGGTGGTTAGGCATTGGAACCGTCTGCCAAAGGAGGTGGTTGAGTCACCGTCCCTGGAGGTGTTTAAGGTTAGGGTGGATGAGGTACTCAAGAGCATGATTTAGGGATTGGTGGGAATGGTTGGACTCGACGATCCAGTGGGTCTCTTCCAACCTGGTTATTCTGTGATTCTGTACAGACAGCATTTGAGTTGCTAGTCAAAGTAGACAAGTCTAACAAGGCTGTCCAGATACTGACTAACCAACAAAAAACATTTTCTGTATAGCAAAACATCTACCTTTCCTTTTAAAGGTGCAGATTTGCTTGTGTGAGTCCCTTTACTGAAATATCATCACTATATAAATGCTATTTTATCTTGTTCTGAAGTCAATCCTACACTGTCTACATGATACCACAGCAATTGTATGTGTGCATGTTTCATGCCTACAGCCATGCTATGATGGCAAAACATCAAACCCCTCTAACATTCATTTCAAAACCTCAGATGCAGAAGCCTCCGTTCTTTGCCACATCTCACCTCTCCCCAAACCAGAACAGAAAACAGGCCAAGGACACGATGACAAAATTAAAAGGACTAAACCTTAACATTGGTAGAATTATCTAATTTCTTCACTGTTAAGTGTCACTGCTCTGCTACTTATTCTAAGCAAGCTACTGTAAAACTGAAGAAGATAGAGGTCTAAATTCCAAAAGTAGAAACTGTACCTACTGTATACAGCTGTAATAACAGACATTACTACACCAAGCTTGTATCAAAGTTGTGCTAAATACATTTGACTTAATATGCCCAAGATCCAAATATTACCCAAATCAAACAGCAATTATGGAAAGCTTTTCTCCTTAGTAATGCTGAGTGGAAAAGGTGAGAAAAAAAATACTCAGAACATAACAGATTCACTCTGATTAAATTCCTTCTGTAGATAAGAATGTAAACCCCTTATCCTTGAAACAAAAATCAACTTAAAGATGTACTGAGGACAATCCCTCCCACTTTTTTAGACAGACGAGATACTTCTCTAAAACAAAAATAAAATTTATCAGCCTAACTTACTGTTGTCTACATACACAATTGTTCTTGTGACAGGGTAAAGACCCAAAACCCTCAGACTGTCAGCTCTGGACAGGCTTCTGATCAGTATTTCTTCACTCTTGCTGGATTAAAGTGACCACAAACCACACCCTTAGAGCAGTACCCCACTTACAGTAAGAGTACATAAAAAGGGCTAGAACAGCATGGGAAAGAGCTGAGGCACTATCAACCTAGCCCTTTTTAGAGTCTCATTAAGCTAATTCAACTCATCAGCCCAGCAGAAAACTGGCTGCTTTTTGCTAAGTTAGCTTTCTGCTGGCTTTACATACCAAGTCAGCCAATGAAGTGGGTCTGCCAGAGTTAGTACATAGTGAGCAGCAGATGCCAAGAGCCAGGGGAAGGAAATATCGCCCTTCTGGAAGAAGCAAGCTACTCTGTTACTTCAGATGTATTGTACACTTTCATGTTTAATGTGTCATCTGATGGAGGTGAATAAATCCTAACATGACAGATCAGGGCTAAACTGATAAATTCCCCAGGCAGACCTCCCCACTCAGATACTAGAACACTACAGCCAGCATAAGTGAATGGCAGAAAGAGAAGTGCAGTGGGCCCCTACACTTTCAAACCTGGGCAGTCACTTGTGACAGATTAAGGTCCCTGTACAATTGTCTAGTTTACCTCCACCATTGAAATTATGGTTAAAAAGTCCAGGGTTATGGATCCTGATTTTTGCTTTTTTACCCTCGTCTCTGGATACTGAATGCCACCATGGTCACTGCAGCCAAAGTTGCTCGCAGCCTTCATGCCCTAACCAATTCTTCATTGTTTTTAAGTGTGAGGTCCACCATAACACCTTCCTTCATCAGCTCCTTGATCACCTGTGTCAGCAAGTAGTTACTAATGCATTCTAGAAACTTTCTGTGCCCCACTGCATTGCTGCTTCTACCATATGCCGAGGTAGTTAGTATCTAATGAGGACCATGGCCTGTAGTATGAGGCATCTTCCAGTTGTCTGAAGGCCTTCATCTACTTCTTCCTGCTCAGGTGCCCCGCAGATGAGACCCACTACAGTGTCAATTCTATTGATCTGCCCTCTAATGTTGACCCATAAGCTCTCAACAGGATTATGTGACTGAAGGCACAGCTCTATACAGTTCAGCTGCTCTTTCACTTAAAAGGCAACTCCCACTCCTTGCTATCGCAGACTGCTTTCCTAGGCAGTCCATATCCATCATTGCAGCACTCCAGCTGTGAGAGCCATCCCACACCAGATATCTCAATAAAACTGCTCTGCTGATTTCAAGGTCTCATCCGCATTAGCCTACATCCTTTGTTTGCTGGTTCACCATTTCCTTACTTGACTGTGGATAGTCATTCTTCTATCATAATTTCTAGCTGAAGTCCCTTCTCACCAGGTTGCTCAGGATGTCGGCAGAGACTTTTGCCCAGACTTGGGCAGACAGGTGCTATTGCCTCCTGGTAGTCCTTAAATCTATAAAGGGAGTCCTACAATCATAAAACCCAAGTTGCTGCTATCAATATCAGCTGTGCAACTAACATCTTGATGGTGAGGTGAAAGGGGTTGAGCATCATGGAGAAAAGCCACCTGGCTTCCTATGCCCCTGGCCCTCATTCAAAAAGCTACACAGTCATGCTTGATAAGTTCCAGGCACCCCTTGCTATATCATTAGTACTCAAATGGATGAGCTGCAGGGTTAAATAGCCCTAGGGTGAAACATACCTTGGCAGTCCCTGTGTAACACCCTTCATCAGAGCTACCCAGAAGCAGCCAAGTTCCCTAAGCAGCAGCTTGGATGGTGGCCTCCGCTCCCCACAGGAGGCAGTCTTCCCACTACTATCACTTGCTGCTGCCACCAGGTGCCAGTTTGATGCTTTGCTGTATTACAAAGCATCCAGCCATGCGGCTTCTTCCAGTGCACCGAACCGCTCTGGCAATTGCACATGTGCTTGAGGAACAGGAAACTTTCTCTTAGTGCCAGAAGCCACCAGCTCCCAGCCTTCACCATTGTTGGAATATTCACTTCCAAACTCGATATGTCCAGACTGTTTGGGACCCTCCTTCAATACACTTAGAGGTTCCAGGCTCTTGAACCTGCAGGCTCTTGTCCTGTTTTGTTATGTCTGATGCTGTCCAGGTTGCTGACCCTCTTCCACTGCTCCTTTGCTTGGTGACACATTTTCCACCACTGCACACCTTTTTAGGGGCAGGGACATCACTTACTTCTAGCCCACTGGGTACCCCCAGGCAATCCTGCAGCTCAGAATCCAGAGAACTACAGCCTCCTTGTGGAACTTAGCCCAGGTTGAGGCCTCTAATGTGCCAAGTGTAGTTGTATCAGTGGAAGGGACCATGCCCTCTGGCACTTAACTCCTTCACTAAGCTGGTCAAGTTCATTAACTCAGGAGAAAAGGCTGAAAAGCAAAAGCAAGCCTTGATTGTTTAACTTGCTAAGCAAGCCCATAAAATACTGCAGCCAAGGCCAGAGCAATGCACGTGAAAGAAGATGCACAGCCATGTATGGGATCAGGACCTAAACCTTTTGATGGCAAGCTGTTGACTATATTGGTTTTACTGCAAACAGAACTCCAGATACTCCTTAGTGCTGGAAAAGCAGCTACTGCTGTTAACTCAGCCACTCAAAGATAAAAGATTCGTCGTCTGCGTGAAATAGACTATTTAGGATAAACTACTGTAATTTGTGAAAGTTAAGCCTGTTTACTGCACTTCATTTATGAGACTAAATGGCAGATACTAGATGAAGCAAAACATTGCTACAAACTAGTAATGTTCTACTACAATGAGATTTCCCAAGAAAAGTTTCTGCTCCGGAATGTGCGTTCGCTAGTACTGCTCCCAAATTCTGCTAGTGAAGGAACATTAATTATGTTGAAGTCAAAGAAATAGATAAGCTTATTTTAAGTATCATTATTACATGTAGTTTTATTTTATTAATGGGAAGCAGAGTAATCAACTTTCTCTTGTATGGAGGGATTGATCCTTAGTTATAAAAATCTGTGTTCTTACACTACAGACAACATTGGCAGGTACCTTCCTCCACGCCCTCCCTTAATACTGTTACACAATCCCTTTTTATATAAACAAAGTTTGATATGTATCTAAATTCATTTAAGCTCTCATAGGTTACTAAGCGGTTTGAAAAGTTTGTTTTTAACGAGTCTTAAAAGATAAGCAACTGGACTATTGTAGGACTACAAGTGTACATAGCTGACACTCAGCCAAGCTACCTGCAAAAGCCCCTCAGAGCTCAAGCTGATCCAACACAGAAACAGCTCCTTGTCTCCACCCTTGTGCGAGCTCACCAATAAGACAAGAAGATTAACCAGGCAAGTTTTGAACAGGTCAGGTGATTGATACTACCTAATCACTTGCTAAACAAGCTAAGAACTGGCACAAGTTAAGCAGGAGGAGAGAACTGCCAGAAACATAGGGGATGGAAAGGAACTGCCTCTTGGAGCAAGAGTTTGTCAGATTAGCTTATGCATCTCATTTGGTCTCCACCCTAATTATGAACAACTACCATACGCCCAATTTTCACCCCCCCACCAGGCACTGGTGCTCATACAGCTTCCAAGGTCCTACTGATCTGTACTTGGCACAGCTGACTACAGGCAAAGCTGCTGCTCCAAAACCAGCCAATATCCAACCATACAACAGGGAACCCTAATTGCTTCACCTGTTACTCAGTACAGGCTTTCCACAGTTACACCACTTTCACTTGCTTAGTTTAAGAGAAGTCTTCCCTTTGGAATTACATACACTTCTCAGTATATAGAAACAGTGATCTTGTCTCTTGCCTTGTCCAAAACAAACTAAATTAACAAGAGAACAACATGTTAAAGTAGACAATTAGATTTGTGATACTTTAGCAGGATAAGATACAAAAATGCTTGCACTGTCAATAAGTAAAATATATAAAATGTGTATAGAGTGATCAGGGTTGAACTCACAACGAAGTACAAGAATTCAGCTGCAGGAGTCAAGGTAAGAAGGTTGAGTGTATATCCTAGATGTATGACCTAAAAAAAAAGCTAACTGAAGAGGTACTGGTCAAGCACTTTTGCTCTTCGGGGAACTTGACCTGTTGTTTACTTCCTCCTAGGAAACAGGTTTTTTTTGCTGGTATCTACACCACCTTAAAAAAAAAAAAATCAGCAGCTAAAGATGCTGAAGTGTTACAGTATACCTTGGTTATATAGGATAATCTATCCAAACAAAAAGCACACTTAAAGATGATACTGGAGGAAATTTCTTCAGGACCAGCTCTTAGAAAGCTCTCTGGAGAACCACAGACTCATTTCTCAAGGTAGTTCTCCATTAAAACCACCACCCAGTTCAATGTTCTACACTAGAATATACTGTGAATAAACAGGAAATTAACTTTCTGGCATAAAAAATGCACATTGCTGGCAGATTCTTTCATTTTCTTATTTTTTAAACTTTTGTAATGCTAACTGCCAAGTCAAATGAAATAACTAATATAGATACAACAATCCTGGATATTTGTACAGACTAATAATGAAATTCATTTTACACAGGTAAAATAAATTAGAACCCACAGGGCCTACCGTGCGGATATACAGGTCTGGTTGCAGATGTGCAAAAGCCACTTAGTACTGTGCCAGTGATTCACTATACTTGTCTAGACAGAAGGTCTTCTATCCCACTCAGATATAGTTTTGGTCAGCATTATTTTTCTTAATATTTATCACATTTTTTTACCTTCCTTGACCCCACCAGAATGCAACATAAGCTAGACAGAAGGCAATCATGCAATAGTTGCAATGACAAAGTAGTTCTGCCATTATTTTCACAAAGTCAGTCACTTTAATAGCTTATATGGTCTTTCTTACACTTCAGGTGTACAACTGAAAGCCACAGCAAACAATGTGAGGCTTCCGAGAGGTGTATCCATATAGTTCTCTATCAAACTGTCTCCTGAATTCTTTTAATATATGAACTGTTCAAGGCTGAAAACTTCATTTGAATGTGTTCCCAGTGACCTGATGCCTCACAAGGACAGACTGATGCTCTTGCAAGTAAAGCAATCCAGGGACAGAAGAAACTGGCCACAAGAACATCTGGTTCTACCCATACTAGAGAGAAGAAATTGCATAAAAGAAACAGCCTATTTAAAAACGAAACCAAACACAACCGGTTGAGTCCAGCGAGCAGATAAACTCGGGGCTGATCATGTCTTATTCTCTAAGTACAGAATCAAGTCTTCACTACTTGCACTCATCAGTTTTAAAAAGTAGCAAGTCAGCTACCCTGAATGGAGAGCAGGGTAACTGAAATACTACTTACACGGCAAATGACATTAAAGAGCTATTGTACCAATCTCACCAACAAGAGTGGTCCTATAAGACGAAGAAAAAAAATATCAAAAAGCATTACTTTCAATTACTCGTAAACCCACAAATCAAGAATGGATAAACTTCTTGGCTTATATGTGCCAAGACAAATGTTGCTATAATAATTCTGATATTTTAAAAGAACACAGTACAACGAAACTTGCCTGGCAGTTGAAGTAAATACTGGTATGGCTCTAGAATTCTTTTAGATGTTTCATCCATCCCATCCATTTCTTTATTTCATAAGAGGTAGTTCACTGTTAAAGAAAGTGTTATTAACACTATTTAGACCAAAAATTAGGGAAGGAAAAAAAAATGCATGCAATTAATAAAAAATCAACTGATTTCAAGGCTAGATGCAAATACTTTAATTTTGAACATAACATCTTCAGTCGATACTACCTTCTCTACATAAAAACATTTTCCAGGTGTCATTTTGAAAATAAGCAAGCATATGTATTTATTTGTTTTCTTTAATAATTAAATGAATAGACCCAACTCCTAGACTTTGTTTGCTCTTTTATTTGTATTAGAAGACTGAGGTGATAGAGAAGTATTTAAAACATTAGTATTGAATGAAGCTTCAGTGTAAGTGCTTAAAGACACTCAGCACACACAAAACATCAAACGACTAACCTGATGAGACCTCCCTAAATGCTTTCCCTACACAAAAGTGGAGATGCCCAAGAGCAGAAAATACACCTTACACCATGACAACCTGAACAAGCTGAACACTAACTTCAGCCTTCTGATAGAATTCTTCATCCCTGTTTTAGAAGGCAGAACAGAAATATATCATCTTCTTACCTCCTTCTAAGCTTTATTCCCTACATAGCTCAACAACTTCCTATTTATTATGTTTCAGTTCACATACTTCATCTACATCTGCATTTTTTTCAGACTGTTTTCTAGAATATATTTTCTGTCCTTTTAACTCTAGCCTTCTTTGCTGCACTGCAGATACAGCAGATGAAAACAATTCTTCTAATGTCATTTTAAGACAGGAACTGCAGCAGTAGCATAAACTCTCATGCTACTTCAGCATCATTTCTCAGCTACTTAGCTAGCATCCTGGAAAGGATGCACTTTTTGCTCCTAGAGCAACTGAATAGTTATAAAAGTTATCCATAAAAAAAGGCTGTTTTAAAGGGATATTTAGAAGTACGGACTGATGCATTTTTAATGGCGGTACATTAAGGGTAGTGGTGAACACCAGTGAAAATAAATATATTCTGCACTTGCTGTAAATAAGCCAGCAATACCTTCCCATCAAAAGCTCTGAAGAACACTGCTTCTTCTCTTCTTAAGCTACCTGGACAAACTGGCATTCCTCAACATTTATGACCTTTTCTTTTCAGTACAGCTCAATTAATTCTCATCTACTTCCTTTCCCACCCTCAACACCCACATTTGTAGCACTCCAAACTTGGGAACTGATCTGCACTAATAACTATTTTCTAAGCTTAAGTCTGGATCAATTCCTTTATTTGCTTCACTGCATATGCTAATCAAACATCTCCACACTTCAGAGGCAAGAAAGCTATTTAAGCAATCAGTTACCAATAAAATGCTTGTAAGACTGCACCTTTTGGGAAAGCTTTGCAAAGTTTCTTATCAGTACAGCCTTTCCATTGTATCCCATGGTGTGTCAGCACAACTAGCAGCCAGGCCACACAATAATCTAAATCAGACCTGGCACCCTCACCTTCCTTTTTTTGCTTTCAGCTTGTTGGTATAACTTAAGGTGTCAGAAGTGCTTTTAAGACAGCACTGCTATCAAAAGTCAAACTATATTTTTACACATCAAGGACTTCAGTGAGGAAGTGAAATCAAAAATATTATCACAATCTCCCCCTAGATGTTCTAAGCAGTAAGAAACTGGCAGAGAAGGATACAAGGAGACACTATCAACAACTCTCCTGTGACTTTGTCAAATAGCCACACAGATAGCTTAGAACTGAAAGTACCTAGCTAACCAACAGAGCTGGGAAGATATGTTAGGGTTGGAGCTAATTTTCTGTAAACGTTTCTACTTAGAAGTAAATATTAAGTCCTTCATCTCCTGTCACAGAATTGGGAGGTTTCTTGCCTGTCTATAGGATACTAAGACAATATTCAAAATCCCCAACTAACTTAAAATCTGCCAGTGCTACGAAGCATTGAACTAAGTATTTGCATCTTTTGGCACCAAACTAACTGGAGTCTACCTGAAATGCTTTCTGTTGGCAGAAAATCAGTCAGGCACTTTTCCCCACAAATGCCAAGATTATTGCGTTTTTTTTTAATAATAAGGAGGAAAAAAAGCTCTACTAGACAACGAGTGGACAGTAACTTAGCTTAGATCACTAAACTTTTCCAGACTGCTACGCTATCTTTAAATGAAGTGATAGGTAACCTCCACTATGGAAAAGAGAAAACAGTCTGATTACTCATCAGCCAGCCACATGTCTAACAAGCACTGAAGCCAGAAGAGTGAGTAGAACCTCCCTCAAACTTATTAAAAAAAACCCAAATAAACAAAAAAAAGTAACAGTTGATAAAGAAATACATAAATGAAGTTGATTAGAAAGGCCTGTAAGCAAGAAGATATACCGATATAATTGTGACATTACTGCATTTTGCACAAAGTTATCACATTTGACACACTTGTGTAATTCTTGATACCAAGGATTTCCTGCCTCAGCAACTGACCGGTTTACCACAGAAATTAACACTGTTGCAGAAAGTTTTTTCAATGAAGACACTTAGATGCAAGATCACAGTTAGCACCTCCTAATAAAAAGTAAATTTGCCAGTTTAAACAACAAATGAAAGGGAGTGTAAAGCCTTCTGTTAGTAAAAGTGCAAGAATTGACTGTCCATACACTTATTACAAAGATTAAAGTAGTTAAGGCTATTTTGCCTTCATCTAAAACCACTACACAGGCTTAATGCATTTCAATTTATGCATGACTAATTTTTCCAGTTATTTCTCAGTATCCCTATATAAGCGTACAGAAAGGCCATTACAGGCATAGGCCGTGCAGTTGCAACAGAGGGCCACAGAACTGTCTTTTGGACTTCAATAAAGTTGCTCTCTAATGATCTGTTTGAAAACACACAATACGCTCAGATTACATGGTGGCATGGGTTTCCATATGTTGAAAGTACTCTAAAATTACACTTGAAGCTGCGATCTGCGCCTAGCAGCTTTGCAGAAACGATGTGAGTAATGCTAATTCTAGGCTATGCAACAAGAAAAATCTTCACTCTGGAATTTCATAAAACAGCTTTCTGCCCATTCCCCTCATTCCATTTTTGGAGAATAATCTCTCTGTCTTCCAAATTAAGGCACTGAAATAGTCCAGGTTTAATATACAGATGGTACTTTAAACAGCATCATCCTCTCAGTGGCTCCAGTCACAGCACAGTTAGTTATGCAGAAAATAAGAGAACCAAAGAGGCAGAGAGCTGTAGTGCTAAAGAACCATCCAGAAAGCTTTTAGGCCTGCTCCATCACAACTCAGCACATCCAGACACTGGTTTGACTGTGAGCAGAGAGGGGGGAAAAAAGCACCCCAATTAGAGGGATATAGGTGTGAGGTCTGTTTCAGAAGGAATACACAGAAACTGACATGAATGTGTATTGTTTCTAAGAAGCTACCAAGGCTGTTAATTTAAAGGTTATTTGGATAGGATGCTTATCACTCTACTCCACGTTCTTGTTCTAATTAGCAGGGTCATCTCACAACTCCACCCGCACGGATCACAAAGAAAAAAAACTGAAGGGCAGACAACTCCCCACAGGCAGGAGGATAGACAGATCATAGAATCATAAAATAGTTTGGGTTGGAAGGGACCTTAAAGATCACCCAGTTCCAAACCTCCTGCTATGGGCAGGGACACCTCCCGCCAGCCCAGGCTGCTCAAAGCCTCATCCAACCCGGCCTTGAACACCTCCAGGGATGGGGCAGCCACAGCTCCCCTGGGCAGCCTGTGCCAGTGCCTCACTGCCCTCATAATGAAGAAATTCTTCCTTGTGCCTAGCCTAAATCTGCCCCTCTCCAGTTTATAGCCAGCACCTTAGCTCTATCACTCCAAGCCTTTGTGAACAGCCCCTCCCCAGCTTTCTTGCAGGCAGCCTTCCCCGAAGATGCACCCAGGTAACGCGACAGCCCCAGCTCCGCCAGCTCCCCAGCCAGCGCCATTTTAGGGAAAGCGAGGGCGAGAGCTCCTCTCTCCATTCCCCCCCCCCTCCGCCCCCATTTTCTGAAGGGTCAGCCGGGACCCGCCGCCGGGCACAGGCGGGACACGCGGCCCCGGCCCCGGCGCGCGCCCCCCACACCCCCCCAATCCCCGCGCGGGGCGGAGGGACCGGCTCGACCCAGGGGCGCGCGCCGCCCCTCAAGCCCCGCCCCCCTCGCTTCTCCCTCTTCCTGCCCCTGCCCCCACCCCCCCCAGCCTCCCCGCGCGGAGCACAGGGACCGGTTCCTTCCTTCCTTCCTTCCTTCCTCCCTCCCTCCCTCCCTCCCTCCCTCCCTCCCTCCCTCCCTCCCTCGCCCGGCGGCGACAGCGCCTCCCACCAGCACCGGCCTCAGCCCAGGCCGCCGCCGCTCACCTCACTGCCGCCACAGCTAGAGCCGTTCCTGCTGCTCCTCCACCTCAACCCCGAGCAGCCTCCACCGCAGGAGCGAGCAGCGCCAGCGACGCCGTCGGCGAGCGCGCTCGGCAGGAGGATGCGGAGGCGCCGCCCCCTTCCGCTTTGCCGGGCGCCACCTTCCCCCTCCTGGGGGAAAATGCGCCACCGGCACCCCACCGCGCACGCGCCGGCCCAGCCCCTCCCCCCGGCTCCTTAGCGCTCGGCTGAGGCCCCGCCCCTCGCCGCGCCCGCGCGCGATGCCCTCTGGGAAATGTAGTCCGCCCACAGCCCCCTGCAGCTTCGCGAGCCGTGGCCCAGGGAGAGCGGCGAGAACAGCGTCACCCATGAGGCCCCGCGGCGCCGAGTCTCAGTTTCCATAGAAGTGGAGAAGGATGATGTCAGTATTTCCGATGCGACGACCAATGGGACCGGGGTGGGCGGGCGCTGCGGGCCGGGGCCCAGCGCGGGGGGCGGGGCGGGGGGCCGGCCCGTCCGTCCATCGGTGCGGGAGGGGGAGGGGGACCGAGCGGCTCCGAGCCGAGTGGCCGCCGCCGCTGGGTCCGCGCGGGACGGATCGGCCCCGCCGCACGGCCGAGCCGTTACCGGAGCGCTGAGTGAGGTGAGGAGCCGGCGCGGAGCGCACGGAGCCGGAAGGAGGAGGAGGAGGAGGAGGACGACGACGAAGAGGCTTGCCCCCGCTCCCTCTCCTGCCCCCCGCCTCGGGCCGGGGCGGCAGCGGCGGGCGGGCGGGCGTCGCGGAACAAAGGTAGCGGCGCCGAGGCGAGCGCGGAGCCCCGGGAGCGGCGGGCGGGGAGGCGGCGCGGGGCCGGGCGCGGCGCGGCGGGGGGAGGGGGGCGGTTGTTTTTCTCCTCGTAGCGAGACTGCGGCGGGACTCGCCGAGCCGCCGCCGCCGCCTCCTCCCCTCGAACACCCGGCGGCGGGTGGGGGGGCGGGAGGGGGGCGGCTGGTGTCGCCTGCGTGCGGGGGGACCCGCGGCTTCTCAGCCCCTCGGCCGGGAGGGGACGGGGCCGCCTGCTCCGCCCGCACACACAGGCACACACTCACACACACGTACACACGCGCTCTCTCTCCTTACACAGTTACACGCACACTCGCTCCCCGTGTCTCACACACACTCACGCAGGGGCAGACACGCTCTCCATGCCCCCTCCTGACGTATACAGAGACAGACACACTCTCGGCGTACCCCCAACTCACGCAGACACATTCTCCATGTCTCTCTCTCTCACACTCGCTCTCCGTGTGCCCCCAATTTACACGCAGACACACACGCTCTCCGTGTCCTCACGCACACAGACACACGCTTTCTGTGCCCCTGCCCGACACACACACGCTCTCCTTTCGCCCTCCTCACACCCTCTCTCCGTGTCCCCGCCGAGCAGGTCGGGCCCCTTTCTCCCCGCCTCCTCCTTCCATCTCTCACCCGTCCTCGCTCTCCTCTTTTCTTTCTCCTTTTCTTCCCCTCCGCCTCCCTCCCTCCCCCCGCCCGGCCCCGCTGCGCCGAGCCGGGGAGTTGCGGCTGTTGCTGGTGAAACTCCTGCCGCGGAGTCAGCGCTTTCCTTTATTTGAGGTGGGGGGGAAGGGAGGGAGGCGCTGCCGCGATCCGGAGCCGCAGCCCCTACAAAAGGGTGTGCGTGTTCGGGGGCTGCGTGTGGTTCTGTGTGTGTATCTCGGGGGGGCGGGCGTGTGTCTGTCCCTCCTGTGTGTGTCTGTGTGTGTCTGTGTGTGTGCCTGTCTGTCTGTCCTGTGTTTGTGTGTCTCTGTGTGTGTCTGTCTGTCTGTCTGCCTGTCCTCTGTGTGTGTCTGTCTGTCCTCTGTGTGTGTCTCTGTGTGTGCCTGTCTGTCTGTCTGTCCTGTGTGTGTGTCTGTCTGTCTGCCTGTCCTCTGTGTGTGTGCGTTTCTGTGTGTGCCTGTCCGTCTGTCTTGTGTGTTTGTGTGTCCGTCTATCTGCCTGTCCGTCTGCTTGTCCGTCTGTCTGTCCTCTCTGTGTGTGTGTGTGTGTGTCGGGGTGCCGCTCCGGGTCCCGGTTCCCGTCCGTGTTCGCGGCGGGAGGGCCCCGGGCCGGGGGTGGTAGCTGTTGTGGCAAGTTTCTCCTCCTCTGGCAGAAATGGCGGCGGCGAGCGGCGGGGGAGCCGGGGGGAGGTGGGGGGCGCCCCGGGGGGAGTTGGAGGCCCGGCCCCGCGCCCCCGCCCCGCGCCCCTCAGCGCTTTGTTTTCGATTCCAGGTCGGGCCTCGGCCGCTCAGCCCCCGGCGAGGCTTTTACCGCAGCCTGAGCTCATCATGAAGGTAAAACGCTCGCTCGCGTGCCCGGGAGGGAGGGGGAGGGAAGGAGAGAGAGGGAGGGGGGGCTGCGCGAAGAAGCGCCGTCTGTCTGTCCGTCCGTCAGTCAGTCCGTCCCGAGCCCCGAGCGAGTGCGGATCCGGGCTGCTTCGCCGCGTCCTGGCGCTGGAGGGGAGCGTGATCGGGCGGGGGGGAAACCCGAGTTCGCCGAGCCGGGGTTGTTCTCCTTCAGAAACATTGTTTGTGGGAGAATGAGGACATGGCTGCCTGGGCTGAGCTCGGCTCATGGAGGAGCGGGGACGGTCGCCCTGCTCGAGAAAGTAACCTTGCCGGGGGGGGAGGGAAGCGCTGCCTCTGTGACCGTGTTTACTTCAACGGAGGGTAGATTTACTTACTTTCTACTCGTTAAGACTTTTGTTGGATGAATAATCTCGATACCGTCGGGGAGGGCGCGTGTAAGAGCTTCCCTGCAGAGAAATCGTTGCTCTGAGGTGCAGAAAGATTTTCAAACAGGTTCGTTTTTTTTCTCTGTGCTGTGTGGTATTCGTGTACCTCATCGTCCCTCACTTCTCTTCTCTTAGGCCTTTCTAGGCTATTTCTTTGCAAAATATTATGCAAGTCTTCTAGAAAAAAATAGTATCAATGGAATAGAACGTTTCTTTTGTGTATGGCAAAGATCTGAGTACTTGAAAGTAGTTTTTAACTGCATTTGTTAGGCTTTTTTTTTTACCTCTTTGCTGATGATGTCTTGCTGAAAGTGCTGTTTATGTTACCATGAACCTCATGTAATTCATCTCCTGGTCCTGCTGGGCTGAAATAAATCTCATTTCAAAACGATGTAGGAAAAAAATAGCTATTACAAATCTGTCAACTGTCGTCTCTTTGGTATTTATTAATACAAAAGCGCAGTCTGTATGTGAGTTGTCTCCCTATCGGAGTTGTGCTGAGTATCTGTAAATGAGCATTATGTAAAACGTGTACCTAGCGCTGTATTTACTGCAGGAACTGGTAAACGATGGTGACTGTTTTAATTTCTAGATTGATCTGAGTTGCTGAGCAGCAAACTAAGTCTTTTTGTATAGCTCTTAAGTGTTTGGCAGGTGTTTTTGGGGGTTTTTTTTCACTTTGGTGACTTAATGACAGTATCTTTTAAAAAATCATGTTTTTATTGCCCTCCCTATGGTCTTTGTTTAATAAGTATTAAGATCTGAAATACTGCAGACATCTTTCCCATTATAAGTCAACTATATATAAATTTACAACAACAGGCTGTTGAAAGTGGTGTGATACAGAGCTTTCATGGCTTGTTGCCTGGTGGGGATGCAGATGGATTCAAGGGAAATAGGAGGCAGTACAGGGCTCTTTCTTTCCCAACGGAAGAACACTTATTTAAATGACAGCTAAATTTACATGCATTTCTAATATTCTTTTTCCAGGTAAACAAATCTTACAGTTACCATAGAGATTAGGTTCAGACACTGTGGTTAGAGAGCTGTATAAATGTGTGTAGATAGACAGTTGGGAAGATGAGGAGGTCGGATCACAAGAGGAGAGCAAAGTGTTCTGTGAAAAAATGAGACACCCACTTCAGACTGAATTGAATGTTTAACAAATGCTTGAATTTGAAGTAGCAAACAGATACCTGTTAATAGAACTATATTTAAAAAAAAAAAGCTATCAGCTTACTTATTCTTCAATGAGGTTTAGCTACTATTGTATTTTTATTTATTTTTTAAATGTAGATTGATTCTGCCAGAGTGTTTAAAATGTTGAGTTTGTAATTGTGTGTAGTGTTATGCTTATATATCTATAAGCTTGCGATAACTCTCAGTGCTTTATTTACCATGCCCTGTAATGTTATGCGAGGTTAATCTCTAAGCGTTGAAGCTTTAGTTATTACAGTGAAACTTTTAATGGAACTGTAGCTCAAACAAAATTTATAAGATTCAACAGTCTAATCAAGACCTTTTTTTTTTTTTTTTTTTTTAAGATTTTGGGAGTAATACACTGCATCAATCTTTCTGCCCTGCCTAAATTTGTAATTTATTTTCTAAGCTTACAAGGATACAAGTTAGTCCAATAAAAAGAAGTAAGAGACAGTGCTTAAGAAAAACAGTAGCATTCGCTTGGTATCACCACAAAGTAACTTTGAGTATCATACTGATCAAAATACTGTTTAAATATTATGGTATATTTGCATGCATTTAATTTGTAAGTTATTGAAAGAGTATGCCTTAAAGACATTTCAGCATGTAGAGGATTTAATGTTTTAAGGCCTAGTCTTATTTTGAGTCTGATGACTGCAGACTTGCTGCTAACTGCATGAGTGAAACCTCTGTTTTGATTTATGTATTGGTCATTCTTCAAGGTGCAGAAGGTTGTGTGTTTCAGTGCAGAGTATTAAAGCTGGATTCCTTGTTGGGGTGTTTGTGTCTCTTTAGGTGAACTTCAACAACTCATTTAGCTTTACTAACTTGTTTTTCCCATCTATGTAGTACGGACAGAATGTTTATCATTCTTTATTAAACACAGTGGGGTATATTTAGGAACAGCATCAAATCTTATTGATAGAAAGCTGTCAGTTTATTGCAAATGCTCTTGCATGTGGGAACCCTCAGAGACAAGAGAGATTTCTGCCTGCTAAGAAATTACTTGCCTTCAAAGCTGTTGGCATAATTGTTCTCCCTGCAATAACCCAACTTAATCCAAGTAAATAAAGTCCCTTGTATAAACTAGTTCCCTTAGCCTATTAAGTAGTCCTCCCATGGAGGAAAGCAATCTTGAAATAATCTTGAAATATGTCCTACAAGAAGTATTCAAGTCTTGATGTAGTTGAGCTCATTATTGTGATGTTCTTCTGGATCAGGCTTTTCCTATGTTGAATGACCTCTGACAGTAGTTAATACAGTTGTACAGATAACGGCTAGGATGACGTGTATGTTGTAACAAAGCTGGTTTTTTTTTTGTTTAACTTGGGCACCTTCTGCATAAGGTCTTCTTGCATTAAATGTTCTTCGGAAGCCTGTAGAATTTGTTTGATTATTTAAAAGCTAATTGTGTGCCATCAAATTACTACCTACTAAGTAGGTAGCAGTATATATAAAAACATCGTTATAAGTTGGTTTTATTTTTCCTTAAAGTCAGGAAATAAACTCGAGGAAATCAGAATCTGTGCTTTTAAAGAGAGAAAGAAACACAAGCTTGGTTTCACCAATGATTGTTACTAAGAACTATTGTAAATGCTCCTTAGATTTTTAATATGTATTACGGCACTTGCTTGATGTTTAAATATGTGAACAAAGGTAACATACCCACTATAGTTAAGAAGTTCACTGCTGACTGGAGATAAAAATAGTGGATATCCCACAAGCTAGAGCAATGTGCTATGAATTAAGTGATCTGAAATGATTGTTTAAAAGTTCTGATGCTATTTGCATGATAATGTTCTTCATTCTGTAAAATATGAGACATTTAATGATTGTAGATATTAGCTTGCTCAAGGCACAAGTTAAGGCAGCCGTGTGTGGTGGATTTCTGTTCTGGTTTTCTCTCATCCTGAATTTACATTTTGGTTTCAGTAGTTTTTCTTAGCGACCTCTTTAGCTGTCCACAGAGATCACCAGTGTCCACTGATGCTCCAACTGTTTTCTTTTAAAACTGGTCACTCTGTTGCTCGTATTCTCTGCCTGTATAGCAGAGGACAAAAGTGAAATATCTAGTAAACTTTTCAGTCCCTAATTTCCAACTTTAAGCACAAGTCAGCTAAAAGCTCTATTGCTTTTATGCAGGCTGGAAACCAGTCATGGAATGTAGTGACCTTTCACTTTCTGGTTAACTATTTTAATTACAGCAGAAACGGAGATTTATAAAGGAAGAGTACTATCAGAGTAGTTTCTGTGCTGGAGGTTGGAGAGCAGGTAAGTCTTAAGAGGTGGTTTTCCCCTATCATTTGTTTTTGAATTATGAAAAATTATTTTCTTAAATTATTTCCTGATGTTCTAGTGTGAACAAGTGATCAGAGGCAGTTACGGACTTCCTCGTGCTTGCATAATTATGTAGAAAGGAAAACAAACACCACTCGCACCAAGCAATTAGAAGTTGTGTTGGAATGTTATTTTGAAATTGGTTATTTGCACTTTCAAAGCGCCAATCTTAGTATATTTTACAGTGGCTAAACAATGTGCAAGTCTTGAACTTAATCTGCATGTTTAGAATGTGACTATTTGGTAGTTAAGTGTGTTGATAGGGACTCTAAGTTAATTAGACCACCTAGTGGAAAAAAGGCTGTGTTAGACTGAGAACACTAAAGCTGTAATAAACGATGAGCAAGTAGAAAAGTTATGTTGCTTGTATGGTTTTCAAGGCTGGTGAAGGAGTTTTTGATCAACTCTCTCACAGCAGCAAGTCTCTTGCATCAGGATAGTGCCTGAGAAAAATGTTAGTGGATG
Source organism: Clamator glandarius (assembly GCA_033459285.1). Classification (NCBI taxonomy): domain Eukaryota; kingdom Metazoa; phylum Chordata; class Aves; order Cuculiformes; family Cuculidae; genus Clamator; species Clamator glandarius. The sequence goes on along the minus strand of JAUNZM010000261.1, from coordinate 3,236,690 downwards.
GAGTAATGAATATGCGTGTCTGCACTAGAATGCTTTGGGATGGTTATTCAGTTCACTTTGTAATCTGAAACAAGTATTGTATGCATGCAGTACAGAAGCATACTGATACACATTGTGTCTGTTTTCAAAGAAATTCTGCATTGTATTTGAGAAATCTTTAAACAAAGTGCAAGGGTTTGAGGTACTAGGCTTTACAGTCCCTGTCAAATACTTAATCTGTACGCTTCACTGGCCATAGAAACTGGAAAAAAAGGGTTTAACTTCAAGAAAGATGGGAATTATACTGTTGTTGAAAATTAGTTTCAAATTTTTTGTTATCTCCTGCAGATACACACATTTTCTTTAAAAATCTATACTTTTATAATAGGATGAAGGATAAAAATAAAGGGAGTTGGAGATTTCCTCATTTGAAAAAGGTAACAAATCTGATAGAAAAACCTAGAGCTTCAATTTACTTGGCACCCTAGTGTGATACAGAGCCATCCAAGTGCTGGATTATTTATCAATTCGTACTTACTTAAAAGTGGTTAACCTGTTGTGAAATGCAGTAGTAGGCTCTCTGCTGTTCTATTTACTATAATAGGCACTAATGCTGTTTTTAGAGAAATGTGGAAGTTAGAATAAATACGGATATTGAACTGGTTTTGCCTTAAATATGATTCTGGTCACAGTTGAGAAACGTTGGTAAGTCAGGGCTTGTATTGTAGCTGACATGCGTCAGTAACAAATACTTCTTTTCTGCCTTTGCTCTTTAGCACTTCCAGCGTGTTCCAGTTACTGTGGCTTACTGTGCTTACTACCACTCACTGTTGTGTATGCATGGAATGGGTTTTTGAAGACTTCTAGAAGATTTCAAAAGGCCTCTAAGGAGCTAAGAAAATTGTTTAGCTCTATGCATAAACTAAATATTAGTGATTTAATAAGTGTTAGAATAATAATTTTAAAAGGTTTTGTTGGAAGATGATGAGTCTGTGTGGTTGTGTTTTTATTTTGTTCTTTTTTTTAATTAATATGAGGTGACCAGATGAGAGGATAAGTCAGGGGATTGGAGTATGGAAAAGACAGCAAGCCACTTTGGTACTCTATACTTGACATCTGTTCCTTCCAAAGATTAGTTTGAACCAGGGAATTCAATAAAGTACTATTGTCTATTTTTTTTTTTTTTAGCTTGGAAGGCAGCACATGAAGCAGTCATGACCTGTTTTAACAAGAAGTGTTTGTAAGCAAGCTCTGGGAAGGCAGCTGTGGGAGACTGTCAGAGCTGGGTGGTGGCAGGTGTTGCTGAGTTACCTGTAGTAATCCAGGGCTGAGGGGACCCTCATGCATTTTGTGTGACCACTGTGTGACAGTGACTTCCTGAGTGAACATGTATATTAATTAATTGAATGTGGAGTACCATTTTGGGGTTTCCGTGGGAAAGCACTATGAAGATTTTTTTTACGAGCTAAGCAGAAACATTATAGTACCTAACTATGAGAAGGCGCTTTCTTAAATGTGAGCAGAAGCAGTAGTCATGTCTAGTTAACCTGCAGCTACTTGATCCCATTGCTGTTGTCTTTGAGCTTCTACATGCTCTGAAGTGAAGAGCGTAGTCAATACGCCACAGAAAAGATCTCTAAGCGTCCAGAACCACCAAATTACGTAGTTCTGGATGATGACATCAGCAGAACACCTTAAGGGATACACTGGCTGGAACATTCATAAGTTGTCGTTGAAGCCAAGTGTTGCACAGCATATCACCCAGGCTGGGCTAACTGGTGAATAGCACTGTTCTTGGGCAGAAGAGTTTGCTGTTGATTGTTTAATCTATTGGTTTGTGCCCCAACAACCTACAGGAAAGGATTTGGTTTCATAAGTAGTCTGTCTTATTAAGCTTGTATGGTCATGGAATAATGCAGTCCTGTCCACTTGTTTCACTCCTGGATGCTTATTCTTGTATTTTGTGTGATCCCAGGGTGCACTGAATCAAACTGAAATTACTCAACAATAATCAGATGTATATCCTCCTTGGTTGCAGCCAGTCCCTGATGTGGCTGATCCTTACCATTGGAAGGAGGGGAAAGCAAGGCTTTAGATTGGTTTAAACTGCTTGTGAACACACTTTCTTCCCCATCCCTCTGCCAAGTTAGCAGTTTGCAGTTATTAGGCTGAATATTCTGTAAACTGTCTACATTTGAAATTATCATAGAGTTTTTTCTAAGCTTGCTTGCTATATAGAACACCATATTTTTGCATAGGTTTGAAGTCCATGTCTTCTAGGTGGTGTTGAGTGGAGGTTAAATGGAATTGATGATGGACCTTTAAGGTGACAAATAAAGCTTACTTTTGGTGTGATAAACATTGATTTCAAGTTCAAAAGATGGAGATAGAAGAGATGGTATTAGGCACAAAAACCCCCATATTCCATGTATTTTTTAGGGAGACCGACATAAGCTTTGCTTCCCTCACTTCCTCCAAGTTCTTATTCAATACTTGGGAAGAATATCAATAATAAAAATAATAATGGTAATAATATGTCTTTTTCCCTCCAAACTAGATAAACAGTTAGTATTATAGTTTTCTGCAGAAAAATACTTATAAATATTCTTTATCCTGCAAAGGATAGAATTCCTATCCTTTAAAGTTTGTAATCTTCATGTAACTATTAATGTGTTGATGCATTCTGACAATAGGTATTTTTTCCATTGGGTGGAAGAATTAAGCGATTGGGCTACATTTACTCCAAATCAGAACAGTCAGAGGTGATAATTTGGGAAGAAATTACATCACTTACTTCAATAGGGAAATTGAAGGAAACAGAAGTCAAGCTTTTAATTTTTCGTATGTTGAGAAGGCCCTTATATTTATGGATAGATACTGGAGACCTGGTGACAGTCAGGAGTCATGCCAGTTGGAGATGGTTGGGTAAGGTGTACTGTACTCTCTGCTAATTATTAGGAAATTAATGCAAAAATGTGGATGACATTTGTTGCTTTCCCCTCCAAGAACTGTGTTTCTTATTGAGGTTTTGTCTGGGAACCTTTCCTTTTTCCCCCCTCTTAGATGCCCTTCTAACTTATTATTGTTCATTGTTTACGTTGTCCTAAGGGCAGGGAAATGGGATTTCACTTTGGGAAAATTCCTAACCAACTGTATACGGTGCAAGGTTTCAGCTGGTTATAAATAATGTAGTAGGGAGTATTTCTTTTTTATTTGGTTTCTTTTCATGTTCACTTCTGATCTGAAAGTGTTCCAGTTTGTGGCAGGGCAACCTGATCCACTGTGAAAATGTTTTTCCTTCAGCTTTTCTGCTGTCCTCTCAACTGCAGACTGCATGTGCTAAATCTCTTATTTGTACATTTGAAATAGTCCCCTTCATGTTTTCTTAAAGATAGATGTAGAATACATTCTCCTAAGGTCACAAAGAATGCTCTAAAATAATTTATAATGGTGGAAGATAGAATTTCCAATATCCTGTATGCGTGTGTAAGTGAAAGAATGTTAGCTTAATCTTTTTTTTTTTTTTAATGCTGTGACACTTAACTTAATCCAATTTCTTTTCCTGGGAGAAATAGTAAGAGGTTGAGATGTTTTGGAAATGAGTACCAGCATTTCAGAATTCAGTAATTTCTAATGGAATGTATGTTTACAATTTTTAACTTCCTTTGCTGCACTGCTTATTGAAAGATAAATGTTGTAATATTAAATGAACGTTACCTCAAATTAAATCATAAAACTGAAATAAAATATATATAATCACTAATCTTTGTGCTTCCAAAACTATAAAAGCATTTTTGAAAACATAGTAAAAATTGTATAAATTTCCACTTCAATTTCTTCAGAAGGTTTTCATGCTAGATGTGCATCAAGGGAAATAGTGGAGTACTTTAGCATAAGTAAGACTGCACTATAGTTTAAAAATTAGAGTATGCTGTGTACCATTACCTTGCTGCCTGGAACAGAGACAAAAACGAAGGCAATGATTCAAGCTAAAGTCATTTGCACTTTGTGAATACAGATTTATTCAGAGGTGTTCTTCCAGAAGTTTTAAGTCCGCGTACATTTACTTGTAGAACATGATTTGGGTAACTGCATGGTGATTTTTGTTGTCTTTCTGGAAATTTCTTGCCTGTTTTCCTCTGATGTTGGATGATGTAAAAGACATTCATTTACTTGCAGACTACTAGTGCAGCTTTTACATTCCTAAAAATCAAGATGAATGTCCCCGATGATGAACAGTATTGGATACACAGGCTGGAACCTGGGAGGAGCTGCATTTCTAATAGATTCTACTCTTCTTGATCCACTTTGGAATTGGGCTGCTGAGGCTGCTCTTTTAACTGTGTTCCGTGGAATAATGTAATATTCAGATGCAGGAAGTAGTAGTATGTGTATTTAGATGTCTGTCTGCAGTAATTCAGTTTTTCTTTGTTGGTAATTCTTTGGCTGTTGAGCTAATATTCTGATTTCAGTGTACTTTGCCTGTTGGTAGCAAACTATTTAGACTGCTAAGTTAAAGGTATTTCACTGTATTGAAATAAATCTCTTAATTTGTACATTGTCTTTTCTTGGAAAGTACAGAGGTAAATATTTACAAGTAATAGTGTGGTGTGATTCTGGTTTTTAGAGACACATAAAGTGAATAAGTTGCTTTTGTGGCATTCTACAGAGTAAGAAAAAGCGTCTCAGTGACAGCATGATAGTGTACCAATGATAGAGACACAGATACATGTTCTCCTGTGACAGACTCTTTCACTGGTAATTTACATAGCATTGGTAGCATCTAGATAGCAACTCAAGTAGTAGTAGGTCAGCTTTAAAGGAGTGGAATGTTCTTACTGTATCTCTTCAGTTGCACTGATTTCAGCTGAGAAACATTATTCTTACTCTATTTTGCATTAAAATAGAGAACAATCCTACCTGTTTCTGACTAGAATAACTTGTTGTGCAACAGCACTTAATTGAACATCTGAAACGGTGTAGTAAAATCTTAATTATGGTCTCACAGTGAATATCAAACATAGCATCTATTATGTGGAATAAAAATTGTTCACGAAACTTAAGTTGGCCTGATCATATTTCTCTAGTTATGTATATTATATGTACTTAGTTGGACTTTTGAGGAAGCAAATCAGTTTTTATGATTTTTATAGGAGGTAAATAAGGAGAGAAAATGGTAAACTTAATGTTCTTGATTCCAGAAGTATCCAGATACAGTTCCAGAACTTTGCAATCTTACTGTGTAGCTGGATATCCTTACTATACTTGCTCAGAATTAAGCTTATGAATTAAAAAATAGCACCACAATACTTGAATGCCATGTGCAAATGGGACTACCATGTGTTTACAAGAAAACTCCTTCGTCTTAAATGAGCTGCAACATCTTTTTATTTGTCTGGCAGTTTCTCTTAATAGGGTTTTTGTGTCCACTGAAATAATATTCCAGCCACGTACACAAACAAGCATGTGGGTGCACATCAGTTGCTTATAAGGGCCAGCGTGAACTTTGTAGCTAAGCATTCTGCTCCTAGCAGTGGTGATGCACAGTATTTCTGTAAAAGCAAATCTTACAGCGTGCTGAGCAGTCATACAGCAGTATTGGAGGAATAGGATTATTCTTCAAGCTCTGTATTTCAGAATGTCTCTTCAGTTATCTTAAGCTTAGGGAAAAAATGTTGATCATAAAACTGTAATTAATTTGGATTTCGTTGACGTATACAGTTGATAATGCAACCTGCTGATTTGATGGAGACACTGATATTTAATTACTAGGCATTGTGAAAATGCTGTGTGGATACCAAAGACCTGTTGGGAAGCCTCTTGTTGAACTTTTGAGAATGGAATGAGGTTTCAGGTGGTAACAGTGAAATTGACATACAGAAGTCCGTCAAGTAAAACTTGGGTAGAATTTTTCTCTTTCATTTTAGTAATCCTAAATGTTATTTTTTGAAAAGAGGCTAAATAAATGAAGGTAAGAGGCTTATTAAAGACTTTTAAGAAAAAACCTGGCTTTAAAAAATAGCTTCAGCACACTTGAAGCAGTGAACAGAGTTTTGTATCACTCATGCAACTTCAAAAATTTTACACTCTGATGTGCTGAAGAGTTTTGTTGAATCAGAGCAATGTTCTTTCCTTAAATAGCCACTCCCTGGAAATGGCTGCCATTAGTCACAGCCAGCTGAAGATGTTTTGGAAACAGGTGCAGCAATGAGTAGCCAAAGAAACTGAAGCATTCTGGGTAGGTAAATTGGATAAAAGATATGAAACATGTAGTTTAGCTCTTTTAATTTCCAAACTTTGAAAAGGTCACCTAGCTGAATGCTACCTGCTTGTATATTATTCTTATTCCCTGTGGTACTACAGTGGCATTTTTACTGTGTCACATGCATCTAAAATATGTTAAAACTATTCATAGTTATGTAGCACTTGACAAATCTTCTCTTAAACTCTTACTCAGCCGGTCATTTATCTTTTCTTAATATCTGTGTTACTTTTAATGATTGTATTCTTGGTTTGCTATGGGTATTTTCTGATGGAAAATTCTTGAAAGGGTTTTCAAATAGTAGAACTTAGCTGAACAGGAAAAGATTACATCTCTGCTTTGGATAACTTCTATGTTGATTATATGAACTTTTTTCCCAAAACCTCCTTTCATGAACATCGAGTTTAAATACTGAACTCCTACATTTATGTAGATGAGAACTGTTGCAGACAAATGCTATTCTGGAAGGAGACAAAAAGGGAAGTGATCACTCTTCTTGTAATACCCTTGCTGCTGGCCACGTAGGAATATTCGGTCAGTAGTATTCTTGGAAAATGTGTTGAGCTGGGAGAGGAGTTTGTATGTGGGCTTATTTGTTACATCTCAACAAGTTGTGAATTGTGTTCCTGCAAGTTAGCAAACTTGTAAAGACTAGGTTGTACAAGGATATTCTTAAAGGAACAATGTAGTTCTTATGAGGGGAACCCTGCGCCTCCCCACCGCCCCCTGTAATGGACTTAAGATTTCAGTCATGAATTTTTTTTTTTTACCCATGTAAAATTCTATGATCCTTCAGAAAACACAGTCCTGACCATTTCTTTCTGTTTATCTGGGAAAAGTGGGATATGCAGAGAAGTTTTATGGCTTTTCACAATCTAGGGGGTAGGGAAAGGAGTTACAATTTACTTAACAGTTTGAGGAGCTGTCTGCCTGAAAGAAAAATGCATTGTAAAAAAATAATTGTATTTTTTCTGGCAGAAGATTACATTATTGGGAAAAACATTTATTCGAGAGAGTATTCAGCAAGGCTCTTTAACATAACCCATAGTAGTTCAACAAGAAGTTCATTTGAAGTACGAGTTGCCTAATCCTGTGATTTGGGAAAGAAGCATTAGGATTTCTGTTGGGATGACTTCAGGTTCACTTACTTGTAGTTTCTCTTCGGATGTTTACAGTGCAGGGTTGTGCACATACCGGTGCCAATACGGAATTAGTCTGCTTGTCAGAGTACAAAGCTCAGCATGAGCTACAATTTACCACAGTTTTTTTCAGGTAGCTTACTGTACTAATTTCTGTGCTGCCATAGCTGTCCAGTCTGTAGCTTAGTTAAGGCATCTGTTCTGTGAGGATGTAGAAATCGTATGCCACCAGTGGCCCAATAAGTGCTAGTAGGAAAACATGAGTAGATGTAACAGAAAATAATGTTATTTCTTTTGTCTGCCAAGCTCAGGTAATTGGTTATGTGGGTTATATAGCTACAGTCTTAACCAATCTACTGTCTGCTCTCCTTGACTGCGAGCTTTCTCTAGTCTTAACCAACCATTTTATAGTAGTGGCAGACTAAACTTAATTTGAATCTGTTTCAGTGCTGCATGGATGCTTTTGCATAGTGCAACTAACTCTGTCTATAGTCATGCTAATACTTCTGTTTAGCCTTGCTTGTGCCTGACTTCTGAGTGTCTTTAACGGTAGCGTTTGAACCAGTGATCTGCAGGTGCTGTGGGTTCTGTAGCCTGCTTCTAAGGAGGTCTGAAGATACAACTAAGCAAGCTTGTTGTTCATAGGTCTGTTTGTTGTTCAGGGGCCCATAGCTCCACTGGAATTGTGCGAGAAAATCAGTACATTGAAAAGTTTGGAAAAAACCTATCTAATGCAACTTCTTTTGTTTATTTTTCTTTCTTTTGTTTATTTATACATATACCCCCCTCTTTCTTTGCATGCAAGATAGTAGGTACCTTAAATGCCTATGGCTTTTTTTTCCCCTCCCCCTTTGTTGCTGGAGGAGGAAAGTGAAGAATTATTTGACTGTTTTGAAAGCTGTAACATGCAGATACCTAGTTATTTGTAGTGGGACTTACAGGCAGTTGTTCAAGGATGATAAAACTATATCTAGACATCATAAAAATATAGCCTCTGCTGCATTAAGCCTAACACTCTACTGATGTTTTGCATGTGTATAGTTATTCTACCCTATTTGTATCTTAATGACTGTCATATTAAATTATTTGTTTGCTTGAAAAAAGAATCATGTTTATAGGACTCTTAAAGAGAAAAATCAGTATTTGCTAAGCGTAAAGGGAAAAAGCATTGGAGAGGATAATCTGCAGGATGCTATAAAATATGCCTAGAATCTACCATGCTAAATACATTGCAAAGAGACCTGTATAGATATACCTATAAAGCGTAATAGTTCTGATCTCTACTTTCCGAAGTTTATGGTCACTGTGGCATTTATTTATATACATGCACCCCAAATACATATGTATGTATTTTAATATCTAGAAATTACCTGCAGTTCTTTAAAAGATTTGAGTTGTTGGCTAGCTTACCTTTCACTACCGTTTTATTTGTTATATTAGCTGTTTCAAATGCATAATTGTGACATAGAAAATTCCAGGAACGGTAAGTATAAGGACTAACTATTTTTATGCCAGAATATTGCCCTCTGAGTGTATTAGTTGTTTTATCCCAGTGAGACGTATTTTGTTAGCTCTTGTGTAACATTTTTCCGTAGAGACTAAAGAATGGCATGTTACTGACTGGGAACAAAAGGCTAATTTAGACAATGAAGGAAGACCTGCCAGAATATTCCAAATAAGGATTTGCTTACACTAAAACCTATGAAAAAGTCTAGAAATTAATGTATATCACTGAAAATTGGTGGGACAAATAACGTGACTGGAGTGTGACTGTTCATGGCTACAGGCTGTTCAGAAGGGACAGACCAGGAAGGAGAGGTGGAGGTGTTTCCCTTTATCTCGGAAGGGGGATAGAGCGTGAAGACCTGTCATTGAAGAGTAGCTGCAAACAGGTTGAAAGCTTGTGGGTCAGAATAAAAGACCGAGGCAGCAAAAGGAACCTTGTGGTTGGTGTATACTACAGACCACCTGATCAAGGAGAGCCTTCTCCCTTGAGCTACAGGAGGCTTCACGCTTACAAGCTCTCATCTTGCTGGGGGACTTCAACCATCCTGACATATGCTAGAAAAGTAGCCTGGCAAGCTGGAGACTCCTGGAGTGCATTGAGGATAATTTGTTAATCCAGCTAATAGAGACCCCACCTGAGGGGATGCAATACTGGATCTGATGGTCACCAATACAAGTGAGCTCATTAGTGACATTAGGATTGGACTGCAGTGATCACCAAGCACTGGTGGAGTTCAAGGCCCAGAAGGATATGGGGTAGGTGAGGAGTATAGTCAGGGCCCTAAATTTTGGGAAAGCAGACTTCCAGCTCTTCAAGGAGTTACTCAGTAGGACCCCCAGGGACACAGTCCTTGGGGACAAGGGAGCAGAACAGAGCTGGCAAATATTTAAGGATGCTTTCCATAAAGCGCAAGAGCGCTCAGTCCCCAGATGTAGGAAATCAGGTAGGAGAGGGAAGAGACCAGCATGGCTGAGTCGAGACCTGCTGGTCAAACTGAAGAGCAAGAGGGAACTGCACAGGCAGTACAAGCAGGGACAGGGAACCTGGGACGTGTGTTGGGACATGGTCCAGTTGTGTAGGGATGGGATCAGGAAGCCTGAGGTGCAGCTGGAGCTGAACTTGGCAAGGGAAGTGAAGACCAACAGGGAAGGGCTTCTACAGGTATGTCAGTCAGAAAAGGAGGGTTAAAGAGAATGTACCCCCACTGATGGATGAAAATGGGGACCTCATATCAACAGATGAGGAGAAGGCTGAGGTACTCAAATTTTGCCTTGATCTTCACTGACAATCGCTCTCCTCGTTACCTCCTGGGTCATGGAACAACAAGATGGTGACCAGGGGGAGTAAACCCCCTCCTACTACAGAAGAGGATCAGGTTCGTGACCACATGAGGAACCAGAATGTATGTAAGTCTGTGGGACCTGATGAGATGCATCCCAGGCTCCTGAGGAAATTGGCCAGTGTGGTTGCCAGGCCACTCTCCATGATATTTGAAAAGTCATGGCAATTAGGAGAAGTCCCTGGTGACTGGAAGAAGGGTAACGTTGGGCCCATTTTTAAAAAGGGTTGAAAAGATGACCCTGGGAATTACTGACCTGTCAGCCTCACCTCTGTGCCTTGGAAGGTCATGGAACAGATCCTCCTGGAAGCCATGCTAAAGCACATGGAGGACATGGAGGTGATTAATGGCAGCCAGCACGGCTTCACCAAGGGCAAGTCCTGTATGACCATCTTAGTAGCCTTCTATGGTGGGGTAACCGCAGCAGTGGACACAGGTAAATCAATGGATGTGATCTATCTAGACTTCCTTAAAGCCTTTGACTCTGTTCCCCACAACATCCTTCTCTAAACTGGAGATATATGGATTTGGTGGGTAGACTGTTTGGTGGCTAAGAAATCAGTTGGATGGTCGTATTCAGAGAGGGGGGGGATCAACGGCTCGATGTCCAGATGGAGAAGTGTGACAACTGGTGTCCCTCAGGGTTCCATACTGGGACCAGTGCTGTTGGCACACTGTAAGGATGGGATGTCATCCAGAGGGATCTGGAGAAGAGTGCCTGTGAGAACCTCATGATGTTCAACAAGGCTAAGTGCAAGGTCCTAACACCAGGGTCAGGGTAACGTGTGGTTTCAATGCAGGATGTGGGGAGGTGATGTGATTGAGCGCAGCCCTGTAGGGAAGGATTAGGGGGTCCTCAGTGATGAGAAGCTCAACATGAGCTGGCAATGTGTGCTTGCAGCCCAGAAGGCCAACCGTGTCCTGGGCTGCATCAAAAGAAGTGTGGCCAGCAGGGGAAGGAGGTGATTCCTCTCTTGTGAGACTGCACCTGGAGTACTGTGTCCAGTTCTGGAATCCTCAATGTGAGAAGGATATAGAACTGTTGGAATGGGTCCAGAGGAGGGCTACAAACATGATCAGAGGGCTAGAGCACCTTCCATACGAGGACAAGATGAGAGAGTTGGGCTTGTTCAGCCTGGAGAAGAGAAGGCTCTGAGGAGACCTTATAGTGACCTTCCAGTACTTGAAAGGGGCCTACAGGGAAGCTGGGGAGGGACTGTTTACAAAGGCTTGTAGCAATGAGGGAGAATGGCTGTAAACTGAAAGGGTCAGATTTAGACTAGACATAAGGAAGAACTTCTTCTCCATGAGAGTGGTGAGGCACTGGCCCAGATTGCCTGGGGAAGCTGTGGCTGCCTCATCCCTGGATGTGTTCAAGGCCAGGTTGGATGAGGCCTTGGGCAGCCTGGGCTGGTGGGAGGTGTCCCTGCCCATGGCAGGGAGTTGGAGCTAGATGATCTTTTAAGGTTCCTTTCAACCCAAGCTATTCTGTGATTCTATGATCTACATGAATTTAAAGATCTTCCAAAACCCAAACCAAATAAAAGATGTTTGAGTTTGGCTCGTTTGCAAAATAAGAATCTTAAAACTTATTGCTGGCACTGAGCTAGCACAAAAGAACGGTAGCTGCTCTGTGTATGCTAAATCTGCTGAAGCCATTGCAGAAATTTGAGGACAGTTCTGTGAAGCAAGTCACTGGAAAGTGAAGCAGAGCCTGGTTTGAGTGCATCTTCAGGTTCTGTTACTTGCATTTGGATCTCGGAGAATGTCAGCCTTACACTTTGCCTGAGATGAAAACAAGTTGTTTGGAAAAACAGGAGAAAAGCAAAAGGCAATTTGGTGGCGAGAACAGGCTTTTTTTTCTGATCTTTTTGCTATATACTTTTGACTTAATATCTGAAATGGGAATTAAGATACCCGTGTCTCCATTAAGTTTGAGTCTTCCAGAATAAGCCAGATGCAAGATGTGTAATTGACTGAAATTATCTTTGTAGTGCTGTTTAGCCTCCCTTTATTTGATATGTTTTTAATAGCACAGTCAGGCTTTGGGAAGGTGGGAGAAAGTCTGCATAGCTGTGTTTCCTGTAAGTGTAGTGTGTCTTTGAATGCATCTGCTGTGTCAGAAAATGCTAATGGGCGTCCTCTTCCATGTCTATCCCCTCCCCCTGTTAAGTCCACACAGATCCCTTGAGACTCCTGAAAGAATGTTCTCATATTTTGATCTCTTCGGCATTATGGGTGTATACTGAAACTCAGGTTTTCTGGATCCAGTGTGCTTTAGTGTGTGCCATTGCTGTTAAACTGAATGGAGTTAAGGTTTACTCTTCCCTGTGCAAGGCAGTGACTTGTTCTGAGGAATTTTGCTTGTCCAGCTGCATGGTTCTGGAGAGGTTTGTTTTTTTCTAGTTCTACTGTAGATCTCTGCTTCTTGAAGGCCTTTTAAATACCGTCTCAACACTAGGTCGTCGTCTTGGTACAAGTTCTCTGTAATCCATTCATCAAATATCACACTTCTTGGAATGTCAAACAAAACATATTGTTATTTTTGACAGGACTGATCCCGTTTATAAATTGAAAATCTGAAATTTAAAAGAAAATCTTGAAATTAGTTTAATATGGGACATGCCATTTCACAAAACCAGATAAATAAAATCCCCTATTTAGTTTGGTTCTGTAGTGTAGTGGTAATGGTGCTCTACAAGCTTGCTATAAAAATTGTCACTCTAACTATTCCTGCAGAATGCTCAGTTAATCAATTTTTTTTTTACCTGAAAAAAATATTTCACTGGAAAAGCTGCTTTGTTTGCAAATAATGCACAGTGGATGGAAAGCTTAACATAAACTGTTTTTTGAGTGCTATCCAAGCAGATTAGACTTCAAATACAAAGTTGTGCTCACCTTGCATGTACTCCAGTACTGAAGTGCTTTCACCCAGTTTAAAGCCATTTCAGGGATTTAGTGGAGATGTTGGACTGAAAACTGTTAGACAACCAGATTTCTGACTTGCATTCAGGGATAAAACCCTGCTTAGAGGATCATTTGAAGAAGAGACAGTTAGTTTGATTATCTTCTAACTAAAAAAAAACCCCATAAATCAAGTAGCGTGGTAAATGTAATCTTCCTTATCTAGCTAGGGTTTTCTTTTAATTTTTAGAAATTAAAAAAAACCCAAACAAACAGGAGTTAGAAATGTAGAGTATTCAATTAAAAATAAATAAAGCAAATGCAATTGCATACACACATGAAATGGGGTGGGACACATAGAATAATATTTTCTAGTTCTTGAAATTTCTGTATTTTTTGCAAGAACCTTGCAAATTCTAAGGAATGATTACTGTGTGCTACTTCAAGTATTTAGAGGCAGACTGCCAGTTTACCCATTGATTTTTCCTCTTCTAATTTGTTAACTCTGGTGTGTGATCTTCAAGTAAGATGATTCAACTCATTAAAGTGAAAGAAAACTAGTTTAACAAAAGTAACAGAAACAAATAGCAATTTGTGAGTTGTTGAGTTGAATGCTTTAGCCTTTGATCAACTGATGCAAAAGGGAGGACGGTTAGAGTGAGTCCTCATTCATGTAGATCTGAGGTTGGAGAGTGAATTCTGCCTTCTTTTAAGCTCATGAGTTGTTAATTTAACTCAAAAGAAACACAAAAGAATATACCACTTCTCTGACTGTTGGTAGTGATCCTACATCAGCAAACACACACCACTCCCACCCTGAGTTCAGAAATTAAGAACTGATGTTGTGGTAGATAGTGTCTGTCACCAACTTGGACTGTTCACAGCCATTTTATTTGATTTTTATTTTTGATGGCTAAATTTTTTTGTTTTCTGCAGGTAGACTGAGATAGCAGGACATTTATCCTAGCATTTGTGACTTTCTTTTTAAAGGACTGAATTGGTTCAACTATTTTTACTAGACTGGTTTTCTAACTTTGCATAATGATGAAGACTGCATCCTGATTATCATTCAAATTTACCAGGAACAAATAAGCAAATTAATGTTACTTGCATTCAGAACAGTTCTGTTGGAATAGATTTATAGCATAAGGAAGCCAAATACTTATTTTTGTATCAGTTCTGTCTTAAAGCACTTAAGTTTTTAGAAGTTTCCTGTTGGTTCTGTGGAATTTGGGACTGTTGCGGTGATTTGCTTTTTGTTATTTATTTTGTCAGTGGATAAAGTTCTGCACAAGACAAATTCATATTTTGATTCTTATACAAGTAGTTGTGTATTTTGTGTTGTGACAAGAACAGAAACTGTATGTTAGTCATTTCTCAGTTAAATCAGAGTACTTCTTCTTTAAATAGCCCCCATTTTTTCTTCCCCTCCTGAATTTAACTAAAGGGCCTATTCCATCTGTTCCTTTTAACAGATAAAGCATTATGAATATTGCCATTTCAGAAATCTAATAAGCAACTGTATTAACTACAAGCTACGTTACCAGTTTTTTGTAAGTACTAAGAAAAACGCATTATGAAATTCTAATCCATTATAATGGGATGCCTTTGAGGCTAAAAAAACCACAGCTGTAATAGCCACAAGATTGCAGGATTTCAGAGCAATGAATATGAGGACAAGGCAGGCAGCTTTGGCCTAGATAATTTGTTGAGAGGAAGTGAGGACTGGCTGCAACAGTTGAGCTTTTAAAACTAAAGAATTGAACAGATTGTTGCTGAGCAGAGTTGTGTACAGTGTATTTTTAAAATTAGTGTTATGATAAGTAAGTTGAGCTCTAACCAGAGATGAAGCTATGTGCATGCTTCCTGTCTGTCTAGGACATCACACAAGTGCCTTCCTGGGGGTGGAAGAATGAGTTTTGACATACATGAGCACATACCAAAAGTCGTAAAGCTGGTACTTCTTTTGCTGGAAAAAGCACAGAGTGGTTTCCTGATCACTTTGATTGGCTACTTAATATATGAGGTAATTGACAGAATCTTGAAAAACAAAAGATTACTCTTCCGAAGTCTCTCCTGTTCTGTAGCTGCCTCTATCACAATATTTTGTTTTAGTTGTGGACTTCCTTGTTAATTTAGAATTTAAGCGTGAATACCTACAGCAAATTAGGCTTAGCCTGAACTACTACTTCAGATTTTGCTTGATCATTCCTTTAAATGTGTATTTAGTAAGACTTGATTGAAAGCCCCAAAGAGATGGAATACTTATTTCATCCCTTATGACCTCTTCAAGTAACTAGTTACACAGAATATTAACTTCCTTTCTTCCACCTAAAATCTGTGTTCATCTCGAAGCCATGGGAATTTTTTAATGCCCTAGACTCCATGATTAAAGAATCCGGCAATATTGCTTCTTTCCTATACAATGAAAGAGCACTTGAGTCTGACACTGTAGGCCAAATCCAGTGAAGGACTGTAGCTAGCTAACCTGCAGGTGTTCGTGATACTTATCAGTACAAGTGAGAGCACTTCAGAAATCTCCTTTGTATTATGAATCTGCAGGCGTGTGGCACAGGATACTCTGTATATTGGTCAGGCAGAAATAGAATTAGTCAAGTAAGAGTGCTTTACAAAGTAGGGTAGAATCTGTTGGACAGTCAGCCCAGGACCTGTCTGCAAGCACCTAGGACTTGTTCAGACATTCCATTTCCCTTCAAGTTGTTCATGTCATGGACTTGCAGTAGATCTTCTAAGCGGACTGCGCTGGGTGCTTTATTCAATAAGTCAAGATTGCCAGGACATAGAATCAAGGACTGTACACAAGCTGCCTTTTAATCTAAGGTTTCAGTGTCTGAGATTGAAGACAGCCAGCAGGCTAAGCTGGGGAGCCATCAGCAGTCAGCACGTGTGCTAGATTTTCATGGTATGGTATGTGCCACGTTAACAGTTCACTACTATTGAAAATGGAATGTGTTGCCTGCTATTTCCTCCTCCTCTGGGGGGCAGTTAGTAGGGAAAAATAGCCAAAGAATAAATGAAACATGAGGCAATATCATAGTTGTGCCGGAAAGGCAAATGTTGTGCCGGAGTGTTAAACTATTATTTGAAAATTACGTGAAATAATCTGTTTAGTTCTCTTGCAGTCAATAAGGCCGTACTTGTGCCCATTTTTGGGCAATAGCTTGAAGAAATAAGTGAGGTAATGAAATCAAACTCAAGGGAAAAGCAATTAGAAATATAGGGTGTCTTAAAAATATGGCCTCTAGGTAATAACTTGTTTATTTTGGAGTTTGGATTTTTCCCCCCGTTTTAGAGATGAGATTACTTTTAAAGACTGCATGTCTTGAAAGTGGCAGAGGAGAAGCACAGTCTTCATGTGCAATATTGATAAGGCCAGAAATAAGAGCAGCAAGGAATATTTATAGGAGGTATTATGGAAAATGTTGTAAGCACTAGAACACGTTGCGTGCAGATTGTGTGTAATATTCACTCCTGAATTTAAGAATAGACGATAAGCATCTGTTATGAATAATGCAGATAAAACGATCCAACCAAGAGGAATGGCCTTGATAACCTTTTATGTGTAATTAAGTTTTTGTTTTTCCCAGGAATCTTATTCATCCTAATTGAATCTTTGATAAAGTGCTTAGGTTAAGTTATTTCAGTCTCTTTGTAGGTATATTCTAAACTCATTTTCATAGTTCTTTCTGAACGTCTTGTCCCTGGCCAGCAATTTTACACTGAATGACTAGGCAGCAGTTGAGGGAGCATGGCAGAGCTTAAAATCTCACCTCATCTAAAATTTCCTTGTTTGCTGTATGGCATTAGTCATTTTATTCTACTGTGCTTTTGTTAGACTCGTGTACAGTTGGCTATCTGCCATAAACACACTTTTTCTCTAGAACCACAGTGCATGTTTTCTTATTTCCTGAATGCTTGGATTTGTGCATGCTTTCGATGTGTAGTTACAATAATCTGTCTTCAATAGGGATTAATTCTTAGTCAATAAGAAAAATGCTTTATTTTTACTTTGTTTTGTATTTACATTCTTTTGTTTCATATTGGTTGACAATTGCATGTAGCTTTGACATTCATTTCTTTTGGTACTCCCCCATTGTTCCTCTAGTTAGCAACAGCAGCAAAAAGCAAATCCAAAGGCTACACATGATTTTTAAATTTTTTTTTTTTAACCAGAGTAATTACATAATTTCATGTGTTATTTTGTTATATTTATATGCGATATTCAAGTCCATCATATTAAAATACAGATCAGCTACAGTCATGATTTCATACAAATATACAGGATAACATCTTAAAGTGAGTACTTAGAATTTCAGAATATAATTTTATCAATATATAGTTAAGCACCATAAGACTATCATAGTTGTAATTAGTGAATTGACTTGGGTCAATGTTTGATAAATATCATTCTGCTGGAGGCATGCTGAATTACTAGGTCATCCCTTCAGCTTTCCCCTTCTCTTCTAGTTTAGGAACAAAAATAAATCCTCTCCAGGTTTTCTTTTCAATAATTAGTTTAGAAAGTGTTGTACTAAGTATGGAAATAAACCAAGGCAAGAAGTTTTCTTTTGTGTGGTTTTTTTTTTTTTTTTTTTTTTTTGTAGAAAAGGCAGCCATGGTTTATGGTTGGTTTTGGTTTCAGTTTTGTTTTAAGGTTCAGTTTTTCAGCTTGGTATGAATTTGCTTCTGAAGTTTACACAATAGAAAATAGTTTTTAAAAATAGATTATAGTAAAAAGAATCAGTATGGTTAAGAGTGAAGAAAACCCAGCATTCTTATATGATTGGGTTTTAATTACTGTTCACCATTCCTGTTCTTGCTATCAGTTTTAATATTTAAAAATATTGTTAATTTTTTCTGTCAACCAAAATGACAGTATTTTTATTAGTTATCTAGAAGAGGTTTGCCATAGAATACAAATGATTCCTTTCATATATATAAATTTTCCTGTTCTATGTACTGTTGCACTGATTTTTTTTTATTTTTTTTTTTAAGAACTAACTTGTTAAAAAGAAAACAATCATTAAATTATCTTTGACTGGAACTAGAAATGTTGCCACAGAATTATCAAATTGTTTAGAAACAGTGGGGGTTTTTTTCTCTTGAGAATTCATTGTTGATTTTTCAGACTTACATAGTCCTTTATTAGTAACTTCATTATTTGGCTCAGGAACAGCCTGGACTGGTTTGTTTGATTAAACTATCAAATAATCTTTGTTCCAGTCCATTTGGAACACAAGCATATCATTATCATATCATTCTTTTCAGTCCTTTGAAACATCCCAAGTCTTTCATAGTGTAAGCAGCAAATCTAGACAGAATTGTGGCACGTTTTCATAACTAAGGCAAGTTATCCAGACCTAGTAATTTAAATAATGCTCCTAAGCAGTACCTGAAGCTTTTAGTTTGTTTTCTTTTTTTAAAAAAAAGTGTTTATCAAGGCAAACAATCTAACTTATTTTCAAGTGCAGAACAGGTGTCAAGGACATCCTTTTTACTAAGTTATTTTCTCGTCTAATAAGCGCATTATTGATCACTTCCTTTTTTGGACTTGAAATTCTTCGTACTTGAACGCGTTTTGGTTCTTGCGCTAAACACATGAGATCTGAAGGAAGTCTTTCAAATATCTGTGACAAAAAGGGAAGTCTTCATTGAGAAGCTCCTTATTTCAAATTAAGTATTCTTTTATCTGTAAACATGTAGAAATTTAATATTCAGACTTCACTTGGAACACACAGAAAAAGACTGACCAAAATTAATGAAGTTTGCACCATGTGCAAACTGTACTGTGTACTAAACTGTAAAGCTAAACTGTTCGACCCTCTGGTTACAACTTACAGAAAAATTTGCAATAGCCATGGCAAAAAGCATTTTATATTCACTGGGATAAAAAGCAGGAGGATTCATTCAAAATATATGTCCTTCACATGGTCTTTCAGCAATGCAGAACAAAAGAAGCAACCTATGGAAGGAACTGTAGTGAAATGGCATTATTTATAGAGAGACTGATCAGTGGTTCTGGAATGTTTGATGGAAAAAAAATTATAGCATGACAATGCTGTTCTGATAGAAAGAATATTTATTTCCATCCTTTAGGTATTAAGTACTAAAGAAGAAACATCAAATACCTACTCGCCTTAGCTTAAGATCTGCCTTAGCCCTGTTCTGCAGACTCGAAAGTTAGTACTTGCCTGTGGGTCGCATCATTCTGCAGGAAATCTGTGACCAAATTAGGAACAGAATTCAGGTTTTTCTATTCATTGTGGTAAGGAAAAAAAACATATTTGAAAACTATATTTTTTTAAGCATAGTAGCCTTTCTGGATTTGCTGTTTTGAGTAGGAAATGAGATAATTACAGTTTGCGTGTTTGGAAATGACACTACTCAACAAACTTCTGATGGAGAATCAGGTTGGGTTTTGACAGTGATTTGGATAGACTTTTAAATCTCTTTCTTGGAAATCTTTGTCATTTTCTGAGTAAAGTAGGGTTGAAATATTTTTCTAATTCTGTATCCATCAGTTTAGCATAGTTCCAAAACCAAAAATTAGAGAAGAAGTAATTGGGTTACAGGTTCTATAAAAATTCAGCTTTACACAGACAAGTAAAAGGAATGAATTTTGCACTTAAAACAGGTACATTAAATAAAGGAAGTATTACTTCTGGCTACTGAACTGAACCTCTTGTTTTGCATCACTTGGTCCTTCATGCTCTTGAAACTTATAAATCTTTTCCACCTAGCTCATTTTTATTCAGAGAGGAAAATCGGCTTTTGCACCTTTTAAAGTCCTTAAGAACTTCAAATAACTAAGGCACTGAAGTGATCCAGGTCTTCTGTAATAAAGAATATATCCCCTTTGCACCTGAAGCGAACGCTAAAGCTGTCAGATGTTGGTTCACTACTTCCATATGTCTGTTCACTAGATTCTGGTAACTTCCACCTTTGAAGTGGTGAGGGCAAGAGAGAGAGAGACAGAAGGGAAAAACCCCTTTTTGTCACCGTTATATGCTGTGTAATGTTTGTCTGTGAGACTGGTGAGGTGTTACTTGAAACATTATGTAGATTTTAAACTGAAACTTGAAATAGGCTTTATTACAAGAAGGCTCCCTCCCTTTTTATTTTAAAATGTTCAGTTTGATCATGATGTTCCTCCTGTAGTTTTTATTTGTGGGGAAAAATATTGATAACATTAAACCACTTCCCTTCAGAAGTTTGAATTATTAGTTCTGCCTTTCTTTGAAATGTGCAGCTGTATTAAAACAAAAGAAATCAAGCCAAAATCTGATTTTTCAGCCATGAGAAAATGTGCCCAAAGCACACTATTGCTCTTAGGCTTTCATGTAATAGCCTTTTCATATGAAAAACATCACTACCCTTCATTCTCTGTTGTAGTTTGCCGTTGCACTTTCCAGAAAAATTCCTCCTGTTGCAGTGTTTTTTGTGGGGGGAGCTAGAAGGTAGGGCAATGGATTTACTTTTTTAAAGGAGTTTTTTATCTTCTGGGCTTCAGTCTTTATTTCCAATGTCGCTTTTCTCTCTAAGGAGTTATGTGGCGCCTCAGTGACATAAGGTTTGTAAAAAGGTTTTAGGTTTCCCCTGATTGTCACTGTGAAAATATAATACATAAGGAATGTATTTGAAATAACTATGAGTATATTATTATATGCCAGACTGAGTACATTAAATGTGCTATAGTAGCATTTATTTTCTGAAGATGTCTGCTATTACTGTAGAGTGTCCTAACTACAGCAGGTTGAGTTGTATGCAAAATCTTACACTCTTGGATACGCTCTAATTTTTTTTTATTAAGAGAGTGATTCTGCAGTGACTGGGAAGATCCCTGCTATTCTGTGGATCTTACTGCAGTTTGAAAATATTTAAGGTAATAATCTTTATTTCAGTTAAATATTGTAATAATTGGGGAGAGGTTTTTTTTTAATCTTTCTTGTTTGTTTGCTTTCACCTGCTTTCCTGAAAACAGTTATTCAGAACTTGTCTAGGAGATGCTGAATTTACCCTTGTTTTCCAAAACATGATGCTGATTTTGAAAACTGAGTCTTGTCAAGCCTTCATTCCCCCAAAAGTTTCCAAAACCCTGCTGAATGGTTTTGAGGTGGCTGCATTTCATCCTCAAGTGAGTTTAAGTTAACTGGCTATATGAAACTTTTGCCTTTCATTAGAAGACTTCAGGATCTGGCTAGGTTTTAGTGGTGGGGTATTATTGGTGGTTTTTCCCACTAATTTGTGGGACTGAAGATGACTAATTGGAACAGTCAAGTGTATAACTTACGATTCCGCTTGCAAAGTGGAAGCTTCCAACTTAAAATTACAGATGTTGAGACCATGAGAACACACTTCCTTTGGAAAGATAACTTCAAATTACTGTAGATGGTAGAAGCAAGTTTTGCCACCGTTGAGCCTTATGATGTTTAAAACTTAGTAATTACATTGGATGCCTGGTGGTGTGTGTGTGGGAGAGGGTCTTGAATCTTTAATAAGCTTTTTCTGAACCTTGAGTATTAAAAATAAACAGATGTTAAATTTCCATTTAGAAACTAAAGCCAAACTTTCTTTTCAATAGTTGTGGTATTAGGGTGGCTTTTTGGGGGCTTCTTGAAAACGTTTTACTAGTTTCTTTACTAAAGAGTCTTGTAGAGTAGATAAACACTGAAATTTGAATGTTTAATGCAAGCTGAATTCCTGGCTTTTCAAACTTGGTATGCATGAGAAACAAAAGGAAGGTGCAGCCCCAGTTTTCTCTTTGCATATTAATCTGAACGCGGTCCTGCAGGCTTTCCTACTGAGCATCTCTGCTATGTTTCTAGATTGAATGCTTAATCTTGTTTTCATGTGGTTTACTTGGAACATCCTGTGTGTGGTGCAGAGGAATACAGATTAGGAGATAGAAATATATTCACACACTGTATTAGGCATGCTACTACCCAAAGAGCAATATTATCAGCTGTGGTATGGCATGACAGACTTTACAAAGGAAATTGAATATAGTAATGCAGCACAGTTGAAAGAGGAGGTGTGAGGATGATGTCATCCCACATAGATGGAAAATATCTAAATGTCTAGAAAAACTCGAAAATGGACCACTTTAACAGCCTTAAAAGGTATGTAAAAGTGTGATGCTACTGTTTTAGATGGAAACGTTAAAATGTTTATTCCAAATTGTGCTGGAGGGTTCTGTGTGTTTCCTCCCTCACACTTGGAAGATGAGAACTATTAATACTGATGTAAATGTCAAAATTCAGAAGATGTGCAGGCTGTTTTATGATGTGGGCATCTAGCCATTTATCAGTCCTCCCAAGTATAATCGGCTCAAAGGCTGGAGTGGAACCCTGCCAGCCACTCGCTTTGCCTGCCAAAGAAAATCCAACCCCTGAATTGGTGGCAATCACTGACCGGTCACCTGGAGACTGCTCCTTCTTTGAGCAGTAAACCAGCTTTTCAGCTGCATAGAGGAAGCCCTGTCCATGCACAGCAGTTGTGAGTTGAGATAGTGAAGAAAATGTGCTCTCAGAGAAAGAAAACAGGCTGTCAGAGGGGACATTCTGTGTAACTTAGATGAAACTTAACTCTAGTTTAGCTTCAACCAAAATATTACACCTTTTCTAATAGTAAATACTTCTCATATCACATCTGCATATCCCATTAAATAGTAGTGGTAGGACTGATGACACCAAGCTGAGGGGTGCAGTTGCCACACTGTAAGGATTGGGATGTCATCCAGAGGGACCTGGACAGGCTGGAGAAGTGGATCTGTGTGAATCTCATGAAGTTCAACAAGGCCAAGTGAAAAGTCCTACACCTGGGTCAGGGCAACCTGCGGTTTCAATGCAGGATGGGGAGTGATGTGATTGAGAGCGGCTCTGTGGAGAAGGACTTGAGGGTGCTGATTGATAAGAAGCTCAGGATGAGCCAGCAATGTGCCCTTGCAGCCCAGCAGGCCAATGGTTTCCTGGGCCGCATCAAAAGAAGCGTGGCTAGCAGGGGGGAGGAGGTGATTCCTCTCTTGTGAGACCTCACCTGGAGTACTCTGTCCAGTTCTGGAATCCTCAACGTGAGAAGGATATGGAGCTGTTGGAACAGGTCCAGAGGAGGGCTACAAAGATGACCAGAGGGCTAGAGCATCTCCTGTATGAGGTCAGGCTGAGAGAATTGGGCTTGTTCAGCCTGGCAAAAAGAAGGCTCCGAGGAGACCTTATGGCGACCTTCCAGTACCTGAAAGGGGCTACAGGAAAGCTGAGGAGGGACTTATAGTGATAGGATGAGGGAGAATGGCTATAAAGTGGAGAGGGGCAGATTTAGACTAGGCATAAGGAGGGAATTCTTCACAGTGAGGGTGGTGAGGCACTGGCACAGGCTGCCCGGGGGAGCTGTGGCTGCCCCATCCCTGGAGGTGTTCAAGGCCAGGCTGGATGGGGCCTGGGGCAGCCTGGGCTGGTGGGAGGTGTCCCTGCCCGTGGCAGGGGTGTGGAACTGGATGATGTTTTAAGTCCCTTTCCAACAGCAGCTATTCCTTGATTCTGTGACTGCGGTTGCCCTTAGGTTTGCTCTCCTAAGAGAAGGCGCAGAGGTGCAGGCAGCGCTTTCCTTTCCGTTCCCTCTCGCTCCGAGTAGCCCGGGGGTCGCTGCGGCGGGTTTCTGCTGTGGCTGGAGCCTCGGCTCCCTCAGCCCTGCCTGCGGCTTTGCCCGGCAATCGCCTTAAGGGGACAAATTTAGTTTCGCGGCGATCTGCGCTTAATCTGCCGGGCGCCCGCGGGGAGCGCTGGATCCGGAGCCAGAAACTTCTGGCAGCTTCGCGGGAGCGGCGCCTCCCCTTAAAGCGCCCGCGGAGCCGGCGGGGCTGCCGGCACCGAGCTCGCCGGGGCTGCATCCTTCATCGGGGCCGAGGCAGCCGGACAGCAGCCGGGGCAGGATGCGTTTCCCACTTAACATGCACATGGATCAGTTTTCCCAGAAATCGTATTCATATTTCATTACTTTCCAAGGTCTGATTTTAATGTTGTTATGAACTTCACAACAGTAAAAGCTCTTACTGATTTGGAGCTGGCTCCAGTGCTGCCTGACCTTGCGTTAGAGATAGGGAGGGGCTGCAAACAGAGGTGATTATAGAGGACGTGTCTGTTCAGCACAGATCTGAGCACAAGACGTTATCATCTCCAAAGAATGAACAGCAGCTGGAAAAACACCGTTTTAAAGAAAACATGCTCTCTGGGGAACATTCTGTCTAACTTTCAAAAAATACGATTACTTAGGTGAAATAAAACTTAACTCTGAGCTTAAATCGAAGTTTTTGCACATTTTGTAATAGTAACTACTTGTATCAGGTCTCGCCCCAGTCTCTGTCTGAAATGGCCCTTCTGTGCCTCCCAGCCTGCCCGAAGGGAGCGAGGCCCCGATGCAGCCCTCCCTCGGTTTCCGTGTGGAGAACCGTGTCCAGAGCAGGCAGAGCCTGCTCCCCTTCTGCTAGCCTGGCCTCAGTCATTAATGCAAACAAAATAGTGATCCAGCATGTAAGTGCCTGGTTGGGGGTGGATTCCAGGCTTCTGCCAACAGTTTAAAAAAGAAGGCAAATCTAGAGACTGACACTGGCTTTGCTTTTGCCTTTCTTTTTCCTACCTGTGTGAACTGAAAGATGTTTCAAGAGAGTGTAGAACCACTGAAGCATTGAGAGAGAGGAAAGCTGGGGTGCATATTGAAAATGCTCTGAATGAATCAAGTTCATGGTCTCATAAACAAATGATGGTGGGTGTTGAGTGTACCTTTCAATTGTTCTGCTGAGCATAAGCTTATTGATGGTTCTGTGATAGGCTGCTGAAAAGATGATTCTTACCTACAAGTTATGAAGTGCAAAAGACGATGTTGAGATCTAAAATGTAAATGCAAATTCAGTTTACCATGTGTTTTAAAATAAAATGAAAGCGGAGACTGCAGCCCAGAGATTTGATGACAGAGGTATATGAAACTACTGGAATTATCTCAGAATGAAGTTTTTAATGATTGTGTGAAGCTTAGAATTTTTATTGTAGAGTAGTCCAGTGTTATGTCTCCACCTTTCCCTTAAACATTATTGCTGTGCTTCTTGTTAAGATAACTTCAGTATGTTTGTGATGCCTTTTCCAAGATTGCTGAATCATGTTCTCAGATTTCAACTGCATTTTTACCATACTGGTTTTTTTTGATAATCTGCACTGAAAAGCAGATAAAGAATAAAACAAAATCCTGCCAAAGTACGTCAAAATTAAATAGGCAAAGATACATTCACAAGTGTAAGGGTGTCTATTAAATGATGTGTGCATGAAGCAGAGAAGGGATAACAGGTAAAAATAGCTGTATACTTATTTTTAATGTACATGTAATCTTGGTGGGATTGAATAAAGTCTGCTTGCAAACAGGTGACTCATTTAGAGTTGGTGAAAATGACAAAGTTGTGGTAAGGATTATCTGAAATGAATGCCAGACTTCAGTCTTTGATTACAGTTTACTTTTCTAGTTTGCTTTCTCAATGATGCATCATATCTTGCTAGTTGTTTTGATTTGTCCCTTTCAGCTGATGCTATCAATCAGAATGAGGGGGAGTTATTTTGAAAATTTCAGTTAAGTGATTCGGGAGAAAGAAGCATGTAATTTGTGCTTCAATGGAATAATATACATAATAATACAGAAAAGATGCTGCATGTATCCACTGAAGATTTCACATTGTTATTTTAAAATTCATAACGGTGGTTACATGAAACACATTTCATCAGTATAAATTTTCCTTTCAAAAATGACTCCAGTACTGCATTTTTAGTCAACATACCTACAGTGGTAAGCAAATGGTCCATGTGTTTGCTATTTGAAATTACTCCATTTACAGTGGTAAATATTAACTAATTCTGGTGAAAAGAGTTAGCTATTGTATAAGTTATTTGTGGAGATTGAGGCTAGAGATTGAAATTAACTTTCTGTTGTAGGAACAGCAATTTGTTCTTACGGATGTTCTTCAAATGAATATTCTTTTTGGAAAACTTTTGAAAGCAAAGCAGAATAGTAATAGAGTGGGCACTGATATTTGTAATTCTACTGTTACTGAGATTTTAAAATTTAAAAGTTTGATTGTTGGCTCGCCTGTTCCTCTGCCATAAACTTCCAAACAGTGAAAGACCAGAGCTTCATATTTCCTTGGTTCCCAGTAATGTAGACCTTTTTCAATTTAATGTTCAGTAGCGGTGAAGAAAAAGTTTTCTTTATTTTCTGTAAGTTAACATTATGAGTTGGTCTTCGAAGTAATTTGTTTGACTGTGTGACATGTAGACTGATAACTGAAACAGCCAGCTCTTGGAGTATGTGCTTATAGAGAATTCTAGTTAGGTGCATCTGTGTGAACTCGTCTTGCGTCTGCCTCTCTTGTTAAAAGTTATGTCAATACTCTGCACTTTCAAGTTTGGCGTGACAGACTATCAACATTGTAGTGCTGAGTTTCTTCACTGAAGTGTGGGGGAGAGCAGGAGGGATGCTACCCTCTTAGAGCTTTACTGACTTTGCAAGGGAATACATTGCTGGTTTTCCCTGTACAGGTTTATGTTGTTTGAAGCAGCCACTACTTAGTACGCTCTACTGAGAATATTAGGAAAAACCAAGTTCATCAACATCTGAGTCCCTGTTCCAGCATCCTTACAAGTGCAGTAAGAGAAGAGTATTGCAGCCTATCTGGAAGGCAACTATGTTTACTCTTAGGCAAGGAGGGAATGAATTCTAGAAGCACTCTTAACAGATACCTCCTTAATCTCAGCTGAGTTTCATTGTTATCAAGTCTGGAATATGAACATGTGTTCTCTACTAGCTGGTAGTAGTGTATCCTACTACTCTGCCTGTAGTCACACACCATGTATTCAAAAAGAGAAAAAGGGAGAGATTCATTACAGCATTCATGTTTCTGATGATCTTAACAAGTGCATATTGATAACAGTTTTCTGGTACTCTGAATTATATTGTTGCCTGAAAAGGAGAAGGAGGATTGAACAGGGGCAAAAATGTAGCTAGTATGGAGTTAGCACTGTAGCATCTCATGTCTCCCAATTTCAAGTTTTGTAAAACTTAAATTTCTGAAAAATCATGCATTGAAGCAACTGGGTCCATACTTGCGTGCCTTTGCTTCTCATGTATTAGAGCTGGTAACAGTGGGATTTCCCTGATGCTGAGTTGCAGGAACCTCAGTATCGCATAGTAGCTCTGAGACCTATGAAGAGGGAACTGCACACCTTCATTGTGCAGTTATACTACTGTACTCTGCCCCTTTAACTTTTTCAAAAGTGAAAAAATCTCCTCTTCGCAGTTGTTCTACTTACTAATGAAAAATGAATCTTTAATATTTGAGGGAAATAAAGCGTTGTCTTCATGAGGCTTATCAGGTCTTGAGGCAATTAAAGGAGAAGGTAAGATATGTGGTTGGCCTTCACTGTTGTAGCAGAACTGGCCATCCACTGTATCTTCAGATGGTGCAGGGGTTGGAGGCTTATGTAGTGTTTGTTGCAGACAACTGTGGTTAGTCATTGTATCAGTTCAGTGTTGCTGTGTTTCTACTGCTGTGGTATACATATGCTGTCAAGTTAAGTTTTATGGGGCTGTTTTAATGCTCTGTCTGCAAAAGCTAGAGACAGTGACAGCAATATTGTCAGTGCTCAGTAATTAAAATAAATGGGATTTTTTCTGTTCCAGGCCATAGATGAGCCTCCCTATCTCACAGTGGGCACTGATGTGAGTGCAAAATACAGAGGAGCCTTCTGTGAAGCCAAGATCAAGACAGCAAAAAGACTTGTCAAAGTCAAGGTATGTGGTCTTCCTGCAAATGCTTTTTTTTGTGGAAATGTGCCATCAATGTTCAAAATAACACAGCATGAAACTTCTTCATAGTCCCAAGACAGTTAAGAGGCTGTCCTTTCCTTGGAGGCTGGCAGTGCAGTCTTTGAAATGATAGTAAGCTTATTTTTGTTGGGAGAGGAGGGCCCCCTCACCCAGCCCCATGCAATTAAGCAGGTTCTGTTTCTTTCACTGCTTTGTTGTCTGCTTCTGTCTGGTATTTGTGGCCTTCAGTGCCCTAGGCTGACCTTAAGGTAATTGATCAAAATATGACAACTGTATGCTTTTGTATGGGAGAATGTTGTGAGAAAAATAGGTAAAATTTCTCAAAGTAGGCTTAATATGTTTCTTTACTTCACTGCCTTTTAGCAGTGGCAACTAGATAACGCTTCAGGAATAAGATGAAACCCTGCTGGATTCTAACAAAAGCTTGTTGTATTGACTCCTACAAAATAGCATGCAGGGGATCTCACCTAATCTTTATGATGACTAGTTAATGACTGACTGAATCAATATAAGCTGCGTGCAGTACAAATAAAAATTGTGGAGAGGGAATACGGGAGATACTTTAAATTTCCAAGGGTTGTTAAAAGGTATCATTTCTAGAAATAAAAAGAACAATGTTTGTGCTTGTTTTTATTATATAGCAAGTCTACACTGCCAAATGGCCTTATTTCTGTTTCGATAATGTTGCCCTAAAAACTTCTAATCTGAGAGCAGATACTATTTTGCTGCTCTGGCTCTTAACCTTGTACAGAAATACAACAGAGCAAGGAACAAAAGCACTTAAGAAAAAGAAATTAGGTTGTTGCTTTGCAACAGAGTTATAATGTCAGAATATTTTTCTTATATGTACTGAAAATATAAGTGAAAATGTGTGAATTGAGAGTGATGATAACCAGCTCTAGAAGAGGCTCTGTTATGAATTATGTCATACATTGCTTGAATCTGCCCTCGTGCTATGGCTGATTTTTGCTTATATTATAAGGAAGAGAGCAGACTATCTCCAAGAGCCCTGAGCGGGAAGGGCTATTGGTATTGTCACTTATTTGTTATTACTGTAAACTGTAAGCAGAAAGTGTTAGTGTTAAATCTGACATATTTAAAAACCTTTTAGAGCAAATTAGTGGTCTTTTCATTTCATTAGTCATAACTCCTAATAGTATCAGCTGGTCTGTGCTTTACAGCGTAGTAATTGAGTTTACCATGGAGTAAGACTGTTTTAAATCTTAAAATTTTACTTAAAGTGGCTATTGGAATTTAAGCTGTTAAGCATCGGTGTTTTAAATATAGGAATTGTGTTGTGCCTAGATCAGTGAAATCTTAACTCCTTTCAGCTATTTAAATGGCTTTTAGCCCACCTTCTTAGATGGCGACTTGTACTGAATATTTATCAGTGAAAAACAATCTTTTCTCATTAATTTATTACTTGCAATTTTGTCACTGCAGTGTGTTGCAGAAAGGTCTTGAAACAAAATGGAATAGAACTTTTACAAATTGTTTGTGGAGGTTGTATCTAAAGACCTGTGGGTTCAAGTTTGTGTGTGTATTTTTGATTTTGCTGTAGAGCTTAGGGCAGTTAATCCCCAGTACTACCCTTACTTTGTAGAGTAATATGATTTGTAGTTGCTGGGTTTGGGGTCTGTGTGTGCAGTAACAATATCTGTTTACATTGTCTGTCTTCCACGAGGAATGTATATTAACTGAACAGTGACCCCTTGATTTTCTTTAAGAACCTTTTTGGCTCTTTCTGGCACATGCAGACTTTCCCCAGTATTAGCTCTAACCAAGACTCTTATCAGGTGTACTCTGGAATTTTAGTAGTTTACCTGCTGCATTTATTTTCCACGTTTAACAGTTTCTTGTGGCCCCAGCGTATTTTATACACTAGTCTCCTAGAGTCACTAGAGGGAAAGGCAAGTGAGTTAACTTCATAACATCAGTTTTAGTTTGAAGCTGTCATTTAATTTAGATGTGCTGTTGAGAAAGGAGGATGGCAACAAAACTTTTTCAGTGTGGAGTATGTAGTCTTCAGGCAAGTAAAATACATCTAGTTTTATCTCTTACATGCTTGCTTGTTCTGTAGGATTCTGCTTCCTAGAGTATTTTGAGGGATACCTTCATAGTAACTTTTCCATCACCAGTTTAATAACTGTATTCAAAATTCACTGCAAGTGCTATGTATTAACATTTTGGTATCAATAGCACTGTATTTCACGATTTAGCAGTCTGGCAGGTTCAGTACATGGTGCAGAATTTGACATTGGCGTTGTAACTGCATTACACACTTGGTCGTGGAAAGCACTAGAACTTAAGATTTGCCTGGACTTATGAGAAATGTTTATGGCAGCACGGATTTGACCAAAAGGCAGGACTTGGTGTGTTAGAGTGGCATACAACTTCACCTTCATAGGATCTGTTACAACTTTGCCTAGAGAGCTGTTTAAGGCAGCTTATTTTAACAGTCTCCTAAAACACTTAACACTTACCCAAGCCCACCTACATTTGGGCACCCTCTTTAGAAGTTTCAGAGGAAACTTTTCTGTGCAGGTCTTTAGTAAACAGAAACTAGTGAAGCTTCTGCTGTATAAAGCCTGCCAGAACCATCTTTCTAGGATGGTGAATAAAAGGGAAATTCCAGCTGAATCTAAACAGGTTAATGATGTGCTGAATGTGTTAATATTTTGCTTGAAACAGAAAGGATTCGTGCTAACAAATAACCATGGGAATTAAAACCCACATTAACAAATTCTGGCATCACTGTTTTCACCATCAAAAAAGGCCCATGATTTCTTATTGAGTTTGGAGTTCAAATATCTCAGTTCACAATCAGTTTTGTTTTGTTTTTTTTTTTCTTTTTTTTTTGAGTACCTATTAAGATTTCAAGAAGCAAAAACTGGTGGTGTAAAAATTCTCACCAAAAGGAGTCAAAGCTCCAAGGCTATTTTTTTTTTTTTTAAAATAAAAACCATTCTGGAATACATGTAGCAACTGGCTTTGTTTACCTTTCATCATAGTGCATTGTGGCTGGCTTTTGGTTTTGAACAGATTTCCTTTTTGCTGTAAAATACATTTAAGATGATTACAGAAAGTAAATAAAACCAGATGCCTCTAAATCAGAATTGATGTACTGGATATTTCAGATGAGGTAATATTGACCACAGGTTTCAGATTACTTGTATCCAAACTGAACTTTTGATTTCTAGGTAAATCCCTCAAAAGAGAGGAATATACCTGTGTCTATCAGGCTGAGGTTCAGAAGGGTAGTCTTTGCACATTTAATTCCTAGCCTGAATCTTTTGTCTGGCTTTCAAGTTACAAGGTATGATTTTGTTTGTCTAGTAGATGGAAAGTATTTGCTATCAGTAGGTAGGATGATGCCACTCTAGAAAAAACCTCATACTTTGATGGCAATATGTATTGCTGTGGTTCTGACAGAAGATGAACAAGATGCCTGTTGCATGAAGTAGCACCTGGAAGGCAGTAAAGCATTTTAGTGCATTTGTTTTCTAATCAACCAGTCAAGGTAGGTTTTCTTTCAGCCTCGTTGTAGGTGCTGTTATCAGCTGTTGGGTCCTTTCAGGGTTTAAAAAACTCCTTAAACTGTCCTCACTAAGAGACTAAGTAGGAGAACCAGTGTTAGGGAATGCTGCTGTTCTGAAGGAAGATTTGCTATTGCTGTGTGCTATGGAGAAACTCAACCATAGTGACAACATAGCCCTGCGTACGCTTATGAACCAAGTCCTCAGATTTAATGTAGGCTTGCTGGAGTCAAGAGTTACTCTTACACAACTAAATCTCATATTACATTTACTTATTGTGAGTACTAAATAAGACATCATACACTTGCACCAAGTACTTGTGTTCTAGTGAACACTAGAACATAATTTGTGTGTTAATGAGATGTCGATATGTACGTCAAATGTAACACTAAAGTTTTCTCAGTTTCTATGAATTTTAAAACCAGAGTGGAAGTAAAACATCAGGTGATTGATTGGTGGATCCTGTGACTTTCAGTGTGACCAGGTTAATTTTGAGTGAAATGAATGGTGATTATCTGTAGTGTCTGATACAGATAATTTAATGGTAGAATTCCCAGATTTTTTTTGTGTACAGCATGTGTAGGATTAAATGGATCCAATGGCATGGAAAAATACCTTGGCAATACTTAAAGGATTTACTCATTCTGGTTTTGATAGACTGAAAAGTTAGACATCTCTACATTTATTTCCAGTTATCAAGCAGGCAGCATGTAGGCTCAGGTAATGCTAACTGAAAGGCTGTTAGGGTTGTCCACATTGTTTAGTTGAAAGCCATGTCCTGTACTACTTTTGTGGTACTGTGAGCGACAGAAATGCACTTCAGTAAGCAATGATACTGGGTTGAATATAGGTGCTAAAACTGTTTAATTTCAGAGCATTGAAATATAAGTACTTTAAAAATATGTTTATGTTCAGAACTCTTGATACTCTCCTTTCATGGAGTGATTTAGAGCAGTGCAATTCAGATCATGAACTGCGGAGATAGTTTTGAGCTCTTAAATGTTGGTAAACTGTTGTTTGTCAGTTCCTTTAGAGGTAATGGTTCTATTTTGAAAGCTAAACATTATTTTAAAGTTTTGGCAACTAAGAAACTAGTTCCTCATATTTCTAAAATACATAGATGAAACACATTTTTCAGCAAATGGAATGATTATGTTGACTAACTGTAAGATGTGAATAAAAGAAAAGCTATTGGCATCTGCATGTGCTTCTGCTGCTCAATTGTATCAAGTGATTGTCAGTTGAATTATATTTTTTAGGTAACATTTAGACATGATTCTTCAACAGTGGAAGTGCAGGATGACCACATAAAAGGACCTTTAAAGGTAATAATTCCTTTTTTATGTTTTGCTAACTCTTTGAAAAGCATTATTTTTCAGTATTTGACACAAATGTGTATATTCAGTATGAGTTGAAAGTAGAAAATTCAATTTATTACACAGGTTGGATAGGATCAGAAAGCATAAGAGGAAATGCTGTGAAGCTAGAGTTTGTGTACTCTTCACATTAACTTTTTCCTTTGTAGTTAAAGAGGATGCAGCATACAGGCTGATGCATTTGTTCTTTTTTGCCTTAAAGCTAAGAGAAGTTTTGGCTGGAGCCGATTTTTAGTCACTGTTGCTTTGGAAAACTCAGCTGGAGGATTTGATGGGCATACTCTTACACAAGAGAATGACATCATTCAAATTGGTTCTTGTTCCCCACCTGCTGGCAGGAAATAATCAGCTCAGTTAGTTGGCTCATTAGAGGAGCGAAAGAATGAAGTTGTGAAGGGTACAAGCGTATTCAAGGCAAACTGGAAAAGTATGGTATGAAAAGTGTGGTGTATTTAACATAGAAATAGTACAGAAATTAAGTCAGTTTGCTAAATACAAAAAAATGTTAACTTCATTGCCAGTTTTAGAACCTCTCCAGTGCTGAGTGGTTTTTGTATTTTAGGTAGGAACTGTTGTGGAAGTGAAGAATCCGGATGGAACGTACCAGGAAGCAGTTATCAACAAGCTAACAGATGCAAGTTGGTACACTGTAGGTAAGAGAAACAGTTTTGCATTTGAATAAAATAAATGACATGAAATAAGCCTGTGACCTGAACATGTCTTAAGCATAGTGAGAGGGATTTTTTTGGATATGCTTAGGTATTCCAGATTTGTGTAAAACAAGCAAACAAATAAAAAGAAAACGAAAACCAACCCCCTGAACATCTCGACTTCTTTTCTTTTTTGAGGTTTTTTTTTTAATAAGAAAGTGTACCCCTCATAGTGTGAAATTTAGACCTCAAAGACCTAGTGAATTGTTGTGTAACTGCTTCATAGATATTTAATGTACTATTTTTAAATATTTTGAAACCAAGTATGCTGTCATACTTAATTAAAAATGCTTTTAAAACTCAAGTTACAGTGGTTATTTTTCCCTGTTCTCAGACTTAGTCATGATAACGGCTACTGTAAAAACAGGCATAGCTTGTGTTGTAAAAAAGTCTTTTTATGTTTGTTTTTTTTTCTCCTGCAATGTCAGATACAACATTTCAGACTTCAGATGAAGTCACATGCCCTCAAGCAAATATAACTTTTTTTAAAAATTGTTTTAAAGGCTTTATAAGCATGGGTTTACTCTTTAATGGTACGTATGAGTAGATGAATCTGTCTTAGGGAGAACTGGTAAATGGTAATGTATCCCATCTGTGCACTGATGGCTTAAAGGTACTACAGGAAATATTGATTCTTGAGAAACTACATATTCCTGTCCTTGGCATGTAACTGGAAGACTTGGATCTTAAAGATCAGGTCTTAAAAGATCCTTAGCAAGACTTACGTGTTTTGAAATGTTAAAGGTTGTTATTGCTGAAGTAATGTGGAACAGCTAGGGAAGGACTGACTTTCTCTGGTCAGATGCTTTTAGAAAGGCATAGAGCTGTAAGTTTAGATAAGACCTTCCAGATAAGTGTTACAGAAAATTTATCTGTTTCCTTGTTGGAGAAGTAGGGTGTATGAGTGAAGGAGTGACCAGGTTAGGATGGGGTGAAACATGAGGTATAAAACCAAGAATTAACATTATAGGTAATGTTTTGGTAATTAGTTTAAAAGTGGATCAGATACAAGAGCTTTTAAGAACAAAATGGTATATTTAGTATTAGAACTATGTCGTGTATATGTTTATGCTTCTGAGAAAGTATGAAGCTAACAGTGCAGCAAGAAGAATAAGATAGGAGTCCATGCATATTACATGTTGAAGGTAAAAGTCATGGAGTTGCAGGCTGAAATTCAAAGTAGATTATGA
This sequence comes from Clamator glandarius, assembly GCA_033459285.1. Classification (NCBI taxonomy): domain Eukaryota; kingdom Metazoa; phylum Chordata; class Aves; order Cuculiformes; family Cuculidae; genus Clamator; species Clamator glandarius. The sequence goes on along the minus strand of JAUNZM010000261.1, from coordinate 3,201,868 downwards.
ACTTGAAATAGGAAGAGTAAATGGAAGAATTGAGACTGAAAACTGTATTTTCTAGATAAAAGTAGACAAAAGCATCTTGACCTTGCAGAATCAGTAGAAGTAGTACAGCTGCTGGCTGTGTAATGCACTTTGAGAGCGAAGTGACTCTAGCAGTGGATGATTAGAATAATCTTTTTAAGGAGGCTGAGTGGAAAGAAACTGAAATTATCTTTGCAGATAGTGATGACTTTGCAAATCTGAATCAAAGCCTTACTTCAAGGTAGAATTGCCATTTACCAGGTTTCAGAATTAGTACATATCTTAACTAGCAGTTATCTAATATTGTCCTAGCACTTGCGCAGCATCTAATTACTTGCATAGTTAATGACTTTTGTAAATAAAATTACTATGATGTGTTCAAAAACTTTGTGAAGGATCCAAAGTAGTACTTATCCAGAAGTTGTTTTGTAATACCATTAATCCACTGCAGCAGCTGGATGTAGAATTTAGAGGAATAACCATTTTGGGGGTGCTTGAGAACTCTTGACACTAAAGCATGGGCAAGGTTTCTTTAAGAGCATCTCTGTCAGTTCTACATTTATAAGATGTTATCTGAATAGAAGTTTTACGTGAGTTTGCTTCTTTTGTTGGTTTCTTTTGTTTCTTTTTTCTTGACTAAGGAAGATAGGAACTAAATTAAATTGAAAACCCCAACTGGTACAGCCTTTTAAAATTAGTATAGCACGCTTATACAAATACATGAAGTGTCCTTAGTTTATTTGCCTGTCCTATAAAAACTCCTCAAAAAGTTCAAGGTATTCCAGTCTTAGTAAGTAGGTACTATTTTGTCTATACACTATGTATGTCTGCACTATAAATGTCCCTAGAAAGTTTGATGTTCTTAACATTGATCTCTGAGTTTTCTATGAGGAAAAAAAATTATAGGATTGCTTGCTTTACTTAAAATGCATATATGTGCATGTTCAAAAGTACTATTATCCCCTCCTCTACTCTTTGTTGTTACATCGCTTTTTCTTAGCATTTAGAGTACTTTTATTTGCATTAAGTCGCTTTTTTCCCCCATTTTCTTTGCAGTTTCAGAATAGTTGTTTTTTAAATGAATTACACTGTGTCTGCTCAGTAGGTTGTTTTGAGGAAGTTCCATTAGATTAGAATGTCATGTGCATTACAGTTATATGTGCTATTTAAGTGTTGTTCAGGGAGGTGAAGCTTTTCTTTTGAAATATATTGATGTTACGGAACAAGATTAAGGATCTTTCTGGCAGGGAAGAGACCACAAGCAGATTACCACGTAGGATATGTTATGTGGCTACATACCTAGCTCCGAATAGGTTTGCTGTTGTTGTAGTCAGCTTATCCCTTGAAGTGGGGAGGTTTTTTTTTCTTTAACCTCTCATTATGTAAGGAGATTGTTTTGTTAATTAACACAAACTGAATTAGGAACCTGCTGCCTTCAACTTCACTTAACAAGGGGAGGTCTTAAATAATGTGTTGACCACTTGAGATGAAGCTCCGAATCTCTGTTTCCTTGTTCGGTTCTCGCTCTTGAGACTTTCCAACAAATTTTGAAGTGAGAGTTGTGCATCTGTATCTGGTGTTTTGTCACTAAACAATCGGCAATTACTGTGCTATAAAATGCACACTGGGGGGTGGTGTTCACAAGGGAAAGTTTGTCAACGGTTCTAAATTTTATATTGGAGTGAAAAATTCTCAGAACTAGGTAAAAGTTACTTTCATGTCAAATAAATACTAGTCAAGAATTTTCATGTACCTTGTTGCTTACTGTATGTTTTTATTTATGTTAGTAAACGTTGAAAATAGAGTACAGCACTCGCTATCTGAAAGGGAGATGTGGCTGAAAATTGATCCTTGTAATCTTGCTGGGCATCTTTTGCCAGCTGACAGCCATTTTCCAAACACTGTTATTTTGACTTTTGTTTGTGGAAGTGTTGACATATTTTTAGTTTCCTACCACATGATTGAATTCTAATTACACTGACAGGATCCAGCTCAACAGTACTGTTGATGGACAGAAGAAATGATTTGAATAAGGGTGAAAGAGTCATGTTAAGAAATTGCTGAAACTTTTAATGTAATGTTTTAGTCTAATCTAGGTGATGTTTCCATGCCCACAAAAGTTTTCAAGGTCACTGCAATGTGGGGTTGAGAATAGAATTGTTGTCACCACTGGGGAGGGGAGGTTGGTTTTATCTCACTGGCTGAACAGTCAGTGCAAGCACAGCCCAAGAGTTAGAACTTGTCATCCCTTAAATATCTGTAGAAGACTTGATAAAAACTTAAGTTTTATATGACCAGTTTATCAGCTTCTGAAGTCCCTACCTTGAATGTGTGCAGTGCATTTCAGGATTCAAAAGGATGAAGTATGTAGCTGAAGCCAACTGCTTTATGAGCTTGTTTCCAGTTGATCTGGTGATAGCAAAGGCAGCAGAACATCTGGAAACCAGGAGCTCCACAATTCTCTCACTATGACTGTTTTTTATGACGGTCTGCATTTTGACAATTGTCATCTTCCTTAGGCTGGTAGCACTGCTCTATAGTGCAGTTGAGAGAAGCCAGTAGGGAAAGATGTTGAACTTCCATATAATATTAAGCTAACCTTTTTCTCAAAATATCCATTTCTGTTTCTCTGTAGTAAGCATGGCTTCCATTTAGATTTTGTGGGAGTTCTGGTTATGTAATAAAGTTCTGTAAAAATTGAAATTATTTTAAGAATAGTTTTTCAATTCTAGCCTGTGTTGATTTTTAATTCTGTGTTCTGATCCATGAATTATCTGCTCAACTACTGATTGCTTAAGATTTATTTTAACATATGCAAGCACACGTAGATATGATGAAACAGAAACTTATTTGGACTGTCTGTTTAGTATCTAGATGCAGCTTTGTTTTAAGGACTGGCTACAGGCATATGTATAATCACACTTGATCTGACACACAAGTCAATCACGTAGCGATATCCTGATTTTTTAAAAAGTAATAATAATTTTTTTCCCCTTTGCCTCATTTCTTATCTGGTGACAGTATTTGATGATGGCGATGAGAAGACTCTTAGACGCTCTTCCCTGTGTTTAAAAGGAGAAAGACATTTTGCTGAAAGTGAGGTAATTGATCAATTCTCATCTGATGACTTTTTATTTAGAAAAAAGTAAAAGTGATGTTTCAGTACTTCGGTCTTCAGTACGTTATGTACATCCATGCTACTAAAAATGGGGATTGTGTAAAATAAAGTCCTCAGGGTCTGGCTTATTTTTTTTTTATATCGAGAAATAGAATTAAATTTCACCAAACTGAGTAAGTTAAGAAACAAAATCAGCATTTTGTTTTTTAATTTTTGTTTTATTAATGGTTCATGGATCGTAGACCACACAAAAACCTGCGATCAAACGACTACCTTGCTTTATATAACAAAACCTATCTCTGAGTATTCATTGGGAAATATCAAAATATGGTACATGAAAAGATTGATGTATATCTTTGGACATAATTAAGTTCTGGATTTTAGGTAGATCAAGTCTAATTTGTAATAGCTGTTAAGTTTGAAGGACCAGTACTTTTTCTTCTAAAAGGTGCTGTTAGTTTATTGAAAACCTGCTGAAGGCAGTTTTTTCATCTACATAATTATGCTTTGTTATTGGAGTCAGCTGAGCTTGTTGTCGGCTTACTGCCTTCTTGTGAAGGTTTAGATACTTTCTAGAATCCTGATGCAGGATTAAACATATGCAAGGAAGAGGGCCTAATTAGCATCTAACATGGTTTCAGAAGTATTACTTCATAGTAAGCAGGTTGAAAATTCTAGTCTATATATATTGACTGGTTTGCTACCCATTTGGCTGAACTAAAGTAATTTAAAATTATTTTGTCAGATTTAAAGTGACCTTACATTCAGGTGAACTACTATTTCTTATTTTGGTCACGGTTCTTACTGTCTTAGCTTCTGATGTCTTGCCAGAAGTCACTAATCTGCAATTCCTTGTCACCAGCTCTCAATGATATGAGTGTTGTGCCCTTCTAATAATTACTTCACGATTGCATAGCTACTCAGCAGGGAAAATTTTATTTCCAGTTTCTTTTGCAATTAGACCTGTGCCACACAATTGTTTTATTCTGATGTTGCTTTAGCTTCATCTCTGGCTTCCCAAGTGTGCGGGATCTTTTAGGGTGTCTACTATGCTCAGAAGTAAACATGCGTTTAATTTAAAATGTAAAAAGCCAGTATTACTGTTTCTGTGTCCAGTTCTGTCTGACACAGAATACTTGTCATGGAATTGTAGAATGATTTGGGTTGGAAAGGACTTCAAAGATCATCTAATTTCAACCCTGCTACCATGGGCAGGGATATCCCATTAGATCAGGACACCTCCCACCAGCCCAGGCCATCCAGAGCCCCCATCCAGCCTGGCCCTGAACACCTCCAGGGATGGGGCAGCCACAGCTTCCCAGGACAACCTGTGCCAATGCCTCACCACCCTCATCGTGAAGAAATTCCTCCTTATATCTAGTCAAAATCTGCCCCTCTCCAATTTATAGCCGTTCTCCTTCGTCCTATCACTACAAGCCTTTACAATAGTCCCTCTCCAGCTTTCTTGTAGCCCCTTCAGATACTGGATGGTCACTGTAAGGTCTCCTCAGAGCTTTCTCTTCTCCAGGCTGAACAACCCCAACTCTCTCAGGCTGTCCTCACAGCAGAGGTGCTTCCAGCCCTCTCATCATCTTTGTAGCTCTCCTCTGGACTCGTTCCAACAGTTCTGAGATTCTTCTTGTTTCATATTTAAAATTCATACTACTTCACATGCTTAGAGACAGAAATGTGTGTTTACTTTGGAAGGCTTTTTGCAAAGAACAAGGGTAAGTGCCTATACGAAAAACTGTGTACCGGGAACCTTCAAATCTGGAGTGGCTATCATTTAAATAGGTAACAGCAGTCCTAGGGGAAGAAGATGCCGCATGTCTGTGAAGTCCTTTTGTTGATACCTTAGTATTCTCCATGAATGGCGAAAGTTCATTTTTGCTCTCCTTCTCTTTTTGATTTGATGCTAATGTAGCACCAGTTATCACCCTCTCAATTATCAATACTGAAAGCTATCTGAAATTGTTTTAGAATCTTTCTCTCCTGTATGAAATAATGAATTACTATCAAAAAATACAATTAACTTGTCATGTTTGCTGCTACTGAGTTATCTTGCAGTTTCCTTTCATAGGGGACCTTTGTTCATTTACAAGTAAATGATTATGGTGTTTAGCTTGATGGTAGCACAGGCAGAAACTCCATTCTGTCGAGGTGGAGTATCCCAAATTAGCAGAATACCCGATGCAGGGAATTAAGTCTTTAAATGGTCCAAAGGCAGGGCTTTGGGAAAAATTATCTGTGTGTTTTAAACAAAAGTTAATTATTCAGAGATGGAAAGAAAGTGGTGTGGAAAAAACACCCAAACAAAACCTGTAACCTTTCAAAATTAAAGCAGTGACATCTCTGCTGTACCTCTGTATATCCTTTGTAATGAGAAAGTCTCTGTTGACTAGAATTGCTTTAACCAGATTATACAAACTTATGGAAAATAACTTATGCCAAATTTTTTATGTGTATATGTATTTTTTCATTTCAACAGACATTAGATCAGCTTCCACTCACTAATCCTGAACACTTTGGGACTCCTGTTATAGGAAAGAAAACAAACAGAGGAAGGAGATCCAATCATATGTGAGTTTAACATCTTTATATCAGTGCTGTCTGTATTAAATTCTAAAGTGTGTGTGGAGTTTTATTAGTTGTGTGCACAGGCTTCTCTTACTCAAAAACCAGGAAACTTAAGTGTTGCTTAGTGCGAAGATTGAGAGTCAGTGTTATGTGTGTTGTTGCATGCAGGAATTGCAAGTCTTCATATAAAAATTATCTGAAATAGTGCTGGGTATAGGCAAAAGTTTTTTTTCTTGTTTCTTAAACAACTTTGTTGTTTAAGTGAAAAATAAAGAAAGTGGAGATGTGTTGTTAAACTGTTCTCAGAAACTCCTCTGTAGTAGAATGTTAATAATTTGTTCAGCTCAAAACTGAAGCCATTACAATGTGGTCTTTGTCCAGCTGATGCGAAGTCTTTGTAGAAGGTCCTAAAATCGTCATGTAAACCTTTGGTTTTTCATTATGAGGTCTCTGAAGGGATTTCAGATGTAGGTGAACAGTGTTACGGTTTGCAGCAAAGCTTATGGATAGAAAAAGAAAGCTTGAGAGTAGTGACTTGATTTCCTAGGTGCCAAAATTCTTGATAGGTGTGGTCTTGAAAAAACAGTGTTAAATACTCCAGTAACCGTTGTTGTTTGTTATTTGTGGTTTGGGATTTTTTGTGGTTTAGGGAGGGTGTTTTTGTTTCTTGGTTCTGTTTTTCAAGTTTTGAGGTGATAGTGGCTGGGGTGGGAAGCAAGTTTTCATGCTTGGATTACCCTTTCACTCTCTGTCTTGTTAGCTTGGAATAAATACTACTCTGTATAGGTACTATAAATTTACTCAATTATTGATTTACTAATTCGTGATGTATTGAAGGAAAAAGATGGAAGAAGCTGGCACATACCACAGAGAATATGATTGCAACATCCTTGGTTTCTTTTACTGGGTTGTGGTCTTCTCTGTTTCTCGAACTGTTCATTATTATGGAAAGAACAGCACACTTACTATTATTAATTATAAATTAAAGATAGTGACTGAATTAAGTAAAAAGAAAAATTGCACAGATACTGGTATGATCGAGCTTGGTTGTAGCCTCTCTAAAATAATCCTGGCTTTCTTTCTAGTCCTTGACTTCTTTCTCCTCCCACAAGAGATTCGCAAACTGTGGAAAACCACCTGAAAGATTGTACTCTATTTTAAGAGAGATTGCTACTTGAAAAAAGGATAGCGAGGGGAAAAACACCCAATGATGTATCAGCACTGCAAATGATGACATAAAACTAGAGTGGGGAAAATGATACGTAATAATTCCCCTGAGACTGTAACTCTGTGTCTTCTGCTACATAAATCCTGTGATTCTTTTGCTAATGGTGAACTTCGTACTCAAAAGTAGTTACGTGAAAAATGGAAGATAGCTCTTAAAATTGTGCTTGTTGAAAATGCTGTGTATTTTCTAAGAATTAACCTTCAAAGTTGCCAGTAAAAAGAGCCAGGAGTACTGGGGAATTTTTTATTATTATTTTTTTAATCAGTTGCAGGTAATTTTAGTTGAAGGAGTTTCATACATTTAGATTCCACATATGGTTAAAACCAGGTGCAATTTTGTACTGGAACAGTCAACATGATGAGCCAGAACCATTTTTAAATGTATTTGCACCTTTGCCCATCTGCTACATTCCAATACTTCATTCAATGTGAAATTCAAAGTTACTAAAGTGATTTTCTGCACATCTTTGAGGGACTGTTTCGGAACTTGTATTTCTTTTTGCTATTCATATTCATAGCTGATGTGTCTTCTTCAGAGACTTTCCAAAATAACTGTTTATTCTATATGGCTGTTAAAGTAAACGTATAGGGAGATTAAGAGCAAAACCAAACCAGTTTAGTGTTGGTCCAAAACTGCAACTGCAACAGTATTTATTCCTTGAGCTGTGCTTCACTAGGGCAGAATTATTGTTCTAAGTGTCCTGACAGTGCGTTTCTGTTCCTCCATGTCAATGCATTGTGATATTTTGTTTGGGTTTTGCATATATTACATGTGTATGTGAATTTCTGCATTAGTAATATTAGTTCTTAGAATATTTTGTTCTTATAATATCCTTATAAATACTTCTGTTCATTTTTATCCTAAAATGTGTAACAGGCAATTCAAGTCACTGTTATTTATGCCTTTCTGACAAATAGCTTTGGATCTTCGGTAATTATAAAAGGCAAGATTTGAATAGTTGAGTTTTAAGTCTTTTTCTGTTGTTTAGTCCTGAAGAAGAATCTTCATCCTCTTCCAGCGATGAAGATGAGGATGATAGGAAACAAAGTGATGAATTATTAGGAAAAGTCGTGTGTGTGGACTGTCTCAGTGTGGATAAAAAGAAGGCTCTGTCGTTTCCAGCCTTGGTAAGAATTTTATCTTTATTTTAATTTTGTAAAATTTGTTTTGTTTTTTAGACAACAAAGGAGGTTTTTTGCTGTTTGATAGATTAGTCTGCATTTTATTAGAACTCAGTATGTTTCTTCAACTTTGAATATATCATAATAGCCAAAGGAAATATTAGATATGTGAATGTTTGTCTACAAAAAGTGATTGCTAACTTGGCTTTAGTATTTCCAAAACTCCAGAGCTGCTTGTCCTAATTCCAGTTCAACAGTGTGTTTGGTACTGTTGAACTAAAATGTCAAGGCTTCTTTCCTAGGCTATTTAATGTCATTTTTCTGAGCTACCCACTCTTATTGAGGTAGAAAATACAATGAAGTGCGAAGAGAGTAGTAGTGCTTTGCTAGGTATTCTTTTCTAGGTTTGGTATAAATACATTTGGTAATAAAATCAAATACTTTTTCTTTGTTGCTATGGTAGGTAGTAGAGAATTGGCCAATAAATTTATTTTGAAAATAACATCCTAGTCTTCTAGTACAAAATATTTTGTTTTTCTTTAGTCTGGTTAAAGACTGTTTTTTTGTTTTTTTTTTTTTTTAACAAATAAACTTATAAAGCATCACAGTTAGATTGTGTATGAACAGACTGATGTATTTGGAAATCAATGTATTTCCATATGTGGTACCTTCTAGTGCCATGCTTTTTAGTTTTTATTTTATTATTAAGTGTAATTTTTTGATTTTCTCCCTAGCAGTAAAAGCTTAGAATGTGTATGTAATATGTATGTGTTTTGCTTTTAAATAGATTCCATACAGTAACATTTAGCTCTTCTCAGTGTGTGCAGCAGGTCTCAGTTGCAGCATTCTGCTTGTCACCTCCTGTGTCTCCTAATGGAGTCCAGAAGCTTTTTCAGCAGGGCTTCTTTCGGAAAAGTTGGTGGGAGAGAATGAGACATATTGAAGTCTTTTTTACAGCAATACTTCAAGGAGGTATTGTGTTAACGACAGATAGCTTTAAGAGACAAGAACATTGAGCTGTTTCTTCACTGAAAGCTGTTGTCAAGATTACAGCAAGATCGCCTGCCTGACAGTTGCACTGAGGGGGGGTCAGTTGGACTGGCTTGAGCGGTTTTCTGTCACACTGTTGAGTTAGCCCTTCTGGTCACACGTGTGACAGCAGTTTCCATGCCAGCCTCTCCGGTAGGTGTTGGGCTCCCACGTGATTAATACAGTGCTGCTCAGGATAGCTTTGGTCAGACCTTAGAGATTAACTAAGTTGTTGCCTCTGCTCACTCCCAAGGTGTACTTAAGATACACGCCGTTATTTCTTTGGCTTTCATTTGGAGGTTGTAATAGCTGGTTCTTCACAGAAAGCTTCCCTCAGTGAATGATAGGCAGTAGGGGGATAAAGTTTGAAGGTGGAGTTCATTAACTCTGAAGTGGCTTATCCCAGATTGACTGTTACTTTAGTAATCAGGTTTATAGCTCTGCAAATAAACATTGTATTGCATTTAACATGAAAGATTGTGTCAAAGAATAGATTTATGTTCCAAATAGCCTTTTTTTCTTTTCTTAATCTCTTCCCATGTCTCTGTACCCCTCCATTTATTTACCTGGTAAGCAGGTTACCTTTACTGTATCTGCAAGTAATTTTATCTTATTACTGATAAATTTTTGTTTCAACTGTATATTATGCTAATTGTAATTGTATGAATAATGAAATGAAAATTCAGATTTATTATGCTGAAGAATATGTATCCATGAATTACTTCATTAGTAATGATAATGCGTACAGATAGGTGTTGTGTTTGAGCATGGAGAACATTGTGCAAGTTTATTCTGTGAAAAGAAGTTCAGGGATTAGTCTAAACCTTTATAGCAAGTAACAGTTAAGTGAAAACTGATTACTTTGGATATCAGTTCTGTAACTAAGTAGCCTGTTGCTTGGAAATGTAAAACTGTGGAGGAGGTGTAAATTTGGTAAAAATTATTCTGAGGACTCAGTGATTGATTAATCCTGCCTGCATGGTGTCTTTTGGGTTTGCTGGTTTTTTGTTTGTTTAATTGTTGTTTGGGGGAGGAGGAGCAGTGCAGGATGGGATGGGTGGATTGGGAGTAATAGCTAGTTGCAGTTGTAAAAAGGCCTGGCAGTTGCTGCTTAGGTCAAAGAGTGTGATTTAGTGAGTCTTATATCATAGCTTAGTTTTAATGTGTACTTAAAGGCTTTTGGAAGGTGCAGTTAGGAAATCTGCTTACACCATTTTCAGAAAATGGAGTTTACAAAGGATCATCTCTGTCATCTTTCTATGACTCCAGTGGAGTTTATTTTGCAAGGAAATCGAGAAAACTTGATTCAGGCAAATTTGAGATGATGTTGCTTCATGTAAAGGCACTATATTGTGGTAAGCTGTTTTCCAGCCTCTGAGTGGATTTCTACCTACTAAGATCTTGATACTTCTAGGAAACCAATAGCTAAAGCCAGAAGAGCTTTTCTTCATCTTTAGAGAGAGAGGGTTTTCCACTTGTCTTTCACATGGGGGGATGATAATTGCTGTCTTTTACATTGGGATTAAAACACAGTTGCAAACTGTATCTCAAACTCCACTTAAGTTAGTAAATTGTAGTTTTGTAAAGTGGACACTGTAGAATGTATTGAATTTGGAGACTTTGGCTATTTAGTTTAATTTTTCTTGAAGCATCTTTAGCCCGTGCTCTGTGATACACAGTTCTATTTCCAGATCGGTTGGAGCTTTTGACTTTACCTTCCAAAAAGCTGTATGGCTATGTAAGGAGGAGAAAAGACATTTTGTCATGCACTATCTTTGTGTGTTTGGAAAAGGTGGAACTGGAAGCAGTTGGTGTAAGATTGAAGAGGTAGTACCAGGGCTAAATCAGGGCTGCAGTCATTTGCTGCTTCATGGGGTTTTGTAGCAGCCAGAATTTTCTTAACTTTCAGGGAACTACATGTTTCCAGAGAAGAGATAAGTGATGGAGAGCATTGATTTTCTGTTCTGTAACCCTGGAAATTCAGTATATTTTCTTTTATGAAATTCCTGAATCTTTTTAAGTAGAAACTTGTATCCTGGTTTAACAGAACTTTAAAATAGCTTTTAAAATTGCAAAAAATAATTGCTGTGTTTTCTCAGTGCTAGATTTCATTACTTCTTGAATTAAAGAACCTGTTGTAATACTTGTACTTGAGACAGTCATCTCTCCTATGTATGAATGATGAATCCTCCATTATAAAATTCTACTTTGTAAATCCTGTATATTTTTTGGTTTAGAAATACTGTGTGATTACATCCTTGCAATTTCTGTAAGTCTTTCAGAAGAGATCTCTTAACTGTGGTGGCAGCACTTAGTCGAAGCTCTGTCCTTTTAGGATGGATGAGGAGTAGAATAAGCTGTATTGGCACGGCAGGTACTTAACTTCTGTTGGAATGTTGTTCTTTCTTAGAGACAATGCTGTCTCTGGCAGCAGCTGTTAAGTTCACTTCAGGAAGCAAGCATGTAGTCACGCATCCAGTTATTTCAGGTCATCACTCCTGTGCTTTGAGGGATCTCAGTTAGTTCCATCTGTATATACTGTTACTGTCTCATTTTTACCTTTTCTCTCTAAACTTTGCATTTGTATTTTCTTTACAGGTGGTTTGTCCAGATTGCAGTGATGATATTGCAGTGAAGAAAGACAATATTCTTGTTCGCTCCTTCAAGGATGGCAAATTGTGAGTAGGAAAGTAGAGATCAATGATCAAATAAAATCTATACTAGTTAAGTGAAATGCAATAGGAAATGTGTTGGGTTAAAGTATTAATAATATCAGTAAGTTTCTGCAAAGATTTTCCTAATGTTTAGAAAACTGTTAACAGGCTACTTTGTGGTGATGAATTTAATCTTGAACTTTGTCATTATTAATAATGGGAAGCATAAATCTATCTGTCTTGGTTTTAATTTCATTTTTACAATGTTGGTGAGTGTAGCCATGTTTTGTGACTTAGAGAGTGGCCTGAGGCTCTTCCCTGCTTTTGTTGGAATAGAGCTCTGCTTTTTGGATGGGTGGCCATAAGCTTTTACCCAGCTGCAGAAGGGGATGGATGGGAGGTGTGCATGCATATGCATCACCATGTGCACACACAGAGATTCTGTTTCTTTTTTGGAGGTAGTAAGACACGCATTTATCTCAGTCTAGGCTACAGCCGCATATTCTCACATTCTTTATAAGGAGCTTAATACTACACAAAGTAGGAAAGAAAATAGAGAAACCTAGAAAAGCACTGTGTGGTACTTACAATAGAACAAGGAACTTGACAATACGATTATTTTTTCTAGGTAGTAGTTTTTATTTTAAAAGCTGCAGCTGTTCATTGTGCTTGGTTCAGTTTAACAGAATGCTTTTACAGAAAGGATATAGAGATATTTAACAGTTTCATTGTGGTTTAATTACTTACTAGGTCTAGGCTATTGCTTTACCACTTGATAGTTCTTCAGGCATCAGTGCACATCACTGGAGAAACACACATAAGCCTGTGCACTCACAAGCACATACTCCCACTCCACAAAGCTGCATTTCAGAGTTTCTTCCTTGGTTTGCACCACTGTAGAAATGAAGAGGAGCTTTGTTTTTTTTCAATTTAGAAGTCTCAGTTCACACCGACAATTTATACTAGCATCCCTTTATGTTTTAAGCAAGGTAGGGTTTTGTTATTTGTAGGTGAACAGTTACTTGTTAAGTTACTATGAGGTTTTTTAAGTAATGTATACTTGGGAGATAACTGTCTGGTAGTGGAAGAAGAATGCTTGCTTTAATATGCAGTGAATGCATGTTGGATAGTCTAACCAAATTTCTTTTTCAGTTTTGGTTTTAATCCACTGACTATACCAGACTAACACGCTATAGAATTATCAATATATATTTCATATACTACTTCTCTGTTTAGCAAATGTGTTATAATGATAACTTTGCATTGAACTGTTAATTTAGCTTGAAAATATTTTACAATATTATTTTTTAAATACTTTCTGAATTATTTAGCTTTTCTGTGCCAAGGAAAGATGTTCGGGAGATTAGTGAAACTTCGCCAAAGCCTGACGCTTTGTTAAAACAAGGTAAAAATAACTTTCCTTGAGACAACACATGTGTATGTATTTACTTTGTTGCGTAAATCAGACCAAATTTATGGTAGATTGGTTCATGTCTTAAAAATGCTGAAAACCTAAATCTCTTCCTATAGCGTAATATGTTGATGGAAAACACTTCTGAAAATCTAGAGAAACCTTTTTAAAAAAAAAAAAAAACAACAACCAAAATCCAGCCAATAAAGAACCCCTAGCAACCTTCCCACCTCGCTTGCTTTAAATGTAGACATGCCAAGCAAGGGGTAGGACCATATAGCGCATAGTGGCTTTATAGGTTATTTAGCATTTGCCCCTGCATTAGATCTTCCTAGGATTATTCACTGTAATATCTGTGATAGTTACAAGTAAGTTGCCATTATACACTCTGAAGAAACTGCAATTGTGGATTCATTTGGAAGCCTGAGTTTTTCTGGTCAGACTTTTAGAGTGCTTGTTTCTTGATCCTTCCCTCCTTGTTCAATATACGTAAGCCATGGTGTAAAACTGTTGGAATAGGGGTTCTCTCAATTAAATTTTCGTGTGTCTTCTAATACAGAAGATCCTTACTTGTGTCTGTAGACACTTAACAGTAGCTCTGAATAATGTGTTGCATAGAGAACAGAAGGCAAATTTGGCCGAGTAAGACAAATGAGGATGGACAGCACAGGTTTGAGGTTCTTTGAATTTGGGGCTGGAATTATTAATTAGCAGTCTTTCCTTCTCCTCACCCCACCCCTCTGCCCCCCACTATTTTGTTTTAATTAAAACATTTGGTCAAACTGATACCTCCTGCAGTGCTAACAAATGCTGATCCTTTTACAGCTTTTGACCAAGCCCTTGAATTCCATAAAAACAGAACTGTTCCTAGTAACTGGAAAACAGAATTAAAAGAAGACAGCTCCAGTAGTGAAGCTGAAGAAGAAGAAGAGGATGAGAAAGAAAAAGAGGATAACAGCAGTGAGGAAGAGGCAAGTGAAGTTAGTAAAAGGGCATAGATACACAGCTGATAAAAATTAGCAAGACTAATACTTAAGATGATCATCTTAATATTTGGGAACATGTAAGGTGTTAACATGGGCAACATTGTTAATGTAGGCAACGTTCCCCTCAGCTTTCAAAATCTTTATTCAATGAAGATCAGTTAACCTGAAAATAACAACTTGAAAATCTAGCAAATATCTTTGAGTCACTAAACAGAAAATATTGAGTCAAAGATGAAGTCATTAGGAACTAAAGAAAAGCAGAAATAAAAACTGAAAGGAAGATCCTGGTTTAGAATCTTTCTCATGCTCATCTCAGTGCAGTGGCAGAAGGGGTTGCAGTACCTGCTAGGGACTGAGCAGTATGAGAGCGGTAGATAATGCTGTCTGCTGCAATGTGTGTATTGTACCTTCTTGTGATACTTAAAATCTGTATCTGCCCATTATCAATTTTGCTCTCACTAGGATTTGAGAACTGTTCTCTAACTTGTTATTCAGCTGCCAGTAATGCAGACTGAATTTCCCATCAATAGTGGAGGAACTTAACTGGTTTGGATTGTAAGTGGTAATTACATTCCTTCTCTCAATACATCCTCCTTGGAGATTTTGCCTCTGGCATACCAGAAGATGATATTCCATCTTTTATTCATTCATTTAGTTATTTTTAAAATTTGGGAGACTGTGAAGAACTTTTACCTCTCCATGCTCATGAATTTATTCTTCTTTAAGCTCTTCTTTAAGCTCACAGGAGATCATCCAGCTCTGATGAGAAGTTACAAGCCTTTGCAAGGCTTTAAAACAAAAATAAAAAAGTTTGCAAAGGGCTATGCTCTGCCTGGTGTTTTATAAGCAAGAAACTCTTACTTGGGCTCACCACAATTCCTTGACTTTCAGAGCAGATTCATGTCTAGCCCATGGGCATGATAAGTATAGATAGGTTTGTACCTCTGCAGGTTGACACACAATCTTTATGTAGTGATCATTCTCTCACTACTTTTAGCTGAAAAAGTCACAGTCTTTAGCTACATTGATAGTAAATATTTGACCTTAGCTGAAAAAGTCACAGTCTTTAGCTACATTGATAGTAAATATTTGACCTTGTGCCCTTTGTACACCTTCTCTCTAGGTCTCCTTAGTTGCCTGTGATGTGTTATATGAACTAGTCTCTTTATGTGCTAGATGAGAAGGTCTCATCTTGTCCAAATATTTTGGGATTTACTGTGACATCTGTTGTGATAGTTTCCTCTCCAGTATCCAATGTTTCAATCGTGCTGAACTAGGAGTCTTCTAAAACAGGCAAAACATATCTTTTTTTCCCCTTCTCTCTTCTCAGTGGCAAATGGCATGTGGGCCTTCTCTCCACCCACCTGTCTCTGAGCAGTTTCTGCAACCTCCTGTCTTTTTTTTTTATTTTTTTATTCCATTAGTTTGCACCTTTAACCTCATAGCCGTTAAGCAGCATCTGTTTTCCATTGGGACCTGTGGATCTCGTCCACATGCAGATTCTTGTAGTGCTTTCCAGGATGTGAAAAAATCTGACTAGTGGCCCTTAGGCCATCCATGTGGTCCATGTACTGTGAACAGCAGCAACCACAACAACAAAAGCTCTTGCATATGTCACTGCAGTAGTTGTATGTATACAGGATAGGAGCATCTGTATCTTCACACACACTCCTATATATATGGGCGCTCCTATGAATATCAAATATCTATATAGATACTTACATGCTTCTGTCCAACTAGATAGGAGTTGACCTGCAGATTCTTTTGAAGAAGAGAAGTTGCCTTTTTTGGTTTCTTTTTCTTTCTGGAAAACAGCCTTTCTTTCCTTTACTATACCTGATAGTAGGTAAAAAGATTTGGAAAAGACCCCCTTTTGTAGTGCTGGGCTGTAATATTGCGTGCCTTGTATGCGTTGCAAAAAACCATGTTGCTGCTTTTCTGTATTTCATTTACCATAAACCACTTTGTTTTACCTTTCTAACATGGACAGATAGATTAGAGCCTGCACTGACCTGCTGTCACTGTGGTTGTCTAGCTTACAAGTATGCAAAGATGACAGAGTATGATGTGCCTGCTTCAAGCCATTGTCTAGGATACCTTGTTGTCTAACTTCTTTGTTATTTAAGAGTCTCCG
Source organism: Clamator glandarius (assembly GCA_033459285.1). NCBI lineage: Eukaryota > Metazoa > Chordata > Aves > Cuculiformes > Cuculidae > Clamator > Clamator glandarius. The sequence continues at coordinate 3,185,592 of JAUNZM010000261.1, read as the reverse complement.
TAAATGTTCGGAGGTCAGTGACAGATATTATTATCATAGTATAATGTGCTGATTTTGCAGAGGTTCTCAGAAAGTGAAAATACTTTTCAGAGGCATGGAGGGCCTTAAGTTTTCCTCCTTAGCACACTTTCTTAAGAAGTTGATTTGGTCTCTGTTGAGTATCCACTTGCCATTCTGGCACCCCTGTGGGTTATCATGCTTGAGACATGAGTAAGTACACTTCAGGCATTGGATCTTAAGCTGAGAAAGGTGTGGCAGTATTTTATTCAGCCTCTTTATCACCTTTTTTTTTAGTTCCCTTAATATTTAAAAAGCATACTTTCCTTCTTAAAAGTTTGGGTTTCCTGAAGGTTTGCTTTAATGATACTTCAACTCTTCTAAATACTCTGTGGGACCATTTTCTTAGGACAAGTGTTCTTTTGTTGTTGAAAAACATGAAACTCAAGTAGGTGCTCATGCTTTCTTTGCCATAATCCAGCATATGCTGGTAAAACTCCTTTCTAAGTACTTGTGATGTGAGATTAAAACAAACAGATGCAACCCCTAAACTGTATTGATTATACTTGGTTCATTTGTTCTCTATGTTCATTTGTTCTCTATGTTCATATTCACGTTTCTTGATTGCAAGCTGAATCCTTCACTTGTTGGCAGTGTTACCTTTACCAGCTTTGCCTGTGAACATTCTTTTACCAGGTGTTTGTACTGTATGCAGGGCTGCTAGATAATACCTGTTGAAGAACTGCTAGATAATACCTGTTTTCTGATGCCCCTGCCATCTGAGGATGTACCTAGTTATGTACTGATTGCAGTCCTCTATCCAGCCTGTCCTTGCTGACGGCAGTAGCCTGCTCTGAGCTCTGCTGGTATACGGGGGTATATCATGTAAATCCCATCACAGGCTTTCTTTTTGCATTGCCTTTGCAAGACTGTGGAATGTTTTCATTGCATTTGTGTTGATGATAATACCTCAATGACAGCTTCTTCAGCATATTCTGAATTACTGGTTGTTCCTTTTTCACCTGTTTGCTCTGGTATGGCCTCCAAGTGCATTTAGTGGAAAAGAGGAAATATAGAATAAAAAACTACTCACCAGAAGTAGTTACAGTCTTCCTTGACCTTATTTTCTATCTCTTTATTAAATAGCTTCAACAGATTATGTTTTGGGGTATCTTTTGTTCTTTTCCTCTATTGTATTCAATAATGATTTTTGGTGTCTTTTGTTTTCTCAATCTCCTTGCTGTAACTTTAAAGACAATATGTTTTGTCCCCTTGCTTCAGGGTGGGCGAATCTTTAATATTTAGTACAAGGAGACTGTTGAAAAATGGAAAATACAAACATGGAATGAAAATGTGCTAAAGAAAAATAATTTATTTTAGATTTTTTTATTGGTTATTTTTGGAAACATTACAGGTAGTATTAAGAAAAAAGTATGCCGAAATACCAAAAATTAATCAACTTATATTTGGCATATTGTTTTGAGGTAGCTTAGTTCTTAGAGTTTAAGATTTCCGGTTATGTTACTATCTTGTTGCTACTGGTTGTGGCAAGTTGCATTTCTTAAAGAAATTATGAGGTGTTGTCAAATAAGCCATAGTGCTTTGTTATGAAACTCCATTGTTTATTGATCTAAGTAAATCTAATACAAAGATTATTAGTATGGTAAACTTAATGTCCAAAATACCCATTGATACTTCAGTTCTAGGATTGATCCTGTTTGCGATGCGTTCAGCTGGCGTGCATGTGCTGCTGCTGGCTTCAGTTTGCCAGTACTGCGGATTAGAACTCCTAAGAAAGCACAACTGGCATATTCTCTTTCACCTCATCCCTGAAAGTAACATAGTGTATCCAGGCGTCAAGGAGTTGCTTAACTGCAGTAGAAATAGACCTAAGATTTCTAATATAATCTTGTGATGTCTCCCAGACTTTCTTTGTAAGTGGACAAAATAGAGACCATATACGTCTTGATCTATGATACCACTTACGATTCTTCAATGATTGATGAAAAATCCAGTTTTGATACGTCTTTACAGGTTTTGTTTTGTACATTTCGAAAAACTGTTTGTAGCTTATGAAGCATAGTTCCATGTGGCATAGCTCTGAGAGCATGGGTCTCTTTAGTCAGCAACAGGATTCTAAACAGAGTAAAAAAACTTTATCTTTTGAACTGAAATTGTCACTGCCATGTATTTTTTAATGAAGGACAGTATCTCAAAATAGTGATAATTTTCTTGTGTGCATTGCTTTGAACAGGAAGAAATAGAGCCATTTCCTGAAGAACGAGAGAGTTTTCTTCAGCAATTATACAAGTTCATGGAAGACAGAGGTAGGTGTTTTAACGTTTGACGATTAGAAGCTGAAAGTGAATGTATAGCTTAGCAGTACTTCAAGGAATTGAGTTTGTTAACTCTTAATGCTTTATAATTTGGTTTTGGAAACAATGAGTTTCATCACTACTGAATTCCTTGTTATTTAGGAGATAAGTTTATCCCTTGATGATTCTTCTAAAATACAATCATTTATTATTGCTTTCGGAAATAAACAGATAGTACCTTATATTTCCTAGTGTTTTTTCTACTCTGTACTTACAGTGTGTATAACTAAACATTAAATATTCTCAATAATATTAATGTATATACTCAGTTTAGTAACTTTAAAGCACATAAATAAAATAAAATTTACCCCCTGCCTCCCACTTTTTAGGATCATGGGGGAACAGTTTTACTTCATGCTGATTTTCTTGTGTGAATACTGATCAGTTAAATGCGTGAGCGTGATCAGTAAGGTAGATAGAAATGTTTTTAAAAGCAAATGCCGTTTACTACATAAATTTACCAGGTATTTATACACTGCAAGGGAAGTACAGTGTCTGAGGAGGTGTGGATGGAAGTGTTTGTATTTAAATTAGTGTGATAACTAGTTAATTTTTTAATTACATGTGAAGATAAATCAAGGAACTGTTTACAAGAGATGACAATGTGTGAGTCACTGCTAGCATGGGAAGTTTCAGCTCTTTGAAGTGTTGTGGGATTTGATTCTGGGGAGGTATTTTTTTCATTGTAGTGAAAAGACTGTGCTGGTATTTTTAGATGTAATTGTTTCAGGGAGTGAAATAAAGCTATATATAATGTAGGTATGAAGAAAGATGTATCATTTGTGCATATTCAGTAGTATGCAGAAGAATGCCTATATATGAATTAAATTACATTACTGAGCTACAGGCAAAATGGGTTATTAAGACTCTTGAGTCTGTTAAGTTTCATGAAGAGAAAATGCCAGGTGCATGAGGTGGTCAGAGGGAAGGTTTTACAGTACTGTATTTACAAGTGTAGTAGGGCATATGGTATAGTTTTCATGTTATTCTGAAAAAAAGAATTTCTAACCTCTGTAATAACTGTCTTTGTTCACAGGGACTCCTATTAACAAGCGACCTGTATTAGGATATAGAAATTTGAATCTCTTCAAATTATTCAGACTTGTACACAAGCTTGGAGGATTTGATAATGTGAGTATTAGTGTGATGAGTATTTCAGACCTGTAAAATATGAGGATGCTGTTTAATTTTGTTTAAGTAGTTATAAAGAAGAATGTTATACGGGAGCTTTAGAGGTATGAAAATCAACTACACCTATGTAAGACACCCTGTAGATCTGAAAAATGTGCTTTAGCAGTCACCAGAAACTAATATATTCTAAATAAATCAAATGTCTACTCTGTGTGTTTAACTATTGCCGCATAGAATCTGCCAGAGTTTTCTTTTGGTGATATTTCAAGAAGTGTTCTATAAAAGTTGTTGCCTTAGAAAGTGAAAAGAGTAACTGCTGAATAAAATGTCAGAGACAAGTACAAGGTTTGATGTGAAGCCCTTAATTCCTACCTGTTCTGGGCAGTATATAGAAGAATACACTGGCTGAGATTAGTGGAATTAATTTTGGAGAGGTAATTGACACATATGGAATTCATGGCCAAGCAGATTCTGTTACTGCTTTGGACTGCTTGCCATGAATTTAGCGTGTTGGTTGAGGAGGTATGTTTGTGCTTTATGATATACAAGAGAGGATCTTGTACTTGCAGTACATCTACTTTACTTTCACACATGGTTAGAAATGAACATATCACACTGTCACAAAACTCTGACTCTAAAGTGCATGTTAAGGACATGACGAAAGACCGGTAGCCACTGTATCTGGGTGCAGAACTGTCAAGGCTGATTTATTATTAGTGCTTTGAAATATTTTTTTTCTTTCAAATTTAATTAGAATTCTAGCTCTCATAGTTAAGAATTACTTTAAATATAAAATCAAAATGATGTAATGATTTCTCTGTTCCTTGTATTTTGTTTCCTTTGTTTATTACCACCTGGAGAGGAAAGCCTGCTGTGGCTTAATGAAATACAGAAATGCTAAATTGCTTAAAGTAGTTGCATTAGACTGCAGTTTGCATTACAGTGAAACATTGTGTGTGACAAATAGTAGTTATATAGATCAGAGGAAATTACAACTTTGGAAAACAATTGTAATTAAACTTTGTTGACTTAGTGTGTTTTGTATTGGTGAGCTAATTAAAAAAACATTGCTTCATTATCTTTAACAGATTGAAAGTGGAGCAGTGTGGAAGCAAGTTTATCAGGATCTTGGAATCCCTGTATTGAACTCAGCTGCAGGATATAATGTTAAGTGTGCATACAAAAAGTAAGTTATAAAGCTATGAAGTTTGTGCTAAAACAGAACTGGAGTGAAATTGTTACCCTATGATAGTGGTAACATACATGAAGTCTGTAATTCTTTGCTTCTAATACAATTTGTTGGATTTCAAACGCACTCTTCATGTTTAGCTTCTGTTATGTAGCACGTTCTTTCTTGAAACAAACTTTTTTTTTCCTTTAGGTATCTCTATGGTTTTGAAGAGTATTGTACTTCAGCTAACATTGAATTTCAAATGGCGTTGCCAGAGAAAGCGACGAGCAAGCCTTGTAAAGATTGTGAAAAAGAAAAAGAATTGAAGATGCGTGAAGAACCAGAGCAGGAGTTAAAAGAAATAAAAGCGGATAAGGAGGAGCGCAAGCAGGAGGAAGTAACAGTAGTACAACAAGAAGAAAAAAAGTTAACTGAGAATGATAATGAATGTAAAGAAAATGATAAGCCCTCTGTGCTGGTAAAATATTTTAATGTTCATCTTATACCCTGTTTATAAAGTCAGGTGGTGTGTTGATAACCATGAATTCGTGCCAAGATTGAAATCTCCATAATGGATTTAAAATAAGACAAAAATGTGCTGTAAATCTAATTCAGAACAATACATTTGAGCTCTGTTTATGCATAGGTGCCTGGTTTTGGGGGTTCATGATGTGAAATTGTCTGACCTTTTAGGAAGCACCTGCAACATTCTGTTTGTTTGGAGGCCTCCAAGGTCAAATGGAGATGAATTAGCATGCAGCGATGTGCTGATCTGGGTAATACAGGCTCACAGCTAACTACAGTACTGATACTTTTATTTTGTATTTAGCCATGCTTTTAAGCCCTCATAAATCTTGCATTTACTTCTCCGCTCCAACAGAACTCTGCAGCTACCTGGGCCCTATGACTTTACACAGTGGTTTAATGTGGTTCATTGGTTCAGAGAGACAAACATATAGCTTTTCAAAATCCAGTGTTGACTCTGGTTTTAGCAAAGTCCGTGGTGGTAAGCTGAAGTGCTGCGTTGTGCAGACCGTAGCAGTTTGCTCTGGAAGCAGTGTAGTTCCTTAGGTCAGTGTGCAACACAACTATAATGCTCCTGTGTGCCCGGGCCTGTCTGCTGGTGCTAACCCCAGGGTGAATATCTGGTGGGCCAGTACTGGTATCTCTGTATCTTAAGTGAAAACATAACACCGTGAAGTGTTCATCTTACGGATTGCTTTGCAGTTCAGGTCTAAGAGCAGAATGCCTATATCATTGTGAGAAAACTAGCCAGGACACTGACTGCGACTTGTCTGTTATGTTTAGTTTGACATTTTCAGAAAAAAAACCAGCAGAGATGCTGTAATTTTAGGACAAGCCTTAGACCCTAAATTTTTGGGGGGTTTTTATGGCTCATATACCTTAAGTATATTTTTGTTTGGCTTTTCTTAAATCCTCTGTGATTTTTGTTTCACCTCATAAATTAACTGAAAATTTTATGTCCTAGGGAAACAAACAAAAATTGCCAGATTCTGCTTATACTCAGCCTGATCAAGAAAAGGACTTAAATGTAATCAAAACAGAGGATGAAACCAAACTAGAAGATAAAGAGGAGGAAAAGGTTAAGGAAATGGAAAATGCTACTGTAAATGCAGACATTGAAGAAAAAGAAAAATCAGGGTAAGTTACACTGTTTATAGTCAGCTTAAGGCTTCTGATGCGTGTTCATTAAATTTTACTCTTGTAATTTGAATTTCAAGTCATACATCTCTGTTACGAATTAGACTCCTATCTTCCAGAGACCTGTGTGTTCCTAACTTTGTCATGATTAGGGCCATTGATGAATCTAATTAAAGTTTTTACAGAGATCAGGCTTAAATATTTATAAACTGAGTGAGAAAATAATGTATAAAGCATAGATGACTGATTAGTTTAAGACAAAAGTGTTGTAGCCATTGCCAGTAGTATTTATCTACTTAACTTTGGTACAAGCATATCACAGTATTGCAGTTTCTGGCTGTTGCAGATGGACAGTGTTGTGTTACAGGTAACATGGGGAAAGATGTTAAGTGTCTTGCATTGCTTAGTGAGAGCTTTGCTATTAAGTAGGCGTGATGCTAGCAGGAGTCTCTTGTGCAGTCCTTCAGACAAGAATTTTGGAAGTAGGGATGCTCACTGCCATATAATCAATAGATGTGTACAGATGATCTCCCTTTTCCTTAATGGAGCAGGAAGATTTTCCTGTTTTGGTGCCAAAATAAAAAAAGAAAGCAACCCACAAGTGATTTCAGCAGCTGCACAAAAAAATAGAAAGCTTAAAAGATAGTTATCATCACTACTCCCTTGTGTGTTAACAGTTTAATACTCTTGCAATTAGAACCCCCATACAGCATGATTTGAAGTGGTAAGAACACGAAAATAGCTGTTACAGGTCAGATGAAAGGTCTCTCTTAATACAATATCTTCAACAAAAAAACAGTAACAGATGCTTAAGGGAGAACCTTTTAGAAGAGGAAAAGTAGATAATGACACCTCCTTATACGTTCACATCAACCTGTATATCAGGAGTGGTTATTTTGTGCTTGATTCCAGCTGTTGCCTGACCACTAACTCCCTGGTTCATTCCAGCAATCTTTGCTGTTTAGCAGATCAGCTGTATTAATATTCTGTCTAAATATCATTAGCTATTAATGCCTTTTCTGTCCCATTAAGAGTTGTGACAGAATGGTGTAGTTTAATATGCTAGTTTCTAATTCATTGATAAATAGTTCAGTTTTTTTATTTTGTTAAGGGTTGTGGTTGCTATAGAACAGATTTTGGAAGGATCTTTCTGTAAAATGTTTTTGCCTTCCTAAATATTTTCAGTGAGATTGCATTGGCAATTTCTACAGTTCAGAAATGTGAAATACAGTAAAATCAAGTGAACCTGAACTCAAGTTAGAAATGCCTTTTCTCTATGGATATGATTTAATTAGGATCAGATGTGAATTTTTCTTTTACAAAAAGACAGTTACTGGAATTTGTTACATTTGCCTTTTCTAAGGTAAACTGGATGAGTTGTGTTGTAACAGGTTTGCTTGATTTTTCAGAATTCTTAAAGACTGATTTTACAATGCTACATTCAAAATATATAACTAGGTAGATGGCAACCATTGCACTGCTCAGAGAAGAGCAGTTTTTAAAGTTCCCTAAATTGTAGATTAGTATGCGTGTGTTTGTGTATACTTGGAAAGTACAGTGGCTTAATATTTAGCGTGCTGCTCTAGTAAATGGTACATAAAAGCTGCATTTGCTTTTCAGTAATCCTTTATTTCTTTTCTCTCCTGATTCATGTCCATTTCGGTTATTTACAATGTTAAAAATATTCTGAGTTTTCTTTATTTTTTATTTATAAAAACAACAAGAAACCATAGAAGGCAGTATTTCCTCTTAATTTTCCCCAGTTCTTGTGACTGTAATTAAGTGAGTTCTTTTCTCCCTCCTCCTTGCTACTCATCCAGTAAAAATTCTTCTAACTAGTATTTTGCTGTTGTGATTCATGAAAGATTGTAATGAATTGCTTAGAATAGAAAGCCTAGCTCTAAAAACAGATGTAGGTGGTGATGTGGTCCTTCTGGGGATAATTTAGGAAGGAATAATTTAAACTTATAGAAGTGAAACATTTGTAGCAGTTAATAGTCTATATACATTTTGAAACAGTGATACTACAGTAGTGCTATCAAACTTTTCCTTTCTTCACTCAGGGATTGATAGGAAGTACAAAATGTATTTGTATCGGCTTTAAAGAGTTTTTAAAGTGTCACTGTCATCCTAAATGCTAAACAGTGTTTTTAGTGTGTATTCCATAAAGACAGAAAGAGGTTTTGTGAGCCAGGTATACTGGTAGGGATGTTGTACTAGCTGTACTCCCCTTATTCCTGACTTTATGGGTTAGAAGTGGCAAAGGTTATACGGAGGGGGATGCTGTGGTTTGAGTTCTTTGTTGAACTGAGATGTGAAATGAAAAATGTTTTTTTGTAAGTTGAAAAATAATCACATGCATATGAAATACCTGAAATGCAATACAAATAGATAACTGTGGATTGAATTCTCACTGTATTTAAAATGTATTCCTAGGACCTTTTTTAAGCTATGGATCATCTGGTTTTCATGGTCAAAGCCAAAAAGATGAACATATGAAATCTAATGTTATAGAAGGCAGACTTGTAGAGTTTGCTATTCAAGTTTATATCTGTAGGACTTTGGGCATCTTCATGTGATTTGTTTATAGACACAAGGAACCAAGCGGGCAGAAAAACTTCTGTGTTTCTTATTGCTGAATTTCTGTTGAGTGGACTGAAAATAATTCCCAGCTTCCAGATCTCAGAAAGTACTATTGGAAGCCAGAGTTTTCCACATATTTTGTTTCTCTGTGCAATCCCATTTGTCTCAGTCTTAGAGATTGCTACCACTTAACTCCAAGGTTTTGTTGTTGGGCACTTGCTGTAAAGCTGGTGGGCAGGCCACTGTCGAGGGCTTTATACTGAACTGAAAAATTAAGTGCTTGGAATCCAGAGAATATTTTTTGCTTTCCAACAAAAATTTGCATCAGACTTGTGTGTTGGTACTACTTGGATTTTTGAGGTGACCAGGCAAAATTGTTAGAAGTAATCCCAGTTACAGTATACAAAGAGAGCAAGAAGCTTCGTTCTTGTGTTTTCCTTCTGTTGGCTGAGGTACTGCCTTAACCCTGATGCCGGTAGAGGCTGCTATCTCTGGATCCTCACCCCAGTCTTTCTCACCAAGCTGTTGTTTTCAGTACTTGAAAATAGTTCTGGTCTTGGGAAGCTTCTTGGGTTTATTTCTTTTTCCTTCTTGAAAGCTGCCTGCTTTTTATTATTACCTACAAGGAAAACATGAACAAATGTTCTTAAAGAATACTTTTAGAAACCTAAATACTTCTGGTTTTCTCATACAGCCCTCCAGGTCTTCATGGAATGGTTTTCTCAAAATTGGTACTGTTGTTTTGGGAGTATCAAAAGGAGAAAGTGCTTAGACCTCTTTGGCTAATAATCTTGAATGTAGTTAAGCTATTCATTCACATGCAAGGGAAAAATCTTAATCTTGAGGCTGTTACATACAGTGTTAGGCCCAGTAATAGCATTTCCCCTCCTATAAACAGTAAAAGGCATAATAAAAGCGGTACTTGAGAACTAGGTTAAGATGGGCATTGTTTCATCTAAGGGTTTTACTAGGGTTTATTACCCTTGTAGAGTAGGTGACTGCCTGATGTGCCTGTGCTGTTGTTGGCTTCCGTTTGTGGAAGAGTTAAATTTTCTGGAAACACGTGACAGGGATTTTCTGAAGACAATTTACAATATGATTATGTAATCGTCAGAAGTTCCATTTCACATATGGAAGGTAACAGAGACAATGTTTTCTTCAGTTCCTTGTCTGTTCAAATGACCTATGAAAGTCACTGACAGTGAATCTAAAATGGTACCAGGAAGATTACAGTGTTTCGGCATGAAGGAGTTTTGATACAGAAGGCACATTTAGCTTCTGGGTTAGTGTTGAGAACTGTATACCAGGGTAGCTTTCTCTAGTCTGATTTAGGTTTATATGGAATTGATTAGCTAGGGAGAAGGGAGAGAAATGTGTTGTGTTCATTGCACAGTTGGTGTGAACATCTGCTGTGAATCTTGGACTGTTTGTGTGTATGGGAAAAAATACATTTTTAAGAGGTATGCTTAGGTAGTTTCATTTATAGGAACGTATTTCTATGCTCTTATTTGTGTTGTCTGTTCTGTTTATGTATTACAGCTGCCTTTGTGTGGAAGGAATTTTTTGTATAGTCAAGTTTTCAGAAACAGAATCTAATTGACTTGTTTTCTTGATATAGAGTGTGCTCTGATGTATACATGCACGTAAGGTTTGCTTTTGAAACAGCAATAAACTGCTAATGACACAATAATAAACTGTAGGGCAGCAGTGTAAATGTACCAGTCGTGTGTGTGCCTCATTGAACAGAAGGGAGGCATCTTTGATGTGGATAAAGTGATTCTGTCATCACATTTTACATAGCTTATGGTCACTGTGGAGGTTATTAGCCATGATAGCTGTCGCTGAGACTTAAGTGTGTGGGTGAGCCCTTAAAAATTTGTCAAATACTAGGTGCTTTCAAGCTGAGTGTGAACTAGTGCCATAAAAATGAAAAGTGCTGTACTTCTCAGCCAGGCTTCTGAGCCATCCATTATCTCTTCAAGGGAATGAAAAGCAGCAGAGGACAACACTGGTTACAGAGTACATAGTTGCACGGTTGAAGCGTGTTGTACTACTCTCAGTTATAATTCAAATCAAGTTAGTGCTCTTCCCCTTCCCCCTAATGATGCATCATAACCATGCATTTATTCAGATTTTCTGTATGCTTAGACAGAAATCCTTGGAGCTTTTATTTTTATGGGGTTTTTGCAGTTTGAGAGGAAAGGCAAAGACTGGTGATTTTGTGGGGTTTTGTTATTGTTTAACTAGAGATGAGATTCCTGTGTTGTGGCATAAGTACAGGTCTCAGTGGTGCCTCTGCCTTAAAACTTGATGGCATCTTAACACAGCAGTGATTGATAAAATAGAGTATGAGGGATGCTTGACATCTTCCAGCTGTGTATCATGTGAAGTAAAGGCTAAGTAATGCTTGAAGGATGGGAGAAAAGGAAAAAGCAGGGAAATAAAAATAGAAGCTAATTGCTAAACTTGAAGTGTCAATTACACTGGAGTTTATTTCTGCTAGTGGTTCAATTAACTGTAATGACTTAATTGTACCAATAATTGAAATAATCTTGCTTCCTCAAGTTTTAGAATAACCCCTGGAAAAAAAATATCCTGCATTTGCCATCTTCTCTGCAGTGTCTGCCAGCATGGTGTGTCGGGGGAGGTGACTGGAGTGATTGGAGTAGTGTTAGGTTTGCTGGAAAACCTAAGAAGATTCTAGGAGACAGATCTAATGCTGTAAATCTATGAGACATGCTGTCTCATAGATTTCATCTAGGCTGTGTGACAATGCTGTGTTTAATGCCAGAGATTGTGGGTTGAAAGACGTTTCCTTGATACTGCAGTTTCTTAGTGGTATAATATCATGTGCTATTCCATCAACTAACATCATCCATTTGTTGATACACTTACCCTTATTATGGCTTGTTCATTTTAAATCTTAATACTTACTGAGAGTTGCCTGCCACATGTATTTTTGAGTAATTGCAGTATTTTTAGCCTTTTAATGACTTCACAATGTCCTTTGGATCTAATGATAAGCAATAGTCGTATGATCAAAAAATGTTAGCAGTTTTACTTTATTAACAAAATAGTTTTGCATTTTAATTCATTAATTTCCTGCCTCTGAACATTTGTTCCCGTTCCGTGGTAGACGGGGTGAGGGTCTTCTGCAGCTGTAATTGGAAATGCTTTTGAGTCCTCCTGATAAGCTTTCAGGTGGTACTTTGGTTTCTGGTACACAGTTACATTTGTATTGCTTTATCTCTCGTACAGTGTTCATGCGCATCTGCTGCTGCCTTGTTTCATCAGCTGCTGCTTGGTTTGTTCGAATTCTTCTAGCTTTGTGGCAAATATTGCTTGATACTGGTCTTAAGTTGCTAGTTATTATCTGCTGCCAGGGAGCTTGTTTGTGTCTTTCTATCCCCCAAGCCATCCATGGAATTTTGACTAAACAGCATTAATGGAAATCTGATGTTTTCATGCATACAAAGATGAACAAATAAGATTATGACTGTGCGTGCTGGATGGCTGCAATCACGATTTCCTCTTACAAACCTCTGTTTCATGGCAATTGTGGCTGCTTCTTCATCTGCACTGCCAGATTTCAGCCTTTTGTGGCCTTGTAAAACAATATCTTCTCTTCCTTGCAGCCCTTGGGGTATGTTTGGGTTCATTTTTTTTTATTCCAGGAGCTGTAAGAGTACACCTTCTTTTCTGTTCCAAAATGATGAATGTTCTTTGCATTTTGTTTGGTTTCTTGAAATCTTCAGCTTATGATCGCTAACCAAATGATTCCTTAGAACATGTTTTAATTGCAGCCATCTCTCCTTCCGTTTTGCTTTTGCTTTTTGACATTCCCTCCGCCTACTTGACCATCCAAGTTACTCAACCTCACAATAAGGCTTTCACACATCTCTTCCGAAGAAGCTCTGGTATTGTCACCAAGTCTTTGTAGAACATCTGTGGGGACGCCAGGAAGGCCGTAGGGTGATGAAGGAGAGAGAAGACTCCGAAATTGTTCAGCTTCTAAAGAGCCGCTGGCACCATAATTGCCAGTGCCTGGAAAATCTTGAATATCTCCCGCACAGGCATGCTTCTCTTGGCAGGACAGCGTTCAAGGATTGTGCCACTAGTCCTTGGGATCAAAATAAATAAATAAAAAATCAATTCTGGCAATATTTTGTTCATTCCAGTTTTGAAAATTCTTGCTAGTAATGGGAAATCACAAGTTCATCTTTTACTGTTGTGCTCTGCTCCTGATCCCAAGTTTTTTTTAGCTTTTGTATAATAATAACAGTTAAGCTGAAATGAGCTCAGGAGTTTTGATCTAGTGCAGCAGAGAGGGTAATTTAAAGGTGTTTAGATTACTGGTTGGTTCTTTCATTTGTTTGCTGTAGAGTTCTATTCAGAAATTTTGCATCTGAGTCTTTGGGGACCTTTATTTCTGATGTCTTTGGCAAGAGAATTTTGCCATGTGATGTGTAGTGGAGATGAGGTGAACTCTCAAAACCCATTCATTTATGTTGAGTTTTTGACTCTGGTGGGTTTAACTTTACTAGCAGTATCCCACCTAAAGTATGTAATAAATGGAAAATCTTGGCCTTCTGGAACAAAACGGTCTGGTCCATGGCATGTGTGCCTGAATAGATGTATCTGTGATTTGATTTGGTTAATACACCAACAGGGGGAATTTCATAGCATTTTTCTCGTGGTGTATACATATATAGATATATATTCATTTGTGTGTATGCATACATGTGTGGCAACATTCATTTCTGAAGTAATTTCATTAAATCAGTGTGGTTACACTGCAGCTGAATTTAGTTTATTGTTCCAAATTCTGTTTTGCCAGCTAATTAGGTAATGATACTGCAGCTTTGCTTCTACAAAGCAGCATTGGAATAATTAGAATGCTGTTTGATCCTTTCGCAGAGAGAAGGTAGCTTTCTTTATCTGAGTATTTTTTACTGAAAACTTAAGGGAAGATATAGATTATTAACACAGACTTTAGCAGGGTTAACTCAAATATAGGTGTGACTTGGAGCAATACTTACATTTTCTTACCCAGTTAGTAATAAATCCAACCGTAGCTGTTCCATGTTGTGGGTTTTTAAATTATTAGTGGTCTGTGGTTGTTGTGAATTCAGTAAGGGGCCCTAATCTGTTCTGTAGAATGTGTAAATAGTGGTAGCGAGGGCCAATAATACTGTTTTGTAAAGCTGTTTAAGAGTAAAAGATACATTGTCCCCATTAAGTTTTGTAACATAGTTAGCCTCTTTCAGCTGGTTGGAGGGATAATTTTTGGAACACTGAGCAGGCCATAGCTGCTATTGATTGAGACTAGCAAGATTTGTGAGTTCTTACTGCTCCTGAATATCATTCAAAATATCTAAAAATGTATTCAAAATCAGGTTGCTTTTGAAAACAGTGAACATCTGCTTGCGTATTTATAAAATAATTAAATGCAAGTTTGATTTGTATTTTAAAGACTTCAAGCATAATTGTCAAGGAGTGTCAAGGTCATAAATAGCACAGGTTGCTTGATTTCCTAAGTAATCTCATATTAAGTGGTTTTATTTGCCTAAATTCTGGGTTTGGATGCAGTCACTTCAAGGATAGAGAGTATTTATTACAGTGAAGCAGGGAGCTTTTGAGGAAGCAGGTTTCAAGAAGCAGTTGTAAAACTTGTAGGTTGAAAAACGGAATGTAGGGAACTTTTGATATTAAGAAGGATGAACTTGAGCTGAACAAACTATATTAAAACAAAGGGACTGCATGAAAAAATCTTATAAAATGAATTTGAACAACTTCTGCTCATACAGATTTTGATGAATTATTTTTTTCTTTTAGTCAAGTCATTCTTGACCCTTACAGTCCCTGGATTTCTTGTGTATTGCTATATCCTGTTTTGCTGATATTACTCTGCTATAGTGCAGTTTCACGTATTTGGAACCTGCTGTTTCCCAGTCTCTATTGCATCCACAATATTTATCAATATATGTGGTTTGGAACTGAAAAGCTTATCAAGTATCTCATATTAACTCTACAATTTTTTAAACCTTTCAAGAGATGACACGAATAAGGAAGAAGATGAAGATGAAGAAGAAGCAGAGGAGGAGGAAGAGGAGGAGGAGGAGGAAGATGACAACAGTAACAATGAGGAAGAAGAGTTTGAATGCTATCCACCAGGCATGAAAGTCCAAGTGCGGTATGGAAGAGGGAAAAATCAAAAAATGTATGAAGCTAGTATTAAAGATTCTGACATCGAAGGTGGAGAAGTCCTTTACTTGGTGCACTACTGTGGATGGAATGTGAGGTAAATTGAGTTTTAGTTAGAGATTACTTCTTGAATTACATCTAAAATACACTTCTATATTTTAAAAATTAAATGAGTAGACATCTGGAGTCCTAACCTTTCAGCACTGCTGTTCTGTCAAGGTCGTTGTACTGTATGAAACTATTAGATTTTGTAACACTATATAAATGCAGTACTTTAGTTATTTAGAAACTCATCTAAAACCAACTTGTTCAAAGAAGGCTTCCTTCAGTCCCCATCTTAATTTTAGATCTCTCCATACAACATGTGACAGTTCACTTTTTCACAAATTCCTCCTCTGGCTTTCTTAAGTCAATTTTATCTCGTACAGTATTTGAACAGTGCACTTAGCTTGGTCTGGACATACACTTCTCTCAGCGAAGCAGAGCACGCTAGCAGTATGGTCTTTAGCAAGACAAGTACAAGACCCTTAGTGGCACATTAATGTGTAGCAAATAATGCATTTCATTCAGATCTGATTTCCACCTCTCCCCACCCCTCTTTCCCTCCTGTCTAGCTCAAGCTTCCAAGAAAGACTTCTTCTAGCCTAGTGGCTCCTTATGCAGGAGTATATGCTTTTTATTGTCATTGATATAGCATTAATAGAAAAAGTTGAAGTATTAATATATTTTTATTTGCAATTTCAGACGTCTTTTTCAGCTTTTTTTCCATTTAAAACTTGAAGCAACTTCCAAAGCAGTAGGGTAAACTAAAGCTTCTGAGTGGCTTTTAAGCCAAGTTCCCTGCTTTTTTTCGCAGTTTCAGGGTATCTGATCGTTGTCCTCAGATGTCAAAAGTGAAAAACAAGTCTGAGGCAAATCTGCTGTACTACTTTATTTCTTTTTCCTTTTCTGAAAAATCTGAGGCTCTTATGACCTTCTTCTGTCATCTGGACCTTTATTACCATCCTACCCCTGACCAAAAGGGCAGGAGAGATCTTGTTTATTCAATGCTAGCAAGATCTTCTAGCGAAGGTCAAACTGCAGATGCATGTTACTTCTCCCCCTCACTTGAATACACCTCTTTGCGTCTAGGTCTGGTGAATTTCTAGGACAACCTGAGCCACTGCTGAGGAGGAACGTCTCGATAGTATGAGTTTTGATGTCAATCTCCTGTAGATTTTTGATTTACACGTATATGTATCCACAAGAACACAATCTTTCACATAAACTGTCTTCAGGCAGTATTTTTAAGCCTAATGGTTTATGAAGTCAAGATACGAGGGGAGATGCAGCCTGTTCAAGGTGGAATTTGGAATGGGACTACTGTTTTGGTTGTTACTAGGGAGGACTTCCTTAGGAATTTCAGTTGCAGAAATTTGCATCTTACTGAGGATTACTGTGTACCGTTCCAAGAGTTTTCTTGCTTTTAAACTCTTATTTTGGAGCTCGTGTAAATGTAGAAGTTATTTTGCTTTTGAGTAAATGTTATGCTGTTATACATGCAAAGAGGTGAGATAGTCCGAGTTTTGTTTGAGCAGTACTGTGTTAAATCTGAAGAAATGAGAAGTCAAAAATAAGCCTTCATCTCAGAGATCCCAGCATCCTGGTTCTTAAGGGGGACATCAAGATTCCATCTTTTGAACTCTGCATTTTAAACAAATATATGGACTGATATCAGAGGCAATGTTTATGTGATGTAATTAATAAGAAAAGCATTTTTAGTAAACCCGCGACTCGTTTGAGAGGTCAAGGGGAGTCATTTGATCTTTCTAGCAGCAGGACTTGTATTTATATTCTTATCTGGTGTTTCAAGAAAGCCCTCTGAAAGGGGCTGGGAGAGTAGGATTCCTCACCGGAAAAGATATTGGTGATTCCCATGTAGCTATGTGACTCTGTGTGTGGACTCTGCTAAATACGGCTAATTTTTTGATTTAAGTAAAATTACTTCAGTTTTTTGATTTGACAGTAAGCATAGGTAAGTCTGAGCTGAAGGCAGCAGCTAAACACTTGGAAACTTCAGTATTGTGAAGGCAAGTCTTGTACAATGTAATAACTTGATTTGCCATTTAATTAGACACAACCTTGAAAAATAACTGCTTTACTTTGATAGGAAGCAATTCTTTCATGTCCTTATTCACTGTAGCTTACCTATAGTATTTAGCAGGGTCAAGTGCTGTAATATTATGTTATGGGATGTACTGAACTAGGATTCTTTCATCGTCCAGGATTTTTTTAATTCTGTCATTCTAGCCCTTAAAATTGACTTCTGTATTTCCCCTTTTGGTCAATATGCCCTTAATGTTTCTTATCAGAACGTAGTTTCAGTATTGGTCTGGGATTCAGAATGATAGTGTGTTGTGTACATGTATAGATACATGTGTTAGGGTTCTTGGAATGGACTTAGGTAAACTTGGTAGTCATCTTCATTAGTTTTTTGGGTTTTTTTCCCCATGCTCTGGAACCAGTGACACTAACCAGTGTGGAACTTTGTTTTAAAATATAGTAAATGGAATGTGGCTTAACGGTATTATACAGCTGCAGTACACTCTTGGTTTGTTGAAGTGTTAGCAGTTTACAAATTTTTTCTTAGTCAACCACTGAAACTAAAGGAACGTGTGTAACCTAATTTCAGGTTCTTGAGAGTAGTGTATGTTGGGGGACGGGGAATGAGGATAGGAAGAGAGATATTTAGGAATAGATAAAATAAAAAAGACAGAGTCCTCATCTGATATTCCAGTATTTGATTATAAGACCGAATCTCCTCCTTTCTTTGATCACAGCCAAAGGAAACATTTGATTCTTCCTTGTTAACAGGTGCAGACATGATACTGGAGCTTTTCAGTGGATTTACGAAGGCTTGCTAGTTCCTTTAGGTTACCTGTCTTCCTGAGAAAGTGATATGTTTGCTAGTAGAAATCTAGAGGCTGGAAAAGTGCACTTTCTTCCTTGTTTCCCCTCTAGTTCTTCTGTAGAGGACTGACCATGTGATTTCTGAGGAAATCTGGTTTATTTTAGCTTGCAGTCAATATATCTGAATGTAACAGGATCAATACATACTCTTACGCCAAGTGCCAGTTACTGTCCTGCTGTGTAGCTATTCATTTCATTCTTCCTTTTTTTTATTTTCTCCTTCCTTTTCAAATCCACCTTTCTGGCTGGCATTCATTTTAACCGGTAAACTTTCTCTCCTTACTTGGCTCATCTTTGTCTTTGTTTTGATAAGGCAAGGGGGATGTTTCTTTAAAAGGCATTCCACAGTTTCACATGAACCCTCATTTAAAAAATAAGGAAATAATAATTCTTTATTAATCCTTCCTCTTGCTTCTCAACCTAGTCTGTGCAAACTCTTTCAGGAACACTTCCCCATCTTACCTCCTTCTTCTCCACACCCAGCTGCTTGCTCTTGGGAGTTGCGGTGAGCAGGCGTGGAAGACAACACTGCAGTAACACCCAGGTTTTCTGGAAGCATGTACTTGTAATGGGAGCTGAAGAACTTCTTCCATAATGTTTTTAGCTTTCTTTTGGTTTTGCTGTCTAAAGCAAAAGTAGTGATGAAGTAAGTTTTCCTATTTCAGTAAGGTGCAGTTCTCTGAAGAAAGGCATGCAAACCCTTCATATGTAGCTTGGCATCTGGTGTGCTGTAAAGCTTTCAGGGTGCTTCTCTCATGCAGCAGAGGAGAATGTAATTTAGGGTCAGGTTGTCAGCTGTGGCTTGGCATATATCTCTTTCACAGGATCCATTTCAGCCTAGGGTCCAGTTGTCACAGGTTTAGGCAAACCACATGCATCTGATGTGTGAGTAGTGAAAGGAGCTGTGCTGTGCAAAGATGTGAAGTGTTGGCATCTTGATTCTCCAGAGAAGATTCCAGACTTCTGTGGTGTTGGGCCTCCTTGTAGGGTCTGACTGCTGTTTCAGGTGCAGTTAGGAGGAGAGCAGGACATGCTCTGGCCGGAACTGTGACTATCACGTGCAGGTTTTCAGTTTGTGCTCCTTGAGATGAGGAGTTGTGATCATTGCTTCTAGCATGTAACGCTTGAGACTCTGTGGTATCTCCAGCTATTCTCTGAAGATTCTGTACTTGCTGTCTCCTTCGCCTCTGCCCACCCCCAGCCTGTCAGCTGTTGCCCCAGCAGGCACTACATGTACCTTGAATCCCAGGCAGTCGTGCAGCGCACAGACTTTGCACAGGGGGAAGGCTGTTTTCTTGCTGGCAATGCATAGAATGAATGAATACAAATTCTTTGTTACAACAACACAGTTGAGGCAGAAGGGATGCTGTCAGAATAATTGCTTTTCACTCTGTATTTGTCCAGTCCTAGTGCTGCTTTCCTGCATGCATTTAGGCCTAATGAAATACTCCTAAATTTATGTGGGTTCAAGAGTCCATTTGGCAGTCTGCTTAGTGGTATTCCTTCTGGAAAGCGTGTATTTGACTTAAAGCAAAATTACTGCAGATAGGGTTTCCTGCAGTCTCACATAATATGGGATTTTTTTTTCCATACTGGAAAGTACTCTGCAGAGTTGTATTTCGTTTTTGGAGAGAAATCTGAGCCTGATAACCTACAGGTCACCTGGTAGTAGTGCAATTACAGCTGTATTAGCGGCAGTATATGTAATCTTGCTATGTTGCTTGCTGCTGGATTTTTTGATTTTTATTGTTAACATCGAGGGGAGAGAAAAACCCAAGAAATTGTTTTAGGGAGCTACATTTCAGAGACTACTGCTACTTCATTTTTTGCTGTATCTGAGTTAAGAGAATACAGTATTTAGCTTCTAGAATCTCTGGTATAAGTATTAACTTAGAGTATATGAGGAAGCAAGTTGGAAACGTGCATATTTTTCTCTAAACTTTAAATTTGTAGGTCAGTGCTACTCTTGTTAGTTGTGAAGAAGCTGACTTGGGACTGTAGCAGCAGTCCCTGTATCTGCGTCAAAACAGTGGCCAAGCCAGCACAGCTGGAAAGCCACCATGGTCATGAGTGCATTGTGCTGGGCTCCATCTTGTCTTGGTTCTCTGAGTGTGTGTGGTTTGGGTTTTTTTAACTTTTCTTGTTGTTTTTCAAGTTGTTTTCTTCCCCTCTGTTTTCACATTTACCTAGGGAATCAGAATTTCTGTCAATGTAGGCAAAAATCAATACATATTTTTCTGCTTTCTGTAGAGGCAGAAATTAATACATATTAATTTTTAACTGTTTCTTATTAAGGTGGTTCTTCAATTCACAGTTGAAGTAAGAGAGTATGTTATTCCTACTGGGTGGAAAAAAAAACCTGTTTGAATTGATTCTTAGGGTTCTCCAGAAAGGCACAATGAAACTGGCAAGTACAGGACCATAGTTACAGTATATTCTTACCAAGAATGTTCTACTTTGGTCTTGGATTTGTATTTAACAGGTCCAGCCCTAGCTGATGATAAGGCGTCTTAGTGGTTTTTTTTCTAGTATAATTCTGATAAAAAAATATAAACTTTTAACTTAAAACAAATTGAAAAGTGTTAGGGTTAAGTTGGTGACTCGAAAGTTAGTGACTATTAAGTGTTAAGCACTCCAGATGTCACTTTGCAGACACTTAGGCTAGAAAGAGTTTATTTTTGTTAACTGGTCACATTTTATGTAGTTGTAAGAATGTACTATATTGTTAAGATTTTACAGTGTATATAGAAAGTATACCTCTTGGAGATCCATACAGGATTATGATTCTGGCAGGTGTTTTACTAGTATGTGTGGATCTTCTGCTGTTTAGAGCAGACTGAAAAAAATACAGCTTTCACTCTTGCCAATCAGTGTTTAAAAATAATCCAAACCAAACCTTTGTCCTGTACATCCCAGCATATGAAGAACTGAACCTTAGCTGAAACCCCACATGCTATAAAGTACACAAATGACTTCTTTATTCAAATTCCAATTCAGTCTTTATGTGGCTAATAATTTTCTTTTTCCTCTGTTCATTTCTCTTATGGTATCATGTTTATCTGCTTTAAACTATAAAAGTGTTCAATTTTTTTTTGCTTCTAGGTATGATGAATGGATAAAGGCAGACAAGATAGTGAGGCCAGCTGATAAAAATGTACCAAAAATTAAGCATCGAAAGAAAATAAAGGTAGTTTCTCTCCCTTTTTCTGCCTTGTTCCCCCCCCCAGCTTTGATTTAATATATTTTTAAGTACACCCTTCCCCCTTCCTAACCTTTTGACTGGCCTACAAATGTTTGACAAGTAAAAGCAACTTCCTGGCCTTTTAAAAATGAAAATGTTTTTCATCAAGGCTTTGTTTATTAATTCGGGACGGGAAAGCTTCTTTTTCCTTTTTTCATAAATTTTTAAATTAAATTTGCATGCATTTATAGAGGACAAATTAGAAGGATCCATTTCATCAGTAGCTGTGGGAACCAGCTCTTGGAGGGGGGTGAAATTTGGTACCTCCCTCAGCTGACTCTGAGAGCAAGCCTTTGACTTGTCCATGTCTGTGTAACTCTCTCATTTTATTTCATAAAAGGTCTTTTAAAAGTCATGCCTTTATATTTAGGCTTAGGTTATCATATCTTTTCCTTCTGCCACAGATGTCAGTGTTCCTCCTGCCCCCCTGTGCTCCAGGGCACCTTCTGGAGCCTGAGTTTTGTTCTCAAGCTCCCTGCTCCCTGTGACAGAGTATGATGTCATAGTCCTGCCCTGGGGCTGCTGAGTCTGGCGTCCTGCAGTGCCACTGCTGCCAGAGTGCTCACTCCGTTTGCTTTCCATTTGTTTTAGTCTTGACAAAAGTTCTTGTCTTCGGTATAAACGTGTTGGCGTGGATCATAGAAAGGTATTTGCAATCCTTTAGACATAAAGCTTTCGTTTACAGGTTGAATGTTCAAGATAAGCACTGTAAGAATTGCCGAGTTGTAATCTGTTTTAAGATGTATGCTCAAATGAGAAGATTTTTTAATCCTTTCTTTCACGTAGAATAAAACTGACAAAGAGAAGGAAGAGAAGTATTCTCCTAAAAACTGTAAATTGCGACGTTTGTCAAAACCACCCTTTCACACCAGCACATCACCAGAGACTGGGTCCAAACTTGACAGCACTGAAGCCAAAAATACTGAACAAGCTCCAGTTAAAGCAATGGAACTTAATTCTATCATTAACGGGCTACAAGGTATCGTATTTAATTTTTTTCTGATTCTTTAAACAGTAGTAAATGATAATGTAGAACAACTGATACAACTGTACTTGAGTCTGTTTGGCTAATTATAACATCATCTTGAGAAATACCCTTGAAAAAAACCAATATTTGCAGTTTCTGAAAAGGAAATATTGTGGATTCAGCATATGTCAATCTTAAGAGTCACATCCTTGATCAGAGAGGGCTGGAGCACCTCTGCTGTGAGGACAGGTTGAGAGAGTTGGGATTGTTCAGCTCAGAGAAGAGAAGGCTTTGGGGAGACCTTTATAGAAGCTTTCTAGTATTTAAAGGAGGCCTACAGGAAAGCTGGGGAGGGGGCTCTTGATCAGAGAGTGCAGTGACAGGATAAAGGGTAATGGTTTTAAGCTGGACGATGAGAGATTAGGTAGTAGGAAGACATTTTTTACTGTGGATGGTGAGGCACTGGAAGAAGTTGCCCAAAGGAATTGTAGATGCCCCATCCCTGGAGATGTTCAAGGCCAGATTAGATGGGGCTTCAAGCAACCTGATCTCGTTAGTGGGGGATGTCACTGCCCGTGGCAGGGGGAGTGAAATGAGATCATTTTTAAGATCCCTTCCAACCTGAAGTATTCTGTGATCCCTTTTTTGTTTGATACACAGCAAAACATTTTTGCTTCCAGTTTTGTTCCTTAATTTGTAAATGTTTTTATGTAACTTTTACAACTTGTGAATTCCCCTCCCGCCTTTGAAAACAGAATTAATAAAGGTGGGTTTCGTATCAGCACGTCTGTTGTTCATAGCGTTGTTTTTCCCCCTTCCCACACATTTACAGCAAGTTTATAATAAATAACTAGTTCCTTCTCTTCATTCTTAGTTTAATATGGACTCCCATAAGAATAAATCATGGATGGTATTGCTGGTTTGGTTATCCACCACTTTTTGTAAAAATTGCATGAATGTAATAATCTTTCAGACTTACTTGAACTTGGATGACATTGGCCACTGGGTTGCAAATTTATAGGTAGAGAATGAATCAACATAATCTATGAAGCTTCGTTTCCTTAGGAAATGAGAAACAAAAAAAGCAATTAACAGTGATTATAATGCTATTATTAGTGCTATAATTAATCTGTAATTATCTTCTGATTACAAAAGCACAATTTGACATAGACTCTCTAATATTTCGAAAAGCTAAACGTTTTTCATATTAAGTAATTAATTTCCCGAAATGCTTTTAGTTGTATGCAGGTTTTTTATCGTCCAAGTCCACATAGATTCCTGCTGGGGATTCTTTTATTTTGTTACTTGCAAGTTTTGTTTTTTAAGTCTGAAAAGCTCTTGTGTTTTACTGTTTTTCCTCCAATTTTAGAGGTGCTTCCTGAAAACTTTTTACAGATCTTTTTTTTTTTTTTCCTAAACTTGAATGATTAATGCTGTTTTATTCAACTTTTCTTTGAAGGGTACAGCAAAGTAAATAGGTTGAGAGGAAAACTTGATGGACCTGATTTTTGGTTGTTTTTTTAAATATGGTGTTCTTGGCTTCTATTTCAGATAGCAAATTTTGATGCCTCTTATATTGTAATAGTAGTGTAGTTTTGATTCTTAAAGATAGGGGAAAGACAAGTGTTAGAAGTCCACTTTAAGTGACAATTCTTTTAGGCCAGAATGTTTACCATAAATGTTTAACTAGAAAAAAGCAAACAACACTGAAAAGTTTGTGTAAAGCTTACTTTCAGATTGAGTCATGTTAGAGTAGAATTTAAGATTCTGCCTATCTTAAAACAAATAAACCAAGAAAAACAGCTGCAGTAACATGTCTCAGGGTATTTTGTCTTGTACCCCTCTCCTCTGTTCGTTTGCTCCTCTCCAGATTCTCTTCTAAAAAACTTTGATGGTTTGAGTGAATGTTGTGCCCAGTGTTGCTTTTCTTCTTTGTCATTGGTTACATTATCATCTTTAATGAGATGGTGAATCTTAGTGAGGAATTGAGAAGGAGGGATGTGAAGTAGGATGAGGAGAACTATGCCAAAAAAAACAGATGAGTTACAAATCTAGAGTTACCATGTATCTTTCCATTGACTGTGTTTGTTGTTGATTCCTTCTTCATTGTATCTTTGTTCTTCTTCTGTCTGTTTCTTTACCCTGAATTTTCTTACTGTTATCCAACACTCTTATTGTTCATATTTCTCTAAGTGCCTTTCATTATTGTTTTGACTTCATTTTCTAGGTTGATCATCAGGTTGGTTTGCTAGAAATCATCCAGTGTCTTTGTTGTTCTGTCCTTTTAGACTGTGTATTTTCCATATTGCCTCTGTTCTGGTCTTTGGAAAAAGGGCAGATAATAGTAGTATTTGTAACTGTAAGAAATACTTAGAGTTTTTATGATAAGCACACCTTTCAATTTCTGTTTTGGGTAATTATGCAGAAGTTTGTATTTTCTTGATTGATGCACTCTGCGTTCTGCACCTCTTCAGAAATTCCTGGAGGTGTACTGTATAATGCAGATGTCTTCCTAGTTCCTAATCTAGCCATTTTAACTTCCAATAGAACAGGAAATACATTTTTTAAGTCTTCAGGACATGCCATTTAAAATGTCTACTACTGGAGATCCCTGTAGCCTGTGTTCATGCTTGTACAGTTTTCTCTAGCTGTTTTGTTTAAGAATTCTTTATAACCAGAATAAAGACAAACTTTTCTTGTTTTGTTTTGGTTTTGTTTTATTATTTTATTTATTTTTAATTAGCTTCTGAAAGTTCTGATGATAGTGAGCAGGAGGATGACCAAAGTGCCCTGAACGTGCATGCTGACGTCAAAGAGGAATCTCAACATGAAGCTATAAGCCAAGATAAAACTGAACTCTGTCTAAAAGAAGAGCAGAGCGTTTCATCCCTCCCAGAAGAAACGAAAGCTGTGGCAGATGTAGTAGTGCCCAAGGCAGGATCCAAGTCTCCTGAAAGGCTGGGAAAAGAGGTGGAAGAGTTATCTGAAGGTACTGATTCTGATGGAGAAGATGAAGCCACAAAGAAGAGAAAGGATGTAAAAAAGGAGGTAGTGGATAAAACTGCAAAACCACAGGTAAAACGTGGTAAAAGAAGATACTGCATGGCTGAGGAATCTTTGAAGACTGTGTCGCCTAACAGAAAGGATGAGAAGTCCAAAAACAAAGAATCTCTTAGTTTAGAAAACAGCAGTAACAGCTCCTCAGATGAAGATGAAGACAAATCTAAACTGAAAATCACTCCAACTAAAAAGTACAATGGACTAGAGGAGAAAAGGAAGTCTTTACGGACGAGTACTTTCTACTCAGGATTTTCTGAAGTGGGAGAGAAAAGAATAAAGCTTTTAAATAACTCTGATGAAAGACTTCAGAACACCAGAGCAAAGGATAGAAAAGATGTCTGGTCAAGTATTCAGGGACAGTGGCCGAAGAAAACGCTGAAGGAACTGTTCTCAGATTCTGACACTGAAGCTGCTGCTTCCCCTCCACATGCTGCTCCGGAGGATGCTGCAGCAGAGGCACAGCTTCAGACTCTTGCAGAAGAAGACATTTCTTTGCCTAGCTCTGAACTTGAAAAGTCTTTGCCAGCTAGTGTGGACATTAAACCTGTTGAGGAGAAACCGACTGAAGTGGGTGAAAAGAAAGTTGAATTTCCAAGCAGTGGGAGTAATTCAGTGCTAAATACTCCTCCTACAACTCCTGAATCGCCTTCATCCGTAACTGTCACGGAGTCGAGTAGACATCAGCCAAGTGTCACTGTCTCTGAGATGCTGCCACCAAACCAAGAAGAGATACGAAGCATTAAAAGTGAAACAGATAGCACAATAGAGGTGGACAGCGTTGCTGGGGAGCTGCAAGACCTCCAGTCTGAGGGAAACATTTCTCCAACAGGTTTTGATGCCAGTGTCAGCTCCAGCAGTAGTAATCAACCAGAGCCAGAGCATACTGAGAAAGGTAAAGGAAAGGGTAAACAGAGCTTTCTTTAATCTAACCAGCTCTGCTTTAAGCATTGCTGATGTATTTTAATTCTGTTATGATTACACTGCTGGAAAGTTAGTTGTTAGAGGAAATAGTAGCCTGCAGTCTACTTCAAATGGGTGGAAATGGCATAATCATCTAGTGAATGAAATATAAATCTGCCAGGAAGTTTCTTGGCCTTTCATTAGGAATTATGATGGTTTCAATGAGGAATAAAGTACATAAGAACAAAGTTTAAACTGGATCTGGCAAGAAAAGCCCAGAGCAAACTAATACATTGTACAAGGAATATTTATTTTTGCAATGCAGATAGATTTTTGAGTACCTTTCTCACAAGTAGAAGATACTGTTTCTTAACATAAAATTTTTATTCTCTATAAACTGTTTGCTTAGGAGGAGAAAATGCCAGTTATTGCATACTTGGGCAACCATTTCAAACTTGCATCTTAGGAAGTCAGTGTTTTTAAAAAATACAAGTCAAGCCAATTACAAACACTGAACTTATTAGCTGTGTTTCTCTTTCAGAAATGGTTTTGCAGGTTGAAGTTCCTATCCTGAGGCCTCTAGTGAATAGGGGATAATAAACACTGCCAGCACTTGTGCTTGTGGTGTCAGTGTACTGCTGCCTGCTATTTACCTGTTTGCAACGCTGGGTCCAAAAGCTATTATGTGAAAGTCACTGCCTTTTTTACAGTTTCATCAAAAGTACAGCTCCTTTCACTGTGTTAAAATGCCTAAAAATTATTAATACAAAGGAAAAAAATCACATCTTTGAATATAATCCTGAGGTGATACCAGGAGGAGGGGAGTGAGTGAACAGCTATGTGATGTTTAGTTCCCAGTTAGAGTTAAACCCCATGACACATATTTGTCTTTACAGATTTTAGTTAATAATTAACTGAATTTTCTCAAAATGGTGTGTTGCCTTCATCATTCCATTTGAATTGTTCTTTTGAAAGAGTGCAACAAAATATGTTCTCTTAAAGAAGACAGTTTGGAAGAGTTGAATTTGTCGCCCTCAATAAATATGCCTGCATTGCTTAATTAAAAGTGTTTAGGTTTAGAATTTAATTTGTTTACTTATTTTATATAAAAGGAAATTATTGCCACATGCAGTAAGTTTTACGCACTTGCACAGAGTTACTTTAACTTCCTCTCTGATTTTGTCAGCGTGTTTTGGAAAAATTGGTTTCTTAATTTTAATGGTTTTGTTATGGGAGTTATTTTTAATCTAAGTCAGGTGGTTGTGGAAGTGTTTGAAAAACTCCTAAAATTTGTTCTTTTAACAGATGTACTAGAATTACTTTATCTTTCTTGTCTACTTTTCCCCCTTGTAGTTACAAATACCAGTAGACTTTTTCCTTCAGGTTTTTTTCCTTTTTTTTTGTTGCCTTATTTTTTAACATTATTTAAGATTTTTTTTTTTTAATACTTCCAGCTAACTTAACTACACAAGTGCTATTTTCTTTTTTTTTCCCCTCACAGCTTCTGAGTGGAGCAGGCTTTTTCGAACATTTTTCAGTTCCAGTAGTTATTGATAAGTTTTTCAAGTAAACATATTCTTCTTTAATTCACAGTGTTAAAAACACAAAAATCTCTGTGGTTCAGGAGAAATTCTGATGATGCATACCGGAAGGTTACTTGCAATCCTGTGTGCACTCTAACCAGCAAACTTTGTCTGCTTTCCATCCTCCTCCACCTCCTCTTGTCAATATAAGTAGAAAGTTGAGTCATAGTAAGGATAGGCAGGGACAGTCGCATTGTTGCCTACAAACTTAATCTCTGAAGTGTTTTTTTTTTTCCCTGACACTTAGCAAATCACACAAAAGTTCAAGTATTTATTGAATTTGTTTGTTTGTTTTGTTTCTCCCCCAGTTGTAGTCTGTACAGGCCAAAAAAGACTTAAAGATTCTCAGGGAGGAGGCAGCTCCTCGAAAAAGCAGAAAAGAAGCCACAAAACATCTGTGAACAACAAAAAGAAGAGTAAAGCTAGTAAGTAGAGCAGCTCAATGTGAAATGAAATGTGTCAAAGTAGTATGTCATTTGTTGGAATGATTGTAGGAGATGAAGTCTGAAAATAAAAATGTATTAGGACAAAAAGTTCTCATCAGGTAATTCTTAATACTATTTAAATGCAGGGAGTACTCTGGCTGCATGCCAAACTGTTTTTAAATGCTTTGTGCAAAAATAACTGACAGTGACCATAACCTTCTTTTGAGGCAGCTTCAGTTTGAGGAAGTGTTTTGGTGCTTCGGCTCAGTCCAGTCATTGTGCAGAATGCCATCGGTTGTCATGCAGAATCTATTTTTCCTCACTTTTTCCAACATGATCAAGAAATTGATTGTTTTTGTTGCTCAAAAGAAGTGTAGTTTTTTAAATTTTCATTGACCTCACACGGCAACCATATATCAAGGTTTTTTTTTTTTTTATTTTTCCAGTTTTGTGTAAATGTCAAACAACTAGAATGGTCAGCATTTAGTTCTTCTGCAACCTCTCAAATTGTTTCATGTGGGTCCGCTTCAGTACCGACCCTTGGTTGTCTGTCACAGAGGGATGTCTGTGACCTTCCATATCTTCAGGTTTCTGTTGTGAAACCTTTAGAACCAGTGTTGAGCTGTACATTTGTTGACAGTTCCCTGCCTGAATGTGTGGTTGATGTTGCAATAGTTGCCTCTGGTTTATGTCCCCTTTTGAACTCATAAAACAAAATCATTTGAATAAACAGTGAAACCAGCAACCATTAACATAAATAAGCAGAGTGATTTTCGTGCCTTAAAGTAGTATGCTATGTGAAGACAGTTGAATAAAAGTCTCATCCAATGACAAAACTGGCAGTTATTTTTGCACCAACCTAATATTTCTGTGCCTATTTTTAAGAAGCCCTTAGTAGCATGTAATTCAGAAAGACTGAGAAGAGCAGGTATTTCATGCTTGGTGGAACTAGAACAGGAATCTCTGTGGCGTGATAGCTGTGTGTTTTAGCAGGGATGTGGATGAAATTATACTTAGTATTTTCTGCGAGATGAGGTTTTAGAGGTTAATATCTCTTCCAGTAGCAAATATGAGAATTAGTTCCAGAAAAATATAGGCTCTATTTTCTTTCTACATCATCTGTTACATCTTCAGTAAATAATGCAGCTTTTTTGTAGTTGGAGAAGCTAATTGGAATAGAAACCA
The DNA here is from genome assembly GCA_033459285.1 of Clamator glandarius. Taxonomy (NCBI): domain Eukaryota; kingdom Metazoa; phylum Chordata; class Aves; order Cuculiformes; family Cuculidae; genus Clamator; species Clamator glandarius. Next base: position 3,156,159 of record JAUNZM010000261.1, on the reverse strand, counting down.
CATTACAGGGGAAGAGAAGCTTAATAAAAGCAGAGGTGTATTAAAGAGAAATATGCAGATGTGTTCAGGAGACAGCAAGATCAATTACTACCTCATTTCATTGTTAATAAAAAATATCAGGGAACAGTCAGCTTGAGAGTAAAGCCAGGAGAATAGGTGTAAAAAAACCCACAGTTAAAGGAGGGGTAGAAAGCATATTTTGCTTTTCTTCCTCTCTCCCCCTCCTCCTTTCTTTTAACAGCTTTTGGTTAAAGTCTGTACTTTCTGGTCTGGTATTTGCTTTCACCTCACCTGTCCTTCATGTTCATTGATCTCTACTGCACATTCTCATCTTTTTTCATTCCATTCCACTAATCTCCTCCTTCCATAATCCTTATTCCTTCTCTCACTCCAGGAATTAAAGTAACAAAACAAACTGAATTTGCAGAACTAATACAGCATTTTGAGCCTTGCTGTTGCTCCCCTTTTCTCGTCTTGTGTCTTTGTGAGGACAAGCACTTCAAAGCTAGAATTGTTTCTTGTACTGTTTACAGTCCCTGGTGTTCGTGCACTCTTTTTGTTATTGTTAGGGAAGTGCTGAATGTAATAAGGGCAATAAATAGATAAAATGTGGAGTCATTTGTGAGCAAAAAATGCGTTTTGCAAAATTCAAGTATACCAGTTTAGGCTGGTTTTGTAGCAGCTTCAGCTCTTGCCTTAGGATTGAGGTAGCAGACAATGGCAGCTCTGCAGCCGGCTGAGTTCTTTTGTACCAAATACATCTTGGTTTTTGGTTTCTGCAGTGTAGCTAGCCAGATCATGAAGACTAGGACCAAAAGACTTTCTGGGTTCATTTTATCAATTCCTATTGCAGGTGCAACTGAGGCATAAGTTTCTCTCAGTAAATTTAAACTGAACATATTTTAAAAACAATTCTAATGACAGAGATTCTGCAACTTTCTGAAGTATTTTATTCTAGTGCTTCACTAGACTTCTGCTCAATTATTATCTGTTGCCCCTGCTTCCTCAACAGTTCGGGTTTTTTTTTTGTAGTGTTAAGCAAGCTTCATCCTTTTGATTAGCACTCATAAATCATGTCTTTTAGACAGATTTTTGTTACTCCCCTTTGGGTGGTTTGATTAGAAAACTGTGTTCTGTTCAACCTGTTGCTTTGAAGTTATTTCAGTGCGAGGTGAAGTTCTTTTGTTTTGGGTTAGCTGAAGATGTTTTTCTACAATTAAAGAATTTGATCATCATGTCTGATGATTTTTATAGATGTTACCATGCTGTGTGCCAAGCTTCTGTACTAGGATGGATTATATAACATTAAAATAAAAGGATTTTTGGTCAAAGAAACTCATGTTACTTGAAAGTCAGCATGGGGGTAGCTTCTGATAAGCTTTGATTTGGACAGGAAGGTTGTTTTGTTTCATAACAGTTATATCTTCTTGTTCCTTCAGCAAACAGCAGTGACAGTGAGGAGCTTTCTGCGGGTGAAAGTGTGTCCAAGTCTCAGTCAGCAAAGTCTGTTTCTACTGGCATGAAATCTCACCAAAACAAATCACCTGCAAGAACACAATCCCCAGGAAAATGTGGGAAAAATGGAGAGAAGGATTCTGATCTCAAAGAGCAGAGTAATCGTTTGCCCAAAGTTTACAAATGGAGTTTTCAAATGTGTAAGTATTTTCTTTAAAACATGCTTGGTGTTGTCTTGCAGTATAGTATAAGAAGCCTTTTTGAATTTTGTGTGTTTTGGTCTTTTTTCCCACCCTCAATTTGCTTGAATTTGTGTTAAATCATGATTTAAATAAATAAACTTCTTTTTGCAATCCAGTACAGGAAACTGCATAGATCACACTCTTCCAGCACTGTTTTTAGATATGGCTCCTGCACTGACTTGCTGTTCTTGCCATCCTGTGCAGACCTGGCATTCTGGCATGAAAGTTATCCACTTTATGTGCTGTTTTTGTTGGTATTTTCTTGCTGTTTTATTCCCCATTCTCTCGGTTTTGTTCAGACACTTGTATTTGTAATGTTTTCCCCCTCCACTTAAACTTAGTGCACCAGGACATGTTTGCTACTTCTAGCAATAACTTTCAATGTGTTTGTGTCAGTCAGCTGCAGGTACCTGTACAGCTAGCAGGGAGCAGTGCTGAAAGAAACTGTGCGTTTGCCTGTCTGAAAAACAGTGCAGTAGCTTAGTAATGCAGCTCCTTAATTATGTCTTTGTGTGTGTGTGATGTTGCCGCTTTATTTGCAGCGGGAAGCAAAGAGGAGTAAGATAAGATGTCAGGTGATTGAAGCCTTCTTTTCCTTAATATAACACTAAGCAAACAATTGAAAAATAATTATTTAAAACCAAAAACTTGCTATTTTTATCCCTCTCTTAGAGCATTTGGGTGTTTAATTGTCTAGCCTGTAATAAATTGTCCTTAGTGCCAACTATGGATGTATAGCATTGCATGACTTGCTGTCTCTTTGCTTTTAAAGGTCAAATTGAAACTGTTTGGTGTGACTGATGTAAATTATGTCTTCAAGTAGTCCATAGTATCTCATTTGGTGTTCACAGATGACCTTAGTATTTGTCAAGTTATGAGGTTCTTGGCGAAGTACGCTCTGTGCTTTTCTGTACTCCATCCCAGGCTGTGTGAAGGCTGCTGTTCCTCACATTAAGTGGGAACAGGTAAAAGCTGACACAGCACACTGTGCAAATACATCTACTGAATTTTAGGTGAGCGGCATTCTTTCATGCCCAGGGAGTATCTGACCTCCATTTTTTTTCTCCAGCCCTGAATCTCAGTGTTACTATACAGTAAGTGTATTTTTCTCCTCGTCCTTATTCACAGTCAAGTTACATTCTTCTCTTTGTGACCATATAATGTAGTAGGTCTTTATTGTCTCTTATCAGCCTGCTGAGATTCATTGAGCAGATTTCCTGTGCAGCACACTTGAGGAGCATTTGCTCCTTCCTTTCTTTCTGCCTTGGCTGCATTGCATATGCAGATCTGCTTGGCAGAAGTTGGATTTTGGGGTGCTGCTTAATACATCCCCTGCTGTTGCAGGGGTCTAAGACACTTGCGGTGTCTCTAAGCTTCCCTCATCTTCCTGCAGCCTGATATAGTTGTGGGGTTTGGTCCTTTGGTGCTAGCTTTACCATAGGTTGATGAAGCACATTGTGCCCTCCCCAGTAGTTAAAAATCTTCTTAAATGTCTTTATATGGAGTGTGTCCAGTGTGGCTCACCTGTGGCCTAAAGGATTCCTCCTGCCTGTGCCCCTGGTAGCTGCGTGCTGCGCTGTGGAGAGCTCCCAGCTGGAAGGAGCCAGAGGGGTAGCTCCTGTGCTGCCCGTGTCTGTTGATATTCCTACGTGGGATGCCGGGGAGAAGATCCTTTCTTAAGTTACACCTTTTGGCCTTATGCCAAGGACTTGATTAGAACCACCCCACAGGTATGCAGGTTCTTGTGGAAACTATCTTGTTTTGCAACAACCAAGACAAGTTAGGCAAGAGTGTCACCTGCGTGGTGTACTGAGCAAAACTGATCTCCAGTAAGGACTCAAAACAACAGACTTGCAGCTAGTTGGCCCCTCTGTTTTCCAGGTGTTTGTTTTCTTTACCTTCTTCTGTGTAAGGGAATGCCATGCATTTTCTTCCTCTCTCACTTTCTTAAAAAAAATAAGTGAAGTGTATTTATAGTAGTATTTTTTTAAAAAATAAAAACTAAACAAGATTTGTGGCAGCTGCTGTTGCTGTGTTTCTTGGCTTTGCTCTCCGCTACCTCAGAGCGCCTCCCTGAGATTCAAGTGCTTCTCATGGAATTCAGAAGTTCTTGAAATGCTGCAGGACAGTAATTAACAGACTTTTTTTTTAACTTGCAGCTGATTTGGAAAATTTGACTAGTGCTGAGCGCATAACAGTTCTCCAAGAAAAACTGCAGGAAATCAGGAAACATTACCTGTCCTTGAAATCTGAGGTGGCTTCCATTGACCGAAGAAGAAAGCGCTTAAAGAAAAAAGAACGGGAAAGTAAGTGCTGGGAACTAAGTTCTAGTTCTAGAGGGCTACGTTGCATGTCACGTTATTCAGGTGTGAACAAGAATTGGTAATTTTTAGGGTGATATGTGTTCCTGTTTGTTTTTTAAAAACACCGTATACAGGTACTTTGTGATCTTTAGAAGGCATGGTTCAGATATCGAGTGACTCAATTAACCCCACTTAAGGGGAAAAACACGGAAAAGACTTGCTATCTATTAAATTCTGTGTAGGCAGAACTATTTTATAAAAAAAAAGTATACAGAAAAATAAACTTTCCTAAGCAGTGAACAAAGTATCCAAGATGAATAAATGTAACTTTTCTTCAAGTTATACAATAATTTACTCCAGCTTTGCCTCTGTGTGCAGTTAATGCTCTCCCTTTAGGGGAAGTGATTTATTTTAGGAGTTTTAAGGGACAAAACCAATTACATCTCATTTTCCTGAAGCTGCTTTACCTGTTGCTGTAGGCAGCATTCTAGTGTTCCTGCTTCTAGTGGCATTAAGAGGATTATTTTCACCATGCCTTGTTTATGTGCACATTTGAAAACACACTGACTGTACAAGGAAAGACTAAAATGCTGTATGGAGTAAGATTTCTATGGCTGCAACCATGTTCTTGGTTGCCAGAGCAGGTTTTATGTGTGCATTTAGAAAGAAAGGGAAGAGCTGACCGTGCTTTGTGGGTCAGGAGTGAGCCCTGATGTCCCTGGCTGGACCCTTGATCAGGGTGGTTGGTGAACCAAGGCTGCAGGGAGCAACACCAAAGCCAAAGCTTGTCTCTCAGACCATTTCCAGCAAAGGGCAGGGGAAAGGCAGCTGCCTTCTTTTCGATTCCTAGGTATTAATTTCAGTCTATACCAATGCTTGTTGAATGGGAAAACAGTTTTGTAAATAACTTTGTAAATTTGTATAACCTGTGTTTTCCCCTTCTGTGCAGGTGCTGCTACTACATCATCTTCCTCCTCATCACCTTCCTCTAGTTCCATTACGGCTGCAGTTATGTTAACTTTAGCAGAGCCATCTATGTCAAGCTCATCACAGAACGGAATGTCAGTTGAGTGCAGGTGACAGCAGGACTTGCCAAAGCACTTTGCACTTAATGGCTGCTGAGGGCCACTCTTTTCTTTCTTTTTTTTTTTTTTTTTTTATACTGCACAGTGGCACAAAGTTCAGACAAGCACTATTTTGTATTTAAAGTTGTTTCTTGACAAGCTAACTTTGCACTTAAGTGCACTTTTATGAAGAAAAAGTACAACAAACTGCTTTTCCTCAAGCAATAATTGTTTCCAACTTGTCTGGGAATTGTAAGTCTAGTGACTTGGAGGCCTTCCACTGTGGCAAATGGAGGCTGTTCACTGCCTGTAGAGACAGTTCAAAAAGCATATAGTTGTGGGGTTGATCTAAACAAATGTGGTAAGGCTTACTGTATTCCCTGGTATTTTGTTAAAGCTGGAACATTTGATATTTTTCCATTTATTTATGACAAATATTGAACCTATTTTCATTTGTACAAGCTAATTGTTTTTTAACTGCTAAGTCACCTTATAGTGGCTTTAATTGTATATGTCAAGCACATGTATTCAATTCCAAACCTGCAGTTAGGATGTTTGACATCAGTCCTGTTAACCAAATACAAGGATTCCTTTCAAAAGAAAACTGAAACAAAAAAAGACTGACTAATGTTTACAGGTTTGAATTAGGCTTAAATAGGCTTCTCTGGGTTTTAAGAACCCATTAATTGGAATGAAACTACTGTACTTTGCCATTTTTCTATAAAACAGTATTTTTTTTAATTTTGATAAAATACATTATGAAAAAGGAAGAAAATGGCTAACAAACTGTATTAAATCTTAATGTATAAAGATTGTATTTAGCCAGTTTAAAGTGTATATTTATTCATAATGGATTATAACAGTTATATTTTTGTGTTTTATTGTAAATGTTTCTTTTCCCTTAAAGCAACAAATATTTCATTTGTAATGCTTATTTTATTACGAGCTTCAAGGGGAGGACTTCAAGATGGAGTAAAGTGTGAGGTTATAATTTGTGATTGCTGATATGAACACTGCCACAAAAGGGTAGTTGTTTTTAAAAGAAATAGCTAGCTGAGTGGTGGACATTTAATTTTTTAAATGCCTTGTACAAATTCCAAAAAAAAACCAACTTCAAACTGTTTTCACTTGTATTGATTTTATGTTGTATGGATCCCAAGCTCTCTCCTGTTAATTATATACCTTTGTAAGACATTTGTATATTGCGGAAGTGTTCATTCAAGCTATTTAATACCTGGCACTGTTAATACACAGTACTTTATTGTACAGATTGTTTTACTGTTTTAATTGTAGTTCTGTGTACTTCTTTTGCCTGGGGAAATAGGGGCTGGCATGTTTTCCTTTGTTTTCTGGCAATACAACATGTAAGAATTCAAAGCATTTTGTTTGTAGATGCTAGAGTGTCAGAATCCTTTACATTTGACTTTTCTAAGAAAAGCATTTTCAGTCTTCGTAGTGCGTGCTTAAGGTTAACTGGTTTTATTGAAAATGGTTTCAAAGTATTCAGAATTGTACAGGACTGTAAAAATTTGTTGACAAACATTGAAGGAAAAGCTTATAGAAAAAAGCTATAAAATATATATTAGGTTCTGCAGAAAATGGAGAATTATGTAATATATTGTACAAATGTAAGCAAAGGCCTCTGAAATAAAATGCCATAGTTTGTGAATCCCTGATTTTGTTTCTCACAGTTTAATTAAGCAACCATAATGTGTTAAATTAACATGACATCGAGCTGCAGAATGAATTTAGCAAATGCTCTTAGATATGGTGTAACGGGCATGTAAAGGTAAGCTAGAGCAGGTAAATTGGTGACTAATTCAAATTCCTCCTCTTTTTCAGCAGAAAGCGTGGCTCGTGTACAGCATTAAGGCAGCAACCTTTGAGAAAAAAAAAAAAGATGAGCTGTTGTTCATGTTAAGTCAGGTAGTTTGAAAATGCAAAAGCATCTCCTGAAGATATTTGCTGACTTCTGATATTGACAGCCTCAAGTTCAAGTTTCAGTGGAAGAGAAACTGAAATAAAAGTTTTAGTGTTACCTGTTTACATTATGTCTGCCTGCAGTTCAGTTGACCAAAAAACTGTTACACCTGCAAAATCAACAGTTACTGATGGACTGGTAAATAACAAGTAATGATAAGCTTTGGAAGCAGTGATTTTGTTAATAATTACCAGTGATTTGAGACTGACAGGAGTAATTTTAATAATTTCAATGGGGGTACTTGGAGGATAGTATTTACATATGTTTAATGTTTAACAGAATCAGGGTCATATAATAGTTGGGTTTTGCCTTTCAGTCTCAGTAGGCATAACTGGTATTGATTTAACTGAGAACTGTATCTGGGTAAGCAGAAGCAAATTCAGCTTTCTCCTCACCACTTGGGAACTCTTGAGCGGCTCTGTTTTCATGCCATCATTTTTGCTTTAATGTGACAATTCTTGACTCTCATGTTTTATTGGGAGGATTTGCTTGCTTGTTCAAAGCAGATATTGTTAGTCATCTCCCTGCTCCCAAATTGAGTTTTTGCATAAATAGGATTTTTGCTGTTCTTTAATGCAGAGATTTTTTTCATGTTAGTTGCACTGCTCATGTGTTTTAGTGACTCTCTCCTGGATCTTAGATACTGCATCTCTCCTGTGAAGCTTGTCTGTAAATGGGACTTTCAAGGTTCGTGTTACTTGTGTTCCAGTGATTACAAAGGAAGGTACCCTGGGCAAGCTCTTAGCCAAGCAATTTTATCCCATATTCCAGTAAGTCGATTTCTGAGCTGCTTTTCAGGTTACGTACTGTAATGCAGCTTTAGCCGTGGGCGTGCTCCCTGCTTGGCAGGCACACTGTGTTCATGGCTCAGAAAGCTTCCAGTGGCAGTGACTGCTGGGCTGTGCCCACGCTCGTGAGTGCCTGCTCAGACCGTGAGCTGAAAGGGCAAAGTGAGGCAAGCTACCTCTTAGTTATCCTTTACACATTGGCTGAGCAACAGAATCACTTTTGGGTGTCACGTGTTTGATTGTGTTGAGGATAGCTGAGTGTAGACTGTATATGCTGAGAGAAAGCGTGCCTTGCTTGGCTGTCTGCGTTGTTCCTCACTCCCTTTATTTACAGTCTCCACTGATGCTTGCACATACATGTAACCATGTAGTTTCCATCACACAATGAAATTTTCCTGTTTCCTTTTGCCACAGGGATCAGACTTGTTCTCCAGCAGCTCCTGGAGGCTGTGTAGCTTTTGTTGAGTTTCAGTAATTACAAGTCTCTGGAATCAGCCAGCTGGACATTTGTCCAATGTAGTTTCCATGCATTTTGGTGGTTCAGCCTGTTCTGCTCCTCCTCTTGTCACTTACAAAGCCGCTCTGTTGGGTAAAGGAAGAGCCAGTGCGGGTAGTGCAGCTGCCACCTGGCAGTTCCGAAGAATTTGTGTATTCTCTTGGATTGACCCCATCCACGAGGGTCCCTGCCTTTCCCAGCATCCAGGAGGCCAGACATAAGATGGCTGGTGCGTGTGAAGACTAATGCATCACCTTTATTCCAGAGCTGGATTACTTGATCTGCCTTCAGTTGGACATTGGTGCCATACAACTGTTAATACCGGCAGTTCCAAAAGTGCATTAAATGTTACAACACAAAAGGTGTTTGTATTTGCTTCAGCTTTCGAGTACCTGGTAATTTTCTGTGTTTTCCCAATTATTATCACATCATCTAGCATTTAAAATTATGTGCTGGGGAGGCAGGTCTAAATGGAGATCCCAGTTAGGTGCCTGATTTCAGAGAATTAGTAACGTGATGAAATTCCTCATGCATCAGCTGCACCGTGGACTGGGCTGGAAAATGATCTGATTGAGAATTAACCTATCAAAAAAAGGTCTTCTCCAGTTGGATCAGTTACCCAGTCCTACCCACGTAGCTGCAGCAGCAAGATGATCCAGAGCACCGACCTCTACTGGCTACAACACAAAGCGAGGGGGCAGAGGTACGACTGGTTCCTTTTCCTGTCCCCCTAGGCTGCAGTCCTCAAATGCCCTGAGGGGTACTGGGATTCAGGGATTTTTCATCGGAACAATCCTTATGTGCTTTAAAGGCCTGTTGCAGATCCCAGGTATAGATTGAACAATCCAGAAAGAGCGTGGCTGCCAAAGTGATGCTTTGGGGTCATGTCTCCTGTGGTCTAATAACTTCCTGAGACTGAGCAGTAACTGCTCAACCACCCGTGGCTCTGCTCTTCCCACAGCCCAGGGTTTGCAGTGAGTACCAAGTCTGTTTCAGACCAACAAGTCACGGAAATCCTTCAGTGTTGGGTGCTTTCTACTCCCCTCCCCTTTGCATTTTCTGATCCTTTTCCAGGTGTGTCTCAAGGTGAGGTACTGCAACCTTGAGCACCAGAAGGATGCATTCTGTCCATGAACCAAATGAAACGCGGAGGTCTCCCACCCTGGCAACCCTGTACCCTCATGGGATGGTTTGAGTCAGCCCTTTTCCGCAGATGTGAGCTCTGCCTCTAACAGTGGTGCTGCCTGAGCTGGAGGCAGCCTGGTACAGACTTGGCTTCTTCGCAGCTTCCACTTAACCTGCGCTTTGAGGACACCGAGGATGTCTTCTACAGACCCGACGCTTTCTGGGGGGGTTGTGTGGTTGCTTGGTTTTGAATTTCATCCTGTGGTCTTGAAGATCAGAGAGTGGTCTGGGTTGGAAGGGACGTTAAAGGTCACCCAGTTCCAGCCCCGCTGCCGTGGGCAGGGACACCTCCCACCAGCCCAGGCTGCTCAAGGCCCCATCCAGCCTGGCCCTGAACACCTCCAGGGACGGGGCAGCCACAGCTCCCCTGGGCAACCTGTGCCAGTGCCTCACTGCTCTCACAGGAAAAACGGTCTGATATCTAATCTAAATCTCCCCTCTTTCAGCTTCACCCCATTACCGCCCGTCCCCTCCCTGCGCTGCTGGCACAGCACCCGTGCCCGTCAGCCCCCTCGGCCCTGCGCAGCGCCGCTCCCTGCCGCGCGAGAGCCGCGGGGGCGCCGGGTGGCGCGCCGGAAGTGACGCGCGGCGGCTGGGCTCGGGTCGGTCGGCGCCATGGGCTCGCGCGCCGAGGGCCCGTACGTGGTGGGGCTGGTGTCGGGCAGCCTCGGGGCGCGCGTCGCGCCGCTCGCGGGCCTGTTCCGCCAGGCCGCCGCCCCCCCCGTGCTGCTGCCCGCGGTGAGTGCCCGCACCGGCCGGGGGGGCCTTAAAAGATCATCCAGTTCCAGCCCCCGCCACGGGCAGGGACACCTCCCACCAGCCCAGGCTGCCCCAGGCCCCATCCAGCCTGGCCTTGCACACCTCCAGGGACGGGGCAGCCACAGCTCCCCCGGGCAGCCCGTGCCAGTGCCTCACCGCCCTCTTTATGTCTAGTCTAAATCTGCCCCTCTCCAGTTTATACCCATTGCCCCTCGTCCTATCAGTACAAGCCTTTGTAAACCGCCCCTCCCCAGCTTCCCTGTAGCCCTTTCAGGCGCTGCACACGGGATATAAAGGAGCTCTAGGCTGTCTCTAGAAATTTACTTTTTTTTTTCAAGTTCTCTTTTTTTTTTTTTTTTTTTTTTAAGGTAAATAAGAAAAGAAAGCTCACAGAAGAAACAGAGAAGGTATCAGCAGACCTGAGCTCATCTGTCACACAGGAACCTCCTGTAAAACCAAAGAAAGCTAAGAAGAAGGAACTTTCAGAAGCGGAGAAAAAATTGGCAAACAGGTAAGGCAGTGATACTTTTTCTGTTTAGATTAAAAAACTTAGTGGTGAAACACTGGGATAGGTTGCCCAGGGAGGCAGTGGAGGCCCCGTCCCTGGAATCATTCAAGGTCAGGTTGGATGAGGCTCTAAGCCTGGTCACCTGGTGAGGGACTTGTGGGTGCTGATTGATGAGAAGCTGGACATGAGCCAGCAATGTGTGCTCGCAGCCCAGGCCAACCACATCTTGGGCTGCATCCAAAGAACCATGACCAGCAGGGCAAGGGAGGGGATTCTGCCTCTCTGCTTTGTTCCTGTGAGACTTCATCTGGACCATTGTGTCCTGTTCTGGAATCCTCAACATAATAAGAATGTGGAGCTGTTGGAATGGGTCCAGAGGAGAGCTATAAAGATAATCAGAAGGCTGGAGCACCTCCCGTATGAAGACAGGCTGAGAGAGTTGGGGTTGTTCAGCCTGGAGAATAGAAGGCTCCAAGGAGAACTTACGATGGCCTTCCAGTAGCTGAAGGGGCTACAAAGAAAGCTGGGGGGGACAACTATTTACTAAGGCTTATAGTGATAGAACTAGGGGCAGTGGGTATAAACTGGAGAGAGGCAGATTTAGACTAAACATAAGGAAGAATTTCTTCACTATGAGGATGGTGCAGCACTGGCACAGGTTGCCCAGGGAAGCTGTGGCTGCCCCATCCCTGGAGGTGTTCAAGGCCAGGCTGGATGGGGCCTTGGGCAGCCTGGGCTGGTGGGAGGTGTCCCTGCCCATGGCAGGGCGGGTGGAACTAGATGATCTTTAAGTCCCCTTCCAACCCAGAGTTTCCTGTGATTCTATGGTTAATCATGAGATTGTGAGTTCAATGAAACAAAGTTTGTCTTGAATCTTATGTTTAAGAAGATCATTGTATATTATTATATTTATTATTTTTTTAAGAAGATTATTATTAGGTAGTGAAAACTTTATGCAGTTTGCCCCAGAAGGTAGTAAATACTTCCATCTTGTTGAAGTTTTAGGTCCATGAATCTCCCTTTAGAGAGCAAAAAGGTCTTGAGGTTGCAGATTTGGATGAAGAATTCTCTGTGTCAAGAGGCGATGCTTTCTAGCTGTAGTTGGCTTTATCCAACAGCCCTGCAGTCAAAGGAGCAGAGCAGTTTGAGCAGGAGCAAGGTACTGGGCAGGGTTAGTTGTGCTTAGTACACCTGTCCTCTGCTGTGACACAGAATTGCTCTTTATGCTGTCTGTACCCTTAAATACACAGTGTTGAACCGGGAACCAGAGGGTGGTGGTAAATGGAGTTAAATCCAGCTGGAGGCCAGTAACAAGTGGGGTTCCCCAGGGCTCAGTGCTGCATCCAGCCCTGTTCAATGTCTTTATCAACGATCTGGATGAAGGCATCGAGTGCTCCCTTAGCAAGTTTGCAGACGACACTAAGCTGGGTAGAAGTGTCGATCTGCTGGAGGGTCGGGAGGCTCTGCAAAGGGACCTGAACAGGCTGGACTGCTGTCCAGTGGCATGAGGTTTAACAAGGCCAAATGCCGAGTCCTGCACTTGGGGCACAACAACCCTGTGCAGCTACAGACTAGGAGAAGCCTGGCTGGAAAGCTGCCAGGAGGAGAGGGACCTGGGGTTGTTGGTTGACAGCAACTGAACATGAGCCAGCAGTGTGCCCAGGTGGCCAAGAAGGCCAATGGCATCCTGGCTTGTATCAGGAACAGCGTGGCCAGCAGGATGAGGGAGGTTATTCTCCCTCTGTACTCGGCGCTGGTGAGACCGCACCTCGAGTACTGTGTTCAGTTCTGGGCCCCTCACCACAAGAAGGATGTTGAGGCTCTGGAGCGAGTCCAGAGAAGAGCAACAAAGCTGGTGAAGGGGCTGGAGAACAGGCCTTATGAGGAGCGACTGAGAGAGTTGGGGTTGTTTAGCCTGGAGAAGAGGAGGCTGAGGGGAGACCTCATTGCTCTCTATAACTACCTGAGGGGTGGTTGTGGAGAGGAGAGTAATGGCCTCGTCTCCCAAGTGACAGGGGACAGGACGAGAGGGAATGAACTCAAGCTCCACCAGGGGAGATTTAGGCTGGACATTAGGAAAAAATTTTTCACAGAAAGGGTCATTGGGCACTGGCAGAGGCTGCCCAGGCAGGTGGTTGATTAACCTTCCCTGGAGGTGTTTAAGGCACGGGTGGATGAGGTGCTAAGGGGCATGGTTTAGTGTTCGATAGGAATGGTTGGACTCTGATCCGGTGGGTCTCTTCCAACCTGGTTATTCTGTGATTCAGTGACGCTGTCAGTGCAGGCAGGAAGGCGATCTGTATGCAATGAAGTTTGGATAATGAAATTTGATTTGATTGTAGCTCAAGGCTAACAGGTGTCCTCTCTCTGACACCTTGTGTTGCTGCATCTTCCATGTCCATGAAACTTCCATTTGCTGTTCTGGAGTTGTAGCCTTACAGAGCCATCTTCAGGTCTGCTTGCTGTTCATGCTAGTATGACAAGTTTGAACAGACAGAAATTTGTTAGTGGACAGATGGATCCCCCAGGATTGTTTGTAGTGAGTGCCCTGGATATTGGGAAGAGTTAAATTTCCCCTTAGTTCTAGCATGCAACAATGAGTATTCCCCTCCCCTTTCATGTTGGAGGATATCAAGTGATTTAATTGGAATTCCTTCTTTGTTGCACCTATTGAATAGTGAATGCAATGTCCTGGGGACAGCAAATCATTTTCCATAGAATCATAGAATAACCAGGTTGGAAGAGACCCACTGGATCATCGAGTCCAACCATTCCTATCAAACACCCCATGTTACAGAATGGTCATGTGTGCTTGTTTAATGCATAATAACCAAAATAATGATGGTAATTTTATGCTGAACACAATCTAAAATAAAAATTAAAATACTTGTCCTGGAGGCTTCAGTTCTTTGACCTCAAGAGCCCTGTTTTTTCCCTGTCAATTAATAATTTACTCGTCTTTTTCTGATAAGAGAGAGCGCTTTGGAACAGGCAGATGAAGAGGAGGAGCAAAAACTGGTTCAGAACAAAGTGAAGCAAAAAAAAGGGGCTTCTCATGCCATTGTCAAAAGTGTTCATTCGGACACAGGCACTACTGTAAAACAACAGAAGGAAAAAAAGTTGGCTGATGAAACAGTAAATAGAAGAACCGTGTTTGTTGGAAACTTGCCTGTAAGCTGTACTCTTCAGGTACGTGAGTGGATTCTGTCAGCTAAAGGAATGAAAATAATTGCAACACTCCGAAGTTTGAGGGGATGTTTCCAGCTGAGAAGTCACACATAGGAAATAATGCTTATTATCAGAAACTGTTAGGGGCAATCTCTCTTGTTTTACTGGAGTTAGGCTTTTTACAGCAGTGGATGCAGTTGCTTTTCAGTAGAATTGGATAGTTCTGTTTTTTTTCAGTGAAAAATGACTTAGTAGATGAGACCTACAATTACAGAGTTAGTCTACTTCTAATTTTGAATGCAAGCAATACTTCAGATTGTTGCATAAAATAAGTTAAGTTTTTACTTTCTTCCATAATAAGGGCTACAAATTCAGTTTTGGCAATTTGTAGAATAAGGAGCTGCCACAAGAAACAAAACTGGTTACAAATTACTTGCCTGTTTTTAGACGGACCTTGTGTAGGTAAAATGAAAATAGTGTAACAACAGTCTTATTGATAAATATTTAACAATAATTCTTGTTACTAGGATGCAAAAACTTATTGAATATTTGTAATACCTTTTGTTTAGGAACTGAAATCTCGTTTTAAAGCCTATGGACAAATAAAATCCATTCGATTCCGGTCTTTGGTACGTTATCTCCTCTATAACTAAATTAGTTTTTGATCTTAAAGTTTAGGTTTTGATTCATAAGACTCATATCTTTAGTAGTTCAGAAGTGGGTTTGGGTGGGTATTTTTTGTATTAGAAGAAGCCTTAGAGATTTTACCAGAGAGGCACCACAGATGGAGCTTTCCTTTCATTTCATTTTACTCTTCCTGTAGCAGCAGTTGGTAGTACCAGAGCTGTATTTTCTCTGGAAGAAAAATGTCTTTATGATTGCTTGTTTAGCTAAGGTATTACCTGATTTTAAATCTTACTAGCAAAGACATGTTGATTGTAAATCAGTGTAGTCTTTATACACAGTTGAAGATAACAGTCTCAAAACTCAAGAAACATAACAGGTGAAGTAAAAGCAAGCTGTTTAATTCCAAAGTCTTTCTAGATCATCTCTAGGAATAGCCACTTCCATCATTTGCTCCCTGTACTGGCTGCATTGCTTTGGGTGGGAATGGTACCCGTTTGAATTCTTATTTTTCTTCAAGAACAAATATTTGTGATAAATTGACACTAGACCGACTTAACTAAAGCTCTTTTTATCTTAAAGGTTCCAGCAGAAGATACTTTATCCAAAAAGTTAGCAGGAATAAAGTAGGTTCCTCTTGTAAATTTTGTGCTTTCTTTTTCAAGTAAAAAATAATTCTAAAGTCTTGTTTGTTGCATGTTTGGCTATATTAATTTTTTCCTTTTGCATTTCTTTGACTTTTGTAATTACCTTTGTATGTATGAAAATTTTCCTGACACATGGAGAAGAATTATGTGACTGGTATACTAGTAATTTGTTATCTTAGGTTGCATTTCTTATATTTTACGAAGGAGGAAGGTCCTGTTAGTCTTTAATTCCTTTGGATATACTTGTGAGCTGAGGAAGCTAGATCAGGGTGCAGATGTAGGCTGTGTAAGATGTAGAGTGAGACAGGCTCCCTTGGACATAAGGGGCTAGCTTGACCTTGAAGAGAAATGAAGTTGTTACTGTGCACAAAACAAGAGGCATAAATGTGTTTAACAATAAGTGCACCATCAGAATTACTTAAACAATATGTGTCTTTTTCATGTTCCAGGCGTAAGGTGCACCCTAATGTGAAGTTCATTAATGCTTATGTTGTATTTAAGGAAGAATGTGATGCCATTAAGGCCCTAAAGGAGTAAGTCTCGGTTTTGTTCCTTGTTCCTTTTTGAAGAGGTAGATTAACAGATAAATTTAAATAACTCTCTCTTTTGCTTGAATCACAATAGAATAGTTTTTCAAATTTAAATTTTGTTTTGCAATAATGCTCTGCAGTGATATTGTAAATTAAGTAATGAGTACTCATTTGATTTTTAAAATCTCTTTGCTTTTGACTCCAAAAGAAATGGAACAGAAATAGCCAGTGGATTTCACATCAGAGTTGATATTGCATCGAAAACGGGTTCGGTGAGTAATATGTGAGACTAGAAAGCTCCTTTTCTGGTAGTTTTGGTTTGGTTTTTTTTTCTGTAACAAATAACTTTGTCTTGTATCTCTTCTTTTCTTTAGCATGACAACAAACGATCTGTATTCTTGGGAAATCTCTCATATGGTAAGTCTAAAGTGGGTTGTTAGGCATCGTTACTTAACATTTATGGAATATGCTGACAACAGGGGGTTGTTTATTGATAGTTAGGGTAGCATGTTTATGTAGCACAATAGCTTTTGTCAAAATTATTTTTTAAATAGCAGTTTTATTTTTTAACTGCAACACCTGAAGGGGTTGCTTCTGTCAAGTTCTGCAGGTTTAATGTTTTCTTTACTGTGACTGGAACCGCAAGCACTTTTAGTTCTCGTTGTTGCTTAATGTTTTTCAAATAAATGTGACTAAACTGCATAGACTATCGCTTACTGAATTGCAGATACTGTCACTTTCTAAACGGTTAAATGTGTACTGGTACCTGCCTGTGAACTACTTCTGAGTGATACAGAGTGCTGGCTTTTTGTTTTGATGCTGACTGTGAGGCACAGGGCGAGTGATTCTGTCCAGGCAGCTATTGGCAATCGGTTGTTACCTGTACAGAGGTGATTACTGTATTGCTGAGGTCAGTGTTTGATGAATATTCCGCTGCTTCTGAGACTGGAGAGCAGAGGGAGGCATCGCTGACAGGTGTGGTGCGTATGAGGCTATTAATGGAGTCAGGATGCTTAGGAGGAACATCTCACTTGGGGGTGGTGTGGATGTGTGAAAATACAGGAGGAAGGCGTGTGCTGTGCCTGATGCAGAGCCAGGATCACAGGCTTTACAGGCTTTAGACTAAAACTTGACCGATCTGAAAATCTGGATAGGTGACAAATCTGATTGTGGTAACATAGGTAATGCTTGTTGCATAGAGTTTGCTTCAGTACTGTATGTTTATCTGTGCATCGTGCAGAAAAAAGAGTTTGGAAATTCAACCCCTCACCTTTGTAGAGATACGGTTACATCTATGTAAAGGGGGTTTACCATTGGGTACCTATACAGAAAAGAGAATAACCTGTATTTTTTGTATTGGTACATCACAGACATCTGTTTGTCACAGCCATTATCAAAATAATTGTATAGCAACTCTGGTTGGAAACTGTAGATCCCTTCTCCCCCATTCAGGTAAAATTCATTGAGCAATCAGTGAGTGTTAGACTTCAAGAACTGCCAGCTCGAGCTTGTTATCATCAGCACTACTTCTTAGAAAGAGACTCTGGCATAAGAAGGAACTACAAAAATGTAGCATGGATCTTAATTTCCACTATGTTCAAATCATAAATGAAATTATTTGAAAAGTTTATTTTGGTCTTCACCTTCTTTCTTTGTGACTTGTGTTGTGCTCTTCAGAGTGAGAGAATTGGTGACTGTAAATAGCCCTTTGTAAAGTCTGCATTGATAACTTGCTGGAATTTTTCTCAGCCGCTGACATCTTGGGGACCTATATATATTCACATATTAAGATAACACATATAATTTTAAATACATATGTTTGTGTACTTGATTTGGTAAATATAAAATACTAGGATTTGGACTAGGCTTCTAAAGCTGTGTGTCTGACTGAAGAGGCGTCTGTTCCTTTGTGCTTGCCTGCAGACATCAGCAATGATGCTGTCCGAGAACACTTCTCTGACTGCGGAGGTGTTGTAGCCGTGCGAATTGTGAGAGACGGAAAGACCGGCTTGGGTAAAGGCTTCGGCTACGTTCTCTTTGAGGTACGTATGAATGGCTTCAAGACACTGGGAATTCTTTGAAATCTGAATTTGGATTTGCCTTTATATCCTTTAAATTTTTTTAAATTTTAGTCTTTTTCTGGATTTGTACATGACATTAAATGGTTGACCAGTTCTGTGGATACAGATACAAAGTAAACTGTTTAGGTTGTGTACAGAGAACAGTTGTAAAACATCGGGGTGAAACACATTAACGTTAAGGGAAAGACTTAAAGGAGGGACAGATGAGTTTGCTTGGTGTAAGTTCAGTGTTCTCCCATTTCTTAAGTGTCAGAATATGAGTGGAATTCTTCCCTGCAGCTGGCCTGCTTACTGGCTTTCCAATATGGACTCAGTACAGCTTGCTTTCTTGTGGCAGTCTCCCAGCCTCACCTTCCTTAGCTATTTCCTGCGGCCCAATACCTTTTTCCTCCACTTTCTTTTTCATTTCTCTGTCTTCTGTATCCTATATAAGCTGATTTACAGCCCATTTCCAAGTATCTGTGCTTTGATGCGTGGGCTGCATCATTGTGCTTGTGCCTCTGAGCAGAGCAGAGATGTTTTGTCATTCAATAAATAGAGCAGTTTGAGTGCTTTTTATTGTAAAATCTTTCTTACAAAAATTAAAGAAAGGCAACTACTTATTTGAAAGCAATCAACTGGAAGTGATACTGCTTTTAAAGTGAACGTCTGTTCTTGTAGAATACAGATGCCGTACATCTTGCTCTGAAACTCAACAACTCTGTTCTGCTGGGAAGAAAGATACGAGTGAAGCGGTGTGGAGAGAAGTGGAAAGCACCACAGAAAGGTCCAAATAGGTCTCGTGCTCCTAAGGACAGAGGTGATACCACATCAAAAAACAGGAAGAGCTCTAATGATTCATTTGTGGGTGAAAAAGCGATCCCGTTAAAGAAGAGCACTAAATCAAAAAGAGTAAAAACTATTCCTAGAAGTAAAGCTGGGAAAAACAAAGAGTCTTCTGGTAAAAATCAAAAGTATAAAAGTGTTAATTATTGCTATGAAGATTGATGTATTCCATCATAAAACTCGTTTGCTAATACTGCTCTGGCTGTTGTTCATGTTAACCCTGGGACCTTCGGCTTCTCCTGGAAGGCAGCACAAGATGTGCGTCCGTACCCTTGTCCACCACATGGACATGACCTGGTTTTATTGCTGTGTCGCAGGAACTTCAGCTGAGCTTTTCCTGTAGTTGTGACTGGGATTATTTCTTTTGGAGTCATGCAGAATTACTCAGAGTGGGACGAGAAGAGAGGGGCCTTGTGGGCAGACCGTGCCTGCGGTGAAGCGCATGTCATCACCCGGACAAGATGGTTTTATTTTAACTGTTAAGCTTCAGTTCACAGGAATTTGGCCTTTTGGGTGACAAAAGGTGATGCTGAGGCAGCACCCAAAAGAGCCGTGTTCTTAGAGTCACAGAACTGGAGAACCATTAAGGTTGGAAAAGACCTCTAACTTCATCCAGTCCCACTGTCAGCCCAATACCACTGTGCCTAGTAAACCATGTCACAAAGTGCCACGTCTGCATATTTTTTCAACACTTCCAGGGATGGAGACTCCACCACTTCCCTGGGCAGCCTGTGCCAATGCTTCACCTCTCTTTTGGTAAATAAATTTTTCCTAATACCCAATTTAAACCTCCCCTGGCACAACTTGAGGCCATTTCCTCTTGTCCTATCATTTGTTACTTGGCAGAAGAGACCAGCGCCCACCTTGCTATAACCTCCTTTCAGGCACTTGTAGTCAGTGATAAGGTCTCCCTGCCGCATCCTCCAGGCTAATCAACCCCAGTTCCCTCAGCCACTCCTCTTAAGACTTGTGCTCCAGAGACTTCACCAGCCTCATTGCCCTTCTCTGGTTCAGGGTCAACCACCTCAGTGTCCTACTGAGGGACCCAGAATTGAACACAGTATTTGAGATGTGGCCTCACCAGTGCTGAGTACAGGGGCACAATTAGTTCCCTGCTCCTGCTGGCCACACCATTTTTCATAGAATCATTAGGTTGGAAAAGACCTGAGACATCAAGTCCAACCGTACCTGCCCACTACTACATCATGTCCCCAAGGACCAGTGCTTTATAACCCTTTCTGTGAAGAAATTTTTCCTACTATCTGATCTAAACTTCCCATGATGCAGCTTAAGGCCATTCCCTGTCATCCTGTCACTTAGGAGAAGAGGCCAACACCCACCTCTCTGCCACCTCCTTTCACGTAGTTGTAGAGAGCAATGAGGTCTCCTCTCAGCCTCCTCTTCTCCAGGCTAAACAACCCCACTTCCCTCAGCCGTTCCTCAAGGCCTGTTCTCCAGCCCCTTCACCAGCTTTGTTGCTCTTCTCTGGACTCGCTCCAGAGCCTCAACATCCTTCTTGTGGTGAGGGGCCCAGAACTGAACACAGGATTCGAGGTGCGGTCTCACCAGTGCCGACTTCAGAGGGAGAAGAACCTCCCTTATCCTGCTGGTCACGCTGTTTCTGATAAAGGCCAAGATGCCATTGGCCTTGGCCACCTGGGCACACTGCTGGCTCATGTTCAGTCGCTGTCAACCAACACCCCCAGGTCTTTCTCCTCCTGGCAGCTTTCCAGCCAGGCTTCTCCTAGTCTGTAGCTCTGCACAAGGTTGTTGTGTCCCAAGTGCAGGACCCGGCATTTGCCTCATGTTAAACCTCATGCCAGCGGTCCAGCCTGTTCAGATCCCTTTGCAGAGCGTCCCTACCCTGCAGCAGATCCACGCGCCCTGATTAGTGTCATTTGGCACCAGCCCGGTCTCTTCCGGCTTCCCCGGTCCTGCGTCCCGCCTCCTGCCCCCCTTTCCCGGCCTGTTTCCCGCCGCTGTGCCGCCCGCGCAGGCGCCCCGAGGATGGCGTGAGGTCTGGGCGCAGGCACTATCGCGGGCACCCCCCGCCGGCGCCGCACGATGACGTCAGCGGAAGCGAGGCGGGGTCCTTTCTGCCCGCCCGCTCGCCCCAAGGTGCCTGCGGAGCTCGGCGCCGGCCGCGCGCAGGGGGGCGGCGGGACCCTCCCCTTCCCTTCCCTCCCCTCGGCGCCGGGCACGATGATGGTGGGCAAGACCAGCGCCATCGCGGCGGGGCTCTGCGGGGCCCTTTTCATCGGCTACTGCATCTATTTCGACCGCAAGAGGCGGAGCGACCCGAATTTCAAGAACCGGCTGCGGGAACGTGAGTGTCCGCGCTTCCCTCCCTTTTCCGTCGCCTTCCTTCGCTGAGGCCTGCGGCTTCTCCCGCGTGCGCGAGCCCGCTCCCCTCTTCGTCCTCTCCTCACTGGGGTCTCTAGCGGCTCCCGACTCGCTCCGCTCCCCCTTCCCGAGGCATTCAGCGGCTCCCGGTCCTCCCTCAACCCTCTTTCCGAGGCTTAAAGACGCTCCCGGCCTCTTCTACCCCCCGATCGAGGCCACCTTGGCGGCTCCCGGTTCCTGCCTTTCGGCCTCCGATACCCTTGGCGCCTGATCTCGCGGGGTCTCGGCCCCTCTCCCCGTAGGGTGAGAGGCCGCCCGGTCCTTCGCCCCCTCCCCGGGTGTCGTCGCCTCTTGGTTACCAATCGCCTGACCGAGTCGCGGAGACGCCGCCGCGTGGGAGACGGGGCTGGAAAATAACGCGCCTCCCGCTTTGTCTTCCATCGCGTTATCCGGCGGCCGTGCTCTTGCCGCCGCCGCGTTAATGCGGCAGCGTTGGTTTTTTTCGCTTGTGGAAGAGAATCGGATAAAGTAACGCCGTCGCTTATCGCTGTGGTGAGGCGGGAACGGGTGGCGGCCCGCAGGTATTTAATCAGTTGCATTCTTAACCCTCCTGGCAGCTCTGTCGTTAGCTTTCAGGATAAGGATGAATGCCAGAGAAAACTGTTGATTAATCCAAAATGCAGAGCTCCTCTCCTGTGGCTCTTCATTATTTCACATCTTCAACATTTATTTAAATTTTTAATAGTTATTGAAGGCTTTACACGTGGCTGTGAGTCCTCAAGGCACTCGAATTTATCCAGCAAACTTGAATGAATCATGAGGAAATAAGCTCATATTGGTTGTTTCCATCATGGGAATAAGTATAGTATTCCTTTGATAACTAATCTCAGGATAGGAAATTACCATTAAAGTAGATATTCCTGGCCAGTAAAAACATAAAGTTTATCAGCAGTTTTGTGGATGGAAGACTCAATAATTAGATGTATTAAAAATGAATGCTTACACAATGATGTTTAAACATGACTTAAATGCTTTGACTCTGTCTTAATGGAATGAATTTGTTGATTGACCAGTGTTGATGATGAACAGCGCATTAATTGCTCTTTCTGCAAGTTCTCCCACAGCCAATTGTCTTTTGAATTTTCCATCTCTTGCAATGTATGTAGGATCCTAGACACTTATTTTTTCTGTGTCTACCAAAATTTTTGCATTGCAGTGCAAGTTATGCATTGGGTGTTTTTAGTGTAGTAAACTGATTATGTGCTTATCTTGCACAAGCGAATTTGATTTTTGGCAGTGTAATCAACTATGGATTTTTATGGTGTTAAATATGTAGTAGAGAAAATACTGCATTATGTTAGATTTTTGCGGAAGCACTGCAAGTGATTTTTAACTGCCATTATTTTCGTTGTATGAGCTTCTATCCAGTGATGCTCAGAATAACCCTTAGACTTGCCATGATTAAGAATCGGTACTTCTTTGAAGTGGACAAAATCTGTTGTGGTTTGATAGGGGATGGCTGTTGTCATTTGAAGGTCATCACTGTATGACTAATGGTCCTTGGAGATGATACACCGGGCTGCTTTTAGTTGTAAAGATTTAGATAAGGAATTTGGTTTTATTTTTAATTTTTATTACAGCATTTTTACTGGTAAGACTTGAGCTGTAAAATACTTGACCAAAAAAGGTCTAATGCAGCAGCCAGTTGCAGTTCTTTAGATGAAGATATTCTCTAAGGTGATAGTCAGGGAATTTGATGAAAAACTTGTAGAAACCACCTTTACAGCAGATATTTTCCACTAACGTTCTTAGGATAAGATTGTTTTACAGCCTTTATGATGCAATGTCACCAAAATTTGGGAAGGACAGGACATCTGACATGTCACTGGGTTGCCTGTCGTATTTGGCAAAGATGCTGACAAATGAAGAATCTGTATTTTGTTTGCCATCTGGTCACATTGTACATCTCTTTGGGGTTTGTTAGGTCCAAAGTTTGCATTACAAAGGGCCCATCGTAAAAATGAGGTGGCCAAATTCAGGTTTTGTGACACAAGAAAGTTATTTCCTGTGAGGCTTGAAGAACTGCCAGACTTGAGTTTTCCAGATGTCTCTTGATCTTATTTAGCATACTTTATGGGTTTTTTTACGCTTTGGTGTTGCTGGTCTGGGAGCTTCTCCATATGTAATCTTGGGACTGAAAGATGGCAAAGCTATAAACATCTGGAGCTGCTTAGCTTTCACAGCTATATTTTAAGATTAAAAGATTTTAACTGTGCTATTTGTCTTCTTGAATGTATAAACCAGAACTGTTCCATATGCAAATACAGGCGCTGGTCTCTCTGTTGAGAGGCAGCCGGAGTTCCTGACCATGCTGAACTTTGCCTCAGAGCATTTCCTGCCTGGGCTGCTGGGTGAGGGGAGAGCAGCAGGCGGACCTCACAGGTTGGGGCAGGAGCTCAAGGTGCAAATAGCTTTTTGGTTGTTCTCCTTTGCAAAACTGGTTGTGAAGCTGCTGGGGTAACTCGGGGATCTTTGAAACCTGCACTAGCACGGCTGGTTGTCCTTTGATTCACATCTGAAACCTATGTCCCGTGTACAGGAGCTGTGCCTGAGGGACCTGAGTCAGTTTGAGTGCAGTTTAGCTTTCTGTTTTGGATGGATGCACGTGCATTTCTGTGTTAACTGAGGTTCCTTCTATGAAAGATTGCCCTTCCTCTTTTTTAAACGTGATAATGTCTTCATAAAAGAGGGAACTTTTTTATTTTCTTGGAGGAAAATGTTTGTTCTTCCCCTGAGGGGGAAAAAAAAAGAATTTTGGGGTTTATTTAGGTGTGGGTTTGTGTTTTTTTCACCCCCCCAAAGATATTCCTTTTTTCTTGTCTTATTGTAAATGTAACTTTCTGCTGTTGTTGCAAAGATATTTAAAACTAGTGTTAGCAACTGGTATGAGAAGAATTCCTAAATATCTTTTAGAGCTACTTGGTTTTTGCAGTCATTTTAGCTAGCGGACTTCTAAAAAGAGCCATAAAAATGTACTAAGAAGAGAAAGAAAAATTGCATAGTAATCAGACTTGATAGATTCTGTAGATCAGTGTTCAATTTTATAATCTTTGTGATTCTTCACATTCTTTTACTAGTTTCAGGTTCAAGTGTATGATTCCATATGTGCGTGATCAGTGGTCAAAAGCTTTTGTGAAATAGCTAGTTACCAGCTTGTCTTTTTTTTCTTTATCTCTGAGTGCTTAGCTGGTGAGTGATGCCTGATTTTAGAAAATGTCATAGTCATGACAAAAAAACAATTTTCAGGAGAAAACTATATACAAAAGTTAAGCTGTTACTCATTATAGTTTTCATTGATGTTTTCACTGAATGCATTACAGTTGCAATGTGGCTTGTTTTGATAGTGAAATATTTCAGATACTACCTTTTTTGAATTTAATTTTTATTTCATATTTAAGATTTTGTGTATTAGCAAAACTGGTTAGTAAGGTTTTGGAAAAGGTTAAAAGGTTAGCCCTGTAGACAGAATTTGAACTCCTTGAATATAAAGAACACTTGGTCTTGTCTGTAAACTTCACATGTTACATTATCACTGCTAGAAGTTCGTATTTCTGCATGTCTTCATTGTGTGGACAATTCCAAAGTTCTAACTCATTACCATTAAAACCACTAGTCATATCTGGAAGTATTTCCAGTTGTAAAATTGTCTCAAAATAAAAATCAGGGCTGTGTGACACTTGGTCTTTGTCAACATAGATGTTCACTGAGCAGACACTGAGGACAAATAGTAAGGGTACAGTTGTTTAACCATAGGTTGTATTTAAAAGTTATACTGGCCTAACTCTTTCAGTTGATGAACTGATGAGTTACAAAAATGATTGTTCTAAGGATATCACCAGGATTACCATAATTGTTCTTTCTTGTAGGAATAGTTGGTACTATAAAATACCTTTATACCCATCTAATTGCATTAAAAGCAATCTATGTATAATTTTTATTACACTAGTTTTGCTGGAGAGGTACAGCTTTATGTTGTAGACCAACTCTATACATTTAGGTTGGGCAGTTAAATCTGTAAATGTTTGTTCCACCTGTAACTGTTCACTTTCTTCAGATGTCAGAAATGAATGCAATGCTTTATTATCGCTCTTTCTGTGGGATGATGAGATACTGCCACCTATTTAAGTAGCTCTCAAGTCTTTGCTATAAATTAACTGGGAAGGTACATTCACATGTAGTGTGACCTGCCTTAGTTCCTCTTGACTGTGCACCATATAGTTTAGGATTAGATAGCCTTGACCTGTAGGCAGTTCTTCTGTGTCTTCTCGGTGTTAGAAATTATGTAGAGAACTCTTGTGTTACTCTAATTCTCTTTCCTTCTTTGTGCTGGTGGTGCATGAGACCCTGCACAGCTGGTGTTTACCATAGCCAGCAGGAGAAGACTTGCAATTTTGGGTTGGTGAGCCAGCCCTCGTTAGTCCTCTAAATGTTCTTCTGTTGCAGAGAGTGGGTTGCAGTCTTGTGCTCAGTCTTCAATATTTGGAATATATTACTAGTTTCTTATTTTGAAAATCATGGTTTTGAACTATAATCTAAAGGGTTTTTTTAATAGCAAATTAAAATGTAAGATGTTTTTATTTTTGCAGGAAGGAGGAAACAGAAGCTTGCCAAAGAGAGAGCAGGGCTTTCCAAGGTAATGCTGTGCTCAGGAATGCAGTGCTGTTTTGAAAGTTCTTTCATTTGTATGATTTGTAAGATTTGTTTAAAGTTTGGTTTTGACTCCAGCATTGCAAACACTTCTGATGATATGCTCTCTTTATTTTTTTAATACTCACAAATAACCAAATGGTTGTTCCTTTTTCATGTCAGATAGAGGCCTTGTACTAGAAAGTGCAAATGTGTGATGGTGTTTTCCTCTTTGTAGTATGTGCAAGGACTTTTCAGACTTAAGAGATGCACCTGTAACTGAACTTGATAGTTTTTCACTCTTAAGTTTAGGTTTCTCATTCTCTTCTGCCAATAGATTCTGGATGAAAAGGTAGATTTATCTTGACTGGTTTTAAGAGATACAGCTGTGATAAATGTAACTCATCTTAGAGTGTATATTTGCTACAAAACTGTGTGCTTAATAAACTGAGTAGAGGCATTTCAGGCTCTGTCTCTCCATAGATTTGTGACACAATTATTTGAGACCGGAGTCTGGTTTTCAGAAGCAGTACAGTACATGTAACTTAGTGGTGACACTTGCAATTTTCTTTTGCCAGTTTTAGTGTAACAATAGGGTTGTGTGTATGTGTTTTGATTTCAGTTGAGAATGATTTCTGCTAACTTAGTATTAACTGCTGTCTAAGGGCCAACTTTGTTTTACTGTGTGTGTTACAGTTGCCCGATCTGAAAGATGCTGAAGCGGTTCAGAAGTTTTTCCTTGAGGAGATCCAGCTTGGTGAGGAACTACTAGCTCAAGGTAATAGCATAATTGGTTTTGAAGGGTCAGTTATCAAATAGTTTTTCTTTACCTTTGCTAGAAGATGATTTTTATGTACTAAGATTTTTGGGGGGGTGGAATTCACCTAGGAAAATCTGTATACTTGTTTCCAACCTTCTGTGCTCAGAAGACCCAGCGAGGGAGGAGGAAAGAAAGGTGTGAATTGGTTCTCGGTGATTTAGTCCACTGTTGATGCACATTTTATGTAAATACTTTACAGCGTGAGAGCAGGTTGATATCAAAGTATTCTGATTTGTCATACAGGTGAATATGAGAAAGGTGTTGATCACTTGACCAATGCCATTGCTGTCTGTGGACAGCCGCAACAGCTACTACAAGTCCTACAGCAGACTCTTCCACCACCAGTGTTTCAAATGCTTCTAACTAAGCTCCCCACAATAAGCCAGGTATGTGAAGCGTTCATCTTATTTTGGTTTGAAGCTAATTGAAGTACTTCTGTTATCCCCTACATCAGTCTAGAGTGTTTTCTAATATGTTTTTTGTATATGTTCAGTTAGATTAAAAGAAGGTTGGTGGTTTTTTTTTTCCAGCTGAAGCATTAAAAAATGTTTATGAAAAATATAATTTAGCATTACTGGCAAACAGGATAAATTAGGAATATCTTTCATGCATAGGGTATGCTAAGTAAGCTCCTCTAAAGTAGAGACATCTGACAGCTCTGATACTGTAAGCAGATTCACTGTTTCACAAATACAAATTGGAGGATCAGAAAAATGGTAACTTTCTTGCACTGGGTCTTGAGTTTTTTTGGTTTTTTGGTTTTTTTTTTTTAAATTATATGTTTACAAATGTTGGTAGGTGCTATAAAAGTCCATCACAATTAATGTCTTGCTTTTGCTAGCCTGTTGGCTCTGGGCTGGCTATAAACACAAAGTGTTAACTAGCACCAGAACACATGGTAGTTTTGGAGGCTTGGGGGTTTCCCTGATGGAAAAAAAAACTTTATAGATCTGTGTGTAAAATGCCCTCCTTTTTTTAGCCTGAGTACTGTGAAGGTAACATTGGTAATATGCTAGCAGGTGAGTCTGTTGTAAAACATTTTTTATGTTCTTGGAAATGCAAGAGTACTCCCTAATGGTGTTACCTCATATAAAACAGAGACTCAGTGCTGTGCAAAAGAATTTCTTTAGAGAACAGTGCCGAAAACCACACAGAGGCACATCCTTTGAGGCAGATGGGATATTGTTTATCTGACTTTGGCTTTGTTAGGCATTGCACAGTACATAATTTCTGTGGAACTGACTTCAAGACATTATGTCAAAAAATTACCAGTTTTAACATTAATTAGTTTGCTCAATAACTGCACTGCTTAGTGTTCAGTGTAAAGTTACATTGCTTGATAATCAGTTGCCTACTGTTGTCAATTTTATGCAATTTTGAATGAGTTTTTCTCCTTCTTACAGAGAATTGTAAGTGCACAGTGCTTGGCTGAAGATGATGTTGAATGAGGTCACACCACAACAGGGGGAAAAATTGTTTTCTTACCCCAGAAGATGAGCATCAGTAGGGGTATAAACGGGCAAACATAGTAGTTAATGGACTGTGTACCACATCGGGTTCTACCAGAGTTAAAATTAACTTTGTGTAGGTGGGTTTCGCAGGATTTTATTTATTATCCCAGTGAAAAGTGTATTTTGATAAGAATTCATTTTATAAATACACTGTGTTATCAAAGTATCACTGACTTCATTATTATTAAACTACGCAGTTGTAATGTTGTACATATAAAGACATAAAATTACGACATATTAAAAACCCAATGCTCATTTTTGAAAAAGCAAAGTTATGGCAATAAAGATTTATCTGCACTTGTGTGTCCCTATAGTACTACTTTAAATTTCAGAAGATTTGGATGTCAGAACATATGATCTAAAAATGACTTAACATTAAAACTTATTTTTAATGTTATGGCTGGTCTTCCACTGATTTTTAATTGTGTTTAAAACCTTGTGTCATTTCCTGAGGAAAGAGACATGATCATTGAAACAGTAACTGATCACCTTAGAAGGAGGTGCAAATCAGAATGGTAATAGATGACTGGCTGCAGAAAGAATGACAAATCCATTTCAGTCAGGAACAATAACATCTAGATTGGTACAAGTCAAAACTATCTGGCAAACATGAATGCTCTCTTAATGCAGGTGTCTGAAATAA